>OX638297.1:32902686-34102686 GCA_951812265.1 Taphrorychus bicolor
ATTGGCCAAGAAACTAGACTTAGTGGATCGACCATCCATAATTATCTGCAAAAAGAAGGTTTTGAAAGCTACAAAAAAGAGAACCATCAACAACTCGTACCGACCCACCTTTTCCCCCAAATGGAGTTTTGTGAAATCCTAACCGAAAAAATTATTGCAGCCCCAAGATTTGTTAGAAACATTTGTTTCAGGGATGAATGCTAATTTGGATTGACTGGCTCTTCAAATCAACAAAATGATCGGATTTGGGCACTCCAAAACCCACATATAGTGCATGACAATCGGGACCAACGTCGAGCAACTATAACGTGTGGATCGGCATTTTGGGGCGCCATGTTATAGGTCCATTTTTCATTGATTGCAGTTTGAACGCCAACAAATCTGGCAATATGCTTCGCAATGACATTTTGCCTGCTGTAGAAGCCATCCAGCCATTAGAACGGGGTTTTTACATGCAAGATGGGGCGTCACACCATCCTCTGTGTCTTGCATTCAGCAGCAATCGGTTGGAATAAAACCAATTTTTCGCCAGTTTTTCAAGTTGTTTGTGGCCAGTTTGGCAAGATTTGTTGTCACTGAAAAGAGTTTTTTTCACAGGCACTATAGTCTCCAGATACATAGATAAAACATGAAAGAAACTGGTCTTAGCAGATCAAACATCCATCGCTATCTGCTTACTGGTCTTGCTTATTTGCTATAAACATTTGTTACACCAATGAATGTTAATTTGGATTAATGGGTCCCTCAAATCAACAAAATGAATGAGTTTTGACTCTCTAAAATCCACATACAGTGCAGGACAACCGAGACCAACGTCGAGAAGTTGTCAATGTGTGGATTGGCATTTTGGGGCCCACTGTATTTGGTTTTCCAATGAGATTTTGTCTGTCATAGAAGAGTCCAGCACTTAGCAAGGGTTTTTTACATGCAGGATGGAGCCTCGCGTCACACAGCACTGCAAAATAGACACTTTTGAAGTAAAACATTTGGAGATAGATGAATTCACCTCAATAACAACAACAACGAACACCCTTAATTGGTGACAAGAGACAAATGGTCATGTCATCGTGGTTGTCGTATTGCTAAACTAAAATGAATTAGACAACCAGCCATACACAAATTGGAATGATTTTCCTTTTACTAATTATGATAATTATAAACGTAACTTTTACTTACCTATAATTTAAGAACATTATCGTCAGGTTTTCAGTTAATTTTCTCTGCATAATCACGTTAATTACTACATGATAGTCCCTCAAAATAAATAAGAAAGGAAAATCGGCTCTGAATCTGACATATGAAATTATTATGTTGGCGACACTGCACATGCATGGTGGGGGTGACGCGCCAAATTCAAATTTTTGCCCTTTTCGAGGCGTTTTTCCAAAAAATAGGCAAAACTGTGGTATTGAAAAAATTACAGGATGATAACTGACTATAAAGTCTACAACTTTACTCTTAAAAGTTTTTCAATCAAATCAACCGTACAGGCGCAAAAAAATAAAAACCGATTTCCCATGTTAATCTCCTATGTCCAGGGTTCTGCTGGACACCCGGTATAATATACAAGGTGATTCACGTTATTCGACACGAAAGATTATGGCTAAACTTTTAGATTTTAAAAAAGTTTTGTATATGGAATGGATGAGGGTCTATTGGAAGTACATTTTAAAATTATTGTCATTGTATACAGGTGGTCCCAAAAGTATAAAATTGATTAAGTTTTATTTTTTTAAATGAACCACCAGCATCAAATTTAATGTTTAAAATCTCAGCAGTTGGTTTCATTTCAACCACCGAAATTGGCTGGTGGGCTACTAGTACATTGAATTTTTTGCGGTATGTATTAAATATTAACTACTGTGTACCAAATGTGAAAAAATTAACACTAAATTATTGCAAACTTCAAACAGTAATAATTCGTTTAATTTAAATTAGACACCCTGTATTTTATAGTATCATTAGATGCAGAATTTAGTTTCCTATCAAAAACTATTAAACATTCCTATAGCTTGGTCGTTGCATTTTCTTGGAAAATTGATTTTTTCTGAATTTGCGCTGACATAAGTGAATGTAGTAATCTAATTTACCTGTTCAGGTCTGTTCAGGTGTTATCTGATTTTGACAAAGCAAAATTTATTGTCATTTCTAGTTGCCACATATTATTTTAAAGTTAAATATTTTTTTACTGTTATAATTGGTGGTTAACACGAAGTTTTTTATTTAATCAAAATGCTGGGTTACACAACAGAAGAACGAGTCGATATGATCTTCATTCTAGGATAATGCTTGCAAAATTGTCTTTTAGCATCAAGGGTTTATGCTGAAAGGTTTCCTAACCGAACTCGACCGAATAGAGCCGTTTTTGAAAGACTGTTGGTTCAATTTAGGCAAACTGGTAGTGTTCAGTATGAAACGATTGCCAAAACGAGACCAGTTACAGAGAACCAAGAAACTGAATTAGCCGTTATTGGCTCTGTAGTTGAAAATCCCCATGTCGGACAACGAGAAATTGCACAGAACTTAAATATTAGCCAAGCAAGCGTATCAAGGATTCTTCAAAAACATAAATATCACGATTATAAGATACAACTACATCAAGAACTCTCCGATAACGATTTTTGCCAACGAGTGGACTTTTGTATGTGGGTGTTAGAAAAAGTTGGAGAAAAAAAAGATTTTTTTGAATCAGTTCTATTTAGTGATGAGTGTACTATCATAACGATGGTTCTTTTAACCGACACAATTTTCATTTTTATTCTGATTTTAACCCCCATGAATTTAGAGTTATTAATAACCAACATAGGTGGTCATTAAATGTATGGGGGGCATAATGGGACAATATGTGATTGGACCTAATTTTTTTGACGAACATTTAAACGGAATGTCGTTTCTAAATTTTTTGAGAAATCAGCTTCCTATTTTACTGGAAGAAGTTCCTCTAGATATAAGAACAACCATGTGGCTGCAAATGGACGGGGCACCTGCTCATTATCATTATCAAGTCCGGGAGTTCTTAAATGTTCGTTTTCAAAATCGATGGATTGGAAGGAATTTTGGCCAAGGTCCCCTGACATAACGCCTCCCGATTTCTTTTTATTGGGATCGTGTATAATACGCCACCAACCACAAAAGAAAATATGAAGGAACGAATCAGAGAGGCCTTCAGAAGCATAACTCTCTATATGTTACGCAATGTGAGTGAAGGATTTAAAAACAGAATACGTTTGTGTTTAGAATCAGACGGTCGTCATTTTGAACAAATTTTATAACTGTTTGTTTTACTCTTATGTTGACTTGTTATTTATTGTATTTCAAATTGCCACTATTATTGCACTTAATTTTTTCGTAATAGGGATGCTAAATTTTATAAGAACTCTTGTAATATAATGTTTTAATGTTTTATTTGATATTTTATGCTAAATAAAGACACTTTAACATTCATATGACTGCTAAATAATCTTCATGGTCATAATTTTGTAACTTATAAATTAATACCTGACAAATACGGGGTGTTCATTAGAAAACTTCGTCTAGTTGGTTGTGAAATGTCAAAGGAAAAGAATGGAGAAACAAAAGTCCATTTACTTTCATTATGCCATCCTTTTCTGTCAAAATTTTATAGCCTCCTAAATGAAGTTTTCTAGTGAACACAAAGTACTAATGATAATAAATTTTGCTTTCTCAAAATCAGGTATTGTAACAGGTAAAGTAGATTACTTAATTCGTTTATGTCAGCTCAAATTCAGAAAAAAATTTCCAAGAAAACGCAAAGACCAAGCTATAAGAATGTTTAATAGTTTTGTTAGAAAACTAAATTCTGCATCTAATGATACTATAAAATACAGGGTGTCTAATTTAAATTAAACGAGTTATTACTGTTTGAACTTTGCAATAATTTGGTGTTCATTTATTGACATTCGGTGCACAGTAGTAAATATTTAATACACACCGCAAAAATCCAATGTACTATTAGCCCACCAGCCAATTTTGGTGGTTGAAAAGAGACCAAGTGCTGAGATTTTAAACATTTAATTTGATGCTGCATTTTCACAAAATCACGAATATCTGAAGAACGGTACGGTTTAGATGCCATAAACCTTAATAAAACTACCTTTACTTTTGTCCGTAGGTACCGAAAATACATTAATACACAAGGTGCCTCATTTGAAAAAATTCAACTTTAATCAATTTTATACTTTTGGGACCACCTGTATACAATGACAATAATTTTAAAATGTAGTTCCAATAGACCCCCATCCATTCCATATACAAAACTTTTTTAAAATCTAAAAGTTTAGCCATAATCTTCCATGTCGAGTAACGTGAATCACTCTGTATATTCTAACAAGTTAGAATATATAAAGCATGAAACACGAGATGACACAGCGGAGACTAAAAGGGTGGCACGAACTAGCGAAATGAGAATACTAAGAATGATCACAGGGAACACACTTTGGGACCAAAGAAGGAGTAGCGAAATTAGGGAAGAATGAACGGATACTGGAACGAGCACATATCCAGGATGGAAAACCAAAGACTGTCAAAAATCGCCAAAAATAGACAACCAGCATCCAGCAGACCACCAGAACGGCCTCCCAAGAGGAGGAAAGACAGCTGGTCGTCGACATCCCAAGAGGGGCAAATGGATGGGTGAAACAAGCTTTAAGGCTTTCGAAAAGAAGAAGAAGAAGAAGAAGGGAAACACCACTGGGACGACCTGTGATCGTTATATATAATCTATGTATGGCCCGGTTCGTCCCGGGGTCTACCTTGGACTCGTCAGTAAGGCGTGGTAGACTACTGCCTCATACGTCGTGTTGAGTGTTCGTAGTGGAACCTTGTATTTGAAGACAAATTCGGCGCAGGAAAGGTGGTGTGATGTTATGAAGAATTTCGACTAATGCTGCCGCCTGTGAGTCGGCGGGTGAAGTTTCGTCGCTACCACCTGTGAGTCGGTGGATGAAGTTCCGTTACACTTGATTACTTTTTTTTTTGTATTTATACAACGAACCAAAAAAAAGCTGTTTATATTTTGGTCTTCTTAAAAAGCTCCTGTAGATCCATAAAAATAAGGAATAAGACAACATACGACTCCTGAGGGAAAAAATACAAAACAAAAGTGTGTCAACACCCTGATCCTACGCGGGGCCGACCAAATCCGTGGGGAGTAATCATCCCGGGGCCCCGCAAAAAGACCATCCCTCGGCGAACGTTGTTAAACACATAAACCATCTTTTTACCACCAGATGTTACTCATTACGATTGCGGTACACAATAAAACCATCGCTTTGTATGTCGTAATGTGGCGGTAAATTGTCTGTCTTGTTTGGCTATTTATTATTCTATATGTGTATCTGTTTGGTTTTGTTTGAGGGTGCATCGCGCCACCGTGATTTATCGGGATCCTCCCATTGTTAGCCCGATGTGTTATTTACTTTACCTCAGTAGCATTTTATTCTTGTCGAAGAAAAGGTAATATCATGCGTCAATTTCAAAAAAAGCTCATACAGGCCATGCAATTAGAACATTAGGTGACTTCATAAAAAAAAACAAAAAGTTGAAAATGTCATAAAATGTTCCAATTTTCATTTTTTTAATCAACTTATCTCAAACAAAAGTTTTAATTCCTTACCTTGCTATGAGGTTTTTTTTATGAACACTCATTATTTCGATTATTATTACTGAGCGTTGCGAACTAAATCTCCACCAGGTGATGCTGGATAATGCAGTTTCAAGTCTTATGCTGCGGATTAGAATCTCTATTCCTGCCAGCCGTCTAGGATAAAGCGTACTTCGATATTCGATCCCAGCTTTACCTGCTACTTAGTGCTTGCTCTCGATACAACGATACCGTAAGTAATTGACGGATTTTATGGTGGCTTTCAGATGGATTATCCACATTTACCTAGCCTCTATATAGATACTTTATACTTCTGCAGCGCTTTAGATTCAATCCTGTTCACTTACAGCTAGAAAAACGACCTTTATTAAAAACTAGACAAAATTCCCTTCAAAATTGATTCTAAACGGCGAGATTACAGCAGGAAATCGATTGGTGGCCTCGTGCGTGGCTTTTTAATCTCTGTTGTAATTAGTTAATCAGAATCCAATCGAATGGGAACAATTCAATTCGGACAAATACATACGCGGAAATGCATTGAAATACATTTCATTTAGCCCCAAAAAAAAGGAGCATCGGCGACAAAAGAACCGGCCCCACGTATCGATTTTTCATTTATTTGGCATCGAACAAATGGCACATTTACATTGAAAAACGCGGGGAGGGTGACTCGTTTTATTTTACAGTAATTTATCTTAAGGTCGCAACAATGGCCTGTCATAATATGGGGATGATGTGACACCTCGGACCCTCTAAACATTGTGGGTATATCCTGATAGCTCCGGTGCAGACGAGCGTAAGGTTAATTCCTAAATTCACTTTTTATTGAATCGGGTAGAATAATGGGGGAGAGAGACTCTCGAGCAGTGAGTGAAGGATTTTTGGTAGATGGAGACTGCTTATAATGTCTAAACATATCATAATAAATGTAGTGCAATAGATTGATTACATCTTATCCATTGCTTTAAAATTGTTATAATTTTAATTGGTTTTTATAAAATGTTGTGTTATTAAAAAATGAGTACGCTTTGTTCAGATAGGATTGAAATCGTCTCATTTAGTTGAAAAACGCCATATTTTTTAAACACTTTTGTCAAATTGACCAAAAGAAGAAGGAGTGTGGTATTCCTTGTTTCTTAGTGACTTCCAACTTTTTACCTTGAGAAACCATAGACCAATTGGAATGAATTCAACCGTATTTTCTTTTTCTTGTTGTCTTCTTTATTTTTTGTAGAAAACGGCAGTCTTTGAGGTAAATTAGTTATGAAGAAAGGCCCCTTCGACAGTATATTTTTGGATCTTTAGAAATCACCTTTTAGCAGACATCGTTAAAAAACTAACTTATGGCACAATGTTCAATTAAATTGGGTTTGCTACGTTCCGAGAGGATTAAAATCGTCTCATTTAGATGAAAAATACCATCAAACAATTTTTTATTTTTTTTTTACGTTGGCCAAAGGGGGGTATTTCTTCTTTTTTAGCAAATTCGAACTTTCCACCTCTTTAGCTTGAAAAATAATAGACCGATTGAAGCGAATTCAAAAGTTTTTTCATTTTCTTCAGCTTAAACACGCGTGGTTAAAAAACTAACTTATGGTACAACTTTCACTCAAACTCAACTGGCTACGTTCAGAAAGGACTGAAAGTGTCTCATTTAGATAAAAAATAACATTTTTTAAATTTTTCTTTCACAGTGACGAAAAGAGGGTATACTTTTGTATCGGTTTGCGTATTTAAATGTTTTTTTAGAGGTTAAATTCATTCGAATTGAGTTTGTTACGTTCTTAGAGGAGAGCAAGCGTGCCATTCCGATCAAACACAACAAAAAAAAATTTCCGAAATTTTTTCGAAACTGTTCCGTAGGTGGAATATTTTCGGAGATAGACCCCTTCAGAGAACGATTTTTAAGCACTTTTAGAATCGTGTTTTTTTACCATTTTTAAAAAAACTTCTTTAGAAGTTAAATTCAATCGAATTGAGTTGGTTATGTCCGTAGGGGATTGCAAGCGTGTCATTCCGATCAAAAACAGCAAAAAAACTTTTTTGTAATTTTTTCGAAAATGCCCAAAGTACCCCCTACGACTTTTTTCTCTCAATTCTCAACTTTGACCGCCTGTAACTTGAGAACGCCTCAACCGATTGGAGTGAATCCAACCGTTTTGTCCGCTTCTTGATGTCCTCTTTCACCTCCCACCACCGTTCGTGGAATATTTTCGGAGATACACCCCTTCAGGGGTCGATTTTTAAGCACTTTTAGAATCGCGTTTTTTGACCATTTTTAAAAAAACCTCTTTAGAGGTTGCTTTCATTCGAATTGAGTTTGTTACGTTCCTAGGGGTTGCAAGCGTGCCATTCCGATCAAAAACAGCAAAAAAGCTTTTTTTAATTTTTTTTCGAAATTGTCCAAAGGTTGGGTATTACGACTTTTTTCTCAATTCTCAACTTTGACCGCCTGTAATTTGAGAACGCCTCGACTGATTGGAGTAAATCCAACCGTTTTGTCCGCTTCTTGATGCCCTCTTTCACCTCCCACATCGAAAGTTCCGTAGGTGGAATATCTTCGAAGATAGACCCCTTCAGAGGTCGATTTTTAAGCACTTTTAAAATAGCGTTTTTTACCATTTAAAAAAAACATCTTTAGAGGTTAAATTCGTTCGAATTGAGTTTGTCACCTTTTTAGAAGATTGCGAGCGTGCCATTCCAATCAAAAAAAGCAAAAAAACGTTTTTGAAATTTTTTCGAAAATGTCCAAACTATTACGACTTTTTTTTTTTTAATTCTCAATTTTGACCGCCTGTAACTTGAGAACGCCTCGACCGATTGGTGTGAATCCAACCGTTTCGTCCGCGGCTTGATGTCCTCTCTCATCTCCCACGTTCTCTCCACTCAAAAATGTTCGGAGATAGACCCGTTCGGAGGTCGATTGTTAAGCACTTTCTGATCCGCGTTTTCTGACTATTTTTAAAACCTCTTTGGAGGTTAAATTCATTCGAATAGAGTTTGTTACGTTGTTAGAGGATTGCAAGCGTGCCATTCCTATCAAAGACTGTAAACAAATTTCCTCGAAATTTTTTCGAAAATGTCCAAAGGGGGGTATTACGACTTTTTCTTTATTCTCAACTTTGGCCACCTGTAACTTGAGAACGCCTCAACCGATCGGAGTGAATCCAACTGTTTGTTCCTCTCCTCGATTCCCTCTTTCACTTCCTACCATCTCCGTTCCGTAGGTGCAAAATTTCCGGAGATAGCCCCCTTCGGATGTTGATTTTTAAGCACTTTTAGAATTGCGTTATTTAACCATTTTTAAAAAAACCTCTTTGGAAGTTAAATTCATTCGAATAGAGTTTGTTATTAGAGGATTGCAAGCGTGCTATTCCTATCAAAGATTGTAAAAAAAATTCCCCGATATTTTTTCGAAAATGTCCAAAGGGGGGGGGGGTATTACGACTTTTTCTTTCTCAAACTTGAGAACGCCTCGACCGATCGGAGTGAATCCAACTGTTTGTTCCTCTCCTCGATTTCCTTACTCGATACCATCGAAAGTTCCTTAGGTGCAAAATTTTCGGAGATAGCCCCCTTCGGATGGTGATTTTGAAGTCCTTTTAGAATTGCGTTATTTGATCATCTCAAAAAAAACCTCTTTGGAGGTTAAATTCATGCGAATTGGGTCTGTTACGTTCATTAGGGTATTGCAAACTTGCCATTCCGTTTAAAGTCAGCAAAAAAATGTTTCCGAAATTTTTTCAAAAATGCCCAAAGGGGAGGTATTACGACTTTTTCTTCAATTCTCAACTTTGAACGCCTGTAACTTGAGAACACCTCCACCGATCGGAGTGAATCTAACTGTTATTCCTCTTCTTGATTTCCCCTTTCACTTCCCACCATCGGAAGTTCCGTAGGTGCAAAATTTTCGGAGGTCAATTTTTAAGCACTTTTAGAATTGCGTTTTTTGACCATTTTTTAAAAAATCTCTAAGGTATCCCTCTCTATTGTCGATTCTTGGACCCTTTTCAACCCAACTTTAAACACACATCGTTACAAAACTTACTTATAGTACAACCACTCAAATTCGGTTTGCTACGTTGAAATAAGGTGGAAATCGTCTCATTCAGATAAAAAAACAGCATAAAAAATCAAAATTTTCTTCGAATTGTTCAAATCTTCATAACTTGAGAAGTAATAGACCGATTGGAAGGAATACAACGGTTTATTCTTTTTGTCGTTGTCTTCTTTAAATACCGCAACATAGTTAAAAATCTCATAGAGGACCAAATTCGTCTCATTTAGATAAAAAAAAAATTAAGTAACATAAAAAACAGCATATAGCAATTATTATTTTTTTAAAGTGAAGGGGGTATTCCTTCTTTTTTTAGCAGTTTTCGACTTCAAACCTTTATAACTTGAGAAATAATTGACCGATTGGAGTAAATCTAACTTTTTTTTTCTCTTTCCTGTTGTTCTTTTTTCAGATACCGGAAACTGCCTATTCTCTTCTTATTAGCCTATTCTAACGTCTTTGATTCTTCAATGTTGTTGGTCAAATGCTAAAAAGGTACCTATATAAAAAAAAACTTGAATTTTCCAAGCCTTATAGGGCTCGAAATGAAATAAAGATTACGCTAAACGACTCGATATAAATCAAACGACGTTTAAACATTTTAAGGTGTTTACAGGCATCTCGGGATTATCTTTTGACGCACATACAATGTCAGCGGCCAAGCCCATCACAACAGTTACACACATAGTCGAAGTAATTTATTAAACAGTAGTAGTGAGGCGAACAAAGACGAAACGATAATACAGTAAACGGGGCACAATAGTGGAGAGAAGTTATAACAACGGTAATCCCGGCCATGGAGCAGGACAATGCGAAGATCCCGGTGCGCTATCCCCGAGCCCATATTTCTATTTCCATTACAATGGGCCTTTTGTTGCGGTGCAACACTCCGCACTTCATATATACAGTTCACAGTCGCGATCTTTAATACAATGTTGATATTTCATTGGCGTGCCTCTCGTCATATATACATATATAGTGATTCGAGTCAAGAAAAAACTATAAAGCCCCTTGCACATTAGCAAACATTACTTAAGAACCGTATTTGTTTAAATGGCAGTTTTGGGATATTTGCACCGAAGGCGTTCCTTTAACTATTATTTGCGTAACAGTTTTGCCCGCACAAACATGGCATCACGTTTGATAAATTTCGTATGCCAAGGATCTAAGTTGGCGCCTAAAAGATTAGAAAATGGGCCAACGCATTCTGAAGGGTTAGCTGATCCACCTGTTAAACGTTTATACAATTGACATGTTCAAAATGACTTATTCTTTAATTTATGACTTATAAGGATGAGAGACGGAGCGAGAAAGCAAAATCGTTTACGATGAAATAGTACCAACTTAAATAATGTTTTGTCTAGTATGTCTGATTGTCTCTAAACTTTTGTAATTTTAGCTTTCCCAATAGCATTATTGAGAAATTCGACGAAGAAATAAATAAAAGAGTTTGAGAATTTTTTTTGCTCTTCAAAAAAGCTTCAGAAATATTTTTCATAATAAAAAAACCTTATAAACCATGCAGAAATTTTCTAATTACGTCATAGATAACTTTTTTTGTAATATTACATTTTTCAAGCAAAAAAAAAACCTGCTCTCTTCAACTGAGAAGCAACTTGCCTCAAACACAAGTATATTATCTTAAAATGACTTCAAAACTTCTGCGTATACCGTCTGCCCTCTGATAGGTGCAACGGCTCTTGTAAAAGGTTAAAAAAATGTTAACTTAAAGTTTAATGTTTTGGAGTTCCGCCCTGCTTGGTCAATGACCAATTTTCATAATTATTGTTTTGAAAATTAAAAGAACTTTGTGTTAGAAAACATCTTTTCAACAGAGATCCTGACAATAGCAAAATCATTAAGAAAAGTTGCTTAAAATCATCAGCTTAGCCTCTATACCAAATTTCAAAATCATCGAACGACGATCCTTTTTCAACATTTTATTAGGCAAAACTTGAAGAATTACTTACTTTAATTATGCCAGTTTCAACAGGATTTTCAAATTTGGGATCCGCTTTTTAATTGTGATAATTACAAAATTGATAACAGTAGAAAAACAGAAAGTGTTTTCCTGGCTTTGAAGCCGTGGTCCAAAGGAATTTCTTCCTGAGGGTCTACAGTTGCGGCATACATTATCAAAGGCGAAAAGGCAATGGACGAAGTGATCTCCCGTGTTCCCGACGTTGACTGATTCTACTGTGGTAAGCTCCCTGGTATTTATTCCCCTGCCCTCGAGCTGCAGTGGAAGGACTGGGGTGGTTGCGCGGGGTTTCGGGGCACTTAAAGCTTGAAGCACAATGAAGCATCTGGAAAGAGAATTGAATCTGGAAGAGAATGGGATGGATACAGTAAGCATGAGTTCGATCGGGCCGTCCGTCCAAGGAATGTACAGCGCCCAAAAGCGCGAATAGTCTACCATACATTCACAAAGTAACGGACAGGATAGGCAGGCTACTGGAAAAGCACAATGTTAAAACTGTCTTTAAACCCCCTTGTAAAATACAACAGAGCTTGAGATCGGCCACAGACCGCAGGGATCTGCTATCGGCACCCGAAGTTTACCGAGTTCCATGCAGCTGTGGCTTGGTATATATTGGCACCACAAAACGCATTGTGAACACGAGGATTACGGAACACAAGAGGAGTTGTAGGCTGGGACAAACAAAAGTCAGCAGTAGCAGAGCAGGACCTCTCCGAAGGTCACGATATTCTTTTCAACGAGGTGGATATCTTATATCAATCGCAGCGTTTCTATCCGAGACTAACGAGAGAGGCCTTTGAGATCTTTAAACACGATAAAAATTTCAACAGCAAAGGGGAAATTTCGTTTCTAAATGCAGACTGAAAGCGAGTTCTACGACATACCTCAAGTTCGCTGAAGCCACGCCCCCCATTGCAGCGCGACGGCGCCGGCGGGAGAATAAATACCACGGAACTCACCACAGTCGAATCACTCCACGTCAGGAAGCACAGGAGATCACTTCGCCCATTGCCTCATTGCCTTTGATAGTGCCTGCCGCAGCTGTAGATGAAATGTCCACGGCTTCAAAGCGCGCCTGAAATATTGCTGCGTGCTCCTGAAGTCTGTATCCCTGTCCACTGCCATGCGCCCCAAATCACACTTCCTCAGGAGTTTTCGAGCCATCCGCGTACCAGCAGTGGTGCCCGCTTAGTAGCCGTAGTTTATTTTGGTACCACTCCTTTGTAGGGAGGTTTACCTTGTAGTACCATACCCAGCAAAGCATGGCCGGTCAATTCAGCCTGCAATGGGTTTGCTTGCTTCCAATGTAACCTTGTGTGTTGTGGAGTCTGTATATACTCCACTTGGCTTCCCTATCCATCAGAATATGGAGCGGGATTAGCCCGACAAGTCCATGGACAATGTTGGAGTGGTGCCAAATGCCCCGCTGTTGGCTAGGCAGGCTTTACGCTGCAAGTTACTCAGTTTGCACCTCACACTTCTTTGTCCGCCCTTGGAATGCCAGACAATGACTCCATACGTGATCATTGGTCTAATGACAGTCGCATACAGTCAGTGCATTAATTTGGATTTTAATCCCCAGTTTTTTCCGCAGTACTTTTTACATGTCCACAAGGACAATTTAGCCATGCTTATCATTCTTTACATATGTGCATTTCAGTTTAGTGTCTTAGCTAGTATTACGCCCAAATACTTCACCTCCTCTCTAAATGGAATGGTTTTACCCAGCAAGGAGAGTGGCATCAAAGAGTCCAATTTTCTCCTCCTTGTGAACGAAACCACCACGGTTTTGTCTGGGTTGATAGACATCTTCTCCCCAAGACACCACTCGTAGATGGTGTTGATAATCTCCTGGAGTATTGCTGTTATGCTTCCTCCATGATAGCCTTGCATCAGGATCATAGGGTCGTCTGCATACGCCTGAACATCCACATCGACAAAACACTTTAGATTGTATTTTGACCGGCCGTGAAAGCCGGTTAATTCAGCCTGCAGTGGGTTTGCTTGCTTCCAATGCAACCTCCCCCCCCCCTCCCCCCCTGTGTGTTGTGAATTGTGTATATACTCCACCTGGCTTTCCTCTCCACCAGAATGTGGAACGGGATTAGCCCGAGAAGTCTTTCCATGGCCAATGTTGGAGTGGTGCCAAATGCCCCAATGTTGGCCAGGGAGGCTTTACGGTGCAAGTTACTCAGTTCGCAGCTCGAACTTTTTTGTCCGCCCTTGGAATGTCAGGCAATGGCTCCATACGTGATCAATGGTCTAATGACAGTCGCATACAGTCAGTGCATTAATTTGGATTTTAACCGCCAGTTTTTTCCGTAGTACTTTTTGCATGTCCACAAGGACAATTTAGCCCTGCTGATCGTTCTTTCCATATGTGCATTTCAGTTTAGTGTCTTAGCTAGTATTACGCCCAGATATTTCACCTCCTCTGTAAATGGAATATTTTGCCCAACAAGGAAGGTAGCCTCAAAGAGTTCAACTTTCTCCTCCTTGTGAACGAAACCACGACGGCTTCGTAGATGGTGTTGATAATCTCCTGGAGTATTGCTGTTATGCTTCCTCCATGATAGCCTTGCATCAGGATCATAAGGTCGTCTGCGTACGCCTGAACATCCACATCGACAAAACACTTTAGATTGTATTTTGTGAAAGCCTTCTTATAAAGTAGAAAAATCTTTATGCCAGTAATTGGTCTTGGCCAAGCAAAACCCAAAAAATAAAGTTTTAGGTCAAGTTTTTACTTTTTACAAGAGTCGTTTTACCTATCCGGGAACAGACTGTATGTTTTTGAACTTCTATACTTCAGTGTGCTCATCAGTTTACTGATCTAGTTTTTAAGCAAAAAAAACTTAAAATATTTGTTCTCATATGAACAGTTTGACATGAGGTTATAATTTTTATTACCTTTTGGCAGTAGACGAATAAGTGTCAGAAAAGCATAAATAGTTAACAAAAAGTAAACAAATTAAAAATTGAAGAGACATTTTTTAAACAATTGGTTTTTTATTGGTAAAAATACAAAAATTATTGACCGTTTTTTTACCTCTTGGTATATTTTTCGTATTATATGACTTTTGAAGTTTCTGTTCTCCTCCTTTAAGACAAATGATTTTCCCAAAACCGAAGCATCCACAGATTGCCACATTGAAGCATCAGAAGGGCTGAAATGGATCAGAAAGTAAACTTTTAAAATAAAAAAACTTAGCTGAAATTTGCCTTTATGTGGCGTGGATGCCATTGCACTGCAAAATTATATTTCATTAGGAGTACCGAAAATAGCCTTTTTCCGTGCGCGCGTGACATGTTTCCGTGTGAGGCGAAGCCGAGCACGGAAAGTCATGATGTAAGCACGGGAACAGGCATTTCGGACGTGTAATGAACGATAGTTTTCATTACACTATTTAAATTATATAATACATATTATTAAAATTACTTAATTTACAAACATGAAAAATTATATGTGACATTAGGGTTACATAAGCCTAACAGAGAAATCAAAATCAACAAATCAAATAATAGAAGTTGTCAAGGATACTTGCTAAAGCTGAAGTTCGCAATTGGTGGCCGTCTTATTTTAAAATAAGTATGGTGATATACGTACAACTGGGAACGGCAAATAAACAGCGCACGGAAAACGGTTTTTCCGTTCCCTTACGGTAAATGTGTATTTTCTGTACAGTTAAATAGCCTGGAAAATGATAATTTTCTGAGTAGTGTAATGAAAATAATGTTTCCAGACTAATAATCGAAGATGACCAAAGAGCAAGTTATGCTTGACTGATTGATTAAATCTACGATTTTGGAAGTTAGAACGCAAGAACTCAACAAACCGAGAAGGGTTTGAATATTAAATTTTGGATATGCCTGACAACACTTGACCCTTAGTTATCTTTCGCCATATAGAAGAAAATATGCTTTTGACCATTCCAAGACCTATTTAACATTTTAGTACATTCGTTCAAGCCCAAACCGATACTCCTGCCAGAATGAGGTCATAACAGTGGCGTTCTTGACATCACCTACATTTTTAAGAATCCGCCAGTTATGCGTTATGCTGACACCATTGGAATACGAAAATTGACTACCTGAATCTCGTGAAATTGGACCCCGATTGTTAGAGTAGTACTAGTAGATATTGAGGGGGGGGGGGCGGCGAAGCCTTGCGATTAGGCCTTAAAGACCCTTTTCACAGTCTCCCGATCCACCCATCCCTACTCCGCCTGGGTCCTCATTCCCTCCATGACTCGACCCGTCCCTCTAATGAAGGAGAATATCCCGTCCCATCTCCGAGTCGGAAGCTCCTCTCGATGGAGGAAGGAGGCTCCCAGTGACCTGTGGCGCAGTCGCGCCCTGCTATTGGACACTCCCAGAAAGTGGTATGACGACTCATCCCCTGCTCCACAGTGGGTGCCGAGTGGACTGTCCACCATTCCTACGAGGCGCATGTGTCTGTTTAGTCTGCAGTGGCCAGTGAAGATTTACATAAGGTCTCCCAGGCACTGCCTACTTATCCCAAGTAGCCACGAGACCTTGGATCTATCCTGTCTACATATTCCTGACTGTGTCCAGTTTGTCCTTATACTCTCCCATGCCCACTCATTTAGAGTGTGAGAGACGTACCTATTGTTTACTCCTAGACGTGGCTCCGGTCCAGTAAAGCACGTCTGGGACCCACGCTTGGCCGATTCATCGTCGCGCTCGTTTCCCTCAATGCATGTCTAGGAATCCATCCCAGAATTACCCTTTTTGTTTCTGCCAGTAACTCTAGAGCATCCCTGCAGTCCTGAACGAGCTTTGAACTCTTCCTGTTCCTGCAGATGGCTCGCATGGCCTCCTGACTATCGTAGTAGATGAAGAAGTTCTGTTTTACTCCTTGTTTGACTTCTGGTCGTGTGGCCACTTTGAGTATTGCAAACACTTCGGCCTGGAAAACCGTTGTGTGGCTTCCCAAGGGAAAGCTCTCGCCCTCTTCATGGCCTGCATGGTATATTCCGTCTCCTGACGACTGTGAATCAGTCATTCTTGATGCGTCTGTATACCATACCTGATTGTTCTCAGAAGGTTGCTGAAGCAGCTCTCTGAATTGTTCTCTTGTTGGGATGTTTATCCCAAATAGCTGTTTTAGTCTTAGCCAATCGTAAGGACGCCCCTCCTTCGACAAGACAATTGGGATGTCCCGCTAGATGAGGCTGAATCTGCGTTTGACCGCTTCCCATGACTGTTTCCTTCCACTGGTCGCAGCTATCCATCCTCCTGCAGGAAGCCACCGCTTCTGAGCCACCTCCTCCATTGTAAGCTCCGGCAGACTCAGTAAGGCATTGAGAGCTGTTCCCGGCGTTCCGGCATCCGTTATGACTAGGCAAACTCTTTTCTACACTATAAATAAATATAAATAAATACAGTTCTATTTCCTAAAGAAAAGACATGCAATTTATATGTATGGAAACCTCTCACATTTTGGTGGCAGGCTAACATCCCAAGTTTCCTACCACCATAGACCACACAAGTGGCCGAAGCATAAATATCTCAACCAACATACAAGATGTATAAGAGAATTTAAATTCGAAATATTTTTTACTCTCTGCGGTAAGTGATTAAAAATATTCACTCCCAGTGAGTCAGAGGATCTCTTGCCAATATTCAGCTTGTTATAGGGGGGCGCGCAACTTGTTCCCATTCCGTGTCCACATACTATGATTTTCACCATTCACACTAAAGGTGGATTTGTGTTTGAATATGTATGTACTAAGTTCATATATATGTATCAAAGTTAGTGTCATCAACTTAAATCGCCTAAATAAAGGTCTACAAGCATGTACAAGAACTCTCTTTTGGCATCTGAAAACAGTGGCAGCCGCTGGTGTGGCTCCCCAAAAGCAGATCCCGTCCCGTAGCCGTGAGACTACTTTTGAATCATATACTTTTGAATCATACAAGTGATCTTCAGGGAGCACAATCTTAATATTTCTCACAAGGTAGCAAAACGAGTTTATTTCAGAACATAGTAGTTCACAGGGAGATTTCCGGTTAAGATTTTTATCGATTGTAACTCCGAGACACCTTGTATGATACCCCCGCTTAAGTTTTGACCATTTAAATTACGGTCCAAAGAAAGATTACTGACGTTCTGTAGATTACAGAATCTAATGCAGTTTGTCTTTGAAGTATTCAGAAACAAAGAATTTTTTGCGCTCCAAATTATCATTTACCTTGGCTTCCAAGCTTTCTCCATTCTTTGCGGGGAAAATAATGGAGGTATCATCCGCATAAAGGGCTGACGCACATTCAGGATCCAGACAATCAACTAGGTCGTTCACATTCAAAATGAAAAGAACAGGCCCCCAGAACAGATCTTGACAGAAAGAACAAGGACAAGAACTTGCCGTAGATTCTTGACCATCATTTGTTTCTGATAGGAACACGTACTGTTCCCTATTTTTTAAACAGCTTGAAATCCAAGAAAAGGCGCGTCTCCTAATACCGCTGGCCACCAGACATCTAACACATTTTCTCGATTTCTGCTTAAATAATCTAAGCAGAAGAAAATTTATTAAAATTGAAAAGAGATCAGATTGTATGGATTTGACTTCACAGAGGATCTTAAGATCAGTGTAAACATAAATGTCTCAATTTAGAACCACGGCTTCAAAGATCGGAAAACACTTTAGATTGAATACAAACATATGTTTTCTTAAATGAGGCATCATAATTGTTATGGTGTTTTCGCATTTGATAGACTGTAAATACTGAGACAATGGCCGAGACAAGCTTAATTGTTATAGCGTTTTATTTGGCAACTACTATCGGTTTCAACTTCATGTGCTGGTAGTACTGTTATTTAAAACAGGCGGTACTATTACAAATGAAATTAAGTTCAACATTATCTTGTGGTGCATTTTGACACGGGCTCTTTTTAAAGTGGTTTTCTACTTCAAACGAATCATAACCGGAAACAAATAATCCTGAACCATTTTCAGGAGCAGCCTCTTATACATTACGAGTCAATTGCAAATGTTAACAATACTTTATTTTTTAGGTACTGCAATTTGCAATGATTTATTACAAGTCATGTAGCATGCATTTCAATTGTATCACATTAGTTTAAACACTGGTCCATTAAAATTATGGGCGACAGATGGGCAGATGATAAATTAATATCTGGCACATAAGTGACACCCCTTTAGTTGCGTAGGCTCTAAGACTCAACGAAGTTCGATGTTCTAATAATCCACTTTATTTTCCAGCATCATCGCCCACCACAGGGGTACCCCGTGCACCATTGAGAGAGGCGGCCTGTGTTTGATTAATCTCGAGATTTAAGGGTACCGATTTCCAATAAAAGCGCATCTATTCTTCGCTTATCTAAAGTCCGGACCGAAGCCCCTTTGACTTAAGTAGAATTTAAAGTAGCCGTTCAAAAAGAACATTATCCCGATAGTGTCATCGTATACACCGACCGATACTGTTGTAATAGAGACAACGAACCCCCTATCTATCGGGGGGTTATTTTATATCTTTAGTTTACTTTGACGGCTTTGCTAGGCAAGAAGGTTACATAAAGGTCCCATTCAACGACGGTGTGTATATTGGACGTCCGTATTATGTAAGACAAACGTTTACTCCTTCCGAATTCAAACACGGCCTCCTGTTTACCCACAACATTGAACTTCCGCAGTGGCTGAAGTGGGAAGGGAGAGGGTGACGTGACACTCTCTTTAGTATTTCCAATGATACAATTTGATTGATATTGTCATTGCCTCGTCGGCAAATAAACCTGAAAAAATACGATCTCAAAGAGAATAATAATTTCACTTGGAAAGTGTTCTCCATTAAATGCAACGTCACGTTCCAGCTTATAGCATAAATTTTACATTGCAAGAAAAAACAATTAAACATCGAGAACTCGGGGAACGCGATGTGGAAAAATCACGTTTATTTGCCCGGTTTATTTAACTTGTATTTTCCCGGGATGAAGGATGCGGTATACAGGGCGTCGAATTTTTGGACCTTTCTGAAATCAGCTTTAAACATGCATTTTTAAAAAAAGTTTAAAAAAAGTGATACAAATTTGAAACAAATTTGGTTTGATAAGTTCGAAGAAAACTGAAATCGTTTGATTAAATGAAAAACAGCCTCTCTTTTTTTATTTTCTTCAAAGTCACTAACCTGGGGGAGGGGTATTCCTTCTTGTTTATAGATTTACAACTTTGAACCTCTATAATTTAAGAAATAATAGACCGATTGAAGTGAGTTAAGCGGTATTTTCTTTTTGTTGTTGTTCTCTGTTAGATGCCGTAAGTCCCACTGGTTCAATCATTTCAGAGATAGACCTCTTCGATGCTCGATTTTTGGCTTCTTTTGAAATCAGCTTTATTAAACACGCATCATTAACTAACTTATGGTACAACTTTGTGAAGGGGGGGGGGGGGGATAGCGCGGAAATTGTTTGAGGAGCCACGCCCACTTTTTGTTAAATTTTGACGAATGTTTCCCTCACGCATAAATTTTGCAAAAATTTCAAAGGAAATTCCACGTTGTCTAGACAACGGTTAATTTCCGCTGTCACCTACTAACCATGTGACGGTATATGTTCAAGTGAATGTCGAGGAGCTTACTGCCATAAATGTATGCATGGCCTTTAAGAATTGGTAATGCTAAAATAGTAACTAGTTACCTCTCAAAATAATTAGTCGCACTATTTGTTTTCCAAATTTTGTTTATTCCCAAGGAGGCATATTTTTGATTAATCAAAATTTGGTGGCGCTCAATAATAATGACGTTGATATCTGATTGGTAAGTACAGGGGAACTCAGCAGTTATACAATAATAAATATCAATAAATAACAATAAGGTGAGCTAACTCATCCCCTGAGGTTATCTGGGCATTGCTAATATTGCCAGAAATATATAGTACACTTGAAGATTATAACAGTATACTCCAAAACAAAGACAGACTTCCTTAAGAGAGAGAACCAACTTACTTTCTAATTCAATCATTTTGCATGGGAGTATCAAAGTTTTTTATATAGCAATAACAGTGTTTAATAACATACGTTCGTGCAGACGTCAACTGTTTATTTAATTTAGAAGGGCGCTGAACGACCAAGATGTTCTACTAAACCCTTCTGTTATTTTTAACACCAAGTGGAGTGCTTCGCAAACTCGGCTGAAAGGGTGTAGGAACAGCCTCTTGAAAAAATTAAATCAAAGTTTAAAGTTGAATGTTTGACAAACCCCCACGTTCCCACGCTTGCAAAATCATTAATGAAATGTGCGAAGCTAAAACTGTTTAGATAGAATAATGACAAAAGCACGGCCTTATCTCGCTAGGTACAAGAATAGAAGCAATGACAAGAAGCCCTTTGGATCTAAATAAGTGAGCTTTGACTACTGTCTGCTTTTGAGTTTAAAAATAATAATAATAAATTGAAAATGTGCTTTATTTTTCCTTCAAATCCACTACACTTACTAACAATGTGTACATAATCAAATAAAGTTCATTTTCTTTTAGAAACGAAAACCGAAAACGTTCCATTACACGTCACATATGTACGATAGATGCCTATCGGGCCCTCAACTTGCCAAAAAACGAACAAGGCCCATCAGGTGCATAATCTGAAAACATTTAATGGCTAATCCATCTTTAGTCTGCGGGGAGCCCATTCTGCAGCCCTAATTGATCGTTTTATATACAGGGTCCGCCGCTCTGTTGACTGACGTCAGCGGGGTGCACGAGGGCGCTGCCGGATAAATTGCCTTTTTGTTTGCTCCTTTTTATCCATTCAGTTATTGAAAGCTGTATAGTGATAATTCAGTAATCGGATTTTAAAATTATTAAGAATGTCTATAGAACTTGTGGAACACATTTATTTCTTCTTATAACATAAATTTAAATGATCCTAACCTGAACCACCCAACATTAAAATTAGACTAAGTCGTCGTCTTAGCTGGAAAAAGTTGAAACGAAAAAAAAATAACATAATTAGTAAATATCTCGAATGAGAAAGAATTCGTAATTTTGGCTCTAGATGTTCAAATTTGATTATAAACGTAGTAAGTATTGCGGGTGTAGGACTGGAAAAATGCACTTCACACTTTCGAAATTACCAACGTTTCGATCCTTTATTGGATCTTCATCAGGGCTTTTTCAGTGAGTGAAGATAGTCGAGTTGTAAGGTGTAAAATTCTTATCCATTAAAACACGCGTAAAGTCTATGGCTGGTTTAAGAACATGTGGCATTCAAGTTCATTTTCTTAAACTAGCCATAGACTTTACACGTGTTTTAATGGATAAGAGTTTTACACCTTACAACTCGACTATCTTCACTCACTGAAAAAGCCCTGATGAAGATCTAATAAAGGATCGAAACGCTGGTAATTTCGAAAGTGTGAAGTGCATTTTTCCAGTCCTACACCCGCAATACTTACTACACCTATATCTATAAGGACGCGAAGTATCATGATGTTTGATTATAAAGTTTGGAATTTATGTTAAATGTTTCTTCAAAAATCTGGAGTTTTGTTTTATTTTTTCATCATTTCATTTGGTGTATTTTTCCTGTATATTGCATTTTTGTAGTCATTTATATCGTTAATATAAAGGAAACTTCGTTCTTTTAGCTTGGTTGGTGTTAAATGTCTTCCACACTCAGTTTTTAGGCAACAATTTTTTTTTGCGGTTTTTTGGTTCATATATATAATCACGGTCCTATTATTCTCTTCAACTCATTTCGTCTTTCATTCTATACTTTGCTGAGTATATCTGTTTTTTTTTTGAGAATTGTTTTTTGGTTGGTTGCTGTCTGATTTTTCTTAACTTTTTCATTCTTTTGATTCTTCGCAGTGTGTTTTTTTCATCGTATATAAATTTTAAAACATTGCTGTTATTATATTAATATCCTCTTTTCTTGTTTAATAATTTTGTCTTTTTCCTCTCTGTGTGGGATTTCACTTTGGTTTGCTTTTGTCATCAACACATAATATAGGACTTCTCAAACGTCATTTTTTTGCGTTTTGTTCGCTTGAAAAATATTTTTATATTGTTCTTCGTTTCTCGAGCCTTTTTTCTCAATTTTCCCAACAGCAAACTTTTTTTTAATTGTTCTTTTGCTTTATATTTTAAATCTTTATTGGTCCTGTATTAATAAGGTTTCCGCCAAATTTTTCAAAATTTTTAGCTTTAATTTAAGATCTTTTAGTATTTATTACTGTATTCGTAGAAACATTTTTCAAACTGTTTATGATTTTTGCTTTATTTATTGGCATTTTCAAAATGCAATGGGCGAATTCTAAAATTCACAGGGTCATCTACCGGTTAAGCTGGTCATGTGATGGCCATCTAACAATTTAATAGATTAAGCGGGTGACTGATCTACTCGGTAGATGATCTGGTGAGTTTTGGAATTCGCCCAATCTAAGAGGTTTTCCTAGATTTGAAGCCGTGGTCCAATGGAATTGCTTCCTGAATTTGATGGTGTTGAAGCAATGTGCGAAGTGATCTCCCGTGCTTCCCGACGTTGACTGATTCGACTCTAGTGAGCTCCGTGGTATTTATTCCCCCGCCCCTGACTTCGCGCTGCAGTGGAGGGACTGGGAGAACTCGCTTCCAGTCTGCGTTTACAAACGCAATTTCCTCCTTCCTCTTGAAATTATCGTCCTGTTTAAAGGTCTCAATGGCCTCTCTCGTTAGTCACGGATAGAAACGCTGCGATTGATATAAGATATCCACCTGGTTGAAAAGGATGTCGTGACCCTCATATCTTATATCAGTCGCAGCGTTTCTATCCGAGACTAACGAGAGAAGCCCATAAGATCTTCAAACGCGACAACATTTCAACAGGAAGGAGGAAAATGCAGAATGGAAGAGAGTTCTACGGCACACTTCAAGTGCGCTAAAATCCCGCGCCACCACTACCCCCACCCCAGTTCCTCTACCGCAGCGCGACGGCGCGGCGGGGGAACAAATCCACGAAGCGCCCCACAGTCGAATCAGTCGACGTCGGGAAGCACGGGAAATCACATCGCATTTGATAATCTCTGCCGCAGCTGTAGACAAAACCTCAGGAATAAATTCCATTGAACTACGGCTTCAAAGCCCAGGAAACACTTTAGATTGTATTTTGACCGACCGTGAAAGTATTCACAGTCTTATTTTCAAAATGTTTTCCTCATTTGGTTTTTTTATTTTTATTTTGTAATTTTTTGCTAGTAAAAACTAAAAATCTCGATAAACTAAAGCAACTAGAATTTTTTCCTAAATTTGGACATGGCGTTCTGCATTTTTTTTTAAATATTTACTTGCAACTTGTGCCTGTGCTCTTTAAGTTTTCAACGTTATCTTTCATTATGTTTTTCTTCCTTTTTTCGCTTTTCGTTATTTTCTTGTACAGGGTTTATGCAGGGTAATTCAAATTAAAACTGTTTAGTTTTAAGTGCGACGTTACGAATTTTCTGAGGGAACATCAACTTAAGATTTTAAATGTGGCCCTTAAAATTGAATGTCGAAAACTAAAATTTTTTTTTCTACAAACGTCAAATAATGACGCATTTTACGCTTTCATTAGACAAACGAAAACCTAACCATTTTTGAGGATCAGAATGTGAGTGTACTTTTCCGCGCGTTGCCCAGGACAGCAAGCGAAAAAGATTTTATCGCTTGCTGTCAATAGCAACTACCACCACTCAACCAAATATTTAAAACGTCATTGTCACTTTGATTTAAATTTTCAGATTGTGTCTTCAGTTATGCTCAGTTGTAATTCACATTATTTGAAATTAATCGTTTGCAGAAAAAACTTTGTATGCATTACGAGCAAAAAGTAACTTTTTTGCTCTCGAGTGATTGCCGCTCTCCGCTTCGCGTCGAGCGGCAAACTTCACTCTCCGAGCAAAAAAGTTGTACATTTCGCTCTTAATACATAAATAACTATTATTACAAATTTAATCATATGTATCATATCTTTTATATTGCTATTTAATTAGAGCAATGTCATTTTAACGATTTATTCACTTTTACACTGATATACAGGTTATTCAAATTCATCGTTCCTCATTGAAATCTCGGAAATTGTAAAATACGCGAATTTGATTAAATTGGGCCAAATATGCTCATTTTGATGATCAACAAGATGCAGTTTTAAAATCTACAATAATTCAACTATTCACTTAATCTTACTACTCACAATAATCCAACTATTCACCGAAAATAAAAAAAAAAGATCGAAATTTGCTGTTATTGGTTTTACTCTTTCTGAACTTATTTGAAGAGATTTTGAAAAATAATTTTTTTTCCGTTGCACCTTTTATTTTTTTTTTCAAGATCCAACGATTAGATTAGAGAAAATTAGAGAGGTTTATAAAAATTTGACGTAAAAGAAAGTTGATGTTGATTACTAAAATTTGCATTAGAAATCTGCGTATCTTGTAAAAAAGGTGTCAATAAGACACTGACGAAAAAATGAAA
Source organism: Taphrorychus bicolor (assembly GCA_951812265.1). Lineage (NCBI taxonomy): Eukaryota > Metazoa > Arthropoda > Insecta > Coleoptera > Curculionidae > Taphrorychus > Taphrorychus bicolor. Next base: position 32,927,816 of record OX638297.1, read on the forward strand.
CCAATTACATATAACAAACTTCGATTTTTTTAAATATTTTAGAAGTAGTACGATTTTTTTATTAAAATTTTATTTCAGTTTAGTCAATTCGCATCTCTTGCGATTTTCAAAATTCCCAAAATAGCAAAAAAAATCCAATTTTTGTTCCAAATTTACAAAATGGTATTCCCTTTTTTAACTTTGACTGCCTGTGACTGTCGAAATTGACCAAAGAGGGGGATATTTCCTCTTTTTTTCTCAATTTACAAATTTGATTTTAGAACAAGTGGACCGATTAGAGTGAATCCAATGATTTCTGGTTCTTTTTGTAGTCTTTTATCATCTTCCATCACCAGAAAGTGACGTGGGTTCAATAGTTTGAGAGATTTTTCTCAAAATTGACCAAAGTATTGACCCTCTTTTTTTTTTTAATTTTCAACTTTGACCGCCTGTAACTTTGACCGGTTCTAACTAACGAGTGGACCGAATGGAGTGAATCCCGTTTCTTGTTCTTTTTGATGTCTTCGTTTACCCCCCCCCCCCCCCTCCCTTTCCTCCCCTCTCAAAGAAAGTTCCATAGGTTCACTAATTTGGGAAATAGACTCCTTCGGAGATTGATTCTTGAGCACTTTCAGAACGTACTTTGGAGGAAATTATCAAAAAGTTCACTTATGGGACTAATTTCACTCTTTTTATGTTTCACAGTAGATTGAAATCGCCCCATTTCGCCCAAAAACGGCAAAAAAAATCTATTTTTTTTTCGAAATTTACCACAGAGGGAGAGGTATTTTCTTTTTTTCTCAATTGAGATTACAATTTTTTCAATTTAGAAAAAAATAAAAAAGATTTTCGGAAATTTCATTTTTTTTTTAATATTTTCGAAAGTAGTAAAAATTTTGCACATTTTTAAAAGTCATTATTATGTGCCACCTTTGTTTCGTGTTTCCTATAATAATTTTTGGTTTTTAGAGGAGTTTTTCCTGATTTTTCTTTCAATAAACTTTTCTTACAAATGGAGTTTGTAAGAAAGTTTTTTTATAAATTCTTTGACATGGTTTGCGGTCCTCCTTTTACTTTGGTCTTTCTTGTAGTTGTTTTTGTGTCGATCAAACTTTAAATCGACTATTTCGTTGTTTTCAAATGTTTCTTTGGCTATTTGTATTTTTTCTTGTCTGTTGTACTTGATCCATTTTTATGATTTTTAACATTTTTTCTTATTCTGTTTTTTATATGTTTCTTTATTAGCCTTTTCAGGTATCTACTATCTATATTTTTTTCACCATTTTTGTTTTACATTTTTTCTCAATTTTTAATTTATTAATTATTTTTTGATTCTTCATTGAAAAAAACAAAAAAAATGTTCTTCGAATTCTAATTTTTAAAAGTTTTATTTTGGTTTTAAAACATTCTCCTGATAAATATTTTCAAATTTGGATCGTTGGGCAGTTGACTTTTCTTTGTCTACATAGAGTTCTGAAACACGTTTTTTGTGTTACAGTTTTCAAATTGTTTCCTCTTTCGTTATATGTATTCTGTGCTGTCTGCAGTACATGTGTTTTTCCCTCCTATTTTTTTCCAGTCACGTATCTCCTTTAGTGAAATCTTTAATACATTTTTGTTACTTCTTTCCTTTGCAATATTACTTTTTTCTAGTAAACTCTTCGTTGTTTCTTCTTATCCCTCACTTTTTGCAATTTGCCGTTTCTGTTATTGGTGTTATATATTTTTGTGTAATTTTAATGGGAGCCGTGTGAACCAATGATATAAAGACAGTTAAATCTAAAAGCAAACAAACTATTATAAAACAAAATCACTTTCATGAACTCAATAATGTAATTGTAAGATATTCATGACAAATGCTTTGCTTAAAAACGTTTAAAGAATACAAAGATGTGGAAGTATGCAATATAGGGAACGTTCCATTCAAGAAAATTTATGAGTAATAATTTATGTGGTTACATTAAAATCTAAACAGTGGCACTCAATTTTTATGTTTTTTATAAATTTGTATCTTTCCATCAACGGGTGATATTCAAAGAATTTTAAAATATATTTATATATTTTTTAATTAAAAAAAAATCGTCAATTGTTATTATACAGGGTTGTATTCGCCGCTCATCTCATTGCGCATTTGGGTGCAGATTGTAATAACAATGTAAAATTTCCAAAATTTTAAAAATATTCGTAAAACAAATACGAAATTTTCTTTTTTTTCTGGTGAGTTTATTTTTCATGTGATATTTTAAAAATAATAGCGGAATCATATTCTTATGCGCATTTTTGCTGCTCTACAGAATGGAGTTGTTCAGTATTTAGTCCAACGTTTCGACTTTCGTTTTACGGTTCACTATATTAACCAGAGTTGCAGGTAGTATGCAATGTTTTTGTATGCATGGTTTTTGTTTTTATATAAAAACTAGTAAGTTATTCAATTCACTTTTTGGAAAGACTCATAGATGTCGCGACAATCGGAATTGAAACGAAATATTTAAAAACCGCAAAGAGAAAAAAAAATGGATATAAGATATAAGTCAGGACGTCGTTAGGTCAGCATTAGATGCTGCCTAAAGCATGCACAGTTCAGTAATAGAAACTACTGATTAGACCTTCTATTAGGAGACACCAACTTTCGACACAACTTCAACAAGTTTATTCTGCGAAGTACGACCATGTTACAATCTACAGTGTTTTCCGGGCTTTGAAGCCGTGGTCCAATGGAATTTCTACCTGACGTTTCGTCTACAGCTGCGGCAGACATTATCAAAGGTTCAAAGGCGATGTGGCAATGGTCGAAGTGATCTCCCATGCTTCCCGACGTTGACTGATTCGACTGTGGAGAGCAGTGTTGCCAACTCGAAAATTTAAATTCGCTCATTTAATTCATCAAAAACGCTCCGAGGGAGCGCTCCAGGCATTGAAAATCCTCGACGGAATCCTCGCGCAACTCACATGCTCAGTAAGATTTGGCTTGATGTTCTAGAGCAATGCGAGAGTGTCTCTATGCTCTACTGTCTGAATCAGAATTTAAAGTTAGAAATAATCACAAAATGCTCTGGAGCAGCAAACCGAAAATGCTGTAACACAAAAATTTAATGACAAATCTAATTAATATTTACTTTGAAGCTTTTTATTCAAATAATTTTTTTTTGTTTTCACCAACGAGCTAGTATTTTATATCTGAAAAGACTCCCCTGTTTTACCGTTTTGGCCCCACTTTTTTAGCAGTGAGCACCTAAAAAATGGCGGCGATATCCGCCGGAACTATAATTTTAAAGTTAGTCACAACATTTTTTTTCACAGTCAAGTTAGTCACAACTTTCAATGGCTCTTTTCAATGGTTTTTTTTCAACTTTCAATGATGAAAATAAAAGATATTTGTATTTTCAACTAAAAGAAATGTGCAATAAAATTGTAAAAATATATTAAACATTTTTTAGAAACGTACAAATCACTTTTAAAACATGTAGAGTCACTAGTAATATCGAAAACATAAACTAAAAAATAAAACAGAATTTTTCCATTTTAAATTTAAAATTAGTAAATTGTTTTATTTTTTTTTGTCTGTGTGTAACTTTTACAGAACTTTTATCCCCCTGTAAATGTTCCATTATCCTCTCACTGAAGCTTGTAAAGAGAATTTAAAAGTAACGTTAATGAGAAAATTAAAAATAAATTACACTTTTTGCTCTCTTAAATGTGGTACTTTCATATTTAAAATCAGTAGATTTATATTTAAAATTTCATGTTTTATTTCAATTTCGTAATTCAATTTCATATTTAAAATCGTTTCGTTTTCATCCGTCATCAAACTATTATTTTTTAAATTCATTATAGGATTTTTTATATTTTATTCTGAATTTCCTTGCATTTCTTCATTTCAGCATGCATGTCTAATCAGAATTCAGAATTGAGAATGCTTCCATAAAAACGAAAAGTCGGATTTTAAATAGGAAAATAACACATTAAATAGACCAAAAAGTGGCTATACGCGTATTTTTAATTACCTCTTTAAATTAAGACCAGAAAAAATAAAAACTTTTCTTTCAAAATATAATTTTTTTGCGAATATTTCCGCAACCAGTTGGAATTTTCGGAATTTGCAAATGTCATTTTTATGGACTTTTAGTTTATAAAAAGAATTAGAAAAATTATTCTTAGATTCCTATTCCTAATAGAAAAATACATTAAAGCAACAAGCATAAAAAGTTGCAAAATGAAACCAAATTAAATGGTCGGAACACAAAAAGTCGATGAAAAAAATAATGGGAAATGAACTAAACAAAAAATAACAGCTAACATTTTTTATGCATAAAAATATATAAACAAACTTTATATATAAAAATACAGAGTTATCGCAACAAAACAAGGAATAAAAAATACGAAAAAAAAAAACGATTAATTTAGCTCATTAAGAAAACAAAAATAATTATTACAAAAATATTACAAAAAAATCATATTAATTCAAAAAGTGGAAAGGCTGCATTAAATTTGTGAAAAATCACAAAAACAAGTGAGAGTTCTAGAATGTTTTGCGTGGAGAGTAAAAAAAAAACAGGAGATAAAACAATTTGAGGAGCAAAAATTTATGATCATTAAAAAAGAAAGAAAATAGAATTAATGAGCCCAACAAGTCTAAAAATATGTCAAAAAAAGAAATAAGCGAATAAAAATTATAAGTGGAAAAAAACACTATTTTAAGTATAAATAAAAATATTAAATATAAAAACACTGTATTAAGTAACTCTATCGAGTTCAAAACGCGATTTTGCATGACTCAAATGGAGTTTAAAAGTATAAAATACGAATTTGCGCGTAGCCAAGATTGGTTTGGTCGTGTGACAAAATACCGAACTTTTATTTTCCTCCCCTGTCAGGTAGTAATTCTATTGAGTTTAAAGTGGACGCCTAAAAAAAGACGGCGATATCCGCCAGAAGTGACGTCAACTGTCTAACCTGACATTTTACGTCAAATAATTAGAAATTGTGGTTAATCAATTGATGTCCTGTAACGATAAAATTACGTCGTAGGTCCTTTAAAAATGGCGGATTTCCGACCAAAAAAAAGACACCATTTTTCGGGAAATATCGGTATTGGTTTGCTCTGTCCGTATCTTCTAGGTTATTGGTCTACACTTTACAAAGCCTAACACTAAAGAACGTCAAACGTCAATGTTATCATTTGACATTGTTGGCCCTTCGTTCAAATACTGAAGATCCTGGAAAAACCTTTGCATCAATTCAAAGCTCCCGCTTCGCTCACATCAAGGATGAAACGCTCCGAAATAGAGCGTTTCTGCTCAAATTGGCAACACTGGTGGTGAGATCCGTGGTATTTATTCCCCCGCCGCCACCGGGGCCGAGGAACTGGGGAGGGGGTAGTGGTAGCGCGGGGCTTCGGCGCACTTGAAGTATATCGTACTATCGTAGAACTCGCTTCCCCGTGTTGCCAACCCTACGGATTAATCCGTAGATCTACGGATTTGGAAGCACCTGTACGGCCGCACTTTAACATTGGCACCTTTCAACGGAAAGGTGCAAATGAACGGAAGTCATGAATTAGTTGAAGCTACGAATAAATGAACGAAAGTCATTAAATTAATTGAAGCTACGAATCGATGTTATGAATTTTGGGTTTGGGCTCAGCAGCCTGGGCTCTGGAGCAGAAAGACTAAATAATGCCTGGGCGCACGAACGAGTTGAAAGCGCAAGAGCGTTGACTTTTGACGAGGGTTGACAGTGTGACACTGATGACAGATCGGGTAACTTTCATAGATTTGACAAAATTTATACGGTGTACGCAGGTTGGAGTGAAATTTGCCAAACAATTCAAATTGGACTCGAATGATTTGCCAATAATTGATTAAGCCGCGGGCCTCCTTTACTTTACATTTTACCCTTTGTTAGGACGTAGGGGTATGGGGGACCGTCCAGGACCTTCATGGGAAAATGGTACGCAAAAGAAATAATTTTTTGGTCATTTTAATTATTGTACAATATGCCACAAATTCTTACATTCTTTTTCATTCACGGACACAAGCATTTCTAAATTGAAAAGAAACAATATGTGAAGTAATGCTAGATTTAAAATAAAATGCAATCCCTGAGGCTAAAGCCATTTTGTTTTCTGTCTGGTTTTTAGACTACAGTAACATCAGGATGATGGAAATAATACGGACTTGGAAAAACAAAGAAGATCTAAAGAAAGCCAACCCAAAAACAAGAAAAGGAGGTATATGCAGCATTACAATGAAAACTGGGAGAAGAAATTCGCATGGATTTCTGAGATAACTCGACATGAAAAAAACACCAAACACGAAGGTGCAGCTAAATCTATTGTAAAACAAAAAACTCTTCTTGATGTATTCAAATCTAGTGATAATGCGCTTCCTGCTGCAAAGGGCGAAATTAAAAATGCATTCTGTATAGCAGAGCATAATCTACCCTTTTCGTTAGCTGACCATATACCAATTTCAAATATTTGTCGTGACTCACAAATGGCAAAAAAAATATGTTTAGGACGAACGAAATGTTCAAACATTGTAAATAATGTCATTGGAAAAGACAACTTCCTAGAATTAATAGGAATTCTCAAATCACAGAAGTTTTCGTTAATTGTTGATGAAAGTACCGATGTAGGGTGCACCAAGCATTTATGTCTTTCTGTAAAATATTTAAACAATTTCAATAATGTTCAGGATATTTTTTTAACATTGTTGCCTGTCGAAAGAAGTGGTTCAGCAGAGACACTGTATAATTTAATTAAAAACTTTTTTAAAAAGTATAATGTACAATACGAAACAAATGTGATTGGTTTCGCTAGCGATGGAGCTAATACAATGATGGGATCAAAAAATTCATTGCTAACGTTTTTAAAGCAGGATATTCCAAACATATTTGTTATCCGATTCTACCCGATTCTACCGAAAAGTTATTGAGGGACATTTATAAGTATTTTAAGTTTAGTAGTAAGAAGTATGCCGAATATAAAGAACTTCAAGCATTCTGCAAAGTTAAACCCCATAAACTTCTCTATCCATCACAAACACGATGGTGGTCGTTAATCTCTGTAGAGTTCTTGAGCAATATAATGCTTTAAAATTATATTTCCGTAGTGAAACTCTAAACGGCCAAAATAGAAATATTAATTCTACAGAACCAATATCGAGTGCATTAGAAAATGTTTTCCAGAAATTATATCTACAATTTTTAGACCGTGTATTGCCATATATCACCAATTTAAATCTAGAAATGCAGGCAGAAAAGCCTAAAATTTATCTTCTGTATTCTCGGGTACAATCTCTATTTAAAACCATTTTGGAAATGTCGGTTAAACCTACTTTAGTCGACAATTACCTTCATACTGACAATAAAGTTCCTCACAATTTATTGCCTTTGGAAGAATTATTTTTAGGAGGTGCAGTGACTGGCTATATATTAGATAATCCAGATTTGCCAGAATCCGAACTATCAAAATTTCGGATATCTTGTCTTCAGTTTTATCAAGAACTATTGGATCAAATTAAAAGTCGTTTTTCATTTCAACGCAAAGATTTAAAAAATATGAATTTAATTGAACCCTTAAATATTTTAGAGAAAAACAATTTTTCTATAATTCCATTGGCTCGATTTTTTAAGCACATTATTGATGAGGAAACTTATAATGAAATAGATACAGAATGGCGACTTTTGCATACCACCTTGAACGACTTTTGCAACATGGATTTCGATTCGTTTTAGAAATTTGTTTCTAATATTAAAAATGCTCAAGGGAATAAATTATTTCTAAATGTTATAAAACTTGTGGATTTTATAAGAATTCTACCTCATAGTAGTGCCTGCGTAGAAAGGGTGTTTTCATCAATAAACTTAAACAAAACAAAAACCAGAAATCGATTATCAACAAAATCTATTACGGGTATTTTGAACTCAAAAAAATGTTTCAAAGGTGCCAAGACATGTTTTAGTTGGGAGGTTAATAGAAACATGATGTCTTTAATGAAGACTCCAAATCTTTATGGACAAGCGAATGACGAGTCAGAGGAAAGCGTTAAATATCACGCATTTCTGGTTTATTTTTATTTATTTGGTATTATATGATGTAATAAAATCTGTTTCTTAAAAAAATACATATTTTCAATTGTCTTATTTAAGGAAAATATAGTTTCTGTTCCCCTAGCCCTAGATTATTGCATATCATGCACGCATGAAACCGGCATTTCAATTCCAGAAACCTAATTAAATTTTAGATTTGTTTGATACTCGTCTACGGATAAAGCATAAGATTAAGTTGGCAACACTGTCGCTTCCAGTCTGAATTAAGAAACATAATGTCCTCCTTGTTCAAATTGTTGTGTTTAAAGATCTTAATGGCCTCTCTCGTTAGTATCTTGGATAAAACGCTCGCTGCTACTGCCACAGTATAAGGAATAATACATTATATATAATGTATTATTCCTTATACTGTGCTACTGCTGATTTTTGTGTTGGCAACGGCAAATAAGAGGCCCAAGGCCGGAAAATACTTTAGATTGTATTTTAATCGGCCGTAAAAACCTTCACAGTTTTGTTGATACCGTGTGTTCGATTGAAAACGTCATCTAGAAGACTACGAATTTTTACATTTACAGAAAAGGATGACATAATCAATTTAAATGGACTTTTGTGTTTTCATTCCTTTCGGTTGACAGTTCACAGCCTACTAGATGAGAGATTCAAATGAACACCCTCTATATCTACTCTAAAAGAAGATCTCTGGTCTGCCCACTTCAATTTGTTCTCCTATCTAGTAATCAAGATTTTTTACTAACCAAAATATTGATTGAATATGGATATTAAGATCTGACAATATTGACAACTATCTGAGCTGCGCTTAGATCGATAACCTCCCAGGCTAACATCTGTTTTTGCGATTCTCGAGAGCGCCCGTCGGTCTTAGTTAATCACCCAGAAACGTGCATCTTTGATCTTTAACATAACGAAAAGTGATACTTTAATTCCCGTACAAATTTCGGATGACCACAAACGCCAGATTTATTAGCGCTATAAGTTGTAATTTATTACTAGACAAACATTTCACGTGCTACCTCGTAAACGTGATAAATTGGACCGCGCCCCTTTCGATGGTATTCGGTCCGGAAATTATTAATATTATTTTAACAATTTCACGATTCGTGTAGTTTTTAGTGTAAACAGATTTTTTCGGGAAATCTGATACTTTTATTAGTCGTCCCAGATATACGAGTTAAATTACCGATTTTGACAGATTAGGGCAATATAGGATCGGACACCTCCGCGGATCGCCCTTCCGGATATTATCCGGTTAATTCAATGAGCGGCACGACGCCCAAAGCAAACAGAAGGGCGTCGGTGCGATGGACCATCGTGGGCACACGTCTTTTGTGCCGAACACGTGACCTCCAACAAAAGACCAACGCTCCTGGATCGCTTCGGTTTGTTCTGGCTTGTTTACGTAGGCGTGAGAGGACCGCACTAAAGACGAGTAGGTTAATTTATTCTGTAAATAGTTCCTTTTTCCGATGATGACGGCACCAATTTTGCCATATAAGTATGAGGCGAAACTGTCAAAATCCTTACTTAAGCCCTCGTTAAAATTACAAGCTCGCACTGATGGCAGTGTACATACTGCACTTTAGCTCTATAGGCTCTATGTAGTGGCGCTAATCTGGCTCTATCCATACGTCAATACGGGCATCAAGAGCCTGATGCTTAAAGCATTGGTCGTGCATGTTACTGTTTGTGTTAGGGATCATGTTGCAGTCTACATAATATCATGAGCATGTGCATGTTAGGTAGTAGCTGATATATAAGAAATTCTATTTGTCCACTGTACAATAATATGATCATTTGTCAGAGATTAAGAACATAATATGGGGTGTTATACCTTTAGACTGGAGCAGCGTGAATAATATTCATTATTCAAGCTGCGAATTCTGTTTTACTCTCCATTGGGACTAAACAAATAGTTTTGTTGTGATATACTTTAGTGTGATAAAAAAAAAATAGCAAACTAAATCCTCGTGTATCAATAATTCTAATTCCCATCTTTACTTACTCCACCACGACATTCACTCACCTTCCATCATCACACTCACACACACACATTACTCACGCCAATAATTATTATTATTATTATTATTACATGCCGGGAATAATTAAATTCGAAAGCCAAAATCGACGCCAATTAGAGAATAAAAGGCCCATTGTTCCTCATGGCCAAGTTTCGGGCGGCGGCGGTCGATGAATGCCGGCGAGCGCTCGAGCGGCGTCGGTCGGCGTCGTGCGCCGCCATATTGGACGCCGGTCCCCTCTGGTTCGCGATTGGCGCGCCCGGCTCGGTAGGTGGCGCTTGCCAGTTCACGTTGCCGTTGATTGACAGGCCTTACGATAACGTTCTCTCTACTGCTGCACTTGTTCACTATTTTATTTTGATGTTCTGCTGTTTCTTATTCCGTGGTGGCGATTTTGATGCTGACGAGGGCAGTTCGAGCAGTAGTTTCGCGTTTTTTTTCCATTCATGTGAAATTGATTTTTGTTCGTCTGTGTGTATTTTTATGAACGAATTGAATTCTCAATAAATTGGCCGATTGGGACAGAATTCAAACTATAAAGTCATCGCGGACGTTTCTTTCAATTAACCATAAGACCCTTGACCATAAGTCAAGCTTCAACATCTTTATGGTCACTGAGGTTCCAGATGAGGAGATTATAGGGAGCAAAACCGCCCACATACAGAATTTAAAAAAAAATAGGATATTTTTCAGAATTAGGTACTCAGTCATATCAACGTATAAATACCTTTTGCCGAACAAAACCCCGTCAAATGGAATTGTCAATGTCCAGAATTTAATATTTTTAATTGAAAATGGTTTATAAGGCGCTTAAGCCCCCCCCCCCCCTTGACCTAAATGCACCTTTGCTCAGGTTTCTTAGGTTTACAATCAAATTAAATGTGTTAGTTTGACTCTGTACTTTTCAAAACTCTATAGGTAAATGTGTTAGACGATTGTTTGTTTTCCTGCTTTGAAAAGAAGTTTAAGCCTACTTAAGCAAAACGTCGGTTCAAAGCCTGAGATGCAACCTTTTACGACATAAGTAAACTGCCAATGAGTTAGAACTTTGCTGTAAGAGATTAAATGAAACTCTATCTAAATCTATCTACAATTTGAACTTACCAAGGGTGCCCAAAAAGAAGGCGATTAATGGGTTAATAATCGGTTTAGCGATGCAACTATTATTTCCAATGAATAGCTTTATTTTCGTTTAATCGAATAACTTTTCATTTACTGATTAAGTATTTCTCAATTAGTCGATTAATCAATTGATTTTCAACATTTTTTGCTTTTTTCATGTTTTTTAGAAATACCATTTACATTCTAAAGTGCTTCCGGGCATTGAAGCCGTGCATGGTCCAATGGAATTTCTTCCTAGGAAGAAAAAGCGACTTCCTCGAAGAAAAAGGAAGAAATTTCATTGGACCACGGTTTCAAAGCCCGGAAAACATTTTAGATTGTATTTTGACCGGGCGTGAAAGCCTTCATAGTACCATTTTACCATAAGTGTCAAAGTTTTATTAAACAAATAAGATAAATAAAAAATTAAATATGGAAATACCGATAGCTTTAAGACTAAATGCATGGTTTCAGCTTCACAATTCATAATACCACATCATCATCTAGTATGCAACTAAAAAATATTAATTTTTTTAAACGCAAATACTGATTTTGTTTATTTAAATTATTATTTATTAAATGATGCGTCGTACGAAAAAAATTCAAAATAGTTTTCTCCAAGTGAAATGGAATTTCAGAAAAAAAAACACAGAAGTAGCATAGCCAGTGACGAGCAGCTAGACGCCAATGATGACAGAAAAAACCTTTTCTATTGCAAAACTTTAATCTTTCATTAATTTTGACAAGTCTAAATTTTATTAAAACACCTCAAAAAGGCCATCTCAAAAAGATCATTAAAAAAAATTTTTTTAAACTTTTTTGGTTATTTATTTTGTTATTTCAGAATAAACATTACCACCCTGTATTTCCATTAACAGTTTTTTTTATAGTTTACCTTATATAACCAACTAGGGATATTTTTGGACGTAGAACATCTCCTTGAAGTTTGATGCGTCACGAAAATCCTGGTTAACTCTGTATACAGGGTGTCCTGTTTAAAATGATGTACATGTGCATCATTCGAGTTAATGATATTGTAAATCGATATCGTTCCGACAGGGTGAAAACCAAAAAAGTGCATTTTCGAAAAACGCTAAAACTTATTACAAAAGCTACAGTCATGAAAATTTCAGATTAAGGGTAGGAGAATATGGTGATTCCGAAAATTCGGTCATAAGTCGTCTAGGCCTACTATGTTGTGCGCGGTCGTTGTCAAGTTTCGTTTTTCCTATTAACGCCATATTGAATTTTTGCAGTTTTAAAATCCCCGTAAAAAACGCTCTTCCACCATATGTAACATCTTTATGTTCGGCAATGAAAAATATTTAAAAATAACAAAATTAACATTTTATCGTAGGTGGCTAGAATATTGCTATTAAAATTTTGGCATAGTGTGCTTAGATTTATCATTTGTTATTATCCATGAGAGCATAGTCTTTAATGACAGTATTAAGTGACTGCAGCTAAAAAAAATTGGAAATTTTGAAATGAATAACTTTTCAAATGTGAGAAATATGACATGTGAGAAATATGACGTAGGCTACCTAGGACCAATTGGATGACCGCCAATGTCCCCTGATTTAACACCGCTTGATTTTTTTGTATGGGTTTTTCTGAAAAATCAAGTATATGGTAGGTCTTACGAAACCGTAACTTATTAGGCCAGCTGCTACAGAAGCTGTTAACGGAGTTACTCCGCAAATAGTAAGAAACTATTGCGAAGCAGTCCTGGGACGAGCTATGTTGTGCGCGTGAGAAAACGGTGGTTCATTTGAACACTTAATTTCAATCTAAAATAGTTAATATCGTTTCTTTGTTTTAATTGTTTCTTAGTTCAGCTTGTACAATCTTTTGAATAATTTTACTAGTAAACTACACAAAACTTCTCCTAATTAACCTGAAGTTGCCGTTCATTTACGGTAGGTACTTTTTAATAGGAATACCCAATACGATGAAATCTTAATTTTGTTATTTTTAAGTATTTTTTTTGGCCGAACATAAAGATGTTATACATGAATGAAGAGCATCTTTTACGGAGATATTATACAAATTCAATATTGCCTCTATAAGAAAAATTAAAGTTGGCAACGGCCGCGCACAACATAGTAGGCCTCGACGACTTTTGACCGAATTTTCGGAATCACCTATTCTCTTACCCCTAATCTGAAATTTTCGGAATCACCATATTATTCTCTTACGCCTAATCTGAAATTTTCATGACTGTAGCCCTTGTAATAAGTAAAGTAGTAGGGTTTTTCGAAAATGCACTTTTTTGGTTATCACCCTGTATCATCAGACCGATATCGATTTAAATTATCATTGACTCGGATTATTTTTAAGCAGACCAATACGCAACTTTTGTTCCATTTAAGCGACCTTGTATCTCTAACGGTTTTCAATATCCCCATGTACATCATTTTAAACTGGACACCCTGAATAGGCATTGAAAAAAGTGCAATGCCTAGAACGAAGAGAAAGTCGAAATAATAGAATAGTTCGTATCCACTTATACCTAAATACAGGGTGTTCAAATTTTATGAAAAAATTGAAAATGACACATCTTTGAATTTATCCGAAGTGAATTAAGATACTAAAAGGAAATTTTGCAGTTTATAATAGATGCATTGATTGATACATTTTTTACAAAAAAATAAATTATATTTTTTATGTTCAGAACACATGACAATTTTGTTTTGTGCAGCGACGTGCCATTTTTTCTTTAATCAGTAGAGCCATGAATGGACTATTTAAAAATATTGTTATTGCGAAAAATTTACCAATAGCAGCTGTCAAATATAAACTGCAAAAAAGGTGTACATTTTTCATACAATATGAACACCCTGTATTTCAAAAACAAAAGGAATTTTGGCAAAATTGGTTTCGCAAAATCGTGCGATGCATCAATACAATGTATCGCAGTTTAGTTTAAACTCCACCTAAAGTTGACCTGAACATTTTTGACAGATAAACAATTGAATCTACATACGACAAATCCGAAGTTTAAACCTGGAATTGATTTTAAACTTTAAACTATAAAGATATAAAACTAGACCTAACTCTCTAATGTAATTTAAAAAATATTGTAAAAGGTAGAAAGGGGTTGGATCGCAGGTGTAAGACAAATAGCAACTTCACTTTCTCGAAATCGCCAACGTTGTGACCTTTATTTATTTTTTTAATTTATATTTCCGGTTTTTACTTCCCTGTTTTGTTTCGTTGGCCCGTGTGTTTGTTGCTTGGCTTTTACGTGCACCGACTGGATTTTAACGACAATTTTGGTTTTATGTACTGCCATGACGGTCTGTATATGCTTTGGTGACGTTCTTCACTGACTGAAAAAGCCCTGAAGAAGACATAAAAACAAAGGTCGAAACGTTGGCGATTTTGAGAAAGTGAAGTGGCTATTTGTCCTACACTTGCGATCCAACATTCTTCATCAACATCCTTTCTAGTTATTGATAGGACGCAAAGCGCCATATGATTGTAAAAGGTTTTAACAAAAAATCGAGAGTGGTGAATGGGTTAGTTTTATAACCAAAAGTAATGTTCTTTTTAATAATTTTTCAAATATCTCAAATATGGTTGGAGATGCATATGAAAGGTAGGCATATGAAGGTGGTAGGGGACATTCACAATCTAAATTTGAGCCTGACCTCAGAACAAAATATGGTTTCATATTGAAGCAGCTGCAAAATAAAAAATTTAAGCTTTAACCCCCTGTATCTTTGAAATAACGAGGGTGGAGATTACATATAATTTTTAATAAATGGAGAGAGGACACCCTGTACAGGGGTCGTTTTCTGTGTTTCAATAGACGAACTTTAATGCCGTATTTTACATCCAAAAAAACACTAATTTGCTAGATAAATGTTAAAAATGCTTCATTGAGAGCATTACATGATGCATCAACTTTAGAACTTTTCAATCGGGAATACGTTAATTTAAACTTTTGTGTATGCAACAATATTTTATTACTAAAACATCCACTCGTTAAGCATACTTTGTACTATTTTTTTTTAAATAATAAATAATTATTTTCATTATGTTACAGCATTTTTCATTACATTATGAATCACTTGACAGGAATGACAAAGAGTGAAAATAGTCACATTTTATCTTTTTGTTTTTAAATATTTTATACATATTATACATATTATATGTTTTGCACAGAAAATATAAAGAAGTGTCGATTTTTTAAAAACAATTAACCGTCACTGATATCAAAGTAAATATCGGATAATATACAGGGTGGCTTAATTCGTAATTTGTAGCGTTGCTAATAAGAGTTAGAATAGCGTTTACATCAGACAAAAATTGTTAAATTTTATACTAAATTAGTAACTGAAAGTGGGGCTGGCAGAATTCTATTTGCTTTAGGACATCTTATAGAGATAAAATCAAAATCTATCAAAAACAATAAAAAAAAAGCAACTAATACTACTAACCTGAACTAAAGTTTATTATTTTTTGAACGTAGTTGTAGGGAATACGAGTATACACAGATAACATTTTTGTTTAACAACTATACAGAGCAGTTTCTATGTAAGGAAACGGTCAATTATTTGTTGAACTAAGATGGATGGGAAAAAACAAAAGCCAAAAAGTTTTAAAAGTTTTAAGGTAGCTTCCACATTATCGTTCTAAAAAAGAGATAGACTATACAAGATCAATCAAAAAGTCAAGGCAAAGCATCACTTGAACCAAAAAAAACGCTCTATCTTCTATTGCAGAATGGCGACTTTTGACCAAATTTAGTCTTCTTCAAAGCTAAAACCACAAGAAACGATGCTTTAACTGACACAATTGTATTAATATACTAGGTGATTCAAAGGTACTTTGACAGACAAACTTCAGGAGGTGATTGCTGGCATTATTTTAAGAAGGAAAGTTCTAATAAACGAGGATCCTTACCGTTACGAAGATACAGTGTGTTAAAATTTTATTAAAAAATAAAAATAAAATATCTTTGAAACCGCTTGAAAGGTTTTAATAAAATTTTACATATGTTTTTTTTATTAATACTTTATTTTTAATTTTTTATTTTCAAGTTTGAACTGAAATAACACGTTCCATCTTGTTGAGGTAACGATTCTACAAGACGTGCATTAAAACGATTTTTATTTTTTTACTTCAAAATGACGCGTCTAACGAAGAAAACTTAAGAGAGCTTTTTTGTTTAGAATTGAACAGAGAACAAAAGGGTAGATTTTTTTGATAGACCTGTGGAGTACTATACTTTTCTTCAAAAAGATGAAGCGACATTGCGGCCGTCTGGTGAAACAAAAAAAATCGTTTAACAGAAACATGGCTACTCGCTAGCTATTGACATCTGTAAAATTTTATTAAAACCTTTCAAGCGGTTTAGGAGATATTATGATTTTCTATTTTTTTATAAAACTTCAACATCCTGTATCTTCGTAACGATGCTCTTAAGGACTCTCGTTTATTAGAACTTTTCTTCTTAAAATAATGCCAGCAATCACCTTCTGAAGTTTGACAAAGTACTTTTGAATCATCCTGTATAAAATCACCTATACAAATTCTGCCTAGAAATAAAGAAAATATGCATTCTTAATTTTTTTTTAATTTTTGGGATGCCCCTTTCCAAAACCGGCGAGTGTATATTTACCCTTTTATTTACACACTTATAAATGTATTATGTCATGTCAGTTAAAACACGCTCTGATGTTTTTTTTTAGCCTTGAAGAAGACTAAATTTAGTCGAAACATCGGCATTTCAATAGAAGATAGAGAGTTTTTTTGTCCTTAATCTGCTACCAATCCATTCTACTCTATATTTTATTTTGATAATTGAATTGTTTTTGGAATGCTAAAAAAAATATTGTACCTATAACTCCCTAATTGCTCAAATTAAACCGTTCCGAGATATCGAGATGTCATTAAAAAAAACACAACACGAAAAGACAGTTTCTGTTAGTCAGGAAAAAACGACTTTAAAGAAGCCAGAACTTCGGTGTTAAACGAATTTCTCTAGATATTATAATTTGGAAAATAATCATTTAGTATGAAAGTTGAAAGAAATTTATTTTCTGCGAAATATGTTAGTGATAGAATTTTTTAGCTTTTTCGCAGGAAACCCTAGTTTAAAATATGCAAAAATGCAATACTTACTAATTGGAAATTCAAAACTTATCTGCTTTCAATATTTCCAAAAATATTGCAGCTGTTAAGAAGGAAACAAACAGAAACAACTACTCCGAAGGCTAATACCCCTAACTTGAGGGGTAAAAGCAGATAAGTTTTCAATTTCCAATTAGTAAATATTGCATTTTTGCATATTTTAAACAAGAGTTTGTTGCGAAAAAGCTAAAAATTTCTATCACTAATCATTTAGTATTCATACAGCAAAGTACTTTAAAAAATCATTTTGACACCTCCATTGACTATTTGTCTGATCTTCTTTATTACATTTTTGTTTAGAAAATAAGAATGGAAAGAACCTTAAAGCTTCTTCGTTTATCTTTTTCTTTTCTAGCCAGTCTGCTTAGTTTAAGAAACAATCGACAATTTCCATACATAAAAGCTACGCTATATACTTGTATTACCACTTTTTTTCTATTTTTTTTTATTACATATTCGATGCATTTTTTCCCGATTTAACAATTAACGACTTCTTTTCTTTTGCATTGAATTGAGCTTTGTAGATTTTAATTCGTTTGCAAGTTTAGCAAAATAGTAGTTCTTATTATATGTCCAAAATGTGACTTTAAAAATTCAGGTTTCTTAACAACATATTGACATTAACAAAATTCAATTTTAAAAGTAAGGGCGTCGTTTTTCATAGATTTTTATCTCCATGTGTCCAAAATAGAAATTGGCAACATCGCTTTCTAATCTTAATTAACTATAAAATTGGATAACTTTTTATTAATTTTTTTAAACAGCGATATCTTCACTTTTATTAGCAATACAAGATGGCGCCTTTTGGAGAGAATTATGGAAAAATGGCAAAACCACTATCAATAAAAAAACCAACTGCATCATGAAATTATCTATAAAAAACTCTAAAAATAGTTCAGTTTGACTTTTTGTTCTATTTCCTATAATAGCCGATATACAGCTATATGTCAAAAAATGCAGTTTTTTTGGAAACGTCTTGTATACGAAAACGAATCAAGTGAAATCATGGTGGCCGGGAAATAATGTATCTTGAAACTGCCCTATACATCTATCGAAAAGGTAACACCCTGTAGATACATTAGCAACCACATAACATTCCGATATTTACTTTCTAAAGTATCGATATTGATACGTACTGGAATACCAATATTTTATCATTTCTAAAACGTTTCTAAAATTATGAAATGGAAAGAAGTTTTAAGAATTATTGCATTGTCGCATCTATTGAGGAGCAGTTTATTAATGTTATCTAATGAAAAAAATGCAAAAATTTGTTATATAAAAACTATTAAAAGAGTTAAGTTTTATAACAATTCGGTTTTATAATAATTTTTCATTATTAACTGACCGACTCACACTTATTTAATGGCATTTCGGTTCGTGAACATCAACACGCGAATAAGACAGTAACCTGTTAAGCACCAAACAAATTCGGATTGAGCTCCAATGTAAAGTTCAACGGAAGATTTTGACAGATAAACAATGTGCATATTAACAGAATATTGTTATTTTGGTTTATTAGTAACTATAACAATTACTGATTACGAGAAAATATCTTGACGACGTTTTCTTCTTTTTTTTGTTGAATTCTTAACTACTTATTACCACAATATTACGATTTTAAACGACATATAAAATCTAGGAATCCTTTATCTTATCTACATACGAAACCAGCCATAACTTATTATCATTCGCGTACGTCAATTAGTATAAGCGAGTATAACAATTATTACTGGCAACGCGTTCCATTATTAATGAACATTCAAGCCACCATCAGAAATCGTCAAAAATTAAGAAACTATCCAAAGAAAATAAACAAAACTAGACGCTAATCCTGTATCAATACAATACGAGGGCCCCGTTTACAGATTCCCTTGACTTAACGCCTTGCCAGCTCCTCCCTATCAATAAGCCAACAAAGACCGACGCATGCGGTCCGCTAGAGGAGGAACGGTGACGGAAAATCGAAAACATGACATTGACACGCATGCCCACTGAAAATCACGGGGGGCGTGACCGGCGTATCTCCACGCTCTCCCGTTTTCCAGACAAAGAGGACCGCAGGCGGGGCATAAAGGGCGAGAGCGAGACGACGCTAGTTGAGGGTCCTCGACTGTGGAGGCAAAGGTTTCACCGTTAGCTATGATATATAGAGTGAAGCGACTTATGTTTAAATCGCGTTGGGAAGTGGCCTAGATTAGAGGGACTTTGCAGTATCAAATCCTAACCCGATACCTAAGCGTTTAAGACTTTTTAATACTTTTATAGGATTTCGTGTTAGACCGCCTGATGCCCAGTTAGTGATTTGTAAGGTTTTAAGAAAAGCGCACCGGGTGTCTTTTCTCGGTTAAGAATTATTAAAGAGTTGTTTTTTTATTTTTTACCAAAAACTGTGGGTGACCTTATTGACAGTGATTTTTGAGATACACGTGTGAGTGGACCTACATACGTGAAATTACGAAGAATCGTGAGATCCCTACTAAATAGGTAAGTGTGACAAATTCAATTAAAAAAATATATATAAAACAAAAAGGGAGGTAAATGTTTTGCCTTAAAGCACAATAATAGCGCTGCTACCCTCTTACATGGAAAATCTACAACATAAGTAGTCGAGCATCCTGCCGTCGGAAAGCGTTTCTCGTCTAGGTATACAATATGTCTATGGTTTTACTGCTACCTTCTTTTTAAGCTAGCTCTATTCTTTTTAAAGTTTCAAGTTGCAATGTTAAGAAAAGCTATAGGGTAGTTTTGCGCACTAATACCAGGTGTTTCACAATAAAGTCGTCATGGCTACGAATTTTTGTTCCTAGATAAAAGTAGCTGCATGATACTTTCTTTACTCAATTTTTCTCTTTCAAAAACCTATAACAAATTTAAAAATTTTAATTATTAAACCTAAAGATAGAGCACGTTTCTGGTTGTGCTGACTGAAGTTGAAACCGACGGAAAAACTAAAAACAACCAAAACAGAAAATATTTTACCGCTTTTAAGCCTGAATTGAAAGAAAAATTAACCCATAACAATTTGAAACGAAAAATATGTTAATTTCAAATTTGTATTTCAATTGATGGTTTTATGATACAAAAAAAGGCAAAATTTCTTATTAGAAATGAAAAATCCGATATGGAAACTTAAAATTAAAAAGCAGGTTAGTTCAAGTTACATATATAATTTTCGGTTATAAATTTAAACCACACTGCTTTAATATACCTAAGAAAAAAAACAGAAAAGTTGATGATTTAAATTTGAACTGTCGCTTTGTTCGCATTAAGAATGTTAAGAGGAAACTTGGAAACGACAAATTAATAAGAATTAAAAAATTTATTATGATAAAATAGCATAGTAACTTAAAACCAAAAAATTAAATAGAAAATTGTAAAAGCCATCAAACTCGCTTATTGAAGATAAATAGCAGAAACTGGAAATTTTGCAGGATAAATCTTGAAACTGATCTAAAACTAAATAAGACGTGAAACAAAAAAGAGTTTTAAATATGTAAGGGCAAAGGTGGATAAACTCACTTTGAACGAAAAAAAAAACGACTAAAATGGTACGTTACAACTGAAAATGATAGAGAATACTGACATTGCAAACCTAACGGATATAAAAGAAACTTGAAAGCTAACAAGTAGGTCCTATCTAAATTTGTTCTAGAAATGATGAAATAAAGAGGAGGCACTTTGAATTAGAAAAGTTAAGCTAGTAAACTAATAAATACATATATCGAGGTGTGCGTATATCGAGGCGAAATAGGTGTTGTTGCCAATCTATCCAATCCTGCAAAATTTCTCAATAACACAAAAAAGAAACAAAAAGTATTGTTTCGTAAAAGAATCTAAATGTCATTTTTTTTTCGAAGATAAAAGCTAAAACAAAGTATGATTTGGGAATAGGCTTGGTCTACAGAATTCCTTGCAGTAACTGTAACAAGTGCTATAAACGGCAACTATTTTGGTAATTAAAGACTAAAGGAGCATAAAAGACTTACTCCTTTTCGAATTAGATATGAATGAATGACTTCTGCATATCAGATCTGATGCTAAAAATATCGGATGAAAAACGATTCGAACATATGATTTAGAACCTATAAAGTTTTAAATTATTAACTGGTTTTATAGGTAAAAACGCAAAATTTGAACAAAAAAATGGCCTTTTGAAAGTTTTTCAAAGAAAAAGTCATTATGAACCAATCATTAACCCCTTGGTAGCCATCCCAATCCTTCGTAGTGCACACAGTTTCTTAAGAGTCAACAGATCGACCATATGAGCTCCTGATGCACACTGCCTAGCAGAAAAGCGAAAATCTGTCTACAATCCTCCAAATTGTCTATTGGGTGTCATTTGTGCTTAAATTAAGTACAGGTCTTGCCTTGTTGAAAGCGAGATGAAAAGATCTTTGCAATGCTTCAGGATCTTCTCTAGTTCGGTATTTTTTCTCACTACTGGGCCTAGAGCAGTTTAGATACTTTTTTAGAAGAGTTTGTTTCACCAATTCGCCAGTTGAGCTTTGAAATGCTTACAGAGTGCCGGAAGACTTTTTCTTTTATCTCTCTCAAGTTCTGAACTAGGATCGATTCCTAGTTCAGAACTTGATGTATTTTTTCTAGGACCTACTAGGAACTTTTCTACACCAGAGAGAGATAAAAGAAAAATCTTCCGGCACTTGCATAGCATCGATAACAAGCATCGATAACTTCTTTTTCATGTTTTTCTGTTTTTCGTTTTGCCCTTGTGTTTTCTTATCTAATTTCTTCAGCTACTCTCATTGAAAACACCATTTAACGCATTTCAAACTGCAGGATGTCATTCAAGAGGTTTCTTATTTTCATTTGGACTATTCTTTTCATGGTTTAATTTTTTTAGTATATCCTTCTTTCTTGCAATATTTGGGTCCATTACAATCTCAAGTGTTTTCCGGGCTTTGAAGCCGTGGTCCAATGGAATTTCTTCCTGACGTTTCGTCTACAGCTGCGGCAGACATTATCAAAGACGATGAGGCAATGGTCGAAGTATTGAAAAATGAGGCAATGGTCGAAGACTGATTCGACTGTGGTGAGCTCCGTGGTATTTATTCCCCTGCCGTCGCGCTGCAGTGGACGGACTGCGGTGGGGGTAGTGGTGTCGCGGGGTTTCGACGCACTTGAAATATGTCGTAGAACTCGCTTCCAGGCTGCATTTAGAAACGTAATTTCCTTCTTCCTGTTGAAATTGTTGTCGTGTTTAAAAATCTCAATGGCCTCTCTCGTTAGTCTCGGATAGAAACGCTACGATTGCCATACTGCCCACCTCGTTGAAAAGGATGTGGTAACCTTCGGAGAGAGCATGCTCTGCTACTGCAGACTTTTGTGTTTGTCCCAGCCTGCAACTCCTGTTGTGTTCCGTAATCCTCGTGTTGACACTGCATTTTGTGGTGCCTCAACTGCATGGAACTCGGTAAACTTCGGGTGCCGATAGGGGATCTCTGCGGTCTTTGGCCGATCTCAAGTTCTGTTGTATTGTACGAGTTGGTTTAAAGACAGTTTTAACATTCTGCTTTGCTCTTTTGGGTTGATAGAGTTGAGGTGTAAGAAAGCTTTGAAGTTCGCTCTCGTCATGGCTCCAAATAACAAAGGTGTCGTCCACGTATCGCAGCCACCACTTTGGTCTCTTATTTGCCGTTTCCAAGGCCTTAGCCTCGAAAATTTCCATAAAATAGTTGGCTATTATTGGACTAAGGTGGGCCTACCATAGGTACACCATCAGTTTGTTCGTAGAAATCTTCCTTACATTGAAAATATGTAGTGGTTAGTCAGTGTTGGAACAACTTGGTAATATCTTGTGGAGATTCTTGATTAATTTGTTCCATGGCTTTCTTAATGGGTACCATCGTGAAGAGCGAAACAACATCGAGGCTAACGAGAATTTTTCCTGGAGAAAGAGTCAAAGAATGCAGTTTTTCAACAAAATCAGTGGAGTCTTGTATAAAGCTGTCAGCGTTTCCTATTTTAGGTTGCAGCGGTTTTGAGAGGTGTTTCGCAATTTCGTATGTTGGTTGGGCTTCCTATAGTGCTCACGATGGGTCTCAGTGGCACATCCGGTTTGTGGATCTTTGGCAAAATCTGCAGCCTTGGTGGCAAGGCTTCTGATTTTTTAAGCTTAGTCAATTCATTCGATGCCAAGTTCTTGATTAAATTGTTGGTGGCCCTCAGAATTCGGGCGGTTGGATCACGAGTTAGCTTTCTATGGGTGGTGGGATCTAAGAGGGTCCTAATTTTTCCTTCGTAATCCGATGCTGACATTACTAGTGTTGCGTTTTCTTTATCTAATGGTAAAATTAGTTAAACACAAAAGTCAGCAGTGGCAGAGCACACTCTCTCCTAAGATCATGACTTTTCAACGAGACGGATATACTGTGTCAATCGCAGCGTTTGTATCGGAAACTAACGAGAGAGGCCATTGAGATCTTTAAACACGACTTCAAGTGCCCCGAAACTCCGCGTCACCACTACCTCCACCCCAGTCCCTCCACTTCAGCACGACGGCTGGGGAATAAATACTACGGAGCTCACCACAGTCGAATCATTCAACGTCGGGAAGCACGGGAGATCACTTCGCCCATTGCCTCATCGCATTTGATAATGTCTGCCGCAGCTGTAGATTAAACGTCAGGAAGAAACTTCATTCGACCACGGCTTCAAGGCCAAGAAAACACTTTAGATTGTATTTTGATCGGCCGTGAAAGACTTCACAGTATTTGGGTCCATTGTTCCATACTTGGGTGAACTACTATTTTGCTCCTCGCTTTCCTTTCGTTGACTTTTGTTCTGGGATTGCTTGCCTTGGTCACCAATCATTGATTTTTTCTGATGTCTATCAATCTTGAATTTGGTCTGATTTTCTGAAGATGATGATTCCCAAACTAAGCAAAAGTGCTTTAACTGCTCGGGCAGGGACATAAGAACTTTTGTTGCTTATCTTTTCTCGATTCCTTTTCTTTCTTCCCGAACTCATATGCAGTTCAGTTGTTGTATTTAAGGCTGAAGTAATGTATAATCATAGCCGGCAGATGTTCATATACAGCTTTCATTTTCGATCACATTACATGTGAGGTATTGCAGGCAATTATATGCCTTAGTAGTTTCTCTTCAGCCCAAAGCACAATTTCTTCTTCTGCTCTCTTCACAATACATTCTCCACAAAGTCTATATTCTATAGCTTTCTTCGGTATTTTCTTCTTTTTTATGTCCTAAAAAGGAAATTTCCCTTTTTTTAGTTTTAAGATTTTGCCTTTCTAAATTTCCTGATAATATTTGTTTCCTTTCTAGAAATACTTCGTGTTAGCTTTTTCTATTATTCCTCGTTTCAATTTTTTTTGCTTTGTTTCGGCTCTAAGCCATCAACAGCGTCCAAAATTAGTGAAGAAAATTGCTACGGAAGAAAACTTAAAAAAAGTATGAAAATGAGGATGAGAATCATGTGTAATGACCATGCTTCCTTCGTCTTTCTCTATCTAACTTATCTAATTTAAAGAAATTTCAGGCAGTGCCTTTTCGTGTGCGATATTTAATTAATTAAAAAAAAATATTAGTACACAAAAAAAAACATATTTCTTTTTTTAAATAGTAAAGTATTCCTACAGTATCAAAAAATGTTTTTGAAACTGTTATTAAATCGTAATCAGCAAAGAGACAGAAAATGACTTTTAAAAAAATAGTAAGTAAAAAAGGGATTGATATAAATTCGATTTCTTTTAAAATGTTGTTTGCACAGAATATTTTTCTTTATATGAGATAGGTCATTGTCTTTAAGAAGACAATGATTAAAAAGAATTAAAAAATGGTCAAAAAAAGGCTTTTTCATGTTTAAAAAAGTATAATTGATGAGGGAGCAGTATAGTTCGGTCTAGAATGGAAGTATTTATTTTGGTAAAGTAAAATGTATGTTTTAAAAGCTTCTCATGTAAATTCAGGATACATAAAAATCATTTTTAAAAGTTTTGAATCTTTTAGGATATGTCCGGAAGTAGCCAGAATTCTCTAAATTTGAAACCGCCGCCTTGGTCATCATCTAAAATACGGAAATTCAGGCCAATTTATTTGAATTTCTATCTCACTCGTTTACGAGCTATAGGGAGGTTTTTGAGACGAGAGACATGAAACGATATCAAATCAAATCAACGTTCGGTAATTCAGCTAGAACGCATCAGTTACATGCCGTCGCTAGATGTAATGTAGTAGGACTTTTAGATTAGACTGTATACCAAGGTTTTGACCTCTATGAGGTCATCCTCAGAGCTACATTAAACAAGAACTTTGGTACAAAATTGTTAATACGTTGAGTCGAGTAAACTGTATAAAGTTGAGTTTTTATACAGTTGATATCATGCGTTCGTTTAAAAAAAAGTTCAAGCAGGCCATGGGAACAATAGGTCTGAGAAAACTTTATAAAAAAAAATGTCGAATATATCACAATGTTTCTATTTTTATACATCATTTCAGACATCACCTTTTTTTATCTACACACTCCTTAAAGCAATGTGTAAATGCACGGTAAAGCCTCAAAGTAAAATAATTTACTATAGTTTGACACAACGACTTAGGAGATATAAAAATAGGGCAAAACAATGCCGATATATCCCAAAAAAATGTCCCGTTTTTTTGGCCGGGAGTCCGTCATTTTTAAGGTACCCATGACGTAACTTCCTCGTCAGAGCACATCGATTGGCGAATCGCAATTTCGGATTGTTTGACGTAAGATGTCAGGCGACGGCAATACTCTTTGTTAAAAAGGGGGTCCAAAACTGTAAAACAGGAAGGTCTCTCTAAATGTGATATACCAGCTCGTTGGTTTTCACAAGTATGAAGTTTCATAATTGATGAGCACGTTGCATTATTGTAATGGTAAAGTAGGGTTTCCATGCGTTCCTGTGAAAAATGAATTCACTGATGATCGACAGATTTTTAACCAATCACAAGTTGGCATTTAGTAAAATTTGGGACCATCGAACGTCGGATTGACGGCATTTGGGCGCACATTGACGAAATACTTAGACGTTATGTTCCCTTTCTATTAATGATTACTGCTTAGTATGTTTGTAAGGACGGGCTTTATTGCCGGTACGGCACCAGATAAGATGATTTACGAGCTCCCAAACATAGATAAAACGGTGACTTCAGAAATCGGATATTTTTAAAAACGGTCCAAACTATTTACTCACCTTAGATAGGTGCGATGTTTGTCAGCCCGACGACGACGTCTGATGTTGCGTACATGTGTGTGAGTGAAGAAACAAACATCGAACGCCGTCCGCAAAAGGTACCCATATAATTTAGGGCGTCGTAAAGACCTAATTGAGTGAGACGATTAAAACTTTTATGGATTTTATGGAAGGAGCAACCAGCAGGGGTCAGGACGGCAAAACCAAGTTTATCTGAAATCCCTGCGAATCCGGGTCGCAAAGCCGCTCTCCGAAATTCAGTCGACAACTTCAAAGGCTAAGCTTTCGATTAAAACCGTCGGTTAAGGGTTTTAAAACGGTTCCGAATTAACTCTTACCTCGAGACTGGCGATATTTTGGATATAAAATTAATTAAGTTTTCATAATAATTATTTCAGGGTCTCACCTAGGTAAACATATCCTAGAGATTCATCTTTAATTAAACTTGCAGGTTATGAGAGCTATCCATGTCTTCCTTTAAAAAATAAATGCCAAAATAAATCATAGTAGTGCGTCAACTTTTTACATTGACTTTCGTC
Organism: Taphrorychus bicolor; assembly: GCA_951812265.1. Classification (NCBI taxonomy): domain Eukaryota; kingdom Metazoa; phylum Arthropoda; class Insecta; order Coleoptera; family Curculionidae; genus Taphrorychus; species Taphrorychus bicolor. Next base: position 32,954,861 of record OX638297.1, read on the forward strand.
TAATAAGTGACCTTTTATTACATTAGTTATTCCTCTTCCTGATTGGTTTTCAAACCGTTTTTGCAATAAAGAATGACAATGAGGTTTTTTGCAAAAGGAGACTTTCTATCGAACTAGTGTCATAATAGTGTTGCGAACTCAAGGTTCGACTAATTCCAGTGCAACTGATTTTTTAATTAAACACTACTTGTTAACGAATTCACAAATAATTCTCTATTATCGCTTCGTTGTTAAAACTGTAAAACTCGATTGAGAATCGGACAGACTCAGGCATTAGTCGGGCTTATTTATATCAAAAGCCTAAAACTACGAGAATAAAATAATAGGCACCTCGAATATGTAAATAACACCAAAAATAGGTTAAACAAGGCAATAATGATATAACCCACAAGCAGACGGCCGATATTCGGACGGCCCGCACCCATTTCAGCAACTCTGACCTCTCTTCTCAAAGCTGTTCTTTAGCTGTTTTCCAAAATGCAAAATTTTCTTTCCAGCTCTAGAAACTCCTGATTAACAACATTCACTTTTCGATTTTCCAATTTTTTCTCTCTAGCTGCCATTAATGGCAACTATCTCTGGCCCATTAAATCTTGATAACGTCTTTCCCGTTCTCCTGTCGCGGGCGACCAATATCGAGACAACCACCCTGCCGGCACCCATTCCCGCGACAAAATCGTTAAAGAAAACAACTGTCTAGCGGAACCACCCTTCAGTAATTTAAAACACAAATCTACCTGCAGATGTAACTTTAACAGGCATCTTGTCAACTGAGCTCATAATATCACATAAGTAATTTCTTGCATTTTGTGTCCCATAAAAAATACTCGTTTTAATCATACTTTCTGAATCTTTAACTGTGCTTTTAGTTAGAAGCTTTATCTCTAATTGATATTCTAGACTAGATATTTCTATAAAATGAAAAAATAATAAACATTTTTGATATGTTTTCCTTGATGGTATACTTAATAGATACACTTAAATTTAGGACATATTTTGTAGGATGTATATATATATATATATATTTTTATTTTTGCTATTATTGGAGTATTAGGTTGATAGAGAAATGTTCAAATCTCCAATTAACCTAACAAGAGTTGAAGTAAATCTATATGTTTTTTAAATGAACAGTTCTTGCTTTCTCGAAAGAAAACAGTAAAAGGTTGACAATGAAGTTATAGACCGAATCACTGAAGATAAAAAGGGCCAAAGAAAAAAGTGTTTTACGAAACAAATAGCAACTGAAAAATAGGTAAAGCAACCTAAATTATTTTCCTTCTAAAATAAAACAAAATAAAGGAGATGAAGAGCATGGTGGCAAATTGCCAGAGAGCAGCAGACGCCATCAAGCCGACAAAACAGAAGAGATGGGCAGATGTTGAAGCGCCTCTACAAAGGAAACAAATGTTTGAGAGTTGCTCAGAACATTGTAAGGAATTTTAATAAGCGAGGGAAAAAGAACCTGTTGACCGTTTGACGTCCAAGCGGTAGGTAATAAAATTATTAAGGAGCCACCATCTAAGGGTTACGTGGTAGAGAATAGGATAACCTACATAGGAATGCCTATCGGGAAGCTTTTAAACAGTGGAGGAGGATGTCCAGGCGTTCTGTCTTTGGTTGAGATTTTAGAGAAAGATACGCAGTAGACTCAATACGGCAAAACGCTATTTTCAAGATGCAATGTCAACAAAGTTATAAGCATATATCAGTTTAGGGCTTTTGTAGATTATAACGAGAGGCAACGGTCGGTGATTTGAAGGAAAATATACGGTCGGCTTTTCTTGGATGGGAACGGGTACGGAAATTTAACTGATTCGGTAAGTTGACAGTGAAATGTATATGTGTGGGGCCCAACAAACGCTATGACTCGTGTGTCCTGTATGAGTGAGGCCCAACAAACGCTAAGCCGGGTATATACGTGTAAGTGGAAATGGGGCCCCAGCAACGCTAAGCCAATATATAATATATAAAAAATATAGCATTCATACACCTACATACAATACACCTACACAATTGTATGTCGGTGTATGAATGAGGCCCAACATTCGGTTTGGCCTGTGTATGGGTGTAAATGAGACTGAACAACCGCTATATTCCTGTTTATTTTATGTGAGTGGGGGGTCCGATGATCGCTAAGACCCGTGTTTGTGAGTATTGTGAGTGTGTGAAAATGGGACTTACAAGGATCGGGACTTCGGTCAGTTTATGTACGGTTCTACTTCTAGGATTGGCCATGTTCACTCTTTTTATATGGAAACAACAATGGAAACAAAGTATCCATGAACTGGTTCTAAATAAAGATTGCCAATCGTTCACCAGAATTTGAAGGAAATACACAAATTTTAAAAGCTTTCAAACATGCCGTAAGTTAACCTACATCCTTTAACCCTTCGGTTAACCCTAATTAATTGAACTTGACTTTTATGACTTTAGAACCACGTTCCTATTTCGCCAGAAATTTAGTAACTTCGTTACAATATTTAGAAAGACAAAAACCTTAAAACTAAAAATCTAAAAAAGGCAATTCCCACTTTATGTAAAAATAAAAAAAATAAGAATAAAATTCTTTACGATATACACTTCATGAAGGTGATTATTGTTGGTTGGGAACAAGAGGTAATTGTGCTTCGAACTGAAGAAAAACCACTATTACTCATTCACTTATTTTTGCCATCACGTTACCTGTGAAATCTTTATTTTTTTTACCTATCTCTTTTCAGCACATGTTGAAGAAATAAGATCAAGTCAGATTTCCATAGTTTACTTGACGTCAATAATAAGTGAATGGCTTATAAATAAAATAATTAACCGCGATGAACTGTACAGGGTGTTTCAAATTCAAACCTCTTCATTGGTATCTCAGCAACGGTAAGAGACACAGGGTCGGTTAAATCAAAGTTGCGCAGTTTGGAGTTCAATAATATGCCGCTTTAACATTTGAAAAATTCCCATTACTTCCGGAGATATGATGTACAACATTTTACTTCATACTTATTAAAAACAGGAAAAAATACGAAATTTTGAAATATGGTTTTTATTTTGTTTTGAGCTTATTCGAGGAGATAATTCAAAATTATTGACACTTCGTCATTGCAACTTTTCCTGCTCTGTAAGATGACATATTTAGTTTCTTCCTGCGACGTTTCGTTTTTTGGTAACCATCATCAACTTTAATTTTTTAAATACGGACCTGGATTTTTTATTCATTATTTTGATCGCCCTCTGTAATCAAAACATCACGAAATGCAATATGATATATATTGCAATGAAAGTCTAGCTAGAAATCGTTTTTCCTTTAAATTTTATTATATAAATTTCTTATTTGATATATAAGACCGATTTTATTACTAAACGAGGCACCAAACAAAAAGATATAACATTTAAAGTAAATACTCGAACTCTGCCTGCACCTCAATACATTTTTGAGTTCTGCTAAGCAAGTTGCTGATAATTGACCGTTCAATTGTTCTAGTTCGTGTACCCCTTGCTTCCGTTATAAAATTTTTCCTTAGAATAGTGACATCATTGGTTGGGTATTGAAATATGTAGTTTTTCACATAATCCTAAAGAAAGTAATCCAGAGGAGAAAGATCGGAACTTCTTACTGGCCACAGTGCGACCCCTTGGTTTCCAATCCACTGGTTGGGAAAAATTCGTTTAAAAAAATTGTAACAACTCTTCCTTCATTATCTGGGATGCGCCTAATCTGTGTCCATGGTAGTCAAATCTACGGCACCCTTTTCAAAAATGAATTAAAGCATTAGGGTTCTAGGAAAAGCCAAACAGGATTGAATCATTATTAGCACATAAAAACCTATATTATTATTTTAGAAAAGTAGATATAAAAAAATAAATTAGATGATGGTAGCTCAAAAATTTAACGTCGCAAGAAACTAGAAATACCATTTTACAGGGCAGAAAAAGTTGCAAAGAGACGAAGAGTCAATTATTTTGAATTATCTCTTCGAGTAAGCTCAAAACAAAATAAAAACGATTTTTCAAATATTAGTATTTTTTCGGATATCTCCGGAACTTATCGGAATTTTTCAAATGTTAAAATGGCATATTACTGAACAACAAATTGCGTAACCTTACCCCAACTTAACCGACCCTGTATCTCTTACCGTTGCTGAGATCCCAATGATGTGGCTCGAATTTGAAACACCCTGTATATGAACATCAGTCGGCTAAGAGTATACATTACTTTAGCAGAGATTCGTCAGCCTTAAATACAATAACTGAGCTGCATCTGAGTTCTGTTATATACAGGACCAATTAAAAAAGTCAAGCCAAAGCAATTTTTTTTTTTTAATAGAACACCCAGGAGTTATTCGATGATTGATTTATCTTGGAAATGCTAAACGAAAATTGTATGACACTATTCGCTTAAATCAAACCGTTTTTGAGATAATCGAGTTATCATCAAAAGCTACCCTGTATAATATTTATATAAACCCGAAAGTCGCCCCTGTTAAGCCTTCTTATGCTTCTCTGACTGAATAAGCCCTGAAGAGGAGTTCAAGTAAAGTCGAAACGTTGACAACTTAAAAAAATGAGGTATAGCTTTTTTTCATAAACTGGCTTTTCAACATCCATTTTTTTCTACATGAAATTTTGTATTATGCAAAAATATTAAAAACCCTTTAACAAAACTTCAGCGATCCTCAGTAAATACAATACAGGATTCTCATAAGACAAATGACTTTTTTTAAGTTTTCTTCCCTAACAATCTAGTTCACGAATTTTGGGCGCTGCTGATGATTCACATTCTTACTCTTTAATACGTACAACTTGTCTTTTTTGCTGGAGTTTCTTACGGAAGGAGTAATGTTGGAAGAAGGGTATGCTCAGACTGTGATTTATTGTTGGCAGACGCAAAAATGTAAATAAACGGGGAGTTGTTAAGGGCGACAAGCGTGCGGTAAAGTGCTGCGGATGTGCATGTAAGTGTACCGCACGTTGTTGAAAATAATACTTTACCGCACCACTGCGTGTAAACATGTTTTTCTACGACTGCCTCGAAAGAGAACCAATGCGCACTACTAACTACCGTTGAAAATCGCATATTGCAAACAGCGTGCGCAAAGTGAACATTCGCACCTTTCATACAGATGCGTGTGCAAAGTCCAATTTGCACATGCTTGTGAAGGTTTGGACACGAGCCGTAGGCGAGTGATACGTGAAAAGTGCAATTTTCGACACTAGTTACGCACAATACACTATTACACTTTTTATACACTCATTCCGTCAACTGTAATCGGCTGTAGTAAAGAACCACATTCCACACTTGTTAGGTAAATAACTATTACTACACGCTAATATGTAACTGAACTTATAGAAGACTATAAAGTTAATAATTTTTTCTAAAATCGCACTACAGTTCATAATTTTCTAACCTGACATGAGGCTGCAAAACGACCAGTTCTAGGATGTTCAACCGTTAGTAACAACCAGAAAAAGACTGCCGACTTAGACAATTTTTTCCCCACTCGGAAAAGTGATTACCGGCCTGTGTTTTTAGTCCAGCATCCCAACAATGAAGCAATTTTTTATTTTCAGTAAGAAGAATTTTAGAAAGTATAGTATGTGTACCTAGTAGGAAAACCAGCTTATGATTATCGGCTGAGAACATATAGCTTTTCCTACTACTAGAAACACAAAACACTATTACCTAAGACATGCGGAAGTGCTTATAGTGCATGCCTACACCGCATGATAACAAAACCTCGCTTCGTTTAATGACTGTAATAGCATGCGAAAAAAACCACTTTCCGAAATTGTCAAGTAAATAACCATTACTTCATACTGTATCATTTAGGACAGTTTTACGTACTTGATTTTAGTCCGCTAAATAGCTTTTTACACGACTGGATATCGTAAAGAAATTTTACAGTATTAAGTATCGGTATATCCGGTGGCGGTTTTCAAGTAAAATGTGTAAAGTAAAAAGTGTGTACATTATATGTCCGGTAACATGTTACAGTAGTCGTTTCGAAATTCCAGACTCGTCCGGAAACATCTTACTCCTACTGTAAAACTATATTTACCGGACTTATAACGTAAATAACTATTACGTTTACCGGACTTATAACGTAAATAACTATTACGTTATAAGTCCGGGAAATATAGTTTATAAAGTAAATAACTATTAGGTTATAAGTTCGGTAAATATAGTAGGAGTGGAGTAAGATGTTTCCGGACGATGCGATAGCCGAGTCTGGAATTTCGAAACGTCTACTGTAACACGTTACCGGACGTATGATGTACAACATTTTACTTCATACTTATTAAAAACAGGAAAAAAATCATTTTATGCGCGGCGAATATATTTTTGACAAATCCGCCAATTTGACAAATAGTTTCATTACAGTATCCTGTACCGGTAGGTTTAGGTAGGTTACCATGGATACAATGGTTTTATTGAAGATGTGCCGGTACTCACTACTGTAAAATTTCTTTACAATATCCAATCCTGTAAAAAGCTATTTACCGGATTAAAAGTACGTAAAAGTGTTTTAAATGAAGTGAAGTAAATAACTATAATGTACTCTACAAAAATTACTGATTATTTGATGCCCTTCCTGTAGTTTCCGTTACGCCGAGAAAAAACTCCTTATTTCGTATCTTCTTGGTTCATATTACAACAATACTTACCGCCATTTGTATGGTAATGACACAGTTCATCAGTAACATAAGCTCAGTTCTATTCTTAAACTGTGGTAATGATATTTTCATTGTTACTCCAGGGTTAACTACACATTTGTGCGGGCTGGTTTAAAATCTAAAGAACTAGAGAAGTTAGGAATCGATAGAACTAAGACCTGACCATATCCTACACTTTAATACGGAAAAATATCTTTATGGATTACGTAGAACAAATGGCGGCTTAACGACGCCGAGAACTCAGCTCCCGTGACCTAAAGCCGATCGGAAAGCTGACGACCGTTGGCTAATCTAAAAATCTTGCTTAATGAGTATCGAATTAATGAATTTTCGTCATCAATCGTGGGACTATTCTTCCCATCGTCGGAGGCGCACTCTTGAGATAAATATCTCCGTAAAGGCAAGCAAAGCGCCCCGAAAGCTCCGCGAAGCTCCTCGAAAGCTTCCTCATTCTGTACGCGCGCCGCTAACGGCAAAACGAACGACTATCAAACCGATTGGCGGCGGCCAAATAACCCAAAAAGGGGGGAACCGAGAGGGGAAATGGCGGCGGCGGCCGCCCGCCGACGACGACCGGGAGGGTGGGGACGAGGCAAGGCAACGACTTAGTAGACGCAAAGCTCTCGAGGCGTCGCGACGCTGATCCGATCTAAACCTGGCCAAAGCCGTTTTTAAGCCGACCGTCTTTTTTCACAGACTTACCCGACTTTTGGTCTTTGCTGCACGTCGCACCTGGATTTAAGGAGGTTACTTGAGTGATTCTCGTTTACGTTTTTTTCCTCTAATTCGGGGAGCCAATTTACGCGGCTCAAGCTTAAGAACTACTTAACGGAAGCTTTAGCAAAGACATGTCGCCGAAAGTTTGGTAGGATTGCTCCCATTTGTCCGACGGGATACGTCATAAACGATGTATGTGCGATTGGTAATAATAAACAGTTGTTTTTGTGTTTTAATGAATGTCAGTCAGCTGACGCAAAGAAAATCTTTCTAGAGGTCTAGGATGTAAAAGAAGTTACTTTAAGTATCGCCCAATCCATGCAATACAAGTCGTGGTTAAAATTACGTAAATTTTGACCTTCATAGAAGTGGATAATATTTTGTGATTTAACTTCATCTGTGTAAATTACTATTATTGTTTTACCTATTTCCCAGTTTGGGGAATGAAAAGTAGGTAATTCTGAAAAAAGAGGTCTACAAGTACCTATTTATATTCAATGGACAAAAAGAACTAAAAAGTAGATTCTTGCTACTTAAAGTCGAAATGTGGGAAGGAAATGAGAACTAAATTTTGCCGCTTGTCTAATTTTGTAAAATATAAAAAGTAACTTCACCTGACAAAGAAAGAAAATCAAATGTGTATCAATATTAAAGCTTTTTTAACTAATAAATATGTTACAATAACATTTTTCAACGTAAAATGTATGTCTGAATTGCAACAATATTAACCACAGATAATAGTCATAAAAAACTTTAGCCAAAATTTTCTTAAAACGAGAATCATATTTTACATTTTTACTTCATTTTGTTCAGTTTCTTTAAATTGCTTTTCGGGTGCTGTTAACCGATTTCTTTGTATATACTATATACTCTAATATATTATCGTAAATAAACCACATATATTTGCTCAACTTCATCTTCTTGATGTCCTCTTTCTGCTCTCGGCCAAAGTCCTATTGATTCAATAATTTCGGAGGCATACCTCTTCAGTAGTCGATTTTTAGGCACTTTTAAAATCGACTAATACGCCATTTTTTTAAATTCGATTATATGGCTAAATTCATTCGAATTAAGTATATTACTTTCTTCAAAACCTTAAGTCTAAAAAGTCTATTAACAGTATAAGTAAAGAGTAAAAAGGAGGAAAAAGCAAATAAAAGAAAAAAGTAGTGCATGGTTTCGAACAAAAAGTGATTCACATTTATGAAATCGCCAACGTTTTAACCTTTATTGAAAGCTTCCTCAGAGCTATGAAAGATGCTATTCACACAAAATACATTTTTAACAGTGTCGATTATGCATACAGATCGTGAATTATTTTTTTTTCCTTTATTCGGTACAGTTTTCAAATTTGGCAATTTCTTTGCTCAAATTCGTTCTACACACGCTATCTTTCATTTTCAGAACAAAATAGTTTGAAAACTTTAGATCAGCAATACCTAACTTATGATTTTTCTCACTTTTAGACAAACCAGAGGTGATTTTCAGTTACTTTGAATTCAAGAATTCAGTATAAAAACATAATTTCAAGACGTGCTTTTCTATAGTCAAATTTTTAAAATAATCGAAATGTTTTATGGAAATTTGAGAGTAGTACATAGCGGGTTTCGAACTTAAAGACCTTCACATTACTTATGAAAGTGCCGACGTTTCGACTTCTTTTAAGGTCTTTTTCAAGGCTAATGCCAGCTACTGTTAATATGAGCCATTTTAGCAGTGTTCATTGATGCGCAGAGAACGTAAACTATGTATTTTTTCCTTTTCTGATGTACATTATTAAAATACTATATTTGCATAATGGCTCAAATTTGCTACTCTACATCTCTTTCAGAAAAAAAAAACGTTTGAAAACTTTTAGATCTACATTAATAAAGATACTTTTTCTCACTTTAGACAAACCAAGTGACAAATCATTTCTAGCTTTTTCAGTTTAAAAGACACAATTTCAATATATGCCTTTCTAATTAACAAATAGCTAAATTGAAATAAAAATGTTTTCTTTGATTTGCGTGCAGTAAGGTATCTTTAGTGCACGCATCTCCGAATTAAATCCACTTACCCTCCCACTTTACCGCACAATTGTGATGATTGCATGTTAAGGGTGAAAAGCGTGCGGTAATGTGCGCCATGTGCATGTAAAGACTTGTTTCTATTCGAGTGCGGTAAATCACAGAACGTATTTTCTGTTATCGTTTCTTCGGTACTATATGTTTCGTCATATTTTTTGACATTTTAGATTGCAAACATTAATGAAAACATTTCTTTTTGTTTCCAAGTTATACCTACATTTTCGACAGCTTGAAACTTGAGAATTCAACACTAAAGCCAAAACTTAAACAAAAAGTTGTAAAATTAAACTAGGTTCAAAAAAATCATTCGCTTTTCTTTACAATATGCAAATAACATATAATGTGTGAATAAAACGGTTTGTTCTTTTTCTGAATGTTCTGTTTAACTTACCATAAAATGCAGCCCAATTTCCATTGGTTCAGTAGTTTTGGAGATAAACCCCTTTGTAAATGAGTTTTTAGACAGTTTAAAATCAGATTTTGTGATATTTAAAAAAAAACTTACTTAACATATAATGCGTGAATAAAACGGTTTTTTCTTTTTCTGAATGTTCTGTTTAACTTACCATAAAATGCAACTCAATTTCCATTGGTTCAGTAGTTTTGGAGATAAACCCCTTTGTAAATGAGTTTTTAGACCGTTTAAAATCAGATTTTGTGATATTTAAAAAAAAAATTACTTAATGAGGACTATTTGACGCGGATTTGGTTTGCTAAGTCCATAAGGAATTATGCACTCGTCCCATTTCCCACAAAAACAGCATCAAAAAATTCTCGAATCTTATTTGAAATTAATTAAAGGGTTTTACGTCTTTTTTCTCAATTATCTTTATCTATTTATTTCTCAATTTGAACCATAAAACATAAATATCCCATAAGTTTAATAATTTCGGAGATAGAACCGTTCGATAGCCAATTTTTACCCATTTTTAAAATCAACTTTCTTACCGATCTGTTCTTTCTTACAGTTTGCGTACTGGAACTACTGGAAATCATTTCATTAAGTTTCAGGAGATTGAAATCATCTTATTCCGATCAAAAACCGCAAATACTATTTTTTTTTGGACCAAAATGTTGTTGTCCTTCCACCTTTAAACCTATATAAGTTGAAAAATAGTAGAGTCAACCAATTAGAGCTTAGAGACATGAGACCGAGACCAAGACTTACATACTCTCGGTCTCGATCTCGGTCTTGGTCTCGTAGTGGCAACTCGAGTCTCGGTCTCGGTCTCTGTCACGACAAAAAAAAGAAAAAAATATGTTTGAATTGCATATTAAATTGTCATCTGAATTATTGAGTTATTATGGATAGTTTTCAGGGAAATTTTCCTTTCTGTGTATGAATGTTTACTTAAAATCAAAATTTGAAATTATTGAGGGTTCCAATTTCCATTGTAGAATCAGCTTAGTTCAGGTTAGTTTAATGTAAAACTGCATTAGACCTGCTCGTAGGGCCGCCACTGATGCTACTGAACATATTTTGTATAAAAAATATGCGTCCTATATAATCAGCTATCGACACATCTACAAAATTTCATTGAAATTAGAAAATATTTCCAATCAGGTTTTATATTATGAATTTGAATATGCATTTCGAAAAAGTGACAATACTGTCATATACCGCCATTGGAAAAATTTCTATTTTTTAACTTTATTCGCGTGGTAGAACGTAATAACGAAAGTAAGTCATAACAGTCACCAACTTAAAAATTACGCTGTATAGAAATAATACAATACTTTTAAAGATGAGAGTTTACACTTGCTTTAATCGTCTTTGGTTCTTACTCGCTTTGAGTCGATATCGTTCGTGATGAAAACGCGTTCGAACAAACGAATTCTCTTTTTTCTATAAAATCAGAAAAATAGAAAACTCAGGTAAGTATGTGTACTTCTATTAAAGTGTCTTTTCGTAATAAGAATAACTATACACAAACGCTCTATTATAATACCTTGCAAACGAAAGATGTTTTTCGAGACCGAGACTCTCGAGAGTCTAAGTCTAGAAGTATAGGTCTCGGTCTCGGGTTCGCAGACCAAGACCGAGATTGAGACCAACACAGTCTCGGTCTCGGTCTGGAAGTCGACATTAAAGTCTCGGTCTCGGTCTCGTACGACACCGAGACGGAGACTTATCTCGTGGTCTCGTGAGGCTCTATCCAAAATGACAACAAAATCTCCATTGGTGCAATAATTTCAGAGATAAACCCTTTCGTTAATTGATTTTTAGGCACTTTTAGAATCCGACTTATTTGCCTGACACTAATGGGCCAATTTTATTCGAATTAAGTTTGCTACGTTTTTCGGGAACTGCATGTCCCATTGCAATCAAAAATAGCATAAAAAGTTTCCCATTTTGTTTTACTAAACGGGGAGGGTATTACGTGTTTTTCTCACCTTTTTTTTCCCTAAACTTTAGAATTGATGGACCGATCAAAGTGAATTCAATTATTTTTTCCTGTTTTAACTTTTCCTTCTTCATTGGCTCAATAATTTCGAAGCTAGACCCTTCAAGATACATCCTTCTAAGAGGAAAAGTAGGTTTTAAAGGTTTTGAAAACCTTTAGAACCTACTTTTTTGCTATTCTTAAAAAAAAAACACTTAAGGGGCTAATTTCATTTCAATTAAGTATGTTATGTTCCTAAAGGACTGCAATGGTCGCATTCCAATTAAAAACACCATAAAAAGTTTAAAATTATTATTTTTTTAATTGACCAAAAGGAGAACGCCTAGACCGATTGGAATTAATGAAACTGTTAATTTACCACTTCTTGATATCTGCCTTCTCCTCAAAAGATCATAAACCAATGGGTCATTAATTTCATAGATTCCTTCGGTGGTCGATTTTAGACACGTTTAAAATCGACTTTTTTTGTCATTCATAAAAATTATTAATGAGTCTAATTACGGTGGAACTAAAATTATTACGTTCTTATAAGAAATTCTAAAAAGTTTTTCAATTTTTTCAATTAACTTGTAGATTGATCCATATCTTTTCGCTGAAATTCGAACTGAAAACTAAGGCCCGTTTGAATGTCTTACGTAGATCAGAGGGATCGATTGCTACTGGTCAGTACTGCTTCTGCATGTTCCCATTGAACCACTCCATAAAATTTCCGAAAAGTTTCCAATTTTGCCAACTTCTCCACAAGAATGAAAATCTCTTCCTAGTTTTTAATTTAATTTCATAAAATTCATGTAAAAAACATGAATTATAATTATTCTTTTGAAGGTTTTAGTAGTATTTACAAATAAATTAACTTTTTATAGTCCTCAGGAAATAACGAATCCTTTAATAAACCTCTACAAAATAACAAAATTATTTTCAAGTGCCTTTAGCCTACGAAACCCTTAAGACTCACTTAATCCCTGCTAATCAAAAATAAGAAAAGACTTTAAGACACCTGTGCAGTAAAAATATTAGTTTTTTATGCTCTTTCCAGTTTGGCTTACCAAATTGTCTATCAAAAAACGACCGCAAGGTCTATTCAGAATTGACATTTCAATAACAGAACAAAAACATACAGTATACAGTAATAATCTAATCGTCTTGTGAAACTTCTATTTACACGTGTAATTACGTGTTACCTTCGATATCAGCTTATATCGGACTGATAAACTGTTTATCTCAATAGTATCCGCTGTAAACTGCTGCTTAATCTTTAATCCTCGGATAATCCCTAATCTTGTAATGAGCGCAAATTTAATGTCGGAGTAAATTAAAAATTTTATTATAAATAAATTACACTAATTGGAGATCCTTTTGATGTGCGATGGATTCCTGTTGGTTGCAGTGACGTACAGAATCGCAATGCTCAGCTACGTAAGTTAATAACTTTATTTGTATTTTCTTTTGTGCTTAAACATCGTACTGATAACAATTTTCTCAAACTAAAAGATTATTGGTTGCACCTTGCACCTAAATGTCTACATTTAGAATAAATTGATTGCAAGTATGTACATGAAATAATAGATTGTGCTTAGGGCCACTTAGAGCCACGAAATTTTACTTTACATGAAAAACGTGTCGCCACTTGTGACGTAGCCTCAGGGTGAGTCAAAAGATATCAATTTTATCGGTAGATTGTCGATAACGACTAAGTTTACGCCATCATTTCATTTTGTAGAAGGTTAAGAAGTGATTATTCATGTATTAGTTTAATGGGCTGTTTAAATTAATATTATAATTATTGCTATTAATTTTAAAAATTAAGTTCTTTAAACCCATAACAGTATGGACTTAGCCACACTATTTATGGTATTTATGGTACACTACTTATAGTATTTATTTTAGGCATTTTTCAATTAACTACAAATTGAAGGACCTACATGTATTGTTTCTGAAAAGATCTTAATAAATATAATAATAGTTCAGAGAAATTCAGAAATGGTTAAAGCAGAGTCCAAGAGGAACAATCACTAACTTTCACGCTACAGCTTCTAATGCTGAAAACTCTTTTGCCTCCACAATCTCGAAGGAAACAATCTAGAACAGTTCGAGATTGGCTGAAATGCGGCAAAAATTCGTAGAAACCCAAAAGATGAAATGATTGATGAATGATTTAGAGCTTCCTGACGAAAATAAATTAGAGCAGAACCGGACAAGTAGTATACATACATAAATCACCCCCAAAGAGCAAATAATTGAGGTTTTTATTATTATTTTTTTGGGTCTGGGACTAGAATGTTTTTCAAAATCCGGTCAGTTTGTCTAGTAAAAACTTTCCATCTCCATCATTTCACTTGAGTCACTGCGCTGAAGACCATTGAAGAATATTGTCAGTTGCCAGGTTCCCCATATGGTTAGTCCAGCCTAAGGATATTAGTGTTTCGTAATGGTCACATCATTACTTTCTCCGTAATTTTGTGTTACGTTTTGGAAGTAACTCACGCCATATTGTCAATACTTTTGAAGCGAATTGAGACAGGATGGTTTTATTGTAGAGGTTCTTACAAAAACCCCATGGTAGGAAAGTACGGGGTGGTCAATAAAAAACGTCATCTAGATGGCTGTGAAAAAGAACGAAAGATCAAAAGTTAATTTATTTTGATTATGTCATCTTTTTCTGTCAATAATTCATAGCCTTGTAGATGACGTTTTCTAATGAACGTTATATTATATAACTGTACTTAATCTAAGAAATTCATGGCCGTAAGTTTTCAAAAACATCAACAATTACGTAACCTTTAGGTTAGTTTCGTAAAGGTCTTGTTATGTCCCATAACCGCTTTTGTTCTGTTTGTCTCAAATAGAGGGTCTTCATTTAAAAGCGTCATGTTATTAATAATTCGAATTTTCAGTCGCCACGTTTTCAAGAACAGTATAAGGTAGGTTTATTATCCCTACGACAAGATTTACTTAGGATCAAAGGCAAAATACAAAAATCGAAAAATACACAGGATGTTCTATTAAAAAAACCCAACATTATTTGTGATATTTTTTTAGTCTCCCGGTAGATTTCTAAATATTTGTCTTTTTTTCTAAACAATTGACATATGACAATTATGACATATAAGGTGATGTCATTTAATTACTAATGATTTTGAGTAACATAAATTGACCAGAGTATTCAAAGCTTTGATGGTTTAAAATAAACAAAATTGGAAAATAAACGAAAAAAAGTACTTCAGTTTATGTAAAGCCCACTTTTATGCTTTTAAGGTCCTGAACTTTAAAAATATACCCCGTGTTCATTAGAAAACCTCATCTAGAAGGCTATGAATTTTTGACAGAAAAAAGATGACATCGAAGTATATGGACTTTTGTTCTTTAATTCTTTTCTTTTTTCTAGATGACGTTTTCAAATGAACACCTCCTATATTTTTCTCTGTTTAAAATAATCTGTTGTTATTCATGATAAAACGGATTTTTCTATCCGATAGAATAATGAAACGAAATAGACATGATCTATTAGAGCTGTTATCAATCCCATTAAAGAATGTGATCGATTTTTTTAGGATATGTATGTGTTCATTGATTTATCTATCTCTTTTGACTTTAAGAACTTTGATATTTTATCTTTGCCATCGCCAGTGGGCCAATGAACGGCGTCAGCGATGACACTTATGTCCATTCTTGGATCTATGATTTGATGGAAGCAAAAAGTGCAAGAAGAGAGATAACTTTAACAGTGGTCGTCAATTAAAAAGAGATGGTAATAGCGTCTGGCCATGTTGGCGTCTAGAAATACAAGGTATCTGTTTTCAAAGTAGGTACTCAACAGTTTTTTTTATTGGAAAAATTTCTCTAAACTTCTTGATTGATTTTGTTTAGAGGAATTGTTTTGATGCACTTTGAGGTTTAAACGAACAACCCCATATGAGCAGGGGCTCTAACCCCTTAAAATTGAATAGAGAAGAAGCGTCAAGAGACACTTCATTTGAAAGATCTTGGAAGCCTCTTTGTATAACGTTGTACGAAGAAAAGTAATTTTGATGATTCGCTACCGCATAAAAATTAATATTTACTACTACAATCTAACTTGCAATATTAAAGATTTAACTGAAAAGTGTCCCTAACATGATTCAGCATAATTAGAATCCAAATTCGTCCAAAGTCTCAGGCTAAGTCACAAAAACTTTGGGGTTAAAATGCGCACCACAAAAAAGTCCCGATCAAGAGACCTGGCAGGGCCCTTCATAAGATCTCTTCTTCCAATCTGACGACCAGAGTATTGCAAATTGAGAAGTTGGCATATCAATGAAATTTCACCATCATTTCAATTATCAGGAATAAACATAGGTCTATCAATTAGATTGTTTGAATTTTTTTGCACAAACAATTATTATTGATTTTTTGCGAATTCGAAACGTCTAAACTACTTTTCTTTATACACTGTTGTAAAGAAGTTTCCGAGACCGTTCAAACGAGGTATTGCTAGACCTCTGATGGGTCAAAGCATCTCTTCGTAGGCTCCTGCTAGACTTGCTCCAGCCTTAAATGTACGTCAAGCATGTCCCACCAAACAGAATCAATCGACATGTTTCAGACATTTTTTTCAATCACCCCGGTATGAGAAATATAGCGGTGGCCCGTTTGAGATATAACTTAAACTGAATTATAAAAAAGCTTAATGAAGCTCTGACTGAATATTATAAAATAATTAAAAGTGGTGGGGGGAAGGGGTATAGCAACCATACCAGAGTGGTTCAGAAAATCTTGCCAAAAATTTGAAGATAAGCCAAGAATAATCGCCCATGAAAAAAAAACCTCAAAAACAAACTCTAAATTGAAGCAATCCCTTGAAGAATAAATCTCTTTTCACTTGTCTTAATCGACCTCAAACGTGTAGGTCAATGTCAAGGCCGGTATTGATCACCCTCTTATTTTTTATTCGATCAGAGTTCGAAATTGTGGTTTAGGAAAGAAATGTCGGTGGGTAAATTTACCAAAAATGAATCCCATCCTCGACTTATAAATTTCATCAAAGATGACGAAATTACCCGAAGATAAAAGGCCTTCTGACGCCGAAGAAGGATCTGCAAATTGAGGTAAAATTCGCCAAGAACCCAAATTGACACCTCCCGATGATGAACTGTTATACGACAAAAAAGTTCGCGCCAATGTTAATACCAGATGAGGACGTCCAAAATTTAGAATGCTACGCACCCTGTATACTAGTTTTAAAACACACTTCTATATACTTTTTTTCTCTTTTGCAGGATCCATTAGTCAATGTCCCCGAGGAGTTACTAACAGCCGTCACCACGACGACCCTCCTGGAAAACTTCAGCTCCTACAAGCTCATGGATCGGATGGAGCAGTTGTCGGATCCGGCCCTCTGCCTCCAAGAACTGGTGACCGGCGTGACCACGTCCTCGGCCAATTCCGACCTGCATGGCGTGCACCATCTCCACGATTCGGTCAGTTCCGCGGTATCGGTCAACTCGGCCATTTCCGGGATCATGACGGCCGGATCGCTCGGTCACCACGTCACCACCCACGATTCGAACCATCACGGAGTGGTACCGCACACTCCATCGCTGCACCACGAGCCACTGGAGAAACTGAAACGTGGTGAGTCATTTCCAATTTGTTTCGGTTTTTTTTTTGTATTTCGATTTTAAAATGGATTTGTCGACTACAAAAATGGCTTAGCGTTTGTGTCCTATAAAGTCAAGAATTTGTGATTTTCTATACAGGGTGATTTATTCTAGAAAGCATCAAAAAAAGTTGATAGGTTTTTCATGTTGTCTGGAGGACAACAATCTGATTTGAGTGAAGTAGAAGAGTTTTTTAGGTTTAAAAAGAAAGGAGAACACAAATATTCATTATTTTTTTGTTCCTTACGAAAAAAACGTTTTGGTGGACATAATGCCTTTTGAAAAGTTACTCCTTAATTGTAAATTAATTTGGGGTCACAAAAAATTTGAAAAGTTTTTATTGTGACCCTTAAAGCTGCCAGTCACTTCAAGTTTCTTTTAACGAAAGACATCAACAAAATATTTGATTTTTCAAATATTGGTTGTTTTGTGTTAACGGACTGCTGAAATGCAGAATTTTTTCAATTTTTCAAAGAAATTCTTTAAGTCCAATATCTCAGCAATAGCTTAAGAAAAAAATTATATGATAAAGCAACTTGTCTAGGCGTCCTTTAGTCTTTCGGGCGGTCAGTTCTTGGTGATGAATGAATTCTTGTACACTCACAAAACTTACTTATGGGACTAATTTCACTAAAATTCCCTTTGCTATATGTTCAGAAGGGATTGAAAAGGTCTCATTAAGATGAAAAATAGAATACATTTTTTATAGATTTTATTACAAGTTACCAAAGAGTCTTCTTTCTTTAGCAATTTCCAAACTTAAACCTCTATAACTGGAGAAATTATAGACCTGGAGTGAATCTAATGGTTTGTCTAAATCCACTGTCTTGTTGTCCTCTTTCAGATTCGATCATTTCAGATGTCCATTCGATAGTTCATATTCGGACCCTTTTGAAATCAGATTTAAACACACATCATTAAAAAACTTATGGAACAACTTTCACTCAAATTGGATTTGTTACGTTCGGAGAAGATTGAAATCGTCTCATTTAGATGAAATCAGCATACAAATATTTTTTTAATTTCTTCAAGTTGACCAAAGGGTATTTCTTCTTTTTTAGCGATACCTAACTTTGAATCAATCGGATTTTGACCAATTGGAGTGAATCCCGGCAATCCACCCAGGTGATTCTCCTTTTCAACTTAATCTTTAGATATATCAGTTCTGTAGGTTCTACCATTTCTAGTATCTTTGGAGTTTTTTGAATTAGATGTTTGCTAATTTGACTACCTCGGGGGTGAGACCTGTCACCTTCGCTTTTTGAGGCTTGACCTCAAAAAGTCCACCTTTCACAAAATTGGTTCCACCTTTTTTGGGCTTCTTAGGTCGCTTTCTAAACCCATTGCCTACTGTTACTCGTTCCTTCTTAAGTTTATCCAGGTTTCCATCCAGCTTTTTTAGGACTTCCATCTTAGACACTCTTTTCTTCTTGAGCTTCGGAGCTTTAGCCTCTTCAATGTGTGTGGATGATAAACCATTGTTTTTGTAAACGGCTTCTAAGGCATTTGCTTCGCTTATCGGAGAAAATTCAACATGGACATGGATAATTCTGATTTTAACTCTCAAGTTTCAGGGTTTCTTTGGTACTTTTTCCTTTTTTTCTTATATCTTCAACAAGTTGTCTCTGTGGGTTTAGTAAATTTAGAATTGAAACTGTCGTCTTTTTCTTCGGGTTTTCCAAATCAAAATCGGTTTTAAACGACGCGAAGCTGTAAAAATGTTAATTTGGAGTTTGTGACAAAAAAATTGTGCCAAACGAGAAAAGCAATATGTAGTTTTCGGATAAATTGAGGTTAATTAGGGTTAAAACATGGTTACAACACTGCTTAAAAATGCAAATTTTTGATGGTTTTTCGCAAAATTTAATTTTAAAACAAAATCAGGCAAAATTGATATAATCTTCTAATTTCTTTGTATTTCAAATCGGGTTAGAATTAGGTCAAAAATTCATTACGAATGACTGAAAGCGTGTAAAAATATATATTTGAATTCGTTGGAAAGAATTCAGATCCGGATTAAGGCTAAACTCAATTAAAAAATGACTTAATCCGTCAAAAAATGCAACTTTGAAATCTTTTAAAATTTCAGGTTATTCTCAAGAGAGAAACTCAAGTTTAGGACAAAATAAGAAAAAACTGATTAAAATCTTCTGAATTATTGTTTTTGATAAATTAATTTTTAGACAAAAATAAATGAGATTTGGCTCAACGCTTCAAAATACAAATTTGGAATTTTTGGAGAAATTCATGTTAGGATTAAGGTCAAAATCGATAAAAAAAAACTCAAATTATTGAAAAATGCAAATTAATAGTTTTTGGATTTAGGGCCAAAATCAGCTAAAAAAACTTACTAGGTCAAAAAATGGAAATTTGAAGATTTTGGAAAATTGCAGGCTATGATTCAAACCAAAATTGGCTAAAGATGACTTATTAGGGCGACTTTTACAAGTTCAAGTAAAACTTCAGATTGAAGATAAAACACCAGACATGATGTACATTGCATTGTTTACCTGACAGATAAACAATGCAATGTAGGTTATATCTGGAGATTTATCTTCAATCTGAAGTTTTACTTGAACTTGTAAAAGTCACCCTTAGAGCCTGTAAAAATGAAAATTAAAACTTTTTGGAAAGGTGAGGTCAGGATTGTGGCCAAAATTAGTTTTCAGGTTAGCTCAGGTTAGTTTATTCTAGCATTAGACACAGAGACACTCATTCTCTAGCATTAGGGACAAAATTACTAAAAAAATGTTTTAAAGCGCATAATGTTGCCAATTTGAAATTTTTTGAAAAGGGTTACGATTAAGCCAAAATTGTCGATTTTTGGACCCTTTAGAAAAAATCATCTTTAACCAATCATCGTTAAAAAAACTAACTTATGGGACAACCTTCACTCAAATTCGGTTTGTTATGCTCAGAGAGGATTGAAATCGTCTCGTATAGGTGAAAAACAGCATAATTTTTGTTGACCCAAGAGTCAAGTTGACCCAAGTTTCTTCTTTTTTTAGCGATTTTTAACTTTGAGCCTTTATAATTGACAAATAATGGATCGGTTGGAGTGAGTCCTAGGGTTTGTTTTCTTGTCATGTTTCAGATGTAAAACAGCATAATTGACCATTCCAGACAGACGTCATTTGACGTGTGTGCTTCTTAGGACAATGTTTGACAGTGTCCATAGGAGCAACCAAAATATGAAAAAAAAAATGTGTCTTCATAGTTGTCAACTTGACTGCTATGTGAACAAATAATTTTATTATAATATCCGATGGTGCCAAAAAAAAATGTTTTAATTACGAAAAAACGTCTTAAAGGTTAAACTACATCTAAAATACAGATAAACGTTAATGTCGTTAATTTCGAATTTCTATGGAAACGCGGAAAACTCCGTATATTTGGCTACACTGTTTGACTGCCCCGCAAGGCAATATAGCGGGCTTTGTCAAAGTCTCGAAGTCACTTGTTCTGGAATGGTTAATGTATACTACGGACAGAGAATACCTGCAGACATTTTAACAAGCTGGGGTGAGATACACTGATGTCCTCAGCACTCCGAATGTCCTAGAAACTCATTCCTACTCCAAACTCTAAAGCTAACACACTCTCCACAATCCACATGCGCAAATTTGCGATTTTGACAGCGGTCACGTGATGGACCGATCATGCGATAAGTCTCAAAAATAAACAGCTAGATGTCACTACACGCTATCATCCACTACTTGTAATGGATAATTTTTCGATTTAGTATTCGGCTTTTCGTTTTCATCAGGCTCTGCCTATAATCCTTTTTTATCCACGGCTGTAATGCCATGTCAAACACGAAAATCTTTTAGTGTCCGAGCCGATGAAAACAAAAATCGTTTAGCCGTGTACTTTCTTGTGTAAGGCGAACTGATCCCGCATAATCTTCGATGCGCTATCAAGTTTTATACCATAATTCCGAGGCATAAATTTAATGATCCGTGTAATCCGAAGTATTACACTTCTAAGCTCAATCTAAGGGAAATTAATGCATTAGCTAATTTTCTTGTCGCGTGTTCTTCCCCAGGCTTTTCAGCGGCCTGGAAATTTCCCTTTTGACGAGGATCCAGCCGGGTACGACAGGACTGTTTGCTGCACTTTTAGCATCACCAACCCTTATAATAATAGGCGCCCTATAATTAATCTTGACTTTGCGAACGCAAACAAAATAAACTAATAGCGGTCAACCCCTTTCCCATTGCAACCTGGAAGAATAATGGGCACATCTGTCCCATCGGTGCACTGCCTTAATCCCTCTATTCGAAAATTTGTCTTCGGCACGGACCCTCGCCGATTGATGGCTTCTGTAATTTATGTGCTCGAAGGGGTTGATGTCTTTTTCCTGGTTGGTAATTGCTTTGCAAAGATTTAAAGGTCTAAATGAGTCGAATAAAAGGGGGTTTGTTTTCGGTTCCGTAAAATGTTTGAATAAGGTGGTACCATTGTCTTTATATTCGTAGTTTGGTTAGTACAAATGAGATGTTGTACAGAGCAGAAGCAGGCGACATCCATCAGCGTATTTTAGATCCAATACTGCATGGCAGATGGCTCTCGAGAAGCAGCCCATATTGCTCTGTACCTCGCTGGTTATCGGAACCAGAACGAAGTGAAACGAGTGTAGGTGGTTATCAATTTGTCGGTCAACCCATCTGCATACTAGTTTCGTGGTCTACCCCTCATCAGTACCGGTGAGATGTTGTACAGAGCAGAAGCAGGCGACATCAACCAGCATATTTTAGATCCAATACTGCATGGCCCATGGCTCTCAGTTCCAGAAGCAGCTCATATTGCTCTGTACATCGCTGGATCACCGGTACTCTGTACATCTCTGGATCACCGGTACTCTGTACGTTTCCGGCTTCAAATAGCCAAATCACAGTGCCCAATTTGTCGACCAGCAAAAGCTGTACTGATGAGGGGTAGACCCCGAAACTAGTATGCAGATGGGTTGATCGACAAATTGGTGACCACCTACACTCTTGGTTAGTACAAATCCGCATTACTAGATTGCCAGCATACTTAAGTGTACTGACTAGTCACGGTTGATGACTTAAGAGTTCCAGGTTATATCCATCTTTTTTTAGAGATACCCAAGTTTATTCCAGTACTAGGGCTAAAATCGGTTGTTGTTTTTGAAGGAATTCAATTTTAGTGCAAAAGCAGGCAAAATTGATTCAAATTTTACATTAAAATGTGGTGTTTCTATGTATGTGTCCCACCAAAGAAGGTCAAGATTGTAGTGAGTCGATTTTTCGCTATTTTTAAAAATAATGTGTGCTTTGGAGGCATTTAGAAAAAGTCTACTTATGGGACTAATTTCAGTCTTATGGTTTATTAACAGCAAACAATTTCCAAATTGACCAAAGGGGGAGCACGACTTTTATCTTCAAATTTACGTTCCAGAGCTTCAAATTCTCAACATGCTACATATGATTTGTCCTATGTAAAACCGTAGTAATCGTATTTATTTGTTGGTTTTAGGAGTTTTATGATGTGGGCGTTGGTTTCTGTTTTAGACAGTACAGGGTGTCCAAACAAATGCTGTAAAGTGCAATTTTAACTTTTTATATCAGTCAGGTGTTCACTACAAAAACTCCTTAAGTTAAAAAAAAATAATAAAGTAATAAAATTAGAGAAAACGTTTTTGACTCCATGCTTTTCTTTTACCAACTCACATTTCAATTGTTCAATTGAGCAACCCCTATAGAGCAACAAAAAACAAAAAATTTATTTTTAAATTTCAAGGTTTTCGCTTTGAAGTCAAGTAAGTTCAAAGTTGCAATGTTGGGAAAAAAAGTTTGTTTCTTAAATCAAATCTTAAAAACTTCTAGCCCGAAGAAAATTTCATTTTCTCGAATTGGGTGTAATTTTCGAACTTCTTTTTTGTTCCTTAAATTAGCGTATAAATGTGAAAAAAATGTCTGTTCATCTATGAGAGTAGCTCAAACGTCGCATAGGTATGTTTTATTCCATATTTGCAAGTTTAATAGTATTCATCGTAACAACATGTAAAAAGGAAAAACTCATGGCCCGTACCAAGATTCTGGTTCATTTAAATTGAACATTGTACGCACGAAAAGAATTTACAATAGAAATTCCATTAGTCTCGGAAATTGTAATTTTTGGCCAATTTTTGGGACCCCTATACTATCTAAAACAGAATTCGATGACTTATTTATTATAAAACTTCTGAAAGCAATAAATAAAAACGACTAACACAGGTTTACACATAAGAAAAACCTAAATTTGAATGTTCAGCATGAAACCTGCTAAAAAACCAAAAACTAAAAATTTTCAAAAATTTCAGTCATCAACATATTCAGCCAAAATCGATTTTCATAGATTTTGATAAAAATAACGTCCGATCGTAGGGGGCATTAAAATTTGTCAGAAACTTCATTCATCATTTCGTCATTTCTTTGCCCTTCTGGCTTCTCTTCTATCATAATTTTTTCACTATTTTCCCGACAGTTTTAAGATTTATATCTAATTATGTAAAAAAGGCAAAATGACAGAAAGATGTGACATGACAGTACTATTAGCTTATCATATCCAAAGGTGGGTTTATACACTAAATAAAATAAAATAACGAATAAGATAAAATTAGAAATAAGAGTTGGTGTCATGTATACCCCTATTAGCGTTCAAGCACCAAATAACATATGTTATTTGGTGCTTGAACGCTAATAGGGGTATACATGAAACCAACTCTTATTTCTAATTTTATTTTATTTGTTATTTTATTTTATTTGGTGTATAAACTCACCTTAAATATTATTATTACTTTATTGGGTGAGTACAATTTTCCGTTAAAAATATAAAATTATAAATTTTCATACGTTTTAATCAGCATTTTTGGGGCACCCTATATTATCAACACATATGTTATAAGACTGTGAAGGCTTTCAAAAGGCCAAAAATAACATATGTTATTTGGTGCTTGAACGCTAATAGGGGTATACATGAAACCAACTCTTATTTCTAATTTTATTTTATTTGTTATTTTATTTTATTTGGTGTATAAACTCACCTTAAATATTATTATTACTTTATTGGGTGAGTACAATTTTCCGTTAAAAATATAAAATTATAAATTTTTATACGTTTTAATCAGCATTTTTGGGGCACCCTATATTATCAACACCCTAGTATAAGACTGTGAAGGCTTTCACAGCTGGTCAAAATACAATCTTATGTGTTGCGTTCCAATTCTTCCTGACTTTTCGTTTATGGCTGCGGCAGACATTATCAAAGACGTTCAGGCAATGGACGAAGTGACCTCCCATGCTTCCCGACGTTGACTGACTCGATTGTGATGAGCTCCGTGGTATTTATTCCCCCGCCGACACGCTGCAGTGGAGGGATAGTGGTGGCGCGGGGTTTCGGCGCACTTGAAATATGTTGTAGAGCTCGCTTTCAGTCTGCATTTAGAAACGTAGTTTCCTCCTCAAAATCCTATTTATTATAAAACTACAAAGAATGCAACTACAAAGCCTACAAGCAAATGAGGCTCTCCAACCGGCCCAAAAATCTAAATTTTCAGACAAAAATCTTGCATCTTGTTGCAATGAGGATTTATCCAAAAATGTATAATACGTGCTAAGAAAGTAGAAAAGTGAGCCTACATTCTGAGCTAATTTTTGGAATGTCCCTTTGTAGTAGTACCTAACTGAGCACGGATGGTCTAAAAATGAGTAAAAATTTTGCACTTTGTTTAATTTTTCTCGAAAATCGTAATTGATATCTTCGTTCTATATACTTCGTCTTACCATACCCTTTGCACACCACCTATAAGTCCAATAGTTTGGAAGATAAATCCCTTCGGTGGTCGATTTTCAGCTACTTTTAGAATGTGCTTTGGAGGCAAAAGTCCACTTATGGGACTAATTTCTCTCTTATTATGTTTGTTACGTATATAGAGAAATTAAAATCGACTCATTCGATCGAACACAGCAAAAACAATTTTTTTCTATTTTTGGTAATTGATCAAAGGACGGGAGGGTTGAGTATTCCTTCTTTTTTTCTCAATTTCACAGTTTGACGGCCTTTAACTTGTAACGTGTAAGTGGACCGATTGGAGAGAGTACAATGGTTTTTTGTTCTTTTTGATGGCGTCTTTCACCTCCCAAAGTCCCGTAGGTTTAAAGTTTGGGAGATAGACCCCTTCGGAGTTCGATTTTTAAGCACTTTTTAGAACGTGCTTTGAAAGCATTTAGAAAAACAGTCAACTTATAGGACTAACTTCTCTCTTTTTATGTGTGTTACGTTCATAAGGGATTGAAATCGCTTCATTTCGATCAAAAACAGGAAAAAAAGCCATCATCTTTTTAAATTGAAGTTGCCCGTTTTGGTATCCTCTTTCACTTCATACCTACCGCAATATTTTCGGAGATAGAACTAGTATAAAGCATGTAGATTGTAGACCATGAAGGTCTGAATGTATGTTCGTTGACTAAGAAGTCCTGAGAAAGACTACTGTAATCTTTCTCAGGCCATAAAAACTGCCATTTTGAAAACCAGAGGTCCTCTTATTGGCACCAATTTAAAACTAATATATTTAAAGACCTTTTTAAATAACTTAATTTGTTTAAACTTTTTATTTAAAAAATTGTAAGTTTACATCATAATTCATAAATGACAGCTGTTCTTGCGAGCTCAGCTTGTTCAGGGTAAAAATGTTTACAACTTTCGACAACGAACCAACACATTTAAAGCAGTCGTCAAAATTTTGTTTTTGCCAATTACCTAGTGAGTCATAAAAATTTCGAAAAAGATGATTTTAAATTGATCTTCTTTTTAGTTTGCAGTTCTGTCCCCATTTCGTAACTCTGTTAGTTTCTGAGATTTCTTCACTATAAAGTCGAAAAAAAACTCACCCTGTATATAAGTTATCTGTTTCTTTAAAATAATCCGCTATTTTTGTATTGTCAACTTACATGCAAAGACTGCAGATTTTAGAATCCTTTCTTGAACCTATAAATAAATTTCTCAACAGCAAACACCATACCGAATTTTCGTCATTATCTCGACCGCAATTAATTTGCATTTCCTGAAATTTCATCCCATAATCGCCCATAATCCTTAGAATATATACGTTTAAGACTTTTATCCCTGTTGTTATTCCATCAGCGATTAAAGTATTAAACCATGTGTTTGGATAGGCTAAAAAAGTTAAAACCTCACGTTCTGCAGATTTGCTCTAAACGTTGTTCACACTCGTTTACGTTCGATGTAATTTTTTTACGGGCACATAAACAACTCAGAACAGGGACTGGGATATTTCGGGCTGCTCCCGCACGACACGTCCCATAAACCCACCATAATCCCGCCTTCCTTTTAAAATTTCGGAAGTCGTTCGTCACGGGGTTATTATTGCGGCATGCCAGCCAGGTGTCGCGTCCATAAACCATCCAGTTTTGGATGCCTGATGAGGAATCGGCATTTTGCATTGTATGTCTATTTTCAAAAAAAAAGCTGAACAAATATATTCGAGTTTGGAGAAATGAGGCTTATACAAATTGATGATGAGAAATGCTTTGCAGATTCTGATGGGACTTTGTTTTTTAAAAAAAAAGGGTAAGCAAATCTTCAAATTTGGAAGAGACTTGTGGGATACAAAACAAAATGTATCACTCTGACGTTAAAAAGTTGGAAGACTATAAATAAATGAAGCTTATTGTAAATAGAAATTCATTTTGTCGTATTTGTACCACTAAAAATTACGTAAATCCGGCTCTGCATAATAAGGGCCAAAGAGGTGTTTTACAGAGCGCACATGATCGATAGTCAATGGGGTGCTCCATGAGAGAGTCATCACTCGTGCATTGAATGTTTTATACCGTTTGTTTACGCATGAGTTGCAATGATTGCCTGCATGCTGTAATATGAATGCTCAGTTGATATCATTATCGGCTTTAGGAAATTAGCACTCATTGTGCCAGCGACAAGTGTAAAAAAGGGAGCGTGGGAGGGGTGAGACACTACTCCACTTGTGTGGTTATGTTAGATGTTTAAAAAAAACTATGCCATATAATATGGGATGGTAGCAGATTAGCTTGTAAACTTAATATATATATAACACATTCTCTTATTTTTGCCATCTTGTTACCTTTAAAACATTTGTTATACCTATAACCTTTCAGCACATATATTAAACATGTCAAAGTCAGATTGCCAACGCTTACTTGATGTCAATAAAAAGTGAATGGTTTATACAGTGTTTTATATTATTATTTATTAAGGCGTTATATCTGAAAGTTTTGAAGAAAATATATTAAAGTGATAAATGCTTTTATTAGGAAATCACGGCTTGACTTGATTTTCAAGCTACTTGACTTGACTTGCCTGGATTTCAAGTCAAGCTCTTTTTACTCAGTAAACCAATGTAAGAACATTTTTTTTCTTATTGTTTGGAAATTTATAAGCAATGATTAGCACTTTTTGGCATAATATATGTTCTTCGTACTGTAGATAACACAATTTGTACAAGTAAGTAGCAACTATCACAATAGACTTAAAGACAGGCGTTTACTTCAAACACATAACAAAATTATTAACAGTTATAACAACATAAAAACCAAAAACTGTTTTCAAAGCATTAATTTGATTTCGTATCGTTTATTAGTCATGAGTTCGGAGTAAAGCAATGAAACACACTGTATTTTTTTCATAATTGGAAAAACTTTCATCTTCTATCATCATATCCCATCATAATAGGAACTTCAATACCCTTGTTCCCCTTGTTCATTAGAAAAGGTCATCTAGAAGGCTATGTTTTTTTCTGACAGAAAGGATAACATAATCAAAGTAAAAAGACTTTCGTTCTTTCATCCTTTTCCTTTGACATTTTACAGCCAACTAGATGACGCTTTGAAATGAACACCCCCCTATATTCGGTTTCATATCACATCACATCACATGTTGCCTCAGCTACCACCAGAGCAAGTCGGTTTCGTGCCGGGACTTGATACGCGTGAACAAGAGTTAAGCGAAAGTTCAATGTGCCAACATACTTGTGTTTTGTAGATTATACGAAGGCCTTTGACTGCGTTCAATGGCACAACCTTTGACGTATTTTAGATGAAATGGGCGTACCAAGGCACCTTATATCTCTCATCAAGAGTCTCTATGAATATAACGTCAGAAGCGTACGTCAGAATGGAAAATTAGCTGACAGACCCATTTCAGGTAGAGAAGGGCGTCAGACAAGGATGCTTACTGAGTCCTCTCATTTTCAACATCTATGGCGAATGGGTTATGAGGAGAGCACTGGAAGACTGGACTGGAGGAATAACACTGGGATGCAAAAAGATAAACAACCTTCGCTACGCTGATGACAGTACAGCAATTGCGGCATCAGAGGAGACACTCTGCCACCTGATCAGGCGAATAGAGCATTTCAGCAAGGAGATTGGTTTAAGAATAGATAAAAAGAAATTTTGTAGTTGTTATCGATCCTCAAGTTCAAAAATGTGATGGGTTTTGCAGGAACAGGATCACGAAATGACGAAGACAACTATTTGAATTAGTCTACGCCTCGCAGATATATTTCTGCATCCTCAGGACGCTAAAATTATATGTGAGAAATTTAGAAAAAGGGGGCTCCTAAATGGCTCTATAACAGTAAACATTGTTATTCAACTTATAAATTCGGTTTTGTCTAGGAGGTTTTCTTTGTTAGGAACAAGGAAGACAAAACCGAATTTTAATTTGAATAACAAATGTTTACTGTTATAGAGTCATTTAGGAGCCTCCTTTTTCTAAATTTCTCACATATAATTTTAGAGTCCTGAGGATGCAGAAATATATCTGCGAGCCGTAGACTAATTTAAATAGTTGTCTTCGTCATTTCGTGATCTTGTTCCTGCATAACCCAATAAAAAGGAAACCAAAAGTATGATTGTTGACAGAGCTAACAACAATAGACCAGAAATAAAGAAAATAAATAACATCGACACAGTTAACATTTTCATTTATCTAGGGATCATTAATATCCAACGAGGGCGGATCCAGTGAAGAGATCAAAAGGAGAAGCTCCTTAGCAAAGGAAGCTATGACTAAACTAACAAATAGATGGAGAAGTCATGAAATCTCATTGGCACAAAAATGAGACTGGTAAGGAGTTTGGTCTTCTCAATCTTTCTTTATGGGTCAGAATGTTGGTCACTCAAAGTAACGGACAAAAAGAAAATTGACGTCCTGGAAATGTTCTGTTGGCGTAGAGTCTGAGAGTTCGTGGACACAAAGAAGAACCAATGAATCAATAATTCAACAAATAAACCCAAAAAAAAAACTAAGAACAATAGTAGCTGAAAACATCGCTAAATTTTTTGGTCACGTAGTACGAAGAAACGGCCTTGAAAGACTAACTGTTGAGGGCATGGTAGCCGGAAAAAGACCCCGAGGTAGATCCCCCACTAGATATACGGACCTCATCACTAACATCAGGGGACAAAGTCTAGCCTGCACATTTAGGATGGCAGAGAACAGGGAGGAATGGAGACATATTGTGGAGAGCAACTCTTGAAGACACATTGTGGAGAGCAATTCTTGAAAGCACGATTCTCCAATACGAGATAGCTACTAAGCAGAAGAAGAAGATATTCGGTTTCGTTTAATTAAGCGTAGGGTTGAGTTAAGTTCAACACATTACATTTTTGACATATTTTCTCAGCATAGAACTGTTAGTAAAAGTAAAATGAATCGAACTTTTCACGTTGACCGAAACAAAAAAAATTAATTTAAAAATTTTGAAACATAAGTTATTGTGTAACATTTTTTCTCTCAAAGAATGGTGATGTCTCTCATTTTTTCTTACTAAAGACCTAATATAATTTCTTGAATTTATTTGCTTCTGTATATTTGATTGCAAAAGGTATCTCAAATCTTCTCTGTAATGAAATTAAAGCAGTTTGTAGCAATGTATTCCTCTTCGTTTCAGTTTCACACTTTATTTGAGAAAATCCTTTCTCGACGAAGATTTTTTTCCTTTTTACAGGCTGGAAGTTTTTGTTATTTGCCTGTTAACCACCTTCAGATAAATTTTACAGTTTGCCACATAAATTTGTTTCAATTATCTTACTGACAAAGAGTTTTAAAATTTACATAAACTCTCAGTTATATTCAATATACAGATTTTCCTTTTGCGCCTTTGCGATAAAAGGAAAATTGTTTTTACGTAATGTGGAGAAAGTTTTCTTCAATCAGTTTTTTCGAAATTCATGACCGAAAACTGTTGTTTCGCATTTGTATTTGTCTTTTTTTTTTCACATAAAGCCCATATTTTGTTGCAAAACTTTTCTTTAATCTCCTTTCTGATGAATATTTAGATGTTTCCTGCAAAGCGTTTACGTCCCTGAAAAATCTCACAATTTATTTCAAAAATTTCTGAAATTTATTTCTTACTAAATTCCTTTAGTTCCCTCCTTGTTAAAAATTTGAAATTCTTGTTATTACTCCCGTTGTAACACTTTAATCTCAGTTAAGGTATCTTAGAATATTCAAAAAGTGCTCAGGGAAAAGTATCAGGTTAGGAACAAAAAGTGCTACAAAACCGGCCGGTAAAGTGAGTTCGGGGCGCCACCAATTTTAATCAATTAAATTGGAAAACTCCTACTCTGTTAGGTAGCTGATCAGTTCCCTTTAGCCTCTTCCAAAATACCCATAGTACTTGCAAACAAAATAAAACTAACAAGTTTAATTTATGTCCTATAATATCAAAGAACGAAATCAATGTTGTACAATATGATGATTGTACTTCGAGTCAATGAGTGAAAGATTTTCCTTAATTCTACTTATCACAATTGTCTGGAAAATATTCCCCTAGTGGTGATCACCAAGCGTAACAATAAAAAAAACAGGTTAACTTAAATACTACTACTTAGCTTGACACGACGCTATTACAGATGATCACAAAGGCTAGACGCCTTAGGTCCAAAACAACGCAAAAGGTAGTGGCTATTGGCCCTCCAAAAATTATGGTGGTAGCTGTCTGCCTCTTACACACAATAGTGGTGGTTTTCGAACAATAAGGAGGTGATTTGCACCCCTCGGTAACTATAAGGTGGTGATTAACCTTCAGAAACAATAATGGTGCCTGGTAGCCCCTTGGAAACACAAAAGTGGCTGTTGGCCTCCTTGGAAAGACTAAAGGTGGCGGTAGGCCCCTTGGAACACTAATTGGTGGCGGTAGGCCCCCTTGGAAACATTAATTGGTGGCGGTAGGCCCCCTTGGAACACCCTCGTCCACGAGGGTTTCCAAAAACAGAACAAAATAAACACGTGGTGTGGCTGCTTTCAGCCCTCACATTAACCTTGCTGACACGTGGTACATTGGCTTATGTGGCCCTGGATCGTAGTATAGGTTGACAAATGCTTTGCTTGTAGGCCCAAACTCTCTTGCTGCACAATCCCGAAATTCGGTTCAACTTCCCTCATACAAAAATGTCCCAAAAACTGGTCGAGTGACCACAAAACTAACACCAACTAAGGGAAGTTGAAATACTACTACAAATCGACTAAATCCCACGTAGTGGTTTACACTTTTCGTCGAAATGAGTAGCAGCGAAGAGATGAGTGTTGTCTTCCACGTGTCTTGATCCAGAAAGCAAGATCTTCACCGATATTCCGATTTTCAATAGATAAAAGGTGGAGGAGGGGACAAGATATTGGTCGAGAGCGCCAGCGCGCAACGAACAATTGACGAATGACAACTCTCATTGTTATCGAAAGGCGTTTTAGGACGACACCCAAAATACTTGCTCTCGCTACCCTTTTTACTCCTCAGAAAATAAGCAAAATGTACCACTTAAAGTTTGTCCCATATGTTTTCCATTTCATCTAGTGATATTATCATAAAATAACGTTTGACTTACGAACAGCTAACAAAGGCTATTAGGTGCAAGCAAAGAATTTGCAAAGTCCTCTCAAACATGGCGGACTTCCGGCCAAGAAACCGAAGCACTTAGGCGGACAGGCAGTCACCTCCATATCTACACAATTCACCCAACAAATCCGTCAATATATCAGTCAATCAATGCGACATTTGAAATAAGTCAGTTGTTTATTTATTTTCCAAGTTTTGGGGTTATAATTTCCCAAACTTAATAAAATCTGTGGCCTCCCTTATTGAAACAAAGGCAAGGAAAATGGGCGCAACTCACTGCCAGCATAGTCCTGAGACCCCTGACAAGACAAAACGTGAACCCTATCCATCTTCCACAGGTTAGCAAAAAAAAAGGTAAATAAACAACCTCAAATCTTTACACTCAAGTAGAACAACAAACGTTTCAGCCCCAAATAGACGACAAATATCCGCATTTGCATGACTAATTCTAGCGACAGTTTTCAACCGTTACACCGTGTAAACTTGCTTGCCAGACAAATTCGCTTCATTTTTCTTTCCAATAGAAATTATGATTTTTTTCCTTAAATTTATTGTTTTATTGAAGATACAGATGTCTAGAAAGTGTCTTAGTGTTGTTGAAACTTAAACAAAAACTGCTATTTTGCTTTTATTAGATTCTTTTCGTAAAACTCAATTTTTTTTCCAAAGTTTTCTTCAGCCACTTCTGTGACGACGAATTATACGTTTCTGTTTATTTGAAAAAATCCCATCAATTTTCTTCTTTAATGATTATTTAGAAACCAATTAGTCTTTTTGATATAAATCTGGAACTCCCCGTTATCCCGCATTTCTCTATGACTTCAGATGGGGGTTACCTATATCATGCGTTCATTTAAAAAAACCTGAAGTAGGCCATGGAATTAGATCAGTAGGTCTGAGATAACTTCATAAAAACAATTGAAAGTCGAAAATGTCTGAAAATGTTTCGACTTTCATTTTTTTGATGAACTTATCTCAGACAACAGTTTTAATTCCATGCCTTGCTACGAGGTTTTTTTCTATAAACCTCTTGTTAATGAAGATTTCGGATTCTTAGAGTCCCCTCAGGTTTTTCGTCACCCTACCTTGTTTTTCGGCTCCTTTTAGATTTATTTGGGATTTTTATTTGACTGAATGATAAATGCAAGCGCACAACTGAAAAGATTAATTTTGACGACTTTTGCTAAATACAAGTCTGAAGTTGTTACCAACTTTCTCATTCAAAATGGTTAGTAGGTGACGGCGGAAACTAACCGTTGTCTAGACAACGTGGAATGTCCTCTGAAATTTTTTGAAAATTACACTGTTATGGGAAAATTTATGCATGAGGGAAATAGTCGTCAAAATTTAATAAAAAGTGGGGGCGGCATCTCAAAAAAATATCGCGCTCTTATTTTCTCCCCCCCCCCCCCCTGCCCCCTCACAGAAGGCTAGATGCGCCACTGGGTACAAGTGACAGAGGATGACAAATCGTCGCAATTCTGTCACGTTCATATTACCCTCAAACTTAAAAAGATTCATTTTGTAGATTTCTGATCATCATTGAAAGTTTGAGTTCATCTTGTTCATTCACCTTTTTGGTCAAGTATCAAGTAGTTTAAAAATACTTGACATCAAGTCAGACTCAACTGTAAAAGAATCAAGTTATTAGTATAGTCAAGTATTTATTTTTTCAAGTCAAGTCAAGTAAATATTTATTAAAATTGTCAATCTACTTGGTTTGACGAATACTTAGCGTTTATACATAAAAAAATTATATCTACGGTTTTGCTACAGGGGTCTATCTAGATCTACCTAAATATTGAGTTCTTGAGGTAAGTGAGAAAGATTTGAAGATATAAGAAGAAAATACCTAGACTTGATCAATTTCAACTAAAACAACGCAACAAACGTCACATGTTTCTTCTCAATTTAGTATTTTTGAGAAAGTCAGGCCAGGATTAAGGTCAGAATCAGTGAAAAAATACTCAACTCATGTAAAAATACAAATTTGAAGTGTTTGGAGAAATGTGGGTTAAAATTAAAGCCACAAAGTTTCTTAAAAATTTCTCAAGTGCAAATTTGAACTCTGTGGAAAAATTCGTGCTACAACCAGGAGCCAAAGTCATTTAAAATTTACACAAATCGTCTAAAAATGCAAATTTGGAGCTTTTGGACAAATTAGAGAGTTAGGGCTAAAATGAGTTAAAAATGATGCACATTTTCCAAAAACGCAAATTTTGACACTGGGAAATTAAGTTTTAGTAGATACAAAATCAGGAAAAATTGATTAAAAACTTAAATGAAAATTTGATGTATTAGGTTAGGATTAATTAAGGTTAAAATGATATGAGGCCCGGTTGTAAAATAAATGTTAAAAAAGTATAAACATGATTAAAGAATGTGATAGTTTCCTCTTGGAGTATAATATTTATAGGTCGTAGAAGCCCTAATGAGGTAACTGCCAATAAAATCAAGAACATAAACGCTGGGCTCCTCGTTCTGCCCGCCAAGGGGGGGAAGAGTGCAATAAATTTTACGATCCGATAAAGTGTAATCCCGTAATTGATAAAAAATTTATTATGAATTAGAAACCATAAATTTCTTCGCATGAGATATAGAAATTTGGCCGACGTCAGGTCGTAAAAATTAATTACTTTTCACTTAAATTTACAAAACTGACGGTGTTTAATATCGTTATTAATACTTATTACTCAAACGTTTATGGACGATCAGCAAGCTAGTTATTTATTGATGGTAATCGAATTCGACGATTTTCACTGATTTCACGTACGCCACAAAGAAATGATGACTAATCCATTACTAGCCATAGTCATTTTGTGACATCACCAATTATTTGGAAAACCCTACATAAAACAATCTATAAAACTTGCTTATCTTGCCAATTATTATAATATAAAGTGCAATAAAGTGTTTCGATAGTATTGAGGTTCACCCCAAAAGGATCACTTGATTGCACTAATTTTTTAAAAGCACAAAAGCGTAAAATCCTTATTCATAAATATCAAATTAATGTCAGTGCCCAGGGAGGCGCAAAAATGGGTATGAGAACTGCCGCAAGTGCTCCAACCCCGTCTCGACGGTGTATGTTATTATGAGAGTTTCCTATATATAGATATAGATATGCATTGTTCATATAACTCATTTTATTCGGTTGAATCGTTGGAAACACATTCGAACGATTAATTTTAAACAAAATATTGATGGTGACTTGCAGTAAAAAAAAACGAATTTATCACCATTCAGTATCCATATTATGATCTCGATTACAGTTTGATTTCTGATGATCTGAATGAAACTGTTTCGTTGATCGGGATTAATTTCCAACCGCATTATTTTGTAATAAATACAATAATAAAATACCTATTTACCATCTTCAGTCACTAATCTTGACCAGCATTTTTTTTTATTTATTTTATTCTTAAATTTTCCTTTTTCTAGGATATGCGTGGAATTCACTCTGTGTGGTCTTTTCCCTTAAGTTTCCTTACATTGACAAACTTTATATTTAAAAATTGCTCACGCTCAAAAAGGAAGAAAAATAGAAGAAAGTTCCATATTTAGTTTTGACTGGTTTTTTCTTCTCTTGTTCTTTTTTCTTCTCCCACAGAAGAAAGTCCCATAATTTCGGAGATTCACCCTTTCGATGCTCAATTTTTAGACACTGTTATTGAAAACATTCGTGAAAATTTCATATAGGTAGGGATATGATTTATGAATTATTAAATCACTTAAATTTGTTACGTTCTTAGAAGATTGCAATCGTCCAATTCTGATCAAAAAACATAAAAAATGTCCCAACATTTTTTTGAAAATGACCAAAGAGGCCTTACGTTATGTTTATTACTTTTTAGGTTTGACCGTCTACAACTTTCAAGTAAATGCACCGATCAGACTGTATCCAACTGTTTTTATTTTTCTTGATGTCACTTTTCAAACAAACGAAATTTCCATTGGTTCAATAATTTTGGATAGGCACCTCGTAGGTGGTTGATTTTTAGGCACTTTTAGAATTGACTTTTTGCCATTCTAAAAAAATCACTAATTGGGCTTATTAGCCCAATACGATACGTTGATAACGTACGTATTGGTTGATAACGTTCTAAGGCAGCATAAAAAGAACTCTATTGTTTTTTTGAAATTGACTAAAAAAGGAGGGGGGGGGGGTTAGAGCCTATAACTTTCCGATCGCAGTGAACCAAACTATTTTTTCCTATTCTTGATGTTCTCACACAGACAACACAAACTAAAGTCCCATTGATTTAAAAATTATGGAGATATAGACCCCTTCGGTAGTCGATTTTTAGGCTCTTTTACGGCCTTTCTGCTATTTGTAAAAAATTCACTAATGGACTCATTTCGTTCGAATTGTTTCTTAAGTCCTTAGGGAGTTGCAGCGTAAAATAATTTCTAAATTTTTTTTAAAATTTGGAGTATTACATGGTATTACTCTATTTTTTTACCTACAACTTTAGAACGAATGGACCGATCAGAGTCAATCTAACGGATTTTTCCTCTTCTTGATGTCCTCTCACTCGTCTCTGCTTCTAAAAGAAAGTCCTATTGATTAGATAATTTCGGAGATAGAGACCCCTTCGGTCGTGTCAAAAAAACAAATAAAAAAAAATATTTATAAATTAAAAATTTAATAAAAAATGAAAATCGATTCTCGTTTCTATTTTCTACAAAAATTCGGAAGAATCGATTTTATTTGTATTTTGTCGATTCCGCGTAAACTGATGAGGAAAAACTCATACTTTTTTAAAGAAGAAAATGGGTTTATTCTTAAAACCGGTGATGTCCACACTGTCCTGAACTTAAATTTTAAATCTTAAAAATAAAAGTAAATACAACACCTATATAATTTTTGAACTGTGTTAATGTTAATGGTTATGTTATAAAAACAGTAAAGGAAAGATTCCGCCAAAAACGCGACATACTAGTTATCCATAAACTGATTTGCCAAAAATGTGGTTGCTGTGAAGATTTTAATCAGTAAATTAAAAGCAGGTGAAGGTAAATGCCAATAACAACTTCCCTACAACTTGTTATGATGGTTAATGTAGTTTCACTTTAATATCTGCCATCAGTTTGACTTTGAGTAAATCAAATTAATTTCCTCAACGTTGCTCGCATTATATTGAAAAAAGTTTTTATCAGCTTATAAATTTTCTGAAAATCACTCAGTAGCTAGCACATTTAAGAAGAACGGTTTTAATTTCTCTGCCGAACTACCCCTTGGACCCCTTGGAAAGAAGCCTAGTGTTCTGAGGCAGAGCCTTGTACCTACCATATCCGAAGTGCAAATAAACACTGATCCTGGTCAAATTTTGAGGGCGGTATGAATACATTTTATGTGCACCTTGTTTGATAGCATTAGTATGTCCCTCCCTTTTTGTAAATTTCTACAGTGAAGAAATGTTAACGTTTTGTAAAAGAGCTAATATACAGTGAGTAGATAACTGCAAAGATACTTTTAATAGAAAGATTTTATGGTTCCAGGAATAAGAGCCATTTACGTAAGACCTTTTAGTGGTTCAGTTTTTAACAAACCTTCTCTTAATATATGATGATCTTATGTTGCACAGGGTGAGCAAAACTCGATGTCCCAGCTCTAGTATAAGAAAATTTGTTGTCCTAAGAATTACTTCTGTCAAGTATTACTTCTGTAAACGCTTTTTTTCGACTTAGATTTTTCATAGAAATATGAGCACGCATTGAGCCTCAATCGTGATGTTTCTTTCCAAAACTTACAAAACAAAAATAATAACTGAATTTTGCAAAATTTTTCTAGTTAGACGAGATTTCTACCACTGGCCAACTTTTATAATTTTTGCAACTGATATTTGTCGATTTTCCACGTGGGTCGGAAATACCTCCTTCTAATACTGCTTCGATAGTCGAAAATTGATATATAGAAAAAAAAATATGGTTTTTTGGACAGAATTCGTTGTTTTTGTCATTGGAAAAATTGCATTTAACAGAAGTTATAAACGAAGATTAAATTCCAGTGGTAACAAATCTAACTGATTAGTTAAATTAATTTCAAATAAAAAATAATCCAACTTTTTGGATGAAAGAGCAATGGGACAACCAAACAAAATTTGGTTGTCCCATGCTTTTTCATCAATATCAGAAGGATTGATCCAATTTGGTAAAAAATAATTTAATTTGGTTCTTAAAAAAATGCATTTTTTAACAATTTTAGCTAATAAAAAGTAACCGATCAAATTAATGAGTTAACTTCTTACCAGAGATGTGAAAAATACACTAAATGTGTAATTCACACTAAATGTGTAACACACAATGTTGTAATTCAGGCAAAAAGTTGAATTTTTTGCAGTCAGGTTAGTAATAAATTTAATGAATTAGGCAGTTGAATTCTTCTCAAATCTGAAAAAAATGTAATTTCTATAAATTAATGTATTTTTTGTCCATGGTAATAACAATTTAATTAGTAAAAATTATTTCTTCATATACGTTAAAAAAATTAATTTTGGATTAAAATTTTGTTTTATTAGGCACAAAAACTTTTATGTTAATTCACAAAAGATAATTTCTGATTACTTTATTACCAATAACTTCTATTTTTATAATTGTTAAATGTAAGTTTTATAAAAAATAATGAGTTAGGCAAAGAGCAAAGCGCAACTTACGAAGAACGCACATGAAAAAGAAACAGAGGGAGAAAGAGATATAGTGGGTGTGTTCAAAAAATTTCTTCCTTTATTCCCGCTCTCCCAGTCCTAGATGATTGGTTTTAACTGTGGTCGTGGATAAAGCGTTGAATTAAATTCGGGGATTAAATCCTCTCGCAAAAAATGTAAATTTTTTCTCGTGGATTAAAGTCTTGTTAATCCCCTTATATAATAAATAACTATTATTGTTAAGTTTTAAGTTTTATTTTCTTTCTCTATTAATTCCATTTAATATTTTTGGGATGAATATATCGATGAAATATATCGATTACACCCAACAATAATAAAATAAAATTAATCTATTAAATTTTAACCGTTTTGGGGTGAGCACATAGTACACACACTTACAAGGAACACCAGGTGTAATCGAAATTCATTTTACCGTCGATATTTAATCGCTTAAATAGTACCGATTTTGATCCGAATGCCAATCTACTTCTTCCCACAATCGCCAAATTGGCATTTTTAGACGTTTTAAGTTATTTTTAACCAGTTTTGCCCTGTTCCTACCCTGAATTTTTTCAAGAAACTTTTAACTTGGACTTTTTGATGCTCTGAGAAATTTTTAACCGATTTTGGTCATAGCCTTACTTTGAATTTATCTCTAAACCCTCCAATGTTGTATTTTTACACTTTGAATCACTTGTCTCTGATTTTGGCTTCAATCCTAGCCTAACTTTCTCCTCATCGATTTTAACCGTGATTAGAGAGAGAAAACATCAAGTTTTGTAACTAACAGAAAACCATAATAAACAGGCAAAAACCAACTCCATAGTTCTTTGGGTTTGGCATTAAACGACTGAAAGTTCTTACATTTTTGATGGAGTACCCTGTATATAAACATTTCGTACATGTCAAATTTTTTAGATTAGTATATGTATCTACATATCATATTAATCCTGAGGATCACCCTAATCCTGATTACTTTTGTGCCTGCACGCTTTCTGATTAATTGTTTTCTCAATAACTCTATTTTAACTACAGCAGATGTCGGTTTTACAAAAACTAATAATTTAGACAAAGAGACGTTAGGCGAGGCGACGCGACGGGGGAAAGAATGGAGATAAGTGAGCGGCAAATGTATGGCATATAATTATTTAAAAATTAGGTGTTAATTTTTCGAAAATTCTCACGGACCCGTCGAATCAACATTATCTGAATCAACTTTTATTTATACAGGGTGGCTAATTAACTAATTTTTATTTATATAGGGTGACCCAAAAAAAGTTATAAAATCAAAGCCAACTTTTTTAAATAGCAACCCCGCTTATTTGTGATTTTATTCAGTTTATCTACCAAATACTAATCATTTTTAAGGTAGCATACCCTAAACTTATCTTTAACAGTTTTCGAGAAAATGGCCTCTGGAAATCTTAAGCAAAATTACCGGCCAAATTAGTAAAGTAATTAAAATTAAGACTAACAAAGTTAAATTAAGTGCTATCCATTGGTTTTCTGACAATACCCAAGCCATGTACAAACTCATCTTGAACATTATTGGGTGTGTTTCTGTCAATATTCCTAATTTCCTGCCTAATTTTAGCTTTTAAATCTTCGATTTTTTGCGGTCGATTTACATATCCTTTGGATTTTAAATAGTTTTTTAAAAGAAGTAATCCAAGGGTGTGAGATCAGGTGACCCTGGAGGCCACTCTATTGGTCCCCGTCGTCCAATCCAACGTCCAGGAAAACACTTATCTAAATAATATCGGACTTTTGCTTTTTTTTGCGGGTTTTGCTTGGAATATCGGGGCTATTTTCATTTGGAAAAAGTTGATTGAGAGCAAGAATTATGTCAAACTAAAGAAAACCCAAATTTGTTTGTCCCGTGAGGGTTTCATCGAAGAAAACAGGCCAAGAATCTGGTCATTAATAATGCCTGCCAAACATTCACCTTCTGTGGGTACCGAGGTAGGTAGGTACTGTGTATGTGCATCCGTCATCCAATGAGGATTGTCTTGACTCCAGTACCTGCAGCTTTGACGGTTAACAGTGCCATTTAAACAGAATGTTGGCTCGTCTGAGAAACCCGTGGTCTGCGTTCGTATACAGGTCTGCGTTCGTGGCCCAACGAAAACTTTCCACTGATGTTTTCTGCCTTATGACGTTGAAAACACGAAAACGCCCGTTTTTATGTTACATTAGGAATTTAACAGCACTGATACGGAATGTAAATTTAGAAAATATTAATGCATTATTCCTACCTGCACTTTGATGTTTTGGAGTTTAGTACTTGTCTTTTATTTTTGTACACACTATCATTTAAAAATGCTTTGTAGTATTCAAGAAAGAGTTGACATTATTTCGCTTTATTTCCGAAATAACGATTTTGCTAGACGGCCTAGAGAGATCTGGTTGCAAAATTTCAAGACACTGGAAGTGTAGAAAATAAAAAGAGGATTGTTCTTCATCCAGCAATAAGGACACAAGCAGTTGAAATAGTTGTTTTGGGACACGTCGCGATGGAATGCACCAATGTTGCAAAATGTTCGAATGCACTTTGAAACTGTCTTTACTACTGTATGGAGGTCGGTGGTGGTCATTTTCAACAACTAATAAATTGAAATTAAGTTAATGTCAAATCGGTTTTTCTGTCTAATGCTCCTGTTTCCTCGAGAACAAATCATTCAAATTTTAAAAATGATGCGGCACTGAAAAGGTAATTGAACGCACTTCAAAATGATGTATAACTTGACAGCCCTTTCCATTCAAAATTTTTAGGGTGAAAGTCACCCCAGCTTCATGGTTTCCTCTAACACAATAATTCCATCAAAGAAATATGTCCCCCTTAGAATGAAAATTGACGGGTCCGAGCATTTTCGTGTCTTCTGGTTCATAGGCCAGAAAACCCTGGTGGAAAGTTTTCGTTGGGCCACCCTGTATAATGTTGAAATGGTTTCGGTGTTCAGGCTTTGTCACCATGCCCTATATAAATTAGAATTTCTATCCGCTGCGTTTTAGTTAGATCCGCCATTTGGTTAATTATTATTACTTGTTTGCACATTTCTCAGTATAAAAGGTATTCTTAAATACTTGAAAATGTGAAGAAGTAGTTAAATCACATTTAACTGACTTTGACGTGACATACTGTTTGGTTGGTTGACGGCGGTAACACTGTGTGTTTTTCAAAAAGAAGGATTTCTATTTAAAAAAGTTGGCCTTGATATCACAACTTTTTTTGGGCCACCCTGTATAAATAAAAGTTGATTCAGACAATGCGCAATTAAAAACAAAAATCCACGGGTCCCAGCGATTTTTCGAAAAATAAACACGTAATTTTTAAATAATTATATGCTATACATTTGCCGCTCACTGAGTATGTATAGCGGGATGTCTAAGCAGCCTATTGCCTCCCTGGTTTTAATAGTTATTAAAAGACAAAGAGAGTTTGCATATGACAGAAGTCATGTAAAAACAACTTTCCTACTTGTTGGGTTTATCAGTAAATGACATGAACTATTGATTTTGAAATCAGAAAAAAAAATGAGACCTTCTGGGGAAGCAACACAGGTATTACCCATTCACTGATTTTTGTCATCTAGTTTGAAACCTTT
Source organism: Taphrorychus bicolor (assembly GCA_951812265.1). Classification (NCBI taxonomy): domain Eukaryota; kingdom Metazoa; phylum Arthropoda; class Insecta; order Coleoptera; family Curculionidae; genus Taphrorychus; species Taphrorychus bicolor. Next base: position 32,997,505 of record OX638297.1, read on the forward strand.
ATTTTTTTATACCCATCTCCTTTTAGCACACGTTGAGAAGATACGATAAAAATGTCAAAGTCAATTTTCCAACGCCTACTTGACGGTAATAATAAGTGAATAGCTTATACAATGAAAAAGACAACTTGATACTTCTTGTTAAGTGTTCCATGGCTGAAATATAGTTCTAAAATCCAATAACGAATTCTTCGACTTCTGATGGTCTCCTGTTATGTTTTACAAATATAACTCGTTTAATGTTTGGAACGTTGAACGTCTGGATTCTTGAACCCTTGTAATTATTTGGATGGTTGCTTCCTTGGGATATGGTCCTTTGTTAAATAAAGCTGCAGCAGGTGCTTGAAACTTCGGATGATAATTATTGACGTTTCGGCACAAATTGGTGCCTTCATCAGAATTGTGTACACAAAACAATTTACTGCCTTGGTGTGAAGTTTTTGTATTTTTTTTTCACTTTTTTTCTGTTTTCTGGTTGCTGACACTATTTCGTACCGGCAATCTGTGTCCAAAGGTCACCATTAGTACACATCTTAATCGGTAGCTTCCATACAAGAGCTCATGACAGGAAATTCTTTACTGGTTACGTTTGAAAGTCATAAAAGTTAAATTTTAAAAGAAAATTTTGAAAAAATGTTGCATTATTGCTTTGTACTGGAAGCTACCTACGAAGTCCGATTAAGATATGTACCAATGGTGACTCTTGGTCACAGATTGCCGGTACGAAATAGTTTCAGCAACCAGAAAACAATACAGAAAAAGTACACAGTTAAAAAAATACAGAAACTTCACACTAAGGCAGTAAATTGTTTTGTGTACACAATTCTGACGAAGGCACCAATTTGTGCCGAAACGTCAATAAATAACATCCGAAGTTTCAAGTTCCTGCTGTAACTTTATTCAATAAAGGACCACATCCCAAGAAAGCAACCACCCATATAACTCGTTTGATGTGTTCCTAACTTCATACTAAGAATAACTAAAACGAGCCTATATTGAAGACACCAAACTTTACTGAATAGTCAACACTTCACTTATTGAAGACAAATTAGTAGAATTAAAAGTCACCGCGATTTGGTTTTTCTGTTTAATTGGTTAAGTGACTTTTATCATACATTCCCCATCCTTCCACAAACCTTCAGTAGTTAAGTGCATAAACCTAAGAAACTTCAAAAGTTTTTTGGGTTTATGCGTTTACTTCTTGGTTTTTCTTCGTTTACTTCTTGGTTGAGTCCATTCTTTTATTCCTTTACTTATACGAATCTCTCTTTCTGATATGTTGTGACCACGAAACTGAATCACTTTTTGAAAAAGAAAATCCACACATACAAGGGTTTAGTCTCAATTAATTTTTTTTGACTTCTACTTGACTTTGACCTTCAGCTATCGTATTCGCCCCTTCTTTCGTTGACATAAGTTGATTAAAAGCGGAAATTTTCCGAAAAAACAATGCCATGCGTCAATCCCAAATACAATGGACCGAAGGAAAAAAAATTGGACTGTCATTTGCCAACTCGAAAAACGAAAAATATGTCTGGTAATGTAAATGAAGTAATTCCATATTTAAATATCGAGTTGGAACATACAGTGTTTGCTCAAACCTATTAAGAGTGTTTATCCAAAAAGCACGAGCTCTCATTGTAGTGCCATATACGTTGCCGTTGAACAAACAGTGTTTTGGAGAATGGTCGTTTTCCCTCAAATATCTCGTATTTGTTCTTTTTTTAATAAACATTGTAAAGGAATACTGTAACCAGCTCGTTTAATGGCACGATAACGTTTATGACTTGTTTAAAATTACGAATTTTATTTGCTTAGCCTAATATTATATACAGATAATTGTCTTATTTTCCCAAGATAATGTTAACAGTTTTCGTATTTGTCTGATGCGGCAATAAGCTGAAATCAACTACCTGATCTGAGCTGAGAAAAATCGGCAAATTGCGACAACATAATCCACGTCATTTTACGATCCGGTCGTAATATTTAATTGTCATAAAACCTTTATATGAGAAACATTATCTAATGCTGTTTAGATGTTGCCTTTCAGAGGCCAACTCGCTAATTTTGTACCAATAAAAGTGAAACCATGGAAATCGATATATCACATCACCTATATACAACATTTGCCTGAAATCGAAAAATATCATTATCTATTATAGATAAGCGTTTTAAACAGCAATATATTTCAATTTAGCAGACACAGAAAAATGCCGCTGACAATTCCTATCATGATTGATTGGGGCGGGTGCATTTGATGTCGTTCCGATAGCTATAGGATCGATTATTTGTTCATTTATTAAATATTTGAAAAACAAATATTGCACAAAGCGTGTACTTGTAGGTAATTCCTAATTAAGCATTGTCAATGTGGTGAATCGGGGATCGGATCTGGTGACATGGGCCGATTTCCTATTCATTTTCGGAAATATAACTATGAAGTTAAAAATACGCTTTTTTCATAATAAATTTGGGAGCCCTGTTTACGGTTTAAGCACGTAGTGAACCTGCCGAGGAGCTATTTCGAATTTTTCAAAGTGTTTCCTTTTTACTTTTTGATGTTTTTACGTCCCTAGTTTAGTATTATAGCTCAAATCATTGTGGTTATTTTAAGAACCGCTCACTAATAGTAGTTAGTAGATATCTATTTTATGTGAAAATTCATTCATATTTATACAAAATCGCATCTATCTGTTTAAAAAGTATTGCAAATTTTGAATTTCCTCGGGCTACGTATGTTTGATTTTTGATTCTTTTGTAGCGTTATGTTGGTACTCATGTCCCTTACTTATGCTGACAAGGTCGGCCATTTTGAATGTTTAGTTAATTTTTGACAGCTGTTTTGCATAGGATATGTTTTGGCTCGTCTTCGATTTTTGCCTATTCCAAAAAACTGATCAAAGAATCTGTATCAAATTTTGTGTTAAAAACAAAATAAAGTGCGCGGACGCATTCCGAATGCTGACTGTGGCATATGGTGAAGCTACCTTGGACAAAAGCAACATTTATCGGTGGTACAAAATGTTCTCAGAAGGCCGAGAAGATGTGAATGACGAAGAGCGTGCCGGACGCCCGATCACGTCAACAACAGACGAGAACATTGATAAAGTGAAGCAAATAGTATTAGCCAATCGTTGAATCAATTCGAGTCAATCGATTTTAACCAATAATTTGGGCATGAATCGGGTCGCCGCGAAAATCGTGCCAAAATTGCTCAGTTTTGACCAAAAACAGCATCGCGTTAACATTGCTCAGGAGATGTTGGACTCGGTCCGTAACGACCCAAATTTGCTCCAGAGGGTCATAACTGGTGAAGAATCATGGGTTCATGCTTATGACGTGAAACCAAAGCTCAATCATCCCAATCAAAGCTGCCGCATGAGCCAAGACCGAAAAAAGCGCGCCAAGTTCGGTCGAACGTGAAAGTTTTACTCAGAATTTTCTTCGATTGCAGGGGCGTGGTGCATCATGCATGAGTTCTTGCCACAGGGTAGTACGGTCAATAAGGAATATTACCCGCAAGTTATGGGCAATATGCGCGAAGCAATCCGCCAGAAACGGCCGGATTTGTGAAAAAACAAAAACTGGCTTTTGCACCATGATGTGTGAGCAGGGGCGTCTGCTCACACATCGTTGCTTGTGCGCGAGTATTTGGCCAAAAACAACACAGTAATGGTGCCGCAGCCACCGTATTTCCCAGACCTGGCTCCCTGTGACTTTTTCCTGTTTCCAAAACTGAAAAGGCCCATGAAAAGACGACGCTAGCCACGATTGAGGAGATAAAGACGGCATCGAAGGAGGAGCTGAACAAGACCACAAAAAATAATTTTTTTAAGTGCTTCGTGGATTGGAAAAACCCGTTGGCATAAATGTATTATATTCGAGGGAAATTACTTTGAAGGGGACAAAATAGATATCCATGAATAAATAAATACTTTTTGAAAAAATTTAAAATTTTACAAAATTGCGTGTATTGTATTCAATGTGAGTGGACTTGTACAGTCCTCTACCGCGTCCTGGGGTTCCCTGGGATCAGTGGCTCACTCGAGGTGTTGCCCTGCTTGCTCCACTAAAACCGTTATGTCCAGACCCTCAACGAATCTGAACAGTCTCTCGGGCGACACTGCGTTTGTATCTTGAGGTTCAATGATCGTGTTACCGAACAATAAGTATCTCGATCTGGCAATAGCCGGGCAGTCACATAAGTCATTTTCGTTTCGCACCGGTTCTGGTTCTGGTTGACATAAAAACGACAGACCAACTGATTTTCAACCAATCATCTTTGCTAAAAAATCAGCTGGACTGTCATTTTTATGTCAACCAGAACCATAACCGTTGTGAAACGAAAATGACTCTAGGACGTGCTGAACTGTCTCGTCGTCCTTAAAGCACAGTTTCTGCATATGAAATCTTAGGTGGCTATATCCTGTGTGGTACTGTGTGCAGTGCAGTGGCCACTTTGATTTGTGTGTGTGTCTGAGGAATGTTTGGGCTTTTGCCCTCCCTGTTCCCGTAATAAATTTTTTGGAGTGTGATAGTCCGGGTAGGTTCTCCCAACAGTCCTGAGACACACATTGCTCCATTTCTGGAGTTCAGCTTTGACCAGAGAGTATAAGACTCGCTGTGCCGGCTCCGGGCCTACGAATGCTGAGCCCGCCGTCTTCCTGGCTAGAGAGTCGGCCCTCGTGACCACGAATGCTCGGGATCCACACCATTGTGACGCTGTTCTCCTGCGATAGGGTGTTCAGGGTCTTGTGGCAGTTCCAAGCAGTTTTGGAATTGCAGGCAAAGACATAAGCTCTAGAAGCTCTGCCCGACTATCCGTGCAGATCTTCAATCATCTATTGTGTCCTCCCTCTTCTAATAGGTGTCAGGCACACAATTTAATTGCATGTATCTCTGCCTGAAACACTGTGGTGAACCGGCCCAGGCTCTCTGCTATGCAGATTCCATCCGATCTCCCGTACACTCCAGAGCCAGCCCCTTCGTCGGGTTTGGATCCGTCCATGTACCAGGTACTTCCTGCCAGTTGCAGATCTTCGCCTTGTCCATCCCAGTCTGCCCGTGAGGGATCCCTGACGATGTAGCGAGTGTCTAATGCAGCTTTTGATACCATTAGGTCGGAGACCATGTTAAATACCGCAAAGCCTTTCAAACCAGCCTGGGTATTATAGGTCTCAACATCAAATGGCTGTGATGCTATGTGCTTCACTTGTTGCAGCCCGTATGTCGCCTTCGTCTATTGTTTTCTATATGTGCAATCAAATCTGCATTATTTTCCAGCTTTTTCTAGTTAAATTAGCGCTTCTAGCAATCTCTAACTTTCAGTATTCTCGAGATATTTGCTAGCTTCACTATTTAAAAAAGAAGTTTAATTGAATGTAAAGTCTCAACAATGAGTACAAAAACGAAATCAAAGGACGTATTAAACGTGTATAAACGGCATATTAATAAGAAATCCTGAGGGCAGTTATAATTCCACAAAGATTAAATTTCGTGCTGTGTGTTTTGAGCAACTAATAAAACAAAAAATCCAGGAAAACAAATTGAACATATTAATCCAATTATTATGATGTTTTAAGGTATAAATGACATATCAATAATGATTGCGGCTGTAAATGTAATTATAGAACATAATTGAACATGTATTAGGTTTTTTAATCAACTAAATAAACAAAAAACCACTAGGAATTATATACAAAACTCTACTCAGATTTTTAAATATTTCTTTTTTATAAAAGCTTTATTTTTTCAACAAAACAATTTGTCAGTGGAAAATCTATAGGTGCTAAGGCTTCTAAATCTTCATAACCTTCTGATATTACCCCTCAAAGCCCATTTTACACAGTTTAAGTTACATAAGTTATAGCATAGGGCAAGTTTCTGGCAGGTAAGAGATTGTTGTACATCTCAAAACTAGTAACTTTAGTCCTTGAAAGATACTATAATTGGCAACATAAGAATAACTAAACAAATCAATAGACTTTCACAAAAGTTGAAAAAAAAAGTCCGATCCTCTGCCAGTTGCAGAAATAGATCAGTCGGTTTGGTAAAAAAATTGCAATGTGTTTTTTTAATTGACTATTTTTAAATAATAGTTTTAGTCATTTAAAAATCTTAAAATATTTGTTTTGATCAGGGCAAAAACAAGGAGCTATTAAAGAAATAACATTTTATGAATCCATCTAACTTAAGTATCTTTTTGTCTTAGTTATTATTTGTTAGAAAACAAACAACTTTTCTATTAGTATTGACTTAAAGAGTTTCTCTATAAGGAGCTCTTAATTTTCATTTTTTTCATCAAACATAAAGCGACTGTTTCTCAGAAACGAAATCGTTAAAATCTCTCTTTTAGTCGCATCTCTTGGAAAGGCTTCTTGCCTCTTAGTCCTCTTACCATTTTCGAAACTTTCATATTGGCTTTTCTTTTCTTGGGCATTGTGTATTTTTTTCCTAGAATTTATTTTTTTTTTCAATAATTGGCAACAATGCAGAAAATCTTGCAACCTCTGGTAACTATGTGAGCAGTCATTTTTGACATTGGCACCACTGTGGCGTCATTCGCCATGTTTCGATAAATTCGCCAACTTCCATATTGCCATTTTGTGACAAGTTTTGTTACTTATTCTACAAGAATGATACTGTTGTCTTTGAATGAAATATAGTGGGTATTCCGTAATAAATTGTCATAGAGTAACTGCTTCTAACTGATTCTGCATGATAAAATAATGATGCTATATATAAGCCATATATTATTACTCGAATTATAAATTCGAAAATATTGGTGTCGATAACCCAACCGTTGTCGAAATATTTTCGGTTTAATAAATCGACAAATTGTCTTCTATGTAGTACCTAATTCCAGTTGAATTAGTACGTACATTCATTAGTTTGTATACGTCATTATTACGTACGAACCAATTGTAAGTAACTGAGCCAAATGTCGACCCTCTATCTACATACATCAATACAGTTTCTAATTGCTTTTATACATTTTTGGTTGTTTTTTTTTAACGCCCCGTATATCGAAACAGAACAACAATATACGTATTACGAATTATCTGATATAAGGCATCAAGTAACGTCAGTTCCTGACGACTTCGTCGCCATGTTTTTGTGACCCACTGCTAAAAAGGCCAAAACTGTAGAATAAGAAAGTCTCTCCACATACAGGCTGTCTGGAAATTATAGGTAAATATTTCAGGTTAGTTCAAGTTAGACAGAAAATAGGCAAAAAGCTTCCTATAAACAAGGACTCTAACGCCAGATTGAACCAGTCACCTTCAAAGTCGGGTTTAGCTAAACTCGACTGGTACTTAAACCCGCCCATCAGAATCGCATTGCTGTAAAATTAATTTCATTTGTGACACTTGCTGACAGCAATGCTTTTCTTATGGGCGAGTTCAAGTACCAGTCGAGTTTAGCTGAACCCGAGTTTAAGGGTGACTTGTACAATCAAGCCTTAGGCAACTACCTATATCTTTTTTAAAAAGTTACTAACTTTCAAAATGTTTAACTTTTTTCTTATTTAACTGAATTCCTACCCCTTAATCCTCTTACCGTTTTCAAAATTCTCATAGTGGCCCTCATTTTCTTTGGCACTGTATATTTTTTCCCCCAAATTTTAAAGAGTTTTTTACACACTGACTTCACTGTGACATCGTTTACCACCTTTCGCTAAATTCGGCAACTTTCATATTATCATTTTTTGACAAGATTTGTTACCTATAGTACAGGAGGAACATTGTCTTTATATGATTGAAATATACAGGGTGGACCGTAAAGAATGGTCATAGAATAACTGCAGATATTGACATGTTTCTATTTAAATATCAGACGGAACTTAAAACTTAATCTTGATCATCATGTTTGATTTGAGATACATTACAGTACAAGAGTGATACTGTTGTCTTTATTTAATTGAAATAAAAGGGGTTGATCGTGGTGAAAGTCATAGAGTAATTGCAGATTCAGCATGGGAAAAAAATATAATTTAGCCAAACATGTCTTAGTAAAATGTTGCTACGAATTAATTCAAATTCTGCAACATTTTGGAATCCGTTTTCGAAATGTCGATAGTGGTCCTCCTTTTCTTGGACACTGTATAGTTTTTCCTCAAATTTTTTAAGAGATTTTCGATAATCGTCAAATCGGCAACAGTAAGCAAAACCTTCCAACTTCCAGCCTCTGGCAACCATGTGAGCCGTAATGTTTGACAATGCGTACGTTCCGCCGACGGCAGCAGTTGAGAAGTTTAGTCAGCGAACCCTGAAATTGGCCAATCAGGTGCCGATTTTCAGCGTTCGCTGACTAAACCTCTAAGCTACTGCCGTCGGCGGAGGGTACGCAATGACACCACTGTGACATCGTTGCCATCTTTCGATAAATTCGCTAACTTTCGTATGACCATTTTTTGACACGTTTTGTTACTTACAGTACAAGAATGATACTATTATCTTTATTAATGATACTAAAAATTCTCTTTGTTTCTATGATGTGGCAGCACAATTATTGGCTACATAATAATAACCGAACAAGTTGCAAACAAGTTGTAGAACTAAATCGGCTGTTTTGGAATGCTCAAAACTTTCTTGCAACTTACCACAAAAAATTGCAATGTAAAAAATGAGTTTAATACAGTTTTTGTAATTAAAAAATCTTGAAATGTTTGTTTTGATCAGAGCAAAAATAGTAGCTATTAAAGGAAGAACATTTTTATAAATTCCCTAATATATGTAACTGTGTCATTTCCGCTATTTCTCTGTTCTCTTTTTGTCTAACTTTTTGTTGGTTATAAAACAGAAAATTTATTAGTTTTGACTTAAAAAGTTCCTCTATAAGGTGGTCTTACTTTTCATTTAAAATCAAACATAAAGCGACTGTTTGTCAGAAGCAAAATCGTTAAATTTTCGCTTTTAGTTACATTTGTTGGAAACGCTCAGAATTTTATCAGTTTTGAAGTGACAAGCTTAAAGATCCGAAATATTTTTTTTTTCATATTTAACCTTTTAGACTGTGTTTTTAGTCCTCTTACCGTTTTTGAAATTCCCATAGGAGCCCTCCGTTTCTTGGACACAGTATGTTTTTCCCCAAATTTTAAAGCGTTTTTTGATAGTCGACAACAATGTAAAAAACCTTTCATCGTCTAGCAACTATACCTCATTCACTTATCTTTGTCATCTCGTTACCTTGTTTTATACCTATCCCTTTCATCGCATGTTTAGAAGATACCTACGATAAAAATGCCAAAGTTAAATTTCCGACGTGTACTTGATAACAATAATTAGTGAATGGTTTAATTCGTCAACCTATTACCAGTTTTTGGCAATTTCGTTACTTACAGTACAGGAATGATAAAATTGTCTTTATTTGATTATATTGCAATCAACCACAGGGTGGACCGTTATGAATAGTCATAGATTGTGCATGGGAAAATAATACGATTCAGCCAAACATGCCTTAGTAAAATGTTGCTACGTTTCTATACAGGGCGTTAAAGTTTCTTTTTTAAATTTAAAGTTATTTTATAATTCGTCGAATTTTAATAAAAATTCCGCAACATTTTGGAATTCGGGGGTCTTGTCTTCGGGGGAAAAACAATGGAAAACTTGAATTGAAAGGTAGTTTTAAGGTATCGGCTAGGTGCTCACTGCTGCCTGGATATTTTTCACCTAAACTTTTAAACGAAATAGATGTTTTATGTAGTAACTGAGCAAAATGTCGACCATTTACATTAACATATTTTCCAAATGGTTAATTAACTTTTCATTGTTTTAACGCCCTCTATATCAAAACGGAGCAACATTTTACGATTTCAAATCATTTGTCATAAGACCTCAAATGGACGATACGTCAGTTTCTGACAGTTTCGTCCAATTTTTGTTCGTTCTACTTCTAAAAGAGGGGGGGAATAGGCAGAAAACTTCATATAAACACAGGTCGGCAAATGGACCCTAAAGAGTACAGTTTAAGAATAGAATTATATTACTGAACGGTGCTAAGGGAGGTTGACTCTTTTTAAAAATAACCCCCCGTTTATTTTTGATATATCCGAACTCTTGCGACACGGTTATAAACTTTTTGCGGTTTGAATGAGATTTTTACAATAAATACGAAAATTTAAAGAACTTAAAAGATCATGAGATGTGTGTATTTTGGCCATAACTTTATTGGTTGAAACTTTATCATGCATTTCGACCACATGAGTTGAAAGCATAGTTTTTACAGGAAAACATAGTTTTCATATTCAAAAAAAGGCCCATTTTCGGATAAAATGACTTTAAAATAGGACACTATCACACTCTGTCATACATTTTTTCCTTTTAATCATGATTAGAGGAATGCATTTTTTCGACTCTATCTCAAGAAAAATTGGTATTTGCTTAATTGTTTTGTTCTTCATTGGTTAAAAAATTTTGTCATTGTTAGTTGTTAACATGGGTACCACAGAACCGACATCTAGATGGAGAAAAATTAATTAAAATTTCCGTAAACAAAAAAAAGTATTAATTTTTACACGAAGGAGGAGGAGGATCTGAGCAGTTAATTGCCGCTTAAGTGGGTGTTAACTAGCAGTTTTTCCTAAACGAACACATGTCGGAAGATGTATCGACTACCTTATGTCTGGCGACGTTTTTACGAGGTTGATTTATGACGGGCTGCCCGAGACCGCACTTTTCGACATGTTTCTCATTTGCTGCATCGTTACCGCTGATTTAGAGCCGCTCACCGTGTCATTTCTCATTAATAGCTCGTAATAATAGCGGACACTTAATCGGATCTCTAAGTTTACGCACTCTAAATATAGAAAATCGCATTTTATTTGACGACGGGTAAACCTACGGGTTAATGCTTTGATAAATAAGGCTTAAAGTTAAGCTAAAATAATCAGATGCTGAGCCTCAAATCCTTTATATCCCGCCGATTTAAACTATCTGAGCCGCGCACGGGACTTTTGCCAAATCAATAATAATGGATCTAGCATCGGTACAATGTAGTTTGTCATTTGTGGAAATAAATACTTTTAGGCTTTTTATATAAGCAAAGAGCAACTTTTAATTTTGTTGGCAGTTTGGGCGGAAACTGGGGACTTCAGGGATGCCCACTCCACGGGCTCCATGACGCCATCCAGTTCCACGCCGTCTATGGAACACCCTCAGTTGCCCTTTCCTGCCACGGGTCGGAGTCGCACCAGAGATCGGAAAGGTGAGCATTAAAACACAAATTGTTAAAGTGATAAGCATTATTCGGCTGATTGAATATAACCGCCCGTCAAATGTGGTAGGTATCTATTATTGCATTACCAAATGTATCCTAGTTTTATTGACTGGTACAAAGAAGACATAAGTATAGCAAACTACTGCCTTGGAAAGATTTTCGGATGTTATTAAGTTAATCCAGGCAGCAAAGAGGAGCGCTATTTCGGTGCCGCCTTAAGTAATTAGTCTGACATCCAGGATTAAAATGGTTTAGTCGGACTGAAATTAATTGGGAACTGAAAGTGTTGTTATAGGACGATGTTCCCGGTTTAAAAAACTCTGTTCGAGCCGAGTGGAATGTTGATGTATCTTTTCGTCTGCTTATTAAAAGCGGCTGAATGATAGGCTTGTTTGCCGTCGAGTTCCCAGAAGGCTCCTGTTTTTTTTCCTGGCAAGCAAATCGTCGAAACAGCTGATCAATCGGGAAAAAAAGCAGGACCATACGTGCAATTTTCCGAAGAGAAGACGGGGAAAAATAATTGCGAAATCTTCCGATCAGCTTTACCGGCACTTTCCGGAGCTTAGCGGCTGAATTTTTAATCAGTTTCTCAAACAAGCAAAGCTTTAGAAGGGCTATATTACAGCCCGGATATTTTTCTCCCTCTGTTTTAAAAAGCTCAGCACTCAATTTTTAAGTTTATTTAGGTGAGCGCCTACGGATTACGTCTTGCTGATGCGAAATGCTGCACTCTCCGATTCAATTCCGCGGGTTTAGTATGGAAATTTTACGTCTCCACTTCGTTTTCTATTCAGTCCGAAAAAGCAGGAGAAAAGGTCCTCACCGAGCTGGTTAGTTAGTTACGATAATTTAATTGATCACTCCCCCATTCCCGTCCGATCAATCAACTGACAGAGCGGTAAAACTATTGGTTTGGATCGACTTACATAGTGGACCAGTCGAATTATAGACAATCGGTGGTGACGTTAATTTAAACAAAACAATTTCCATTGGCTTAATGCTTAAGATAGGCACCTAACATGAACGATAAGATTATGATAACAGCCATGAATTTTCGATCAAAAATCTAATTATTCATAAAATTAAATAAATGGAATTTTTTGCTGGTTTTTGAAAACTTTGTCGTAATCCCTATTGTATAAATGCAAATAAGCCATAAAGCACAGGAAGAGAAACTCCTATATAATCAACTTGCAAAATAAAAGAAGATTTGACTCCGTGTACTCAATATAGTCAGGCTGTAGTTATTTTCCTCATAAGTGCGGAAAGTGATGCATTCTCACACGCGAATGCTGCTTGCACAAACAACGTGCACAAAGTCACGTGGGGGTTCCCCCTTGTCGCTTTATGTTTGTTATCTGGAGCCAAAAAAAAAGAGCAGAAAATTATTTGGAAAGCACTAATTTCCACAAGCGTGCGTGCAGGAAAGTGCAAATTAAGCACGGTAGTTAATTCATTTTTTGGAAGACCGTTTACGGGTTAGGGTGACTTTTACAACTATCAGTAAAACTTCAGTTTGAAGTTAAAACACCAGTAATGACGTTAAAACAGCAGATATGACGTAGATTTCATTGTTTGTAACAATTCAATCTACGTCATTACTGGTGTTTTAACTTCAAACTGAAGTTTTACTGACAGTGGCCCAGCGAAGAGAATCCACCCTGTTTTTCTTCCAACTGACAATATACATCGAAACACTTCGAAACACTAACCTTGATAAGACCTTAAAAAGCAGTATTCCATTTAAAATTTCAACGCCTCATTCCATTTAAAATTTCAAGGTCAATGCCTATCTACTTTGAAAGTTCAAGTTAAGGGGTTGAAATGAAAGTTCAAGTTAAGGGGTTGAAATTGCTCAAAAATTTGTTCTCCTGTATATATACATACTCAACTGGAAGGAAAACGAGGTGCATCCTCTTCGATGGATTATCTTGTATATAGCTAATATCACGGAGGAAGAATTAACGAAGAATTAATATGAGTCCTTTATTTACAAAAGTTTGTCTGGCATCATTTCTAAAGGTTGGGTGCGATGTTGCCCGCTCTCAGGGTCCAACTACACAACCCATATGTTTATATGTTGTGTAGCTAAATGTAGCCGTGCAGCACGATCAAAACATAGGTAGAAAATCTTCTTAATTAACGAATTGGCAACAGTGCCGTCAATTCAATGTGTGTATCAACCTCATTGAACTGATGTCAACAACAAAACGTCAAAACGTGTTTCCTTTGTGTTTGAAGTTTAGGCAGTGCTTGCAAACGTTTTGTGTCATTTTTTGGTGTTTTATTAAAGATTTTATCATTATGGTGAGATATTGTGGCATATGTAAGACTTCTAGTAATAAAAATGGGACATAAATCTTTCGTATCACAGGTACCTAAGTGCATATATCATGTTTCCACCGATTACCCGACTTGGCGGCCATTTTTTCATTCCCCTCGCGACGCGCTTGATGTGGTCCATATGCATGTTGGAAGTAAACAAACCTGACAATTCATGAATGACTCACTGACTCTATCTGGTTTGAAGAACTTATCCGCCTAGAAGAAGATTACCAGTGAAAGTAATTATAATATTGGCCCACAGGCTATGTTAAAATATTAAGAACAATTTGATTAAAACTTTACGACTTCATATAAACAGGTGGTTGAGAAAGGAAAAAAACCTGTCTACGTATGTAGAATATTTGTTTTAATTATTCTTAAAAACAAACCGGTTTCGGCTTTCGGACCATCCTCAGCGCCAATTTCTTCAAATCAAAGTTACAAATAAAAGTCTGTGCAACGCATTCCACAAAAATAATAAATCAATATAATTTTAAAATTACCAAAAAAGAATTTATTATTGTTTCGCATGTTTAAATCGTCTTTTTTAGTTTTAGGCAAGTATGTAATACAATAACAAATTTCATCATTGAAGCGGAACAAGAGGCTCAGGAAAAAAACTAATCAAAACTACTACAAAAATCGATAAAACTCGAAAGCAGCGAAGAAACAAACAGACCAATACATAAACACTTTGATTCTACATCAGCTGCCTTCGATTTAGTATCAATTATCGATATTTGTAGAAAATTTAAATTCGAACATGGTCTCATGGTCGACATCGACATGTCTTATATATAACCACTGAGGCGCTGAGGAGGCCTAAAAACCAAAACCGGTTCGTTTTTTAAATAAAAAAAAATGAAGATACTTACGTCCTGTTTTCCTCAACCACCTCTTTCCAACCGTGCGTTTACCATTATTGACCAGTGGGTAACTAATATAAATACAGGATGGCTTTTATGTACTTATATAGTCAATTATTTATTAAGCTAACTTAAAACATCAAAAAACTAAAGTTTTGGGAATGAAAATGCCTCACTTCGATTTGTAAAAACAGATTAGAATTAGGGTTAAAGTCGTCTAAAATACTCTAAAAATAAGCCACATTGTCTAAGAATGTTTTTTTTTATGTTTGTGGATTTAGGACAAAATCAGGCAAAACTGGTTCTAATCTCCTAATTTGTTGTTTTTGGTAAAATTATTTTTTTGGTCAAAAAAGTTGAATTGAAATAAAAATTTGATAACGCCTTAGAATACGCTTTTTTTTGAGAAAATCAGATTAGGAATAAAGCCAAAATCAATTAGAAATTACTTAAGGCATTTAAAAATGCAAATTTGAAATTTCTGGAGAAGTCCATCAGGTAAGAACTAGGACCATAATCAGTTGAAAAAAAGTCACAAAGCGTCTGAAAATGCAAATGTGGAGACTTTAGAAAAATTCAGGTTAGAATTAGGACTAAAATGATATTAGTAAAAACTATTTAAAATGTAGGTACCACCTATTTTAGTATTAGAAGAAATATCAGGGAAAAGTGATTCAAATATGTGAAAAAATTATTTTTTTGGATCAAACTAAGTGAAATTTCATTCAAAATCCCGGCAATATGCTTAATTGAGCCTTGAAACCCCCGTAAATTCACTTTTGGTCAAAAATGTGATAACCGCATTTTTAATTACATATTTTTGAGATAATTTAAAAATAAATTAGTCAAACTAACGGTACAGATTGATCAGATCGTCATTAAAAAATGTGTACCTACAACTCAAAACAAAATTATAGTTTTTGTTAGCAATATTTAAACAATTGTCCGGCTTCCCTGAAAATTTAGTTAAAGTAGATTTAGTGGGTTTTGATTCCAGTAAACTCAATTGGTGTTCAGGCTAAGATTCGGTACAAGATCGGTAAAAAATTACTTAAAAAAGCGTGTTAAATTATAAACTTGAAGTGTTTTGAAAAATCCAGGTTAAGGTTACGGCCAAAATCGATTAAAAATGACTTAAAGCGTCTAAAAACGCAAGTTAGAAGTTTTCTAAAAAATCTAGGTTAGTATCAGGGTCAAAATGAGTTAATAGGTACTAACCTAAAGCGTCTAAAAATGTAAATTTGGAACTTCTGCAAAAAAATAAAGGTTAAGATTAAGACCAAAATGATTGATTCAAAGCGTTTAAAAATGCGATGTGGTGTTTGTGAAAAAATTCAGGTTACGATTGGGACCAAAATTAATTTTTACCAAAAACAGAAAACGCAAATGTGGAACCTTCGGAGAAGTTGATTTGAACATTGTCCAAAAACGCAGATTTTGATGTTTTTGGAGAAACTAAATTTTAGGAAAAAATCAGCTTAATCTTCTACTTTGTTGCTTTTGATAAAATTAATTTTGGGGCAAAATATGTAAAACTTCACTAAAATACCTCAAAATGAAATTCTGGTGTTATTCGAGATAGTCAGGTTAGCATTAAGGCCAGAAGTCATTTAAAATTACTCTAAGCGTATACAAAAACAAATTTTAAGTTTTCTCATCATTCTTCATCATATGAAAAATATAGGTCAGGATTAGGGTCAAAATCAGTTAGTAATGACCTAAAGTTTCCTTTATGATTAAAGCCAAAATCTGTTAAAGAAGGTCCTGTAAGAAAATCCTGTAGGTCCAATAGTTTGGGATATAGACCCCTTCGGAGGGGTATTTTATAAGCAGTTGTAGGCATTTTTAGTACGTACTTTGGAGGCATGCAATTTGAAGGCAAAAAAATCCACTTATGGGACTTAGGTCACTCATATTATGTTTGAGACTCGGTTTGGGACATTCACAGAGGACGGAAATCGCCTAATTCCGATCAAAAGCAGCAAAAAAAAATTACAAATTTGTTTCGAAATTAACCAAAAAGGTATTCCCCCTTTTTTCTCAATTGCCAAATTTGGACGCCTGCAATTTTAGAAGGAGTGGACCGACTGGAGTGAATCTAACGGTTTCTTGTTCTTTTTGATGTCCTTTTTTACCTCCCACTAAAGAAAGGCCTAGTTTGGGATATACATTTTTCGAATTCGATCATTTTTTCGATTCCAAGGTTCTTTTTTTTTCAGTTTGTTGGAATATGGGGAATCTTAAATGAAAATGCAGCGTGTTGCTAGCTATTTGAACGCTCGACTGTATATTACTCACACTAGCTAGATTCTTAAAAAGGAATCCTATCGCTTCGCGTTGGAAACACAAAAAAAGGGTTAAGGTTTGCATTTGTATACAAACTATCTAAGTATGTTTACACATTTTACTGAATAAGCAAATATAAGAGGAGGTTTCTGTGGTTTCATTTTTGTTCAATAAATATAAGGAAAAGTCAATACAGTTAATTTTTAATTCATATTGGTTCGGACGTTTTAAAAACGTGTTTCCAAAATTCCTACCATCACCACATTATGTATGCTGTAGGTACCTATCTAAGCTTAAAAAAGAAAATCGTAATAGCAAAAACAGGGTCATAGATTCTCCTGGCTGTGTGTTGCCGACACTTTAAAGTATCTAAACTAAATTCCCAGGTTTAAAACGGATCCAGTTCGTGACACCGATCGCAAAACTACAGCATCGGCTTTCGTAAAACAAACACCGGCCGCATCTTGGAACATCACTCAAAATTTATTTTAACCACAAAGCCCCGTTATAAACATAGATTATTTCGGATTCCCCGGGGCTTATCCCGCCCATTTAATTCGGAATTTATTCGACAGTAGTGGAAACGGTTGACACGTGGACATTGTTATTGTCTACTCGGTGACGAATGAAGAAATTCCAGCTTGTATATATTTTAGCTGAGATCATTAATGACATCCCAAACGCTCTGGACACTAACCAATCTCACTCTAAGAGCATTGTGCTTAAGTTTATTGTGAAATGGTCTGCGTTCGATGATCTGCGCAGATTTGATTACCGAACTCAATGTAACTGCTTCTTTCAGTAGTCAGGCATACTAAGTAGGTATGTACGGACTGGTCATTAGGAAAGGTCACTAGAAAGCTATGAATTTTTGACAGAAAAAGAGGACATGATCAAAGTAAATGGACTTTTCTCGGGACTTTTGTTCCTTCATCCTTTTCTTTTGACATTTCACAGCCAACTAGATGATGCTTTTAAATGAACACCCCCTATGTATAATGAACGTATTCTGAAAATTGGCCACCACGTTGCCCTGACTTAAATATATTATATTTTTTTGTGGCGACATATTAAATCGATGGTGCGCTGGAACAGCTGCTAGAAAATATCCTTTTAGAAACTTACATTCTTTTGCATTAACTACTCCCGTTTTAAACACATATACTTTTTTTGACCCCAAAGTGCAGGTTTACTGTTACAAACAGAAAGGCTTGAAGGGCTTAAAGAAGTACCTAGATAAGTAGCGCCTTCTACATTATACAAAAATTTTGTCTGCAAATATTTCGGCATAAATATCCCATCCCAAAAAACACCAAATATGGGGGTTTTTGGGATGGGATAGGGGAGTTTTGGAGTTTGGGACTTTTTGTTCCGCAGTTTAATAATTAGGTACCTACCTACCTACTTATGCCTAAAAATAGAATTTAACATTTCAAATTTGCCACCTTGTAGCTCGGTTATTATCAACTTTTGGACTAAAGGAAATATAGTTAAATCGTTTTTTTTTATCTCAGCTACTTATAAAGGGGAAAATCAGTGGTGAATTTTGGTGTACACCCGAGTGTACACCCATTGGGAATTAAGCGGAATTTAGGGTGAATTATGGACTTTTTGGATAGTTTTTCTATTTTCAGTTCACCAGTAATTTTCCCTAAATCTTCCAAAGAAGTAAATTTACTACTATTTAGTTTCACTTATACAGGTCAAGTTTAATTTTCACTTATACAAGTTGTATCTTACCTAAAGTTTAAACTCCAGGTTTGACGTATATTGCATTGTTTATCTGTCAAAATCTTTCATTTATTGTCCAACTAAAGTTTAAACTGCACTTGAAAAAGTCGGCCTTAGTTGAAATTGAAATTAGTGACCGAGGGGTAGATCGCTGATGAATTTTTGTACACCAAATTACCTTTTCGGTCAAAAATGCCTCTCAGTACCTCGAAATGCCTAAAAAATACCTTAATTTTCATTAAATATCTTGAATTACCTTTAAATACCTTAAACTTATATCTACAGAAATTAATTTTTAATTTTAGCATCAGAAAGCTAGAAACTATTTTTCAAATTCTATTAACAAATCGACTCTATTAACAAATAACAGTATACGCAAAAAATAAGAATGTATATTATATGATCTAAAATTGATGTAAAACCCTGGGTAAATCCGAGGGATAATCTCAAACACTGTTGTTCGCTAAAACTACGGGGTGTTCATTGCAAAATTTCATCTAGCAGGCTATGAAATTTTGACAGAAAAGGATGACATTATCAAAGTAAATGGACTTTTGTTTCTCCATCCTTTTCTTTTGACATTTCACAGCCAACTAGATGAAGTTTTATAATGAACACCTCGTACCTTAGACTAACATTTTTTCCTCGACTTTTCCTCATAGTTCATCAGTCAGATAATTAAAACTGTGAATAGTAGAGGTAGGGCTACAGGTAGAACTCAAACCCCCCTTCTTAGTATTGACTTGATAATATAATAATGGTCTTTTTCATTACGAACCAACAAAAACAAGAAAAAACTCACAATTCAAACAGTGTGCAATAAAGGGCAAAGTTTAGCTTAAAGCCATTCACACTTACCCGAGACATAAGTATGTAAAATAGTATGCAATAAAAATGATATAGTTTTATCATTTGTTCTCAATCCTATGCTTTTTTTCAAAAATAAACCATTAAGCCCTAGTTGTACAATAGTGGGTTAAGTGCAGTATGCACCGCTTCCTCATAAAGTTAAGCCTAAGGTGGACCCGAGGGTGAACCT
Organism: Taphrorychus bicolor; assembly: GCA_951812265.1. Lineage (NCBI taxonomy): Eukaryota > Metazoa > Arthropoda > Insecta > Coleoptera > Curculionidae > Taphrorychus > Taphrorychus bicolor. The sequence continues at coordinate 33,016,966 of OX638297.1, forward strand.
TAAAGTTTGCCACATAAAATACATTGCTGTCAAAAAAATGTTAAGTGACAGATTTTAAGAGATAGAATACTTTGACAGCAATGTATTCTATATGGAAAACTTTAAGGTCCAGCTTAGGCTTATCTTTGTGAAAAAGTGGTGCAGATCGCACTAAGCCTGGTTCCGCTAAACCTGACCCTCATAAGTTCCTGGTTCCAATAAGAACTTTGTTAATGTCACATCGAGTGTCACATTTACATTAACTTTCACACCATTGTATTCCTTAGGCCCAATTGTACAATCGTGGTTCACAGGTAGATTCAGCTGAATTGGTACTTAAACAGCTTCGTAAGAATAGCATTGTTGTCACCAAGCGTCACAAACGAATTAAATTTAACATAACATAACATTTATTGCCAACCAGATAGTTACATGAACCACAAAGCAACGTCAAAAAAAATTTTTGTTTAACTTGGTGACTTAAAAATTACACAGCTAGTAGGTATATAAAATGTAAATTATAGTCATTAAGCAATATTAAAGGAATATAAACACTGATTTCCAAGATAAGACACTACCTGCTTTCTGAATTGCGCGGGACTACCAATATCATGTAAATAACCCAGCAACCACCGATATGCTTTCACCGCCCGATAGTATGGACCCTTCTGAAAGAAAGCCGACCTGTGCACAGGAGTCGCCAGGTCCCTCCCACCTCTAGTAGCCATACTCATCTCTTCTGAGTGGTTTTGTTCATTTCTACCAAACACTCCAGGATTTTTTCTGACAAACATTACCAAACTCAAAATGTATAATGAGGGGACAGTCAACACATTCAACTCACCAAAGTATTTTCGACAACTGACTCTCGGGTGGAGAGTGAATACAGATCTGATTAATTTTTTCTGAGCAATAAAAACATCCATGGCTTCACTAGAAACGCCCCAAAACAGAATGCCGTAATTTATTATGGATTGGATACATGATATATAAAAGGTTCTAATAGAGTCCAAAGATATAACGTTACGGAGTCGTCTGAGAAGAGCGCAATAACTATTTATTTTAGATATAAGTGATGAGATTTGATAAGACCAGTTTAATTGGGGGGTCAATAAAAACACCTAAAAATTTTATTGATTTACAATGAGCAAGCGACCTACCTTGCATCATGACATACAAAGACTCGTTTGGTTTAATTTTGGAAAAACTTATTAAGCCAGTCTTATCGGTATTTAAATTCAAAGAATTAGTTTCACACCAGTGGCACATCTCATATGCAGCCATCGATGAAATAACTGACAGTGCTCCTTCTGTCTTCTCACATAGAATCACTAAAATATCATCCGCATATTGGCAAACCAGTGAATTTGTTAAGGTGTGAGACAAGTCATTGACATAGAGTATAAACAGAAGTGGGCCCAGTATGGAACCTTGGGGAACACTCTGCATAATTGGCTGAGTTTTTGAGTAAAGAGGTGTACCATTAAAATTCACATAAACAGACTGATACCTATTGCTCAAATAGGAGGCAATCAAAGATGAGCATGCTCCTCTCAATCCATAAGACTCCAATTTATCTATTACAAGGTCATGGTTAATGGTATCAAAAGCTTTTGACAGATCAAAAAACAGTCCGCAGACTTTATTATTTTGATCGATATGCTCAACAATAAATTTAAGTGTGTTAAAAATTGCTATCTCGGTTGACCTTTGGGGAAGGAAGCCAAACTGATGGTCAGCCAATATTTTATTGGCTTTTATAAATTGCAGAATCCTATTGTAAAAAGCCTTTTCAAAAATTTTCGAAAATGATGAGAGTAACGATATTGGCCTATAGTTTGAGACCTCTTGACTGTCACCCTTTTTGAAAACCGGCACCATCTTAGCCAGCTTCAAATCACCCGGTAAAGACCCCGAAATAAATCCATTGTTTATAATTAATATGTGATAGTGGTTTAGAAACATATAGAGCAACGTCTTTAAGGACCTTTATCGGTATTTCATCTAGTCCAGCCGAGTACTTGTTGGGCCGGGGGGGTCATAAGGGAAGTCATAATCAAGGATAAGATCTCATTTTGATCGGTTGGGTGAAAAAAGATAGTTCAAAGGTTCAAAGTTATTTTGAGAAGATCTGAGATTGAATTGTTTGCTAAAGAGTTCAGTCACCACATCGGGATCAGATACTGTGTCATCCTCTATTTTTAAGATAATATTCTTCTGCGCTTTGCACTTACCAGCAAGTTTATTAAAAATGTTCCAAGCGGTTTTAGACTTATTTTTAGAGTTTATTATTTTATTGTCATTCACAGTCCTGTGGTAATCTTTCAGGAACTTTCTATATTGTTTTCTTACTTCTTTATAATGTTGATATACCTGGTCACTTTTTGTTAATTGATACCAAACATATAAATCTTTGACATAGCTTGAGAATTCTTTAATGTCCCTATTTACCCAGGTAATGTGAGTCCGACCTCCATTTCGTGTACGAATTTGGGGAAAGCTCTGATCAAACCAATAAAAGAAGGTGTTAAAGAATCTACTATACTTTTCATTCACATCATGTGCCTCATATACCTGTTGCCAGGTCTCGAGCATAAGAAAATTCATAAACCGTTGACCATTTAAGACACTAAAATGTCTCCCCATTACATACCCGAGTTCGGCTTGCTTCACTGAGTGCCTGATATCAACAAGGATCCCATAGTCGTCAGAAAGAAATGTTTTATACATTTGAGAACTTACGTTTTTCTATTCCATATTTGTAAAAACACTATCGATTTGAGTTGAGGAAGTGGGAGTGACCCTCGTGTATCCACTTACACTGAGGCCCAGACCGTAGAATCCCAGCAAATGCAACAGCGGCCTAGCACTGTCATCATCAACAGAGAAATCCACATTGAAATCACCACACACAATAATATGTTCACCGTGGTAGAACAGCTCATGCAATATATCGTCCAATTCAGAAAGAAAGCGATTTAATGTGTGTTCCAGATGACCTATATATACAAATCAAAAAGCATGTTTTTATCATTTATATCCACAACAGAAATACAAAATTCACACTCCTTCTCCACAGGAGAATTTGACAGCAATGCTATTCTTATGGGGTGGCCCATTTGCACCAAGCAAAATTTGGTAAACCTAAAGTAAAGGACCCCTAAACCATAGCTATTAACAATAGAATCATGGTAATAATGGATGCCTTCACTAGGTGTACTTGAAAATTGGGTGATGCAAATGGGGGTTATGCACCACTCAGGTTCAGCTGAACCTGAGTTTAAACCACGACTGTACTGTAGTGTAGCATTGTGTGTGTTAAACACGATGTAACTGGGCCTTATAGAAGTCAAAATATACGAGGGTTGGGTTTAGCGCAACCAAGATGAATCTGTGATTGCACAATCGTACTTATTAGATATTTAACTACTTATCAGCGAAAGACAGAAATGACACATAATAAATTAAATTTTTGCACATAAGAATTAAACATCATGTTGTGAAAATTCAGAACGAAAATTTAACCTTAACCACAACCTACCTGGGGCGGGGCCACTTTTAAAGTTCAGTTTAAACCACATCCTGCAGTTTAGATTTCAGATTCGACATATATTCGATTGTTTATCTGACAAATATGAAATATACACTTAAGGTGGAGTCTCGGGTAAAGTGTAAACTAAACTTGTAAAAGTGGTTCCTAATTTTTTTCTTACCTCGAATAACGATGCGAGGACAAATATAATGTTTTGAGGACCCCTGCCCAAGGGCATTTATCATTTTAACGCAATGCTTTTTTCAAAAATTTATGTCTTCGTTATATTATTTTGATCTGGAATGGATCAGTCCCCAATAAATAGATTGGCCCAAAAATCAAAATATACAGTAAGCGTAGCAAACAAACAGCAGAACGTAATTTTCGAAACAAACACCGTTTCTAGCCACTGGCGACATCTCTTGGAAACTCGTTACAATATATATAATGGCCAAAAACACTACCTCAAAATACCTCGAAAATACCTCGGAACTACCTCAAATTACCTTGAAATTCACAAAATGCCTTCAAATACCTCGAAATACATCAAAATACCTCGCATTACCTCGAAATACCTTGGGATTGTACACCAAAATACCTTAGCGATCTGCCCCTCGTTAGTGACATTTAGTGAAATTTGGTGGTAGTTAGTGGAATTTAAGGAAATTTTCGGAATTTAGTGGAATTTGGATGAATTATATGGAATTTTGGGGTACCTACATATTTTATGAAGTGACTCGTCGATATTTCGTCGAAAAGAGAGAAAGAGAGACTAATTTCTCGGAGGAAGAAAAGAGATATACATATAACTGAGTGATCTCGCGCAATAGGATTCTTCGAAAACTAATACTGAGCTTTTTTAGCTTAGGTTTTTAGGTTTAGAGTTTTCTCTATCCACTATCCTCAATTTTAAAAGTAAAAGCAGAATCCGCTTGAAATCAAAAAACGTAAAGAAATAGGTCGAAACTTAAGCTCACCATTCACCAAGACGAAGCTTCGTAGCCAATCAATCCAATCAACTAGCTAATACCTATAAGCGGTCTTTATAACTCTGTCCTTCGGTTTGTAGCAGAAAAGCACTCTCTTCAACCTTCAGCATCAGAATTACACCTCACTATTCACTAAAACTGCCTAATTATTGCAAAAAACCGAACAACTAATAAGTACGTTTTTATATGAAAATAATTTTAAAACAAACAACATGCTGCGCCAGGGCACGACGCAGCCGGCCTCGCTTGAGTTCGGTCTCTCAAGTACAGGTGGCGCCGCAGTGGACAAGAAAATGACAGGTGCGATTATTTTAAGCATTTTCCATGGCAAACGGTTCCGAACGTTCTGAATCGATTGATTTTATTAATTAAATTAATAATTCTTAAGGCCTCTGAGTCCTCTGACCTCTGTTAGCGTGTCTATATATGTTCCTGGATAACATATGTTCCCGGATAACAAAATTTCCATGTTTTTAATTCAGATATGTTTCTAGAATACAGAACTAACAGTGTTTTCGTGTGGTCGCTCTAGCCCGATTGGAGAGTATTTCCGTCTTTCAATTCTTATTTGGAAAACAAAGGATAGGAGTACTCACAAAACGTTCTAGAGACCCCATTTGACGACTCTGTAATTTAGAGAAATCTAAAATCCTTAACATATATGTGCATAGCAATGTGTAGGTTCCGCCGACGGCAGCAGCTGAGAAGTTTAGTCAGCGAACACTGAAAATCGGCACCAGATTGGCCAATTTCAGGGTTTGCTGACTAAACTACTCATCTGCTGCCGTCGGCGGAACTTAAGCAATGATTCGTAAACCCGCAAGTAAAGCTATTACCATACCGCATTGTTGCAGCAAGCCGATCTTTGGCCGATTCCATCAAAACGGAGGCGGGCGTGTCGGCGGACAACACCGAGCCCGAGGACGGCAAAAACGACAAAAAAACAAAACGTCAGAGGAGGCAGAGGACGCACTTTACTAGTCAGCAGTTGCAGGAGCTTGAGGCCACATTCGCGAGGAATCGTTATCCGGATATGAGTACTAGGGAGGAAATCGCCATGTGGACGAATTTGACTGAGGCTAGAGTTAGGGTGAGTACATATACTAAAGTTGAGTAAAATTCGAAAAATAGTAGATTATGTCACTAGGAGTAAAAGTGGGTCTTTTCGTGCTGAGCCCAGAGATTGAAGGCCGAAGCGAAGCTGAGGCCTGCAACTGGGCGAAGCACAAAAAGACCTTTTACTCCGAGTAACATATACTATTTTTTTTTCAAGCATGCAGGAAAGTCTATTTCAGAGTGATTCAATTTTGCAATTTTCACATTGACAGATAAATATGATGACCCGCATGACAACCAACGACATTTAACAGAATTCGAGAACTTATGCGATTTCGACTAAAAACGGTTTCGGGTGGTGCTCTAGAACGCTCTGAGAGTATTCCTATCCTTTGTTTTTTCAACAAGAATGTAAAGATGGCAATAAGATGGTTTATATATGCGCCACCATGACAGTAGCGGTGACTTTTGACTTTACTTTTACTGCCTAGGACTTTTTTGCTACTTTTTTGGTCTCAGGAGTAGAAAGCCCACTTTAGGTGTGCGAATCGAGAAAAAAAATGACGTACTTTTAGTCCGCTTGAAAAAAATAGAAATTTTGTTTACAGTCATCAGGTGTTCCTTAGAAAATGTCAACTATAAAGCTATCAGTTTTTGACAGAAAAGGATGACATAATCAAAATAAATGGACTTTTGTTCCGTCGCTCTTTTTTTTTTGACATTTCACAGCCAACTAGATGACATTTTCAGCTTTTTCGGAAACTTACTCAGGTTACTTATATTTACCGTGTTCAAGTGTTGAACCGGTAATTGTTTCGGTTGAGCCCTTGCTTTAAAGGTAGGTTGAATTTGCGGTTGTAGACGTCAAACGATGACGTAGATATTACAAGACAAAGGGCCAAGTCTTGACGTGACGTTTGTGGAACCGGTTATAACCATTTCGATTGAATATATTTGGTAACTATCGGTAATAACCGGTTGTCCGCTTGAACGCTGCTATTAACCTCAAGCTCTAATACTTTTTTAACATGAGACAAACAGAATCGAGTTAGTGATCGAGCTAACCCAAGTAAGTTCCTGAAAAAGCTTATTAAAGTAGTTTTTTTCTTCACACCTGTTCTGGTTTTGGTTGGGTCGGATTGACATAAAAATGGCGGATCGTCTGATTTGCAACAGATCTGTTTGCTTGAAAATCAGCTGGTTTGCCATTTTTACAGCAACCAAAATCAAAGCCGGTGTAAAAAAAAAGACTAAATCAACTAATAAATCTCACAGCGTTCTTAGATGACCGCTGAAAAAGTATTTCCATCCTTACATTCTAATTGGGAAAACGAAGGATGGGAATAATCTCGGAGCGCTCTAGAGCTGTCATCCGAAAACGATGTCATTTATATAATGTCAAAAGTCAAAAGTGGTTCGCACCATAGAAAAGAGGTTATAATAGAACGTCAACTGACGTGTTTTGCACTCAAGGTATCTCCGCATCATCGCTCTTATGCCCGGTGTTATAAATGTGAGTTACCTCTGCCCTGAGAGTTAACCCAGAATCAGCTGTGTTTTCTCCCTATATTTAACACTCGGGGCAGAGTAACTCGACTTATAAAACCGGGCAAGTAACTACAAAACTGAATATTTCTAATTCATTATTTACTCACTAGATGTCTCCTAAGAATATTTATTTATTGAAAAAAATAATATTGCGCGGAAATCAAAAAGCGAGACTTGATAATTATTGGTATTTTACGTATAATGAGTTTCGGTGCAGGCTGCAATATGCAGGCCGGCGATCCCCGGGTTGGGAACGGTCATCCGCGATGGTGATCGCGCTAATCCCGGCCAGATTTATGGTGTTAATATGGCGGGATTAGAGTGACGCTGTCTGCTGTACCTGCCCGGTGAAATACGGGCCGTTGCTGCATTTATCTCATTACTGTTGAGGATGATTAAGCGGGGGGTTTCGGAATAAACGGGGCGCACTAAATAGGCAGCGATGGCAGATACGAACCCGTCATCCAGTTTTAGTCACACTCGTATGTGAGTATCACATCGGTACATTTATTTTTCTACAAACGAGCGAAAAGTATAAATTTGCGCTTCCAAAAGAAAGTGCTAAGTTGCGCTTTTTCGAGGAGCGAGCATTAAACTTCAAAACGACTAATTTTGAAGAACAGGAATACGAAACATGCGGTAATTGCATGTTAGTCTAACCGTCTGGTCTCCTGAAGGTTCCGAAGCTCTCCGAAAGGTTTCCTGTCAAAAATCAACATTCGGAATTAGTGCATATTTCGAATCGATTTAAAACCGTTATTGAAAATACTTCGCTAATCTAATTCAAAACGATTTGAATTCTCCATAAGAACGTAGTAATGAAGCAGAAAGGAGATTTCAGAAAGATTTCTTCTTCATTCCTACGTTCGTAAGAAATGAAGATTTCAAATGTAGATGGATATAATGAGTGAGTTGAGATATAGTTTCACTACTTTTTTGTGTTATTAATGTTGATAATTTCTTTTATAATTTCCCTCATTACATACAGTAATTGCCAACTACTGTTGTGCAATTGTCACCTAGTTAGTAAGAAGATGTCACAAAGACAGAAGAAGATGACAAAAACTTTTTCGGCTAAGAGCTCCTTCACACTAAGCAGCCCTGCTTAGCGGCGATGCGCAAGAGGTGCCAACACTAAAGCACGCGCCGCAAGACGTAATCTTAGCGGACCGGCAAGAAAAGCGCACTCCGATGAGACACGGCGCGAAGCAGCGCTGCACAGAATAGTAAACCTCGGTCACGTTGCGTTGCCAAAAACGACAAAAATTCCTTTATCACAGCCTCCTAATCGTTTTATTTTACTCTTCTATCAATATATTCTTTGTGGTACGTCCCAAAGAGAGGGTTGCTTTTTAATGCCAAATATAAGCCCTTTGGTACTAATGTTTTTGTATGCTCGTTATCAATTTTACAAAATAAATTCACCAAATTATTGTTTCCTCGGCAATGCTCTTCTGTTAACTGACCAAAAAAAATTAAAAAATAACAAGTCGAGCAGCACAATGTGAATAGGGTATCAAGAAACAGCGCCGCCTGCCGGCCGCCGCTTGTCCTTACTAGAAGCCACCGGCAGCAGGTTGCAGCGCTGCGCTCGTAGCGGCGCAGCGCAGTTTGAAGGTTCCCATGGTTCTCAATGCTTTTCCACCAGTGGCGCCACTGAGCAGCGCCGCTTAGCGGCCTAGTGTGAAGGGGCCCTAAGTTCTGGTAATATTTTTAAATTTTCTTTTGGCAACACTGCTCTGCATTACCATTAAATATGGACCGATTTCTGGTGACTTGCCCCATACCGTTCTGTTCTCTGACGCAAGTGTTATCGCTTACGGATTCTTAGGGAAAAAGTTATGGTGTTCTTAAGAAAGAATTTTAATGATTCTAATTAAGTAAATTAAGCAGAACATTTTCTTGGTCAAAAACTTCTTATTCTATACTATGAAGCTTTGCGATATCGGATATCTCACCCTCAAATCTCCCATTATCTACTGCTACTATATACATTGATGTTCATTCAGTTCCTATTTCTCCTTCTTTTCAAAAATCCTCAGTTGAAACCAGGTGAAGTGCAAGAATTCTCCATCATGTTTTCCCCTTAAACGTATAAATTGAAGCACGTTCTGGGTCGACTGATTTGTAGGACGGACGTCGTAGCTGGATATTAAGGAGCTCTCGTGAGTTGAGCCTCAAGTATTGAGTCGGGCATTCTCTTCGAATCCCACTAAATCCTTTGCGATTTCCTCGTAAAACGTATATTTTTAATGAAGTCTGTGTGGCGTGTGAATGCCAGACATCAGTGTTTTCGGTTCTCCCTTAATAAAAATGTTTATTGCAGATTAACTTGATCGTTGATCGACAGTAAATCAGGCGGATCGAATTATTATGCAAAACATTTTTCATTAAAGGGTCGTAAAAATGGCCATCATCAATCACCGCGCCGCAAAATTAACGTTGTCGACCTGCGTGTGGCAAACTTTTCAATTATTCGGGCATTTGCACGTGCCGGCCACGGTTTAATCACGGCAACAATGTTTCCCTTTGCCCTCAGGGCCTATCGACTTAAACGATTCGCTATAGAGGGCGAAACAGCAACTTTGTTAACAGACGCAAAATTGCGCTTTAATTAAACTTCCTGCATTGATATAGTAGATTTTCGGCATTAGAAACAGAATAACAAAAACATTTTTTGGTTAGTTAATCAGGTATATGCCAATAATAGAACCATATCAAAAGAGGTGGTTAATAGGTGTAGGACAAAAACAATCTCTCCCCATTTGTAAAATCGCCAACGTTTCGGCTTTTATTGAGGGGTTGCTCAGAGCAATACGAACATCGCATCGAAGATATTTAAAATCGTTAATGAAAACACTTTGCTAATTGGAATCGATTTGATTCCTTTATGAAAACGTAGTAGTTCTAGTTGTTACATGGTTATAAGTAAGTCTCCTAATCAACGCGGTGGGCTGTATTGTAAAAACGAAGCTGTCGAGAGAGTGCTAAGTTTAACTTATCTTGGGTGTAAGCTCAATGATTCGCGGGACCACTCCAAAGAAACAAAAGTGCAGAATAGAAAAGTCTAGAACAATGTTCACACAATTGAAACACTTCCTCTGCTGTCGAGATCTCAGCATGACGCTCAAAAAGAGAATGATAAAATGCTATATGTCCTAAGCAACAGAAAAAAGGATCAAGAGCTTTGCACTATGGATTTATCGAAGACTCTTAAGAATTTTCTAGGTTGATCGAGTCACCAACGAAGAGGCCCTTCGAAGAATGACCTGCCAATTAAACCTCATGAATACTATAAAAGAACGCAAACTTGAGTATTTGGGCCATATCATGAGAAATCCTGTCAAGTATCGTCTACTACAGCTGTTCCTGCAAGGTAAAGTGGAGGGAAGAAGAGGACCAGGTAGCAGGAGAATTTCTTGGCTAGCAAACTTAAGGAAGTGGTTTAGCGTGACTTCCATTGAACTGTTCCGTGCTACAGCCAACAAAGTGCGCATTGCCATGATGATCAACGTCCGGAACGGATAAGCCTGACGAAGAAGAAGATGAAAACGTGGTAAATAAATTACTAGTTGAAAGGCGAATTCACCATATGATCAAGAATTATTATACTGCCCTTGTGTTACATGGCGTATCACAAATTGGCCTTCCAATTGATCTTACTCTGTCGTCCACTGTATGACATTGTGGTCTCATACATTTAAAAAATGTCATATAAAAATTACGTGAGAGGCTTGAAACCCGTCATATTTGGTGTACTTCTTTAGCTTGATACTTTATGGTGTTTATTTAATGATAAAGATTGCAACAGTTTTTGGGATTGAGAAGTTTTGTGAGAACAGAGATGAAACTCTGTTCACTCAACGGCCTACTCGAACTCAAGCTATTACTTTATGCAATTGTAAGATAACTATTCCCGCACTCGATTGATGGTTAAACGAGTGGAGTAGTAAGCTTGCGGGAAAGTATCACTTTCTGCACTCTTTAGGAAAACAACAAAATAAATTTCACTAGCTTTTCAGTAGGGTAAGTCCTGGATAGATGGCCATAGTTTTGTTAAATAATATTAAAAACGCGTTGCAAAAGCTTTTTAGATCTATTTATTTCTTAGGTGAAAGTATAACGACATGGTTTAACTTTATCTAGTAAATTTTAATAAAATAACAAAACATTAATTAAATAAAATATATATATATATAAAAATAAAAAAAATATATATATATAAAAAAGTAAGCGGTGTGGCCATCACTCCCGCACCTCCTGGGTATGATGACCACAAATCGTTTTTGGCAAGGCCAATTTTCCACAGTTTTGACAAAACTCGCCATAAGTTGTACAAATTTCATGCAGCCATTTTTGACAGTTGATGCACTTAAACCAATCAACCTTCAGTTTCGTACACTTATAGTCTTCACTACACTACATCCTACACCCAGATCTTCCTCAAAGTCTTCACTTCCACATTCATCACTGTCTAAGTTGATTTGTACATCTTCTTCGCTGCTTGACAATTCCCTATTCCTTTTCATTTTTATCTTAGCTGTGTTACTTTTCTTTTTTCCGTCATTTCTTTAATATTTTTTTCTGTTTTTTTTTTCTTTGCGAAACTGCAAATGTTCCGGCGAAATTAAAACAGTTGCTATGGCTCGTTTCTTGATCATCGTGAGTTTATCTGGAATAAGTGAAAACTCAGTTAATATCTTGGAAGGAGCAGTTAGGTCAGCTTCTTCTCTACTAGTCGATGGTTGTGCATCATTTTGTGGTTTGTTTTTAGATTTTGGGTTCTGGCGTTGAGGTGAAACATGTGCTGTTGTTGCTTAGGAATTTTCCTCAATACAGAACGCATAATTCGGTACAATCTCACGATTGAATGAGAGGATTCCTGTTGCTTTAAATCCCGATGAACCATTTTGAATTGTAGCAGCCTTACCCCAGCTAGAATATAATAGCTGACCAAACTAATATCTTGTAATACGTCTACCTGTATGACTCCGAAGTCATAAACGACATGATTCGTAAAAGTGTGCCTTCAGGGACTTGAAGAAACTTCGATCTAAGGGTTAAAGGTAATGCGTCGTATGGCTGGGCAAACATAACATCGTGATTTCATTTGATTCTGCAAACTCTAACATTTCGACAGAATTCACGTGAGATGCATGTCCGTCAAGTATTAACAGGTCTTTTCCCAACGGTTTTCTACAAACAAAATGTTCATGCATCCATTGAAGAAAAATATCAGTATCAATATAGGCGGATTTTTGTGAAATAAATAGCACAGATACCAGTGGTAGAGTATCTTCCCACTCCTGTTTTTATTTTTTCCTTTCATTATTACAGCTGGAGGTAAAAAAAATTCCTTCTGCGTTGCAGCACACTACCAACGTTATGGTTTCCCCTCTTTCTGTGGACGTTACCATAGAAACAGCTTTTGATCCTTCCTTGGCAAGTACCTCACCAGCTCTGCTCTGCTGTATAGCTGAGGACCTGTCTCAACGATATTGAAAATATTGGCAGGCTTGTCAAATAAAGAGTTCTCTTGCATTGTCTTTCCAAGCTATTATACAGGATGGCCCAACGAAAACTTTCCACCGATGTTTTCTGCTTTATGAAGTTGAAAACACGAAAACGCCCGAACCCGTCAATTTTAATTTCGAAGGGGACATGTTTCTCTGATAGCTTTTCCAGATGAACCCCAAAGCAGGGGTGACTTTTACCCTAAAAATCTTATATGGAAAGGGATGTCAACTTTTACATTATTTTAAATGGCATTCAATTGCCTTGCCACCTAACTTTTTAGAACTGAATAGTCTGTTCTCGAGAAAAAAGGGTTTTATGTTATCTTAGGAACTTAACAACACTGATACGGAATGCAAATTTAAAAAATGTTATTGCATTATTCCTACCTGCACTTTGATGTTTTGTAGTTTAGTAGTGGTCTTTTACTTTTGTAAACACTATCATTTAAAAATGCTTTATAGTATTCAAGAAAGTTGACATTATTTTGCTCTATTTTCGAAATAACAATTGTGCCAGACGGGCCGCAAATTTGTTTAATGAACAATATCCTGATTGGAACGTATCCCATTCTTATGTGAGAGACCTGGTTGCTATATTTCAAAAGATTGGAAGTGTAGGAAATAAAAAGAGGATTGTTCATCATCCAGCAATAAGAACAGAAGCACTTGAAATAGCTGTTTTAGGACACGTCGCGACTAAACCTGCTACCAGCACTAGAAAATTATCAAATGCATCAGGTGTTCGGCGTGCAAGCATCCAGAGAATATTAAAAGCAGGAATTAAACGAAGATGATTTCGATAGACGTTTAGAATTTTGTGAGATCATTAGTCAACGAATTGTTAACAATCCGGAATACCTTTATAACATTTCCTTCTTCTTGAACGGTGAGGTTAACTGCCATAATTGCCGTTATTGGTCGTCAACTAATCCAATGCTTTTTCAAGAAGTTCAACGCAACATTCACAAAAGCTAAACGTTTGGATAGGAATTTTCGGAGATCATATTGTCGGTCCATTCTTTTCACCTGAAAACTTTAACGGACAGGTCTATTTGAATTTGTTGGAAGACGCCATTGATCCAGCTTTAACAAAAATAATCGAAGAAAACATTATTTTTCAACCAGATGGGGCTCCTCCGCATTACGCCGCCCCTGTTAGGCAGTTTTTAAATGAAACATTCGCTCAAAGGTGAATTGGGAAAAGAGGTCCTACAGAATGGCCTGCACGTTCCCCGGATTTGTCCTTGCTGGACTTTTTTTTATGGGGTCATTTGAAGTTCAAAGTTTATGCTACATAACCGGATTCACTTGAAGACTTGCGGCAACGTATTGTAAATGCGTGTAATCTTATAACTCCACAAATGTTGCAAAATGTCCGAATGCACTTTGAACAATGTCTTTACTACTGTAAGGAGGTCGGTAGTGGTTATTTTCAACAACCAATAAATTGAAATTAATTTAATGTCAAATCGATTCTTCTGTCTCCTGCGCGTGTTTTCTCGAGAACAATTTAAAAATGATGCGGCACTGAAAATGTAATTGAACACCCTTCAAAAAGATATATAACTTGACACCCCTTTCCATTTAAAATTTTTAGGGTAAAAGTCACTCCGGCTTCATGGTTTCCTCTAAGACAATAATTACATCGAAAAAATATGTCCCCCTTGAAATGAAGATTAACGGGCCCGAGCTTTTCGTGTCTTCTGCTTCGTAGGCCAGAAAACCCTGGTGGAACGTTTTCGTTGGGCCACCCTGTATATATTCAAGTATCTAAGTCATTTCAGGCGAACGTAAAACACTGTTTGAAGCAACACAATTGCTACACATCTATAATAATAGGCGTATATAACCGGGGGAGTTTTATTGTTATAAAAGGTAATAATATTTTTGAAATCAATTTACATAAAACCCCTAAGAAAAAAGTACAAACTGAATCAATACGGTTCAGTGGCGAACCGTTTTAGCCATCATCTTCCATTAGGGGGGCATTTTATCTCTCGCGTCGGGGATGATTTTCCTCTCCCCCCACGTGGTGGCCAACGACCCGTCTAATTGCGGCCGCGATATGAAGATAGACGAGCCGTCCCATTGGTCGTCCCAGAAACGGAAAATCGAGGGGAAAAACTGATGCCGCGAGGGATTTCTTTTATTTTCACCCGTCGGTCGGTCGGTCGCGAGAAGCGATGGGAAACCGTACGTGTTTTTCACTTTTAATAACCGATATCGACGAATGTTCGGCCCCTTTTGTTTGCCTTATCACCCCTGGTACGTTGGCGTTGTTAGTTATCTTTTTTTTTTCGAATATCGAGACACGAAGTAGACGTCGTGTCTACACAGACTGTGCCTATTATTATCGAAGAAGTCAACAAAAGTGGTGAACAACCACCTAACGACAACCGCCAGATGTTATCTGAAAGTGTCTACAGGTCTACACGATGTTAACATGGGTTTCTTCTGGTGTTCAAACGGGCCGCTTTAGTGGCATTCGTTGACAATTTATTAGATAAATATTTTAACATGAAAAGTCAAGTTTTACTTATAATATGTGTAAATAAATTTGTAAATTAGAGAGGGGTTCTGAATGGAACATGTAACTTCAGAAGAGGCGAGCTCTTCTACTTGAAAACTAGCGAATTAGATGTTAGAAATAATTACATGCTAGAAAAAGTATAATCATTTATGCTTGGAGTTAGTGTATGAATATGAAATCAAATAAATTATTTTTGATTAATAAAATACAGTGTGCAGTTTATTAATTCTTAACCATATGGCGAATGCGCATTATTTCTCAACTATTGATTTACTCGGTGAGAGTTTTGACAGAATAATTTCCTTTATTACTCCAACGTATTTCTCTACAATTCATAGCTAACTTAATTCACTCGTTTTTAACATCAGTGCTAAAAAAAATACCCATGGGAATCCACGTATAGTCTGAATAACGATCTTGTGGAATTACGTCATGAACCTGTAACGTCAACTTTACTTTTTGAGTCATTTTCGTTTCACAAAGGTTCTGGTTGACATAAAAATGACAGACCACCTGATTTTTACCAAAACTGATGGGTTGAAAATCAGCTGGTCTCTCATTTTTATGTTAACCAGAACCAGAACCGGTGCGAAACGAAAATGACCTGGATTATATTTTTGTTAAGGGTAATTGTTTTTGTTAAGGGCCTGAAAACGTGTATGAATATGAACAGCAACTATCTAAATCTCTAAACGTAAATAATCGTATGACAGTTAACGCAATATATGAGAACATTACAAACAGCGTAAATGCAACAATTGAAAAGTGCTGCAGAAGCAAAAACAAGAACCAAAAACTCAACCTAAGAACAAAATCTTTAATGAAACAAAGAAGAGAACTGACAGACAAAACAACAATAGAATATAGAAATATCAATAAAGAAATAGCTAAAGAGATAAGAAAACACAAAAGAGAACAAAATACGGAATCCATAAAAACTACGATAGAAGAGAATAAAAGTCTGAAAGTTCTGGCAAGGAAAAATCTAGCGAGAAAAAATAATATATATAAAATCAAAAACACAGATGGCAGAATAATGACAAACAAGGGGGAAATAACGCAGACCATTGAAGCTTTCTACAAACGACTATATTCAACACCAAATAGAGAAATAAAATCCAATATTCCAATAATTTTAAACCAAGGCTCAGAAGACCTCGAAGAGATAAATGACGATGAAATTATATCAGCTTTAAAAAATATGAAAAGCAACAAAGCACCTGGTGAAGACGAGATGGTAATAGAAAGCATTAAAATGGGCGGACAAGACATCATCAATGCCCTTAAAACCCTATTTAATAAATGCCTCTCCGGAGGAACAATACCATCGCAATGGGAAAGTGCGCAAATCATCATCATACACAAGAAAGGAGATAACACGAACCTTGAAAACTAACGGCCAATAAGTCTTCTAAGTCACATCTATAAGCTCTACACAAAGATTATAACAACACGTCTAACAAACAAACTAGAGTTCTTTCTTTCAAGAGAGCAAGCGGGTTTTAGAACAAAATACGGTACCAACGATCACTTGCTCACAATGAAACTAATAATTGAGAAGTGTATAGAGTACAACAAACCGCTTATGCTGATTTTTATAGACTTCAAAAAGGCCTTTGATACAGTGGACCACCAGAAACTGCTAGAAGCACTTGCAGAATGCCGAATTGACTACCGTTACTCCTCAGCTATTAAATACATATATACTACATCCACAGCATACGTGAAGATAAACAACAATCAACATACCAACAAGTTCAAAATTGAAAGGGGCCTGAGACAGGGTGACGCGCTTTCTCCTAAATTATTCGTTACTCTGCTGCAAAGTGTGTTCAACAAAATAAGATGGAACAACATGGGAATTAACATCGATGGAGAAAATCTAAGCCACCTTTGCTTCGCCGACGACATCGTCCTAATAACAGACGACACGGCTAAGGCACAAACAATGTTACAAGACTTACAAACAGCCGCAGAAAAGGTAGGCCTTGAAATAAATCTATCAAAGACACAATATATGACAAACCTTGTTCTAAACAATTCTCTAAAAATTAACAACATAAATATAGAACAGACATACTCATACAAATACCTAGGACATGAAATCAGTATCGAACGGGACAATCAAACACGCGAAATCCAGCGTAGAATAGGTCTGACTTGGGCAGCATTTGGAAAACTAAAATCAGTGTTTCGGTCCAATCTCCCAATATGCTTGAAGAGAAAGGTGTTCAACCAATGCGTCCTTCCCGTGCTGACATATGGTGCAGAAACACTAACACTTACAAGAAAAAACATTACGAAAATACAAGTGATGCAACGCAGGATGGAAAGATCGATGCTGGGAATCACCCTTCGAGACAGAGTCCCAAATACAACTATAAGACTTAGAACGAAGACACGAGATGCTGTCGAGACTATCTTACATTTAAAGTGGAACTGGGCGGGGCATGTTGCCAGAATGACGGACAACCGATGGACAAAGAAGATAGCAGAATGGCGTCCAAGACAAGACGCATATCGTAACAGAGGACGACCGCCTACCCGCTGGAGCGATGATATAAGAAGAACAGCCGGAAACTGGATACTGGCTGCACAAGAACGGGGGAAATGGAAGCATTTGAGAGAGGCTTTTGTTCAGCAGTGGACAGAATAAGCTACAGAAGAAGGGTAATTTCCATTCGTAGCATATTTAAGCTGGAACTCCAGCAGGCTTGAATAAAACTTGGATTGAAAAGTAAGTTTTTTCATAAAAAAAGTTTTTGCATTTGCTGCTGCTAATTATTGATTGATGAGTTACGAATATTACTGTAATGTTCCTTGTATATATATCCTAAAAATGTATTTGAAGTTTTTACAAGAAATTTAGAAAAGTTTACGCCCTTTGATGAGTGTAACTAGCGATTGCATTCGAAAATCGTCAAAGTTTCGATATATTATATTAGATCTCATCAGGTTTATTAATGGTGTGCTCTATCTACTTCTCTATTTAAAACTATCTACACTTTTTAACAGTTGAGACTTTGTTGATCTGGAAGTTCAGAATTATACTTTTATATGGGACAAACGACTAAATTTATGTGCGCACACCAACTTTATATTCCTCTCTTGCCCTACGAGGATCGGATGTTTGACGAATCAAAGAGCGGCGAAATTCAACTTTAGATTTTCCAAGTACGTCAATAACGTACAGGACATTTCTTAGTGACCTTGATGCCAAAATATGGGGATGCGGAGCCGATTCCCAATGCGCGTGTGTGTGGTTGTTGCCAAATCTTGAAACGTACTTGGATAGAATCACATACTTCCGTATCGAATATTTTTCCATCACACGCATTTACGTCGAGTAACCGGAGTAACTCGTGAAAGTATCGGCAACATTGGATGTCACGAATCGCGAACCCAGTGCTTTCGGCCTAGTTCGTGATTGGTGGACAGTACGTGAATCTAACTCCACGTGGGTCTAACTGTGCCACTTTTTCGGCATGTGCAGAAAACGCAATATACGAGGTAATGTGTGTCCGTCCCCTCCTTTGTACTTTTTACACCAACAATGTAAAAGAGTGACAATGTCATGTATGTTATGGAAGTATGTGAGATTTTTATCTCTCGTGCTGACTCGAGAATTCAGGCTGCGCTCAAGACTCTCAACGTCCTAAACCCTTCTGGGCATGTTGAGAGGACCAACCATGTTATTCAGAAGATATCCTCACTCATCAATAATTGTAGTAATCCCAATACCCTGAACACTTGTATGTAAGAGGTCTCGAGGATATGGATAATTCTTGTGGGGGGGTAAACCCTTGGGGCTGCTGGGTCGATTGATGCTGCTAGACCTAGTCTTTCCTTGATCGACGAGATGCTTGCAGCTCGGATGGAGGGGGATTGGGCGTCGCACCGGGATAACCTAGAGGCTATTGGACATGTCAGTGATAACTCTTTTTTTAGGCTAAGTAATCATATAGTTAATAATGATTGTAAGGCAGGGGCCAAAAAAAGTTAATTCTTATAAATATCCAATCTATAAGGAACACGGTAAAAGAGTTACTTGGTGACTGTAGATTGCCTGAAATCTTGCTAGTGACTGAGCAATGGCTCAACAAAGACGAACCTTTCCACATACCAGGATATACTTTAGTTTCTTGTTTCTGTAGGGTTAACTCTAAAACAGTTCTCACTAATACTAACACTGTATTAGTGAAGTAGAACGGTTTGTTTGAAATATTCTTGAGTTTTCAATGGCATACTGTAGGAGGCTTAAACTTTAATTGCTTTGTATTTATAGCCCGCCAACGGGCGATTTCGCGGTCTTTTTGGATAACTTGGAAGCACTGTTCCTGTCGGAACGGTTCCACAATTCTTGACGGAGGTCTCGTTTTGGGGGGTGATTTGAATGTGGATTACAGCAATCTGACTTGTCATGCGATGGGCCAGCTGGGTTCCTTGTTGTCTTCATTTAGACTGATTATGCATGTTGACCGGCCAACCAGAATAACTGGCCATTCGTCTACGCTTCCGAACTACGTGTGCAGTAATCTGGATGGCGAGTGTCCTGGCAGCAGGGCTCTCGGACCACGAGGCGTTTAGTTTTTCTGCAAACTTGTCTGTGTCTGAAAGTACCTTTAGGAGCGGGCGACTATATATACTGTCTGTACTGAGGCCAACTTCCGTAAGTTTCGTAGCCATGCCCAGTCCCATGGGTGGACTCGTCTCGTGAGTGACAATTCAGTCACAGATTTTCATGTTGACTTGGAAAAAGTGAGACTTCAGCTTTCCTGTGAGAAAAATGTAATAAACTCTGGTTTACTAGTGGCTTGAAAACTTCATGTAGGAATATGAGGTGACTAATTAAACTTGCTAGGAAGGTGTATTACTTGAGACGTATTAACATGGCCAGTAATAAATTCTAGAAGACCTGGAGTATAATAAACGATCTGAAGGGGAGGAGGATGCCGGTCGCATCCTGGGATCGATTCAAGCGACATGAACAGATACTACTATTCGATGGCTGAAGAGCTCAATTCTCAACTTAGCAGGGCTGACCTAGCTGGCGAACTCTCCTTATGTGCGAGAGTCATTCTTCTTCTCACCCGCAGACCTGTCTGAGCTTAAGACGGTGGTGGGGCAGATTCGCATCAAGAGGGCGGGGGGGGATGGACGAGATATCTGTCAGGGTCTTTGAGAGTTTACCGGATGTTGCCCTGCTTCGACTTCTCGAAGAAATAATTTTTTTCTTTTCAAATGATATCTTATTCCCTTCTACCTTGAGAAAGGCACTTCTAATATCTGTTTATAAGGGTGTTGATCCCAAGTTGCCTCCACTTTTCGGCCCATATCACTGTTGACGCCCAGTATATAAGGTGATGGAAATATTCTTCAAGGTTAGAATGGTCTCTTTTCTGGAGAAGCATGCGGTGCAATCGGGCAGTCAGTTTGGCTTTCAACAAATGACGCAATATTTGCCCTAGTGGAGAATCTTTACTGTGGCTTGAATGGGGGGCGAGGGCAGCCGTCTTCTGTGACTTCTCCAAAGCGTTTGAGTGCATGAACCACCATCTGTTGTTGACTAAGATGGAGCGGTATAAATTCCGAGGAATAATGTTGGAATGCTTCAAGTCCTGTCTTGACTCTAGGGAGCAGGTGGTCCTTGGTCCTAATGGGATCTCTGACAGTCTGATTGTGGGACATGGTGTTACACAGGGTTACGTTCTCGGGCCGCTATTGTTCTTAATATATACAGGGTGATTCAAAATTCAGTACGAAGATTTTAAGGGCATATTTGTGGGGTCAAAATAAGACGTTTTTTTTCCTATCAATATGGGTCCTAAAATGAACCCCTCCTCCCTACGGGCATTCAGAGTTGGAAAAAAAATATTTTTGTTTTAATTGTGGCCGTACTTATTCATGAAAATTCTTGAAAATTTGCGTTTCTCAACGAGCCTTTCTTTGACTGAAACCTTACTTACCTTGATGTTCAGGAGGGCGCTTCACTATCTTTGCTGCGGGTCTTGAGGATGCAATTTTGGTAAACGTGGGTGAGGTGAAGGAGTGATGCGCATTATATTACCTGTCGTTTAATGTCCAATTTAAATCATACTTCAAGTGAGAGCCCCTCAATCTCAGTGTGGGCTCCTGTCCCATTGAGAGTGCCCCCGATACTCGTTTCCTGAGTATCCAACGAGTTGGGCGCAACTATTGCAAGGACGGCTTATTTTGCCCTCATTGAGTCGTATCTCAGATATGGTATTGTCTTCTGGGGTTTATGTGGCCAATAGCTATTCTCGAGGGTATTTGTAGTATAGAAGAGGGCTGTTAGGTATGTGTGCAGGGTCGGATATCGCGAACACTGTAAACCCTTATTCATGAGGGAGAAAATTAAATAATATAAACAAAGTTCACCTATTATCGTACTTGAACAATATTTGTTTTATAAATTGGTAAACACAACCGTAATAAACACTCATTATAAAACTTAAAGCAACCTTACTCTAGGTGATATAGGTTGGTGATGGAAAGGGTTCTGATTTTACATTAAAAAACTTAAAGCTCTTTAAACTCTAATAAACTCTATATAAAGCTTGCTGTTATTCAAGGTAACAAAAATTTTTGTTAGGTTAATACTAAACTATGTCTTATTTGGAAGCTTAACAACTACAGAGTAGACATAAACTTGATCGAATACACTCCCTAATGAAAACCCGGTTGATGGGGCGTGAAAACGTGAGGCATGTTTGATGCGATTAATACGGTATGAATTGCTATGGGGTGCCAGAGCCATGTGCCGATTCGCTTGTTAAAAGGCAATTCGGACTTCCCCTGTATATACGCTATTTTGCTTTGATTGAGACATCGTACGGCGTCGAAAAGAAAATTGGTGTTCCCATGGAAAAGTTAATGTTTTTTTTCGATTTAGATCGAACAGCAAAAAAAAATACCAACGATTTATCGAATTTGACCAAAGGGAGGGGTATTCCCTCTTTTCTCAATTTCCAACTTTGACTTTTTGTTACTTTGGAACGAGTAATATCCACTTTCATAAAATAACTGTTTCATTGATCATTCCAGAATTACATTGTCTTTTGACATGTATGCCCCTCAAGGCAATATGGCGGACTAGCCTATTTAATTATCAGACGGAACTTAAAACTTGATTTTAATGATCATGTTTCTTGTTTGATTTGAGATATAGTTATAATATATTCCTAAATAGTCTCTTGTAGGCAAAAGCTTTAAGGTAGAAGAATTTATAGTTTTCTAGCTGAAGTACTGAACAAAAACCTAAAACATCAAAACAAATATGCGTAATTAATAAACTGGCTGCGGTGTTGCCATTCTTACATTTTTTTTATACTTCTATTTATGTGTGATTATAAGTTATATAAGGGTATAGATAAAGTTAATAAAATGCGAATAACTACAGAAAAATATTGCTTTAATGAAGATACATCATCCTAAAAGAACAAACGACATTGAATTGTCCATTCTTAGTGCTAGTTTACACTATGCGTTTTAACGGCATGTATGTAACCGCCATCATTTAAAACCTTGAGGTGACATCTTACCGCGCAGCCAGTCCAGCAAAAATCCCACCGGTTAAAACGCATAGTGTATACCAGCACTAATTCATCATTTCCGCATAAGCACAGAAAATTCGGTATGTTTGACTACACCATCGAGCTAATCTGGAGACCCCTTCTTGTTTTACACTTTTGGCCCCCCTTTTTAGCAGTGGAAACTTTTGAACTGATGACGACTTCTGCCGGAAGAGGCGTCTCGGTGACGTCATGATTAATCATTTTTATTTCCCAGCTAGTTGCCTAGTAGCTCCAAGGTTTTCTAAAACTTAAATTCCAACCTAACAAAAACCAAAAACAATTAATATCCGGTCCGGATTTAAGTTGCTATGACTTTTGTATGATGTGCGCTGACCACAACAATACGTCATGGGAACCTTAAGAGTGCCGGACTTCCGGCCAAAAATCGTTACCATATTTAGGCAAATATCAGCATTTGTTGGCTCTGTCCATATCTGCTAGGTCATTGGACTACACTGTTTGCATGCCCCTCATAAAAAAATGTCAAAATCAGCTGCTATGGAATGGTCAATTCAGCTCTGACACTGACAGTGAAGACTGCCACTGTCAAGTGACAACTGTCACTGTCAGAGCTCCGATTGCTCGAGATGCTGTTGTTGATTTTGTTGATTGTACTATTTTTCGATCAATTGTACTGGTGTACTCTCAAATGTGCGTTTTTAAATACAAACTATATAGACGTAACATCCCTGAGTTCTATTCATGATTCAAGTCATTTCATCCCGTCGTGAATTAGGTGGTAAATCCTTTCAGCACATTTAGACAAGATACGAAAAATATCTCAAAGTCAAATTTTCAAAGCCTTTATTTCAATGATAATTGAATGGCTTATAGTTAAGAAACGCTATTTATGGTTTACTTGCTTTATTAGAATAAAGCTTGTGCGGCTTATAGTTAAGAAACGCTTTTTGTGGTTTACTTTCTTTATTAGAATAAAACTTCAAGGTTTGATGTTGTCACTTGCTATTGTAACACATCAGTGTCATTTGTTATTGTATTACGTACATCAGTTTTGACACTTTAAGGAGCAATCCTAACTTGAACTAAAATGTTTGGAAAAATCTGAAATCGCAATTATCTTCCAACACGAAATAATATAGAGAGATAATCGCACAGCCCATCATTTAAGCACGAGGCGTGTGGGACCGATCTGTTGCCAGCGCGCGAGAGAAAAACGTATAGAGAGATGGAATATAGAGGCCCACAGTTGCTATGCTTTCATGTTTCCCGATGCGCGACAATTTTCCTCATTTCTCATGTGTACACGATCTTGTAAGTAATACACGATGTGTTATAACATCTAATAATTATTGTCATTATGTTGTTTTTCATTGATTTTCTACAAAAGTAAGTTAGAAAAGAACGCATAGACAAGGTTATAATGTAACGACGTAACATTCACGATCAAAGACTTTCGGTGGGCAGTTCGGTGGTACAAGGGCCAACTACTATTGCCCAGCCAGTGTAGGGGGCTGCCCTATCAACCTGCGAAGGTAATACTGCCAATTGGCGACTGGCTAGGATCCTACTGCTTATGTCGGGATAATGTAGGGGGCTAACCTGTCAGGAAGAAAACCATCTCGGCCATATTGCACGTTGCTCGGAGGGGAAGAGATCGGCGAATACGGTGAATTCGTTGCATCATAAAAATCATCACTATTTGCACAATAATGCCTTTTTGACTTTAATTTATTATCACACATTTCGACACCTATGAGTTCTATTTTTGACCCGTGCTATTGCCATTTTTAGTTTTTGTTTACTTGAGGTTTTACTTGAGGGATGATTTGAAATATCTCCTGAGAGTTGCGTTTTATAAATATTATGCCTGATTTTCAAGTGAGATGTTTACTAATTAGTAGCGGTCGTAAATCACTTTCCTATACCAAACGGAGAATGTTCAAAGTCATTGGAAGATGTACTAAATTGAACTAGTACGCTGGGTTTTATCTGGTAACTTTCAATGTCCTGAGATGTCCTGCATAGGCAACCAAATATACACTTCCATTATTTTTCAACTTATGAATGTGTTGGCAACATTTACTCTGCATTGTATCGTTCCTATGGAAATTAGCTGACTGTTAAAGCTGACTTTTATAATTTAGACTCTAATAAAATCTTTTCTATATGCGACACAAGTCATTTCATCCCATCGTGAAATATGTCGATGAGGTCGTTGCATCATAAAAATCATCACTATTACTTTTCCCATGTCAATTTCGACGCCAATAATGCCTTTTTGACTTAAATTTATTGCTGCTTTGTTATCACACGTGAACTGTAAAATCAAATTTAATAGAAACCACGACTCCACTAATAAATAGCTCGTTTTCCCATACGGTAATCCTCCAATAAATAGGAATTTAGTTAGATGTGTATTCAATATTTATCTTTAGATTTAGGCGTTCCGCTGCCGATAGCATAATTCCGATGCAGAGCAAATTTACCGTTTGATCTCCCTGGATTCGGTGGGAATTCGCCGCGATTGTTTGTCTGGCGCTTATGTACCTAATGAAAAATTTCTTTGTTGCAGGTGTGGTTTAAGAACCGCAGGGCGAAATGGAGGAAACGGGAACGCAACGCCATGAACGCCATGAACGCCGCAGCAGAGTTTAAGACCGGTTTCGGGACTCAGTTCAATGGTCTCATGCCCACCATCAGCGACGAAAGCTTCTACTCGTATTCGACCTACAACAACTGGGCTACCAAAGTCCCCAGTCCGCTGGGAACGAAACCATTTTGGCCTGTAGTGCCCTCAAACCATCACCAAAGTCCCGTCAACTGTTTCAACGCAGCCACTTCTGTGGCCTCTATGGGCGGGGCTGCTGGCTCAATGCTCCCTGGAGGCATGGGGTCAGGGTTGACTAGCACCCCTGGTGGAGTCAGTGGTCAACCGTGTCCTTATACCACCCCGGCAAATCCTTATTCGATGTACCACCATCGGTCAGCTGCAGAACCGTGTACCGCAATGTCTTCCAGTATAGCGTCTCTCCGATTAAAAGCTAAACAACATACAGGGTTCGTGAGTTATCCGAGTGTGAGTCCGGTGAGGTCGGCCTCGGCAGGGTTGCAGGCCTGCCAATACGCAAGTAGCGGAATCGGGGTGGGGGAGAGGCCGGGCTGAGATGAGGACGAGGCCCTCGCGGGCCACCAAATGAAGCACGAGGACCAGGACGATTGATAGAGGTTGTCGACGATCGGAGATGATACGTAGGGTTTAGTGTGTGTGGGTGGGATGGTTGTGTAGTGCAGGATTTGGGTTGTTAACTCGCTGGCTAAAAAAAGTATTTAGTTGAAGTTGAAGTTAATCACAATTATTACAAACCTTTGACAACGCTCCCATGGAAATCATGTCCTGGTAAAGTTAATAGGGTGCATGACCCTTAGAAAAGTAGATGTGGTTTTTAATAGCAACTCATTATTATCTTATAAAACTGATTGTGGCATTGAAAGGTGAAACACAGATGTTCATGGGCATTCAAATAACTGATCTGCAACATTTCTCACTATTTCCACAACCTTTACAAAGTTACTGCCTTACAGGGTTCTACAGAAAGTCGCAAGATTGTTTCTGAGCCTAATGTGTTCAAGAGCGATAAATATAGAATTACTTTGAAACTTAATTTGTTCGTCTGCCATCCAAAAAACATTTAAAAGTTGAGAAAAAAACTTATTCGAAAAAGAAAACTAAAAACTACTTCAAATAAAGAGAATGCAACAATGTGATCTCCATATTTACAGCGAGAAGAAGCCGGAGCAAATAAGTTACAGCATATGTCAATGTGTCTGAAACCTTAAGCAAAATTTACTCACACTTCCACCCAAAAAAAACTAATAACTTTTCTCCCTTTGTCATTTTTAAATGGTACTTTTCATTTCTACATACTACAATTTGATGATGACAAAACTATATTGACAAACATGTAGTACTGGAGACCTTAAATCTTAATTTTTATCATGCCCGTCTCTTCATTTTAGGCAACACTTTTTGACAAAATTTCTATTTTTTTCTAAAATATTCGTTACAGTATCAGTAGTTGGAATTTTGTAGCTTTGAATGCAATATATTTCGTCAGTCCGGTGTTTAAAGTGCACGTAGAGTTTAAACTTAAGTTGTAAAAGTGGCCCTAAGATGCCCATCTTAGGCTCACCAATAAACAACTGTAAAGGGTATCCTAACACCTACAATATTTATAAAATGCAACATTTTGACACAATTTCCGTTTTCTTCGAAAATATTCGTTACAGTAGTTGGAATTTTGTAGCTTTGAAAACTGAAAGTGGCTTAATACAACCTATTTTGTATATTTTACGTGTAAGGCCTATTTTTACAAGTTCGGATAAACTCCACTTAAAGTTTTTGTCACTATAACAATGCAATATATTTCGTCAAGTCTGGAGTTTGACGTTCACGTAGGGTTTAAATTTGAGTTGTAAAAGTGGCTCGAAGATGCCCATCTTGCATTCCCACCACCTACTTACTACAGGGTATCCTAACACAAACGCCTTCTATAATATTTATAAAATGCAAGTTTCGGATGATATTTTCCAATCATCCCTCGTAGTCAAAGCACACAATTAACGTTACACAATGGGTGAAAATACGAAAAACACGAGTCAAAAATAGGATTAGAAGCTGGCTGGACTTTTTTCTACATTGTCGCCCAATGTATACAGGGTGTCCCACCACAAACTCCTTCTATCTGTATAGTGGGAAAGTTGCTATAGGAAACCCAGTCCTTTTGGTTACAGCGGGTTCCTGCGCCATTTTTCTTTTTCAATGAAACCATTTATTTTTATTGCGAATTTCGATTCTACCGTCAGTTATAAATCATTTTGGTCAAATAAACCATGCTCTTAAAATCAACTGATATTGAGAAAATGCTGCATGAAAATTGTATATTTCAACTTTTAAGAAGCTGTAAAACCTAAACTGTTGAAGATATAACAAAACGGTTTGCACTTTCCTGTCTTTGATTGTCTTGAAAATTTGGCACTTGTCAAAAAAAGTTTTTCGAAACAAAAACTAAACCAATGCCGTTGTAAAAAACTAAGAAAAAAAGTGCAAGCTTTTTTGCTGTATCTTTATATCATTTTAGGTTTTACAGCTTCTTAAAAGTTTTTTTTTTAATTCTGTTTTCCCGTTTATTTTCCCAAAAACAGTTGACTTTAAGAGCATGGTTAATTTCATAAAAATGACTTATAACTGACTGTAGAATCGAAATTCACAATAAAATAAAAATTGGGTCGTTACATTTGAAAAACAAAAATAGCGCTGGGTTTCGACGGAAGGACTAGAATCTTTTGAATATTTCCACTAAATTGGGCACAACGATTTATTAAAATAACCAACTTTTCAAAATCATGTCATGGCAATTTTCCCATATATAAGTAAAAACGTTCATGGTGGGACGCCCTGTATACATTGGGTGACAATACAAAAAAGCGTCCAACCCGTTTCAGCACCTATTAATTCGGTTTTTGACTACTATTTTTGGTATTTTCACCCACTATGTGACACTAATTAAATTCATGTATGCTCTATCTGTACGAGGGATGATTGAAAAATGCCCTAAAAGTTGCGTTTTATAAATATTATGCTTGATTTTCGAGAGACGTTAACCAATTAGGGGCGCCACCAATGACCTAGTAGATATGGACAGAGCCAGCAAATGGCGATATTTTCCTTAAAACGGCCCCCCTTTTTGGCCGGAAATCCGTCGCTTCAAAGGTTCCTCTGACGTAATTTTGTCGTCATCATACGTTATACAAGCGTCATAGCAACTTGAAGGCGAACCGGATTTTGACTGTGTGAACGTAAGACGTCATGACGTCACCGAGAGGTCCATTTCTGCTAAAAGGGGGGAGGGGGGAGGGGGCAACTGTAAAACAGGAGAAGGTCTCCAGATTAGCTCGATGTTGCAACTAATTGGCTGATTGTTTCTCTACTAATTGGTTAACGAAATCGCCTAACGAAACTTTCGATGTCTTCAGGCAAAAATGGAGCTGAAGATACCAAAAAAATGCCGGTATTTTCCTAAAATTAATCCCGCTTTTTTTCGCTGAAAGTCCGCCATGTTTGTGTGGCCCATGACGTAATGTCATCGTTACATCGTTAGAGTACAACTGATAAATCGCATTTTCGAATCATTTGACGTAAGATCTCAAGATACGTCACTTTCATCGACGACATTTTTTTGTAACCCTTTGCTATAAAAAACTCTTGGCAGGTCCAGGTCCAAATTGTGACTGTACTGGCTTACTGCTTCTGCTAAAAGTTCAATAGCTAACCTGAACTAACGTGAATTAAGCTGAATGGTAAACTAAACTAACCTGGGTTAACCTAAAAGTTGCCAGAATATTCTCCTAGAGTAATTGGAATTTTGTAGCTTTGAAGCTTCGATGTTACCAGTTTTGTATCTTGTACAGATAAGAAGCTGCCGATGGTATATTCCGGCCAAGTTATAACAATAAACTATCAATGTACGTGATGTCATTAGAAAACGTCATCTAGAAGGCTATGCATTTTTGACAGAAAAAGACACATTCAAAATAAATGGACTTTTGTTTTTTCATTATTTTTTTTTTTGACATTTCACAGCCAACTAGATAGTTTTTGAATGCTCTCCCTCTATAATTACCAGTGTAAAAAATACGAAAAAACGCCCAGTCTACCTCATCACATCTAATCCAGTTTTTGACCAGTGATATTAGCATTTTCACTGACTGTATGACGCAACTTGATTTCATGGACGCTTTGAGTTTACGAGGTATAATTGAAAATACTTAAAGCTAAAAATTGCGATTTTTCCGCATTTTCAAGAGGGAGATTTTCCAATTACTGGCGATTGCAAGTCGCTTTTTACACCCGTCGTTCAAGTCAATGCAAGATTGTACTAAATTGAACTACCACGCCACATTATTTCTGGGTCTCACCTGGCAACTTTGCATGTCTTCAGATGTCTTAGATAGGCAACCAGATATATTTCTATTATTTTTTAAATCATTAGTGTACTGGTAACATTTACTCTGTATTTTATAGTTCCCATGGAAATTAGCTGGCTGCTAAAGGTAGTACATTCATAATTTGGACTCTAATTAATAGTCTTTGTGGGAATCGATAAGTGGAACTGCACTGGACAAAAAAAATACTCTAAATGCCTTTTCTGCTGCAATTCGTGTTGTTTACTTATTGTTGTGGCAACAAAAGCTACCAACGTGTGTTATAGTATATTATACAACAAGCATTTAATGAGAGTCGTTACTCTGGAGGGTAACGTTTCAGCCCACGACCGAAGCGAGTGTGGCACAAGTTGCCCGAGAGAATAACGCTCATTAAATGCGAGTTGAATACTATACTTTATCCACGACAAAGATTCCAGGTTTTCTCAAATATAATAGGTGCCACAAAAGTTCCATGCGTCAGATAGATGACGGTCGAGTCGCCCGTGCATGTTCATTTCAATGCTGCGAGGGTGGACGGTAAATTACTTCATTTTATGGCCTATTTTAAGTATTTTCAGGGAAAAGTACGTTAAGGCAGTTTACTTTTTGAGTTGCCAGTTGCCTACGACATGTTTCGTTTCCATAACGACTCATTATTCACTTGTGAATAATGCTCATTATTCACAAGTGAATAAAGATTAGAATTAATCTTGAGAATGTACAAGAGTAATGATTATTATAGAATGTCGTGGATAAAAGTCTTTAGTACCACGTTTAATTTTTCCTTTTACTTAACCAGGAATGTAACAAAAAAATTCATGTAAGTAATAATAATTGTTGTTTTTTATTTAAAATTTTTTTTATCATCTTTCTCAACCTACAAACCACAACCCCACACCCTACCCGCACACGAAACTAAACCCAAGTTTGGCAACAAACTAAAAATGGATTAGCAGCAATATTTCTGGTTACAGGTCATATCTTTATCAGATGTAAATTTGTAAAATACACTAGAAAATCCTCTTCGTTATAGATGTCTGCTTAAAGTAAAAATAATTTTTATAATTAAATATTTCGGGAATCTTACCGCAGATTGTATTGGATTGGTCGGTTGCAATTCCATAGAATCAATGTATTGGATTGCAGCCTTACGCTACTTATATTATGTAAATCAAAGCATGATTTCAACCAAAATATGTAAATAATGTAAGTAAAAATTTAGTTGTTATAAAAAAAATAAAAACGCTGTGAACTCTTCCTTTTCCTAATATTTGGTGAGGTTTTTGGGACATTTTTTACCTTTTTTTTTAACTACCCCCGGCCTAACCAAAGTTTAAAACTAGAATTAGTTAGATTTTAGTTAAAATAAGCGTTATTTGTCTTGGTACAAATACACACCTACATCGCAAACGTGCCAAATCTTATCAATCCAAAGACATATGTTTTAATCAGCTTTATAGTAATTTTATCTGTATAGATTTATTTGTTTTTGCTCAGAACGTGCAACGTTCCTAGATTTATATTTAAATACGTTAATTTTTTTTAGTTTTAAATGGTGCAATTTTTTTTGTGGGAAAATGGATTAAGGTACCTAATGATAGGCGATTGAAAATGCGAGTTGTTGCTGCTGTGATCTCAAAAATCCCTTAACTAACCAGAGATTAGTAATTATTTCGTTAGTCGTCGTATGGTGTCGAGTACAAAAAAAGGCTGCTAAGTGCAATGTTTATGCTATCTAAAAGTTGCAGTTGGGTCGTAAATACTTACCAAGTCACAATTTTTTAATAAATAATTGTTTTATGGAATTAAATAATTTACGACCCCGTTGCTTTAAATCTTTCAAAGCCAATGTCAAATTGTTGTATAGTTGTAAAAAAAAACTGTAAACCCTTGCTAGTTTGTAAAACTGTAAAGAATGTGCTGTTGTAGGTACCCATTCGAAGTGACATATACTCTGTGCATATCGTCTGTATAACAGTGGTTTAATATTTTCAACCATCTAGTCACAATAAAAGCTATAAGTTCTATGCGTGTTTTAATTGAACCGTTCGTTTGATTTTGCAGAAAAAAAGCAAAAAACATGAAGAGCGATTAAATGAAATTGGGAAGCTTAAAAAGGTTTGCATATAAATGAATTCTTGCAAGCGAAATCCAATCGAAAACGATACAATAACACGTAATAACGCAAAACTCGCAAACGAGCTACCTGTTCGATTTTTCTATTACGTCGAGTGCACTCTCGGCATTTCGGTTTAGAATATGGATATAACGGAATGTATCGAAAAGCCATTTGGGTTAAACACGGCACTAATTTAAGAGCATAAGCCTTAAAAACGAGCTCAATTGAAAATAAAAATCTGCCCGGATTTCGGCTAACAAGCGTAATTTAGTCCCGCAGGATAATACCGCGCGAATTTTGGTGGGAAGAATTAAAGCCGGTAATGCTTTTTCGAATCCGATGATCATTTTTATAGTGTTAGTAGAGTGTAAACATTCGAAAACGCCTAAAAGAACGCGAGGAGTGCGTTAGGGATGTGATTTCACCAGGTGCATTTGTTTACACCGATATTTGGAGAATTTGCACCCTTATTGCACCCGGTGCATTCAATTCGCAGCGTTGCCTTTTCAACTTAAGTTACCACGTTGCCATATTCTTTTTTTGTCATATGTCATATTATGTATTTTTTATTTTCTACATTAACTACAATCTACAAGTCACGTGCATGCGTATTTTTAATTTGTATTATATATTTTATTTTATATTATATATTTATTATTATATAAACTCTCTTTTTGAAAGAATATTATAAGAAAAAAAAGATATAATATTGCTTTAATTGCTGAGTTTTTCTTTCTATCTTGAGTATGTCATTAGAGCCAAGAGTTAAACAAAATTTAACGAACATATTCATAACAAAAATTACTTGAGCTGTTTGGACTTTGGATCAAATACCTTTATTTGGGCGAGAACGGAGAAATACAGTAGTACTTTACAGTTTACACCGAGTAGGAACAACAAGTAACGGTTCTGCTTTTGCAGGATGCAGGATACCGTAATCAGGAATAATTTATTAACACACATTTATTTATGTAATTCGTATATTATTTAGTATTTGTTTATAAAAAATATATATTTTGTTTTATGGAATATGAAGTTGACAGATGACATTTGTTGACTGATGACATTTGACAGATCGAGATTCATTTGACGATTCTGACATATTCGGAATGCACCGGGTGCAAACACATTATGCATCGTTCATAAACACCGCACCCGGTACGATCATATGCACCGGGTACAATGAAGATCACAACCCTAGAGTGCGTAGTTGAGACCAATGACCTAGGACAGATGGAGAGAGACAACAAATTGGCCAAAACTCCGCCATTTTAAGTAGGTACCCGTGGAGTAATTTCATCGTCAGAGCAGATCAATTAGGGAATCACGACTTCAAATGATTTGATGTAAGACGTCAAGTTACGTCAATTCAAGCGCATATTGCCGCCATTTTAAAGGTACCCACTGCTAAAAAGAAGGGGTCTGTAAAACTGTAAAACAGGAATGTCTTTCCAGAGATACTAGCACCTTGGTTGAGACCGATAAGTTTTGCAGGTGGCGGTTCTGGGGCGCTCTTAGAGTATTTCCATCTTTTGTTTCCTCAATAAGAATGTAAGGATGGCAATACTCTCAGAGCACTCTACATCGCTCACTCGAAGACGCTGTGATTGGTGTATCGAAGATAAAAGACAGCAAATAACAAGTTGGTTAACAGTTGTGGTATGCTTTTGTCAATGTACGCGTAGTTTTTTTTTGTACTACCCGCGAAGAGCTCATAGTTTAGGAAATATCCGAACGCTTCTCTTATGCAGCCCAAAATACCCTTAAACTATGAAAAAAAAACCTGATGATTCCTAAAAGTAGCTGAAATGTCGAAACGTCGATAAGATATATTTTAATATTTCTAAGTCTGATAGCATTATAACAATGGGAAAAATCCTGTTTAAACTCACATAATATGTACCACCATTTTCCATTCCAGTATTCGGATTTATCACTTATAGGTTGTAATTTGATAGTAGTCAATGACCTCTGCATACGACGTAGTAACAACCACATTGAAAATGTTAACCGTTAATTTTCAAATCTGGAAAGAAAAGTAGACGTTAATTTTTCTTTATCTTTCATTATTTTAAAACAAAGATTTGCTTTTTACCTATGAATCACAAGTGGATATCCAGACTAAGAGTGGCAGCAAAACACACTTTTTTAACATTGAAAACGACGTAATTCTTTCCAAAGTTCCATAACCAAAAATCCATAATAACTACGGATTTATGTAAAAAGTGAAAGTTTCGAAAACTGTCATTTTGTAATTGTAAATGCAATTTTAATTTCTTTTTATTTTTACTATTTGTAATAAAATATTCCCCATATTTTACGTAATTAAAAAGAGCAAAAAACTTTTTTTAACGACACATTACAAGTAGATATTCTCTTGAGAAATGGCAGGAAACCACATTTTTTTCAATTGTCAAAAAATTGTAATTTTTTTGTCAAAATTCTTTTAGACACCCATAATAACCAGAAAATTCATCAAATATTTTTACGAATTGAAAAAGGGCATAAATTTCTCTTTTTACTGATGTATCACAAGTGAATGTCCTAAGAGTAGCAGTAAAACACACTTTTTCAACAATTTTAATTTATTTTTATTTTTTACTATTTGTAATAAAATATTCCCCATATTTTACATTATTAAAAAGAGCAAAAAACTATTTTTAAGGACACATTACAACTAGATATTCTCTTGAGAAATGGCAGAAAACTACATTGTGTTCAATTGTCAAAAAATTGTAATTTTTTTATCAAAATTGTTTTAGACATCCATAATAGGCAGAAAATTTTCAGATATTTTTACGAATTCAAAAGGAGCATAAGTTTTTCTTTTTACCGATGTATGGTGTGTATGGTTTTTACCGATGTATGTATGGGGTGTCCTGACTAAGCGTAGCAGCAAAACACACTTTTTCAACTTTGAAAATGGAGTAATTTTTTCCAAAAAATTGGTTCAAAAATCCATAATAACTACTAATTTACATTAAAAAGTGTTTTTGGATATTTTCTTTGTGTAATATTCGAAAAATATCATTTTTGTAATTGACGTCTTATGGAAAGTACAACAATTTTCAATTCTTTTTAATTTTTACTCTTTGTATTAAATATTCCCCATATTTTACATAATGAAAAAGAGCATAAAACTTTTTTAAAAACACATTACAAGTAAATATCCTCTTGAGAAATGGCAGGAAACTATATTGTTTTTAATTGTCAAAAAATTGTAATTTTTTTGTCAAAATTGTTTTAGACGTCCATTATAACCAGAAAATTTTGAGATACTTTTTACGAATTCAAAAAGAGCATAAATTTTTCTTTTTACCGATGTATCACATGTGGATGTCCTGACTAAGAGTAGCAGCAAAACAAACATTTTCAACTTTGAAAATAGCGTAATTTTTTTCAAAAATTGTTCCAAAAATCAATAACTACGGACTTATATTAAAAGGTATATTTTCTTTGTGTAATATTCGAAAAATGTCATTTTGTAATTGACGTCTTATGGAAAATACAACCATTTTAATTTCTTTTTATTTTTTACTATTTGTAATAAAATATTTCCTATATTTTACATAATCATAAAGAGCAAAACACTTTTTTAACGACACATTACAAGTAGATATTCTCTTGAGAAATGGCAGGAAACTACATTGTTTTCAATTGTTAAAAAATTGTATTTTTTTTTGTCAAAATTGTTTTAGACATCCATGATAACCAGAAAATGTTCAGATATTTTTACGAATTCAAAAAGGGCATACATTTTTCTTTTTACTTATGTATGTATCACAAGTGGATGTCCTGACTAAGAGTAGCAGCAAAATACAATTTTTCAACTTTGAAAATGGCGCAACTTTTTCCAAAAATTGTTCCAAAAATCCATAATAACTACGGATTTATATTAAAAAGTGTTTTTAAATCTTTACTTTTTGTAGTATTCAAAAAATGTCATTTTGTAATTGACGTTTAATGGAAAGTACAACAATTTTAATTTCTTTCTATTTTTTACTATTTGTAATAAAATATTCCACATATTTTACATAATCAAAAAGAGCAAAAAACCTTTTTTAACGACCCAAGTAGATATTCTCCTGAGAAATGGCAGGAAACTACATTGTTTTCAATTGTCAAAAAATTGTGATTGTTTTGTCAAAATTGTTTTAGAAATCCATAATAACCATAAAATTTTCAGATATTTTTACGAATCCAAAAAGAGCATAAATTTTTCTTTTTACTGGTATATCACAAGATGTTCTGACTAAGAGTAGCAGCAAAACACACTTTTTCAACTTTGAAAACGGCGTAATTTTTTCCAAAAATTGTTTCAAAAATCCTTAATAACTACGGATTTATGTTAAAAAGTGTTTTTGGATATTTTCTTTTCATAATATTCGAAAAATGTCATTTTGTAATTGACGTCTCATGGAAAGTACAACAATTTTAATTTCTTTTTATTTTTTACTATTTGTAATAAAATATTCCCCATAATTTACATAGGTAATCAAAAATTTTTTCAACGACACATTACAAGTATATATTCCCTTGAGAAATGGCAAGAACACTTTTTTCAATTGTCAAAAAATTGGACTTTTTTTGTCAAAATTGTTTTAGGCCATAATGACCATAAAATTTTATTTAAAAGTATCTTTGCGAAATAATCGAAAAATGTCATTTTGTCATTGACGTTTCATGCAAATGCAAGTAAGATTAATTTTGGTTTATTTTTGAATAGATATTTTAAAACTGCCCTTTCAAATATTTTTACAGACACAGAAAAACATAATAAATATATATTCTGACTTAAAAACGCGGCAAAAAACACGTTTTCAGCTGTTTTTATTAAATTGTTTATTTTTAATTAGATTATGTTGAGAGTCTGAAATTCAATAGAACAGAGAAAAAACGCGAAAGAAATGCTTTGAAGAAATACAGAAAAAATATGAACAAACAATAAAAAACACGAAAAAATATCATAAAAAAAAGTGTAATATGCTTAGAAAAGGAGTAAATATGAGGAGAAAAACGAGTAAATATGCGTAGAAAAGCTAATAAGGAACGTCTGTAGTAGTCAGGATAAAAAGAAATAGGTAATAAATAAAGGTCAATAAAGTCAAAGAAAAATGTATTGATAGAGAAACAATCTTAATATGTCATACAATCAAAAAGTAATATTCAAAAAGAACGAAAGTAGGTAAAAAGTATTAGAATCGCAAAGAAAACAGCACAGTAATCTTTTATTTACAAGTGGTTATTCTGATCAAAAATTAAAATAAATTATTTGAAAAAAAATAATTTATTTCAAATCTGAAACTTCAAGACGGATAGTTTGTCAAAATTTTGTACTGAAATCTAATGTCACATACATTATTAAAAATGGCGTTTCATCATAAGGAGAACAAAATATGTCAAAAGAAAGTAAAATTGGAATTTTTATTAGAGTTTTTTCCCTTCAAAATGGCACCTAAATTGTTATTTTTTTACTATTTTTTCGACATTACATTCTAAATATCTGGAAAATCGAAACTAGTATTGACAGTAGTCAATGGACCATTCATAAGCTCTAATTTTTATTCGCAATTTCTTTAATTTGTTGGCATAATCTTCAGTCCAAATTTAAATGTTTTCATTACTTTTTATAAATTTTTTGCTTCTATTGATATTGGTATAAAGCTAATGCTGACACTAACTTTGAGTAATATTTGAAACATCCGTATTTAATTCCAGAAACCATTGCTCTACTGCCATAAGCGGCTTTGCTGTATAAACCAGTAAGTAAATTCTACATCTATTAATAAGAAATTTAAATTACAAAATCTCAGAAACGGAAAACTATGAAAGTCGACGTCGACTTCAGTCGAAAGGCCTACGTTAAAGTTAGTTGCAAAAAGTCGATCTTGTGAGCATGCTAGACTTATAGAGCAATTATTGTAATAATATAAAAATATATCCTTATGATGGCATATATATGGAAGGCGAAAAGTCGAAACGTCCGACATATTTGGTTTTAGAGTATTATGGAAACGGTCTCTGAGTTGTGGCAAACAAGTCTCAATTACTTGAAAAAATTTCGCCAGTAGAACCATCGGTACCACCGCAATGGGTCCGATATACCTCGACATGTGGTCAATTACCCAAGCAAGCTACATATCAAATTTCAGTTTCCTAGCTCCAACCGTTTGCGAGATGTCAATATTTAAGCACTTTTTCCACTGGGGCCCTCTTGAATTTTTGTAAATGTTATTCTTAGGTCATTTCACATAACTGAAGCCTACTGCCAAAACCTAGCTACCGTAGCTATGGTAGCTATTTCACTATTCATGATGCTCTGTAGACACTTTCATTAAAATTTGAACCATGAATCATAAACGGTTCTCCAAATTATAGCTAGTTCTCCAAACTTTTGGGAATTTTCTTTTGGAAGACATACATGTAAAAACCTGATGATTACGTACAGCGAACGAAACGTTGAAACATCGAATCGCGGCTTATAGCTAATCCTGTAAGTAAGCCACATAACAAATTTCACCTTTCCAACTTTAATTGTTTCAAAGATATCATTGTTTAATTATTTTGGCCATGGCAGCTATGTTGATGGTAGGTATGTACAGGGTGTCTTTTTAAGTGCGTCCAGTATTACTATCTCCGAAACGGCTGTAGTTACGAAGACGGTTAAATTAGAAAAAAAGTTGACTTTTGTAGACCCTGTTTAGAAAACCTTTACAATGTTGCCGCTACACACACTACACTCACCACAACCGAGTGTAGTGAAATTTTGTAATTTAAATTTTTTTTTGTGTGACCAATGGTTTTTGAAATAGAATATTTTTAAAATTTTCCCAATTTTTACATTTTTCTAAATATTTCAGAAACTAGTTTCGAAGATAGCAATACTACACGCACTTAAAAAAGGCACCCTGTATATTTAGTCTACATTTTTATATTCGAGTTGCAACTTTACATAGGTTAGACAAACAGGAAAAGGTACTACCAGTTATTACGTTAACTCAATCGAAAAAATAAAATAAGCGACTTTGGTACGCCACTGCTCAGAAAGCGGAGTGCGTTCAGATATAACAATTATAAAAATTTAAATTTTTTTGGCGTCTTAAAAAAAGCAATTTTCTAAATTTAAAAGCTAATCTTACTCAGCATAAAAACGTACACTTTTACCACACTTTAATCTACCTTTTACGGTTTTCAAGATCAAATACGAAATATTTTTAGTGAAATTAAGTCGTTACCAAAAATCTAAAAACTAAGTATAGTAAAACTGGCAGCCACGTGAAAAACCGTGGATTCCACTTAAATGCCACTTTCGCCGCGTTTCTGCAAAGTATAGACGGTTCCGCCTCGTGGCGAAATTGTGGAATTGTGGTTGTTTCCACATAATCAATATATTGGTATCTTAAGCGACATGGCGTCATATTGTTTTCTCTCTCTTGAAGTTTAACAAATATGAGTGAAATGAGAAATATACTCATTCGTTACTTATTTTTTTTTAAAGAAACTTAGCCACTCAACATACAATCGAAGCTTAGTAACTGTATTGTGTCTTTGCATTGTTTAGGTAAAATTATAATTTTTATGAAATTTCTTCATTTTATTCTCTAATGAAATGGCCGATATCAATCCATAAGAACATATTTCGGACAAAAGGTTAAATGAAACATTAAACTGAAAAAACCCTGGATACTCAACTTTACTGCTATTTTTCCTATAAAGTGAATAATGGCACTTTAGAGTTTTTTTTATCACAAATGAGCAGTTAAGTGTACTTGTTTCGGCCACTTCAAAGATAAGAAAATGCCAACCTCAAATGTGTGTTGTCATGTAAAGTATGATTAGAGGAAAGCGATTTCTGACGGCGTATGATGGGATCTAAAATTAGTTTGTTGTTGAAAAAAAAAGACAGGCTTACTTTTACTTATTTGGAGTGATTCAATTATCTAGTAATTTTTGAGATTCAACTGTACACGCCACTAAGAAGTTAAACAGACTGCGGGCTTCAGAATCGACAACACTCATCTTCTTAACGCCTATAATTCTATAGAAATTACTATAGGAATATGCAATACAAGCAAGTGGTCACTCATACATGAAGGTCGTTCAGATGAATGGGCTTCTCAAAATGTATATTAGTTCGAAAGAAACTTTTGTAGGCACTAGTTAGTTTTTGAATCGCCTTTAGGTTCTCGTCGAGGGCAAGAGATGCTGCTCTTGGCGTTCTCCAGAACGTTGAAGTAGTAGTAGTAGTAGTAGTAAACATTGAGGGGCCGAAGCCTTGCGACTAGGCCTTAGAGGCTCTTTCCACATCCCCCCGATCCACCCATTCCTAGACCGCCTGGGCCCTCATTCCCTCCACG
The DNA here is from genome assembly GCA_951812265.1 of Taphrorychus bicolor. NCBI lineage: Eukaryota > Metazoa > Arthropoda > Insecta > Coleoptera > Curculionidae > Taphrorychus > Taphrorychus bicolor. The sequence continues at coordinate 33,057,132 of OX638297.1, forward strand.
AGTCGACCCGTCCCTCTAATGAAGGAGAGTATCCCGTCTCATCTTTCAACCAGGTTAGAGTAGATTTCCTTGGTCTGTCTACATATTCCTGACTGTGTCCAGTTTGTCCTTGTACTCTCCCATGCCCATTAATTTAGAGTGTGAGAGAGGTCCCTTAGTCATGGCTCGGGTCAGTAAAGCACGTCTGAAAACCATGCTTGGCTGAATCATCGCGCACTCGTTTTCCTCAATGCCCCTATGTTCAGGAACCCATCCCAGAGTAACCCTTTTTTGTTTCTGCCAGTGACTCTAGAGCATCCCTGCAGTCCTAAACGCGCTTTGAACTCGTCCTGTTCCTGCAGATGGCTTGCAGGGCCGCGTGACTCTCGCAGTAGATGAAGATATTTTGTTCTGCTCCTTGTTTGACTTCTGGCTGTGTGGTCACTTCGAGTATTGCAAACACCTCCGCCTGGAACACTGTTGTATGACTTCCTAAGGGAAAGCTCTCGCCCTCTTCATGGCCTGCTTTGTATATTCCGGCTTCGGACGACTGTGATTCAGCCATTTTTCAACCGTCTGTAAACAATACCTGATTATTCTCAGAAGGGTGCTGAAGCAGCTCTTCTTTGAATTCTTCTCTTGTTGTGATGTTTATCCCAAATGGCTGTTTTAGTCTCAGCCGATCGCAAGGGCGCCCGTCCCTCTACAGAACAATTGGGATGTCCCGCTGGATGAGGCTAGCGATCTGACCGCTTCCCATGACTGTTTCCTTCCACTGGTCGCAGCAATCCCTGCAGGAAGCAATCGCTTCCCTCTTCATCTAGATTGGAAGCTCCGACAGACCCAGTGAGGCATTGAAAGCTGTTCCCGGTGTCGTTCTAAACGCACCCGTTATGGCTAGTCAGACTGTTCTCTGGAGTCTTGCCAACCTCAACTCATAGCAGTCCCTGTCCACCGCTGGCCACCAGACCAAGGACCCATAGGATATCCACGGTCTGATTAAGTGCAGGACGTGTGGTTTTAGACATCACTTCCTGCCCACTGCCCTACGCAGTTGCCATACCAGTAAGAACACTGAAAATGACAACCATTGCAAATAACTTTAAAGTTGTTTTCGTCTTTTCCGAGAAATTAGCTACCACTTCAAGGTGCCAGATGCCTGTGGTTGACACTGTCGACTATCACAAGTGGTGAACTGAAGTTTTTGAAATGAGGAAGTTTAAACTGACAAATTCAAGAAAATATCTTTTACGAGATCAGCGACATGAGATCATTTAAGGTACTTTCTATGAAAAAATATTGCACTATTACTCATTCAGTATTATTTGGCATCTTAGTCGCCATGAAATGTTCATTTATTTTCTACCCATCTCCCTTTTCCTCGTGTCGAAATGATTGGCAAAGAACGTCAAAGTCAAATATCCAAGGCTAACGAGACGACAAACTTTGGTGAATAGCTAATATATAAAATATCCAGATATCTATTTTATTTGAGGTTTTATTGCATTTACGCCCCTCAGAGTCATGTAGAATCCATTTTTACCACACATTTACTATTTTTGTTGAAAAATAATTTACATTACATTCCAGTTAAATCAAATTTTGTGAAATAATTGTTAAGATAAAAAAAATGCATAAAATATATTTAAAAATTTCTTAGTTGCTTTGTTTTCAATATTTCCCAAAAAAAAAACATTATTTTAACTACCAAATTTAGAAGATAATATTTCGTGAAAATTAAATAAAACCTTTTCAACTACGTACAACAAATCTAAAATAAATTTTGTAGTTTGTACAGGGTGGCGCCTTTTCGATAGATTAATGGCGTAAAATCGTAATAGATAGATGAAATCAGATTACACATTCTTATTAACTCCGATTTTCATGATAAATTTAATGGTGTCATAATTTCTCAGTCAGTTTGATTCGTTTTCGGTATACAGAATGTTTTTGAAAAAAAATGCACTTTTTTAGCTGATTCGATTAATTTTTTGTCTCTAGTAGTTTGCAAAAAATGAATAAAAAACTATTTTCTTTCCTATAAGGAGTAATGTGTTAGAAAGAGAGCCAGCTGCTCTGATTTTGTTTTGTTAGAAGTGGGATGTGCTGATGGAACCTGAACTAACACATTACTTCTTATGGGAAAAATTAGTTTTTATTAATTCTTTGAATACCACTAGACATGGTATGACGGACACATGGAACAAAGACATAAAACTTGTAAAACCCCATTGATGACGTACAGCGGACGAACTGTTGAAACGTCGAATGACGGCTTCAAGTCAATCCTGTAAGGAAGCTACATATCAAATTTTAGCTTTCTAACTTTGTATTGTTTCAACAATATCACTGTTTAATCACTTTGGTCATGGCGGTCATGTCGATGGTGGCTATATTTAGTCTACATTTTTATTTTTGTGTTGCAACTCTACATCGGTCAGGAAACAGGAAATGGTCTTTGATCTAAGTAAATCAGAATTTCGGAAGGTACTTTAAAACGTTTTCGAACACTGGGCATATTAATCTTCCTACTACGTTCAAATTTTCACCTCTTTTACAGTTTTCCCGAGTCTTCAGTAGATTTTCCTTAGTATAAATCTTTAAAATTGATGTTCACGTTTCGGAAAAATTCAGCTCTCAGATAAAAAGACGGTGGGAGTAGTTTCTATTACCATTAGCTTAAAAATCAGAATCATTCGGCATTTTGAGCAAATTTATAAAAATCTTTGAAATTCTTTTCGCGCTATTTCGCTATTTTTTAGCGAATATGTACAGGGTGTTCATTATAAAACTTCATCTAGTTGGCTATGAAATGTCAAAAGAAAAGTATGGAGAAACAAAAGTCCATTTATTTTGATTATCGCATCCTTTTCAGTCAAAATTTCATAGCCTGCTAGATGAAGTTTTATAATGAACACCTCACACCTCATACCTCGTACCGAAAAGAAAATATTCAAAGGTGTCCGCATTCATAGAAAACCCTTCGATTCGACTCAAATCGCCCTCAAACTGGCAATTTATAAATTAAGGTTTAAACATTTGTCAATATTTCAGATTTAAGGCTAGGACCCTGATTTTTTGGTCAGATCGAAGGCCCACATGTGTGCTGCCTCCCTGAACTCTTTCAGATCTTTTGCTGCAAAACTATGAAATCTATATAGTAAAATGTGAGAAAATACACCCAAATTGGCAAAAAATGTGACATATATAAACTTTTGTGGCTCGCCCGGTATAAGAACTAGGCCAAAACTACCAACTGTGTTTTTCTTCTCACCACGTCCCCCAATCACGTATTACCCATTCACTTATTTTTGTTATCTAGTTAACTTTGAAACCTTCATTTTTTTTTTATACCCATCTGCTTTTAGCACATGTTGAGAAGATACGATAAAAATGTTAAAGTCAGATTTCCAACGCCTACTTTATGACGATAATAACTGAATGGCTTATATCTACAACTGAAATTCGGTCGTGCTTTAGTTTTCGTAAGAACAGCAAAAAATTACGTTAAAATTTTAACACTTTTTTGTAAGTTTTTTTCCGACATTTTTCTACCCACTGAATATTAAAGTGACACCTTTGGCGGGATAGGACTAAAAGTGCCCAAGGATATTCCCTTTTCGCCAACATCATCCTTGTTGGGCAAGTCGTCTAACTAAGTGGGTTAAGGAGACCAGGTATGGGACCATTACAAAAAAAAATACAAAAAAACCGTTCCAATTTCGCCGATTTTTCTAGCTTTTTCTATTTAACTTTTTGGACTTCAAAATTGATCGTATAGACATATAGCGTAATCTACACAGGGGAGCACCAAACCCACCCCACATAACCCCGGAGCAAGAGGCCGTAAATTTGGGTGTCGAAAAAAACGCAATTTTTAAGTTTGGTACGCCATTGCTCATACCTCCCTCCCACACATTCGACCAAACCGACCATATTTGTGGAAATCCCCTTTATTTTCCTACCTACTCCCAATACTAAAGAATCTCGTCAAATTCTCTCGTCAAGTTCTCTCTAAGTGAGAATAGGTAAGTTCTGTCTTCCGTAATGTACGCCTCAATGTTTACTGGTTACTTGGTACTGTCAGTAATTGTCAAATGTTAATTCTTGTAGTTGTTTATAATCATTTAAAATTCTATTCACCCTCTCTATGATGACTACCCTCTCTAAGTGAGAATAGGTAAGTTCTGTCTTCCGTAATGTACGCCTCAATGTTTACTGGTTACTTGGTACTGTCAGTAATTGTCAAATGTTAATTCTTGTAGTTGTTTATAATTTGTCTGTATATTTAATTTTATTAATTTTTTTAAATTTTTAAAATTTAAAAAAAAAACATTTTATAAATGTAATAGATGTATATATTTTACGTTCCATTATGTAATAACCATTATTTGCAATTTTATGTTGGGCCCAGGGATTTGTTACTATTTAACTCATTGGGTTTTAGCCCTGATGAAGACTAAATAAACAGTCGAAACGTCGGCCATTTTCGAATAAAGAAGAGATGCATTATTTGTCCTAATCCCGCTAACTTCACCAACTGTAACTACTTTAACAAAATATTACCTAAATAAGAAAAGTTTGGTTATGTTTTGACTTTCTAGTTCTCTGTTTACAGTTTTTAAATAGAGATTTTTTTTGTATTCCTGACTTTGATTATGATCCAGATTTATGACAAAATTAATTATTTTGTCATAAATCACAATGGAGAAAATCCACAGAGTAGATTTCTATAACTTGTTAGAAACGTCATCGTCATCAGAAGGTGAAGAAGAACCAGAACGAGTAATAACGAGGGTCGTGTAAAAGGCCGATTTCGATTATCTAAGCAGAGCTTCAGTCTTTTTGTGAATTTACTGGGAGGCATTGAAGAACCAGAAAATAAACGAAATAGCCCTATATCTAAAGACAATCAAGTTTACATTGCTCTTCGATTGTACGCAACAGGATCATTTCAGTTAAACATAGGGGACCATTTTAATGTTTCACAATCAACTGTATGCCGAATTGTGAAAAATGTAACTCGACACATTGCATCTCTAAGACCTCTTTTTATTAACATGACACAAATAGATGAGGAGAAGCAACAAATTGTTTCCAACTTCTAGGAGTTCTAGGAGTTCTAGGAGTTCTACATCAAAAGCATTATTGATTACTTTATACATATTACTAATGAAGTAAAGCAACTTAACAATGCTTTCTTAAGGCGCAGTGGACTGTACGCATATAAAAATCCAATCCCAAGGAGACGAAAACTCTGGGGTATTTAGGAATCGGAAAGGTTATTTTAGTATAAACACCCAAGTCATAGACGCTGCAAATTTAACAATAATGGACATTGTTGGTCGTTGGCCTGGGTCAGTACATGACACAACTATTTTCAATGATTCTAAGACTAGGGCCAGATTTGAGATTAACGAATTTACCCCATATATTTGTTGGTGATATCCATGTAGGATATACTTGATTACACCTCTCTTACAACCCCACACATTACCAGAACAGAGGTTTTGAAGTTAAAACCAGAAACCCTATCGAGAGATTATTTGGTGTGTGGAAGAGGTGTCCATGTCTATCACTATGAATGAGATTAAGTATTGAAAGTATTTGTGAAGTTATTGTAGCAACGGCTGTCTTGCATAATATGTCCTTAAAGGAAAACAATAACATTGAAACCATCCTTGATGATGATGATGCTGCTCAGGATATAGCAGAAAATAATATAGAAGTTGTTGGAGAATGGAGTAGCACCCAATGAAAACCATAATGTGTGCGGGATTCATTAATTGCAAATGTTTTTAGTGCCTAGAAAGTTAATACTCTAATTTCACTGTCAACAGTACACCATTTCCACATTTATTTCAAAAAACGTGAGATTAATTCCAGATGTTGTAACTTTACCTGTCCTTACTCCAGAAGTTTGTAATCCATGGTATTCGGTGACTAGCTGCTTTCAGCATTTAATCTTTTCTTTATTAAAGACACTATTGGTTTTTTTGTTCTCCAAAATGCTTAAGTATTTTTCAACTTATGAAATTATTATTCCTTTTTCCATGGTAGAATAATTTGCTAGATCGTTTTTTTGGGATTCCATTTCCTTTCGTTATTACAACGAAAAATAAAAATTAAAATCTTAAAAAGATATTAATCTTACTAAAAATTACAGAAAAATGAATATAGGTTTCGTGCAGCACGTGACCTGTCATCGAACTTGGTGGTAAAACAACCTCAAAAAATTACATTGACCTAAATGGAAAAAATCTGCCTTCATGCATATAAATCCGTTTTTCTATAACATTTGTTAAGATATTTACCCTGAAACAAAAGTGAGTTTTTCTAAGCAGTACATTTTCCATATCCAGGTCGGACCTATTGGATAACATTGCCTCATAACTGTACAGGAATTACATAAAATTGGAACTTTGCAGATTCTGCCTACACGGACTTTAATCTGCTTCAGGTACACTTTAAAAATGTACTTTCAAATCACACTATTGATATCTGAGCTGAAGATAGCAAAAGGGCTTCGTGGCATATATTCTTAAACATATTTAGTTCAGTAACGAATTTATTTATATAACTTAAAAATATATATTTATATTCTAGCAGTATCAGTGAGATTGTATTGAAGATCATTGAATAAGTGTTTGTTACAATAAAATGTGTTCCATTAAAAGACAGGTTTTGTTTTAAATTCTTCGATAAACAATTATAACCTCAAAAGTAACAATGTTTTTATATTAAATTGTGGAGGAACATTTACAATTTATTCAAAATATAAATCTTAAAAATTATTTTGCCTTAATTTATCACTGCACAGTTCAAGTGTATCTATATCTATTTCTGACCACAGTAATCACCACATTTTTTCAACAATTATTTCCTCGTAGACCTAAAAGTGCTTGATTTATATGTATTTGGTGCAAGATTTCCAAGTCTAGGGCATATATGACTCAGAATTCACACATACGAGTGACTAAATATCTTATTTCATCTTCCGGCCAAGTAATCACATTATACCTTTTCACAATCCACTCCTTTCTAGTTTTTATGGTACTAAAATCAATTGGGAACACCAAACATTTCCACTATTTCCATGCTCCTTTGTCTAAATTTGAAGTAGTTGTGAGGTGTAAAAAGGTTTCGAGTATTTCAAACTGTTATAGTTCGTGTTATCTATTTCCGACCACACCCATCAAATTTGTTTTATAATTATTTCCTTGTAGACACAAAAGTGCTCGACTTATTTAGATTTGGTCCACGATTTTCAAGTTCAAGGCGTATATGACTTAGAATTCACACCTACAAATGTTTAAATATCTTATTCCAACTTCTAGCCAAGTAATCATATTATACCTTTTAACAATCCATTCCTTTCTAGTTTTTATGGCAAAAAAATCTACTGGGAACGCCAAACGTCTATTTCCGTGCTCCTTTGTCTGAATTTGAAGTAGTTTTGAGGCATAAAAAGGTTGGTGGTACTTGGTGGTAGATCTAGTCCACAAAATATTGCTCTCCCTACCACTTATTACGATTTAAGATAATTGAAAAAAATATAATTAACGGCAAAGATATCATTAATTTACATGCATTTTAAATGGGTGAGGTTATGTTGAAATACCCCCAGGTTCAATTTATGACGTCACGTGCACAAAACCTACTTGCTCAAAAAAGTGAGGTTAGGTAGGGCAAATTCCAAAACTCACCGGGGTGTTGTTGGTCATGTGATGATCCTAATGGATTAGGCAGGTGACCGATATACCCGGTAGACGTACCGTGAGTCTTGGAATTCGCCTATAACTACTGAATCCATGTTGTCAAACGTTTAATTTTGTTATCAGTCCATTTGTTATCCGAACAAAGAAACTGCTTGGTGAATAGCTACAGTTTTTAACAAGGTGTTAGCTTTTATTCTACAGTTAGCAAACAATCCGTTAAGTTCATGATGGTGAATACGGCCGTAAAGTGACTTTCGTATCACATCGGTTCTGGTTCTGGTTGACATAAGACTGGCAGACCATCTGATTTTCAACAAAAACGACTCATATATTCAAACTCGTGATATCCGAACCGAGTGCGCTCGAATATAAGAACGCGGAGTGGGTTCGGATATAACATTTTTATTAGTTTTTTCAAAAAAAAAAACGCAATTTGACATCTAATCTTGGTCAGCCTAAAACGTATACACGTTTACCACAATATAAGCGACTTTCTACGGTTTCCGATCCAATCCCAAGTAACATTTTTGGTGAAAACTATGTGCTTACCACGAATCTAAAAACTATGAAGTACCTACTTTAAGAGCTTTTTTATTGCTTTTAGGAAATCTGATTTCCTAAAAACTGGTTCCTCTTCTTGAGACGGGAAGTGGAGGGGAGCGGCACTACTCCCGATAAGAGCAATCCTCCCTTTAAGGCAAGGAGAAAGCAGGAATATTGATCAAAACAACATTTAGGGTTTTCGAGATTCAATCTCAAGTAACATTTTTAGTGAAAATAACGGGGCCACCACGAATCTAAAAACTATGAAGTAACTACTTTAAGAGCCTTTTTATTGCTTTTGGGAAATCTCATTTTCCCAAAAACTCGTTGAGACGGGGAGGGGAGAGGCAATACTCCCGGCAAGAGCAATCCTCCCTTTAAGGCCACGAGAAAGGAGGAATATTGATCAAAGCAACATTGTTTGTTCCTCGGTTTCGCATCCCGATAATAATTGGCAGTAAATTATTTAGGATTCTGGTGGAGTTTGTGGCGCGTAAGGCAGTCTGGCGGGCCCGGGATTATAGGGAGAGAGGTCCAATCAAGGGAAATGTGACAGCTCTACGGCGGGTAGGTTGTCTTTGTTCTGGGCGATTATTCAATGGTCATTTTTTTTAATAACTTTATTAAGGGGCAACACCTCAATTTCAAAAAGATTTATTGTATTCCCTTATGCACCCAATCAAAGAATAAAACAATATTCGTCACACAAGCAAACAAGTTCAATTAAAGACCTAATGTAAGCTAATCCCCGGCCTCCTCCCGCAGGAGTCTTTTCCTGATCGAATTTCCACCCCATTATTATTCGCCGGAGTCGGTCGGCAGGGAAACCCAGATGTTTCCGTCCGACGTTTAAACTATTATTATGCTGATCGAGCTATGATAGAGGGATTACACCCGCAATAAAACCGGCACTGATACATATCAATGCAACCTCAATATGCCTCCACTGCTGCGCTCTATTTATGACCCGGCAGCGGCATGGTGACAGCAGGAACGCCTACGGGGGACCTTGTTGCCAAGTCAACTTTTATTTACTTTTTATAGACAGTTATTTATTGATATCAATAGTTTGCATTTCTCTCAGAGAAAAGGAAAGATTTTTCTTCTAAAAAAGCTAAGAAAGTTCAATTTATTGAGTGGTAGCGTTTTTTAAAACAACTTAGGTTTTTAGTGGCGTTTTGGACATTAAAAAAAATCAAGGTTGTGCGGGAATCGAACCCAGACCTTCCACCAGTGGTCAGTGAATCCGCCCGGCAAGTGGAAGGTCTGGGTTCTGTTTGCAGCAGAAGCTTGACTTTTTTTAGTATAAATTATTATGTCCGAAACGCCACTAGAATTATCAATTTCTGTGAATAGAGTTACCCTGCTAGGAACCAAAAATTAACAGATTTGTGACGTTTATTAAAAATTGAGGTAACAACAGCCTTTCTGTCCTAGGGCGCTTTCTAACCAGCGTTCTAACTCATTCGTAAGAATATTTAAATTCATAGCGCGAAATAGGCGGCAACCTTGCCCCAATTGCCCTTTTACCATTATGCTAATAGTCATCTTTATTGGATTTGGCGACAAATGTAATACCGCGAGAGAGAGAGAGCCCTAACCGTATGTAGTATGTACCAGTGCGCTATTATTTTAACTTAGGGGGTTAATGAAACATTATGGGACGGGACTCTGCAAAATATGTGCCAGGGGGATAAATTGGCGCATATAAAAACTCTATGCGTGTGTGTGGCTGTCCGTTTCGGGAAAAAAGTGCACTTTTGGGGAGCCATGCACAACAATGGGGACTGATTTTTTTTTAGTAATTTTATCACTCTTCCCTCTAGGCCATAATTTAGCTAATAAAAAATAATTTATTGGCATCAAAAAACATAAAACATCGCGTAGTAAAGACCAATGCAAATGGGATGCGGATGGGATTCGCGTTCGCAGAATAAAGACATCTTTACTGCGGCACTTTTCCTATTTTTATATCTGTTTCATTTCCCTTTTATGTGCCTTATTTATCCACCCTTGCACACGTCACTCCCAGTATTTTACAATCTAATCATGGGGAACGCACTGAAGTAATCCCGGGTTATTTCTCTGGCTGTGTTCCCAGTAACCCATGCGATTCTTCGACCCGGAAAAGGCGCCGACCCGGTTTACTAACGAGATGGGGCGCAGTTTCGCGAACTTCCCTCTGAACGCCGGGATGGGAATATAAAATAAACCAAGAGGAGTCGTCCCCCCTTTTGTATATATAGGTGTATTTTCGCTTTGTTGTTTTTTTTTCAGTAGCGATGTGCATGCCGCGACATTCGATGAGATTTTCGATTATTATTTTTGACTTGTGTAAGACAGGGCGTATTTTTTATTTAAGTTTTGTTAGCATAAATTACAACTGTTGTGTGCCACTTCTCTGAATATTTTAGGTATATGATCTCGAGTATGGATATGAATAATATCCAAGGGCGCACTGGACAGGGATGAAGTGGCGAAAGCTACTGGAGCAAATGATTCTTGAGGGCCAACTCGCGAAAAAAAAAACCTGCTTAAGACTATAAAGAAATATAGGGTGAATATTAAAAAAACCCGTAGCAAGCCATGGAATTATAACTCTTGTCTGTGACAAGTTCATAAAAAAAGTGAAAATCGGCTCATTTATGACATTTTCGACTTTCAATTGTTTTTATGAAGTCATCTCAGACCTGCTGTTCTAATTCCATGACCTGCTTGAGGTTTTTTTTTATTAAACGCACGCTATAATTTCTGAAAAGAATAATTGATTTGAAGATAACAGAGAAAGATTGGATTATGCTGGATCGGATTATATTAGATTCGATAGTGGAAGAAATGTTATAGTCTTATATTGTCTTAATATCATATTCAGTAATAAGAAATTTGCTGCTTAAAGGAGAGTTTGGAGGCACTAAGTTTGCTGGAGAATTGTCTTTTTCGTTATTTCAAACTCCGGCCAAAATACAATTTAAAGTCTTCGTCTACAGCTGCGGAAGACATTCTCAAAAGCGCTGAGGCAATGGGCGAAGTGGTCTCCCGTGCTTCCCAACGTTGACTGATTCGAATGTGGTGAGTTCCGTGGTCAGGGATGTTAGACCTATGTACTTTGTACTCAAAAACGCACCTTTGTGTATAAGAGAGTACACAAGTACTATTGACCAAAAAATAGTACAATCAGCAAACTTGGAATGGAGCAGGATTCAAGAGGACGACGCGCAATCGAAGCAAGTGTCACTGTCAGAATGCCAGTAAAAAAATTATTACATATTCACTTGTTATTAACATCAAGTAGGCATTCGAAATCTGACTTTGACATTTTTATTGTACCTTCTCAACATGTGCTGACACAAGATAGATATAAAAAAATGTTCACAGGTAATGGGATGTTAAAAATAAGTGAATGAATTTTAGTAGTGGATATAACATAACAAGGAAAAAACGAAACTAGTTGAAAGGCGAAAGGCTAGAGAGGCATAAAGTTTTCAATAAACTTTTTTTAAAAGTAAAAAACGTCTCTAGGCAAGTTATTCGAGCAAAATAATGTCTCTATAGTATTTCTAAATTCATTGCTGAGCCTATAGAACAGTAAAATCCCACTGAAACTAATACGAACGTAATCACAATCTTAATTATTTGTCCGAAAAACCTGGATTGAAATTTTAAAGACTACAGAGACATCGAAATTCGAACTGTTTTTTGAGAGGGATTTTGAAGACTACAGAAACACCGAGTTTTCAAAAAATAATAAATTTGTTCGAAGTAGTGTAATTGACTGGATTTTCAAGTCAAAAATTTCTCTAGACAAGTTATTTGAGTAAAAGATTGTCTTCGTTGTCTTTTTGAATCCATTGCTAAGCCTTAAGAATAGTAAAATCTCATTGAAACACAAAGTTAGTCACAATCTTAATTAATTGTCCGAAAAAACCTTATTGAAGTTTTAAAGACTACAGAGACATCGAGGTTCGAACTGTTTCCTGAGATGGATTTTGGAGACTACAGAGATACCAAGTTTAAAAAAAAATGTGCAAAGTAGAATAATTGACAGGATTTTCAATAAAAAGAGTAAAAAACGTCTCTAGGCAAGTTATTTGGCCAAAATAATGTCTTTGTAGTCTTCTTGAATCCATTGATAACCCTTTAGAACAGTAAAATCCCATTGAAACACAAACTTAGTCACAATCTTAATTAATTGTCTGAAAAAAACCCATTGAAGTTTTAAGACTGCAGAGACATCGAGGTTCGAACTGTTTCCTGAGGCGGATTTTGGAGACTGTCGAGATACCAAGTTTAAAAAAAAATGTGCAAAGTAGAATAATTGACAGGATTTTCAATAAAAAGAGTAAAAAACGTCTCTAGGCAAGTTATTTGGCCAAAATAATGTCTTTGTAGTCTTCTTGAATCTATTGATAACCCTTTAGAACAGTAAAATCCGATTGAAACACAAACTTAGTCACAATCGTAATTAATTGTCCGAAAAAACCTTATTGAAGTTTTAAAGACTACAGAGACATCGAGGTTCGAACTGTTTCCTGAGATGGATTTTGGAGACTACAGAGATACCAAGTTTAAAAAAAAAGTGAAAGTAGAATAATTGACAGGATTTTCAACAAAAAGAGTAAAAAACGTCTACAGGCAAGTTATTTGGGCAAAATAGTATCTGTGTAGTGTTTTTGAATCCATTGCTGCAGAACATTAAATTCTTATTGAAATAGAAACTTACTCACAACCTTAATTAATTGCCCGAAAAAACCGCATTAAAGTTTTAAAGACTACAGATCCATCGAGGTAAGAAATGTTTCTTGACAGGAATTTTGAAGGCTACAGAGACATCTAGTTTTCAAAAAAAAAATATGTTTGTTCAAAGTAGTGTAATCAACTGAATTTTCAACAACAAGAGTAAAAAAAATCCCGAGGCATGTTATTCAGGCAATATGATACTCTGTAGTGTTTTTAAATCCATTTTTGAGCCTACAGGACAGTAAAATCCCTTTGAAAGGCATCGAAGTTCAAACTGTTCTTTGACAGGAATTTTGAAGGCTAGAGAAACACCAATTTTTTAAAAAAACAGAAAATGTTTTCAAAATAGTGAAATTGACTGGATTTTCAACAATAGGAATAAAAACGTTTCTAGGCAAGTTATTTGGGTAAAATAATGTCTTTGTAGCCTTTTTGAATCCATTACTAACCTTTCAGAACAGTAAAATCCCATTGAAACACAAACTCAATCACAATCTTAATTAATTGTCCGAAAAACCGCATTGAAGTTTTAAAGCCTTCAGAGACATCGAGGTTCGAACTGCTCCTTATAAGAGACATTTTGAGGGCTACCGAGACACCTAATTTTCAAAAAAATCAAAATTTGTTCAAAGTAATGTAATTGACTGTTTGTTCAACAACAACAGAAAAACACGTCTCTAGGTAAGTTATTCGGGCAATACAATGCTCTGTAGAGTCTCTAAATTCAATGTTGAGCCTACAGAACAATAAAATCCCATTAAAACTAATACGAACTTAATCACAATGTTAATTAATTTCCGAAAAAACTGCATTAAAGTTTTAAAGACTACCGCAACATCGATGTTCGAGTTGTTTTTTGACAGAAATTTTGAAGGCTACAGAGACATCGAGTTTAAAAAAAAAGTAAATTTGTTCAAAGTAGTGTAATCAACAGAACTTTCAACAACAAGGGTACAAAAGTTCTCGAGGCAGTATAATGCTCTGTAGTGTTTTTAAATCCATTGTTGAGCCTACAAAACAGTAAAGTCCCTTTGAAACTCATACGAGCTTAATCACAATTTTAATTAATTGTCCGAAACACTTCATTGAAATTGTAAAGGCTACAGACGTATCGAAGTTCGAACTGTTCCTTGACAGGAATTTTGAAGGCTACAGAAACAACGACTTTTTTAAAAAATTGAACATTTGTTCAAAATAGTGTAATTGACTGGATTTTCAACAATAAGAATAAAAAACGTCTCTAGGCCAGTTATTTGGGTAAAATAGTGTCTTTGTAGTCTTTTTGAACCCATTGCTAACTCTTCAGAACAGTAAAATCCCATCGAAACACAGACTTAGTCACAACCTTAATTAATTGTCCGAAAAAACCGCATGGAAATTTTAAAGACTGCAGAGACATCGAGGTTCGAACTGTTTCTTGACAGGAATTTTGAAGGCTACAGAGATACCGAGTTTTAAAAAAAAACATAAAATTTGTTCAAAGTAGTGGAATCAACTGAGTTTTTAACAACAAGAGTAAAAAAGTTCCCGAGGCAAATTATTCGGGCAACATAATGCTCTGTAGTGTTTCTAAACCCATTGCTAAGCCTACAGAACAGTAAATGAAGTAATGAAATACGTCATCAATTGGAATCAATTGTGACTAGTGACAAAAATTTCTGCCAGTTTTAAGTCCACACAATCAGCAGTGAAACAAAAATTATTTTAGGCATTTTCGTTTCACGGCTTATTTACAACCAATCAGTTTTGTTGAAAATCAGCTGGTCTGTCATTTTTATGTCAACCAGAACCAGTGCGAAACGAAAATGACTTTTGCTTGAATTATTGACAGTTGTCTTTTACCTCACGTGTCAATCCATCAAATAACGGAGGGACACTTTTCCAAACAAAATTTTTGTAAAAAGAAAAAATTAAACGGCAGATAATATTAAGAATAAACTTGCTACCAATTAGAATAGGCTATAATCGGATGTTCTATTGGTTTTGAAATGGATATAAAAGAATTTTTTTATGTAATATTTTGAAGGTTATTATATTACTAAACCTAATTAAAGGCTTATACGGTCAACTTATCAAAACATTGCAAATCCATCATTTTATAATTTCCATGTTTTCTGCAGCTCATCTTTATCCCTCCAGGAATCTTTTAGAAGTACGAAAACATCGATTAAAAACCCATTTTGGAGGTTTTTTTCAATAAATAGTGATACAAAGGATTATCCGAAAATCCCGTAATCCCTTAATCCCGCCTTTGCTCCATTTCTTTCCATAGAAAAGGGGCAATTTGATTGTACCAACGTAATTATTCACACATTCCGTTTTGACACTTATATGGTGACATATTACAGTAATTAATTCGGCATATTTTACTTGCCGAAACACCAATATTGCCTTCCGATAATTATAAGATAACGATTGGGATAATATTTGGTAGGATCAAAAATCGACTGATTTATTGTATACGTAGACTGAATAGAGAGTTGAGGAAACAGGTATTTATCACACATTGTTCTGAATTTGCTTCCTAAAGTTATAGCACCCTAGCCTGCACCTTTATTTTGCTCGTATTTAGCTGAATAAGTTAAAAAAAAAGGCCTTAAAGGGACTAAATATTTTTAATTTAGTGAATAATCAGCTATTTTTCACAGATATGAAATTAATTATTAGAAGCGAAGGGGATGCGAAATGTTTGTTGAAATGACGGAAAACGTCCTTGTTAGCGACCGAAAGAACAAAATCTGCTGCAAAGGGAAAACCTAGATAAAAATAGGCAAAAAAAAAACAAAAAAGGAAATAATTTATATCAATCAAAGAAAGATAATACTGTCATCATCACAGCCATCTTATGTAATTTACAATTTTACACTCGCCGAAAATCACTTCCCGGATAGTCTCTTGATAGCAACGGATGAACTCCATGTCTCCCTGGGGCCGAACAAAAGACCTAGGGAAAACGACTGGAGTGTCTCAAAAAAGGTTGTTAACAAACAGACGCTTAGATGGGTAGTGGGTTCATTCCAACCATTTAAGGCAACTAGGGAAAATGGAGTGAGAGCGGTCTTTCGACATGAAAGTCTGGACATACTTGCTCCAGCACTTACCAAGATCTTAGCTTAAAGCAAGCCTGGCTTGGGGCTATACATCCTAACCAGCTGGGCCAAGGTTAATGCCGTATATATTCCAAAACCGGGACGTAACCAACCGCTGCCTAAGGCTCTAAGACCCATAAGTCTATCATCTTTGCTTCTGAAAAGTCTGGAAAAGATGATAGATTTATATATTAGACAAGGTGCTTTGACCCAACGCTCTCTTAGTCCACATCAGTATGCATATCAGAGTGGCAAATCGACCGATCTAGCACTGAACAATAGAGCTTCACGAGACCACGAGATAAGTCTCGGTCTCGGTCTCGTAAGATTGAGACCGAGACTTTAATATCAACTTCGAGACCGAGACTGAGGCTGTCTAGGTCTCGATCTCGGTCTCGGTCTGCGAAACCGAGACCGAGACCGATACTGCCAATTGAGACTCTCGAGAGTCTGGGTTTCGAAAAATATCATTCGTTTGCAAGATATTAGGTATTATATAATCGGCAGGCGAGAGGTCCTTATAATAGTGCGTTGCATATCATTATTCTTAGTACGAAAACACACTTTACTTTAAGTACGTACTAGAGAAGTACTCTAGTAATACTTACCTGAGTTTTCTATTATATCAGTTATCAACAAACAGATAGTTATCAACTATCATAAATAAGTTCTATGGATTCCTGAGTGTGACTAGCCTGCCAGTTAACAATATGATGATGAAATTTTTGTGTTTGCAAAACTATTGTATTATTTCTATACAGGGTAATTTTTAAGTTGGTTTAAATTACCTCATTCTACCACAAAATAAAGCTTAAAAAATAGGAATTTGTCCAGTGGCAGTATGTGCACTTTTTCGACATGCACATTCGCATTCATCAATATAAACCCTGATTTGAAATATTTCCATATTTTCAATGAAATTTTGTAGATGTGTCGATAGCTAAGACAGGACGCATATTTTTTATAAAAAATAGGTTAAGTAACATCAGTGGCAACCTACGAGCAGGTCTAATGCAGTTTTACATTAAACTAACCTGAACTAACCTGATTCTACATTGGAAATTGCAACCCTCAATAATTTCTAATTTTGATTTTAAGTGAACATTTATACATAAAAAAAGGACATTTCTCTGAAAAACTGTGCGTTATAACTCAATAATTCAGAAGAAAATTAAATGTGCAATTCAAACATAATAAGATTTTTTGAGATACTACTTTTTTTCGAGACCGAGGCTCGAGTTGCTACTACAAGACCAAGACCGAGACCGAGACTCCATTATAAATTTGAGACCGACACAGAGAATATGTAAGTCTCGGTCTCCGTCTCGGTCTCGTGAAGTTCTATAAGAAATAGTCCGATACTAAAAATCAGGAAATAATGTAAAAACTTATAAAATAACAAAATAGAAAAATAAAAAAATTAAATAATATACAAAGAATACTAACCAGAACATTTAAAAGCAGTAACAAGCAAAGAAGAGAAAAAAAAATAGAACATAAACTGATATATATATATATGGAAAAACTGTTAAATAAAGTAGTCTAGAATTTTCACAATTAGTATCAAATAAACTAGAAGAATATCTGATAAATATTGTTAAGTAAGACAATTAGCAAACCAATTCACACTGAAGAGAAAACAGAAAGGGAAATTAAGAAAAAAATATTAAATTTTGGGAAAAGGAGAGGAAAAGTAGGTCAAAGGGAGTATGGAAAGAAGTAGAGAATATAAAAGTAAAGAAAAAATTATGGATATTACAAATGCTGAACAGGTGCTTGAAAAACCGAAAGAGAGCCAATTAAATTTAAGAACATAAAAAAACGGCAATTGAGAGAAAAAGCAGATGAGCTAAAATTTAAAGAATGGCAGAAATTTATTTAAAGAAAAAACAGTATAGACGCTCAAAAACAAAGTAAGAAGTAATAGAAAAAATAGTAAATGATCTAAAATAGAAAAGAGTAAAAATTTTGCGAATGGAAGAATACACGTAAACCAACTAGAGAGAAGAAATTTAATAGAAAAAAACAAAACGAAGAAAGGAACTTTATTGGCAGAAAATTATTATGAGACAAAATGATCAAAGATACAGGAATTAAAGAGGGGAGCAATTGAGCCACAATTATAAAAAAACATAAAATATTACAGAAGGTAATTGGGAAAAGAAAATGAGTTGGAATAATACAAAAATATCAAAAGGAAAGTGGCTGAAAAATAAAATTTCTTCAAATTATAGAAAACGTAAAATGACTATTTAAAAAAATAGTAAATGAAGCAAATGTCTTATAAATATGGAAAATATCACGGATTAGAAACAATACAAATTAATCATACAAAGAACAAAGCAGATCAAAAGCAGTACGAGAATTAAAAAAAGTGGAGCTTGATGAATAAATATAAAACAACAGATATGTAAACGGTGAAAATATGTATAAAAAACCAAAAAAGGAAAAGTAATAAGAACTTGGAAAAGAACAATATAGAGAAAAGGTAAATGCGTTAAAAATGCAGAAGAAGGCTAAAAAGGAGTATGAGGCAAAAAAGCATTTAAAACTAAATAAAAACGAAAAATGAGGAAAAATTAAAAAAGTTGCAATTCGTCAGGTTCTTAATAGATGGTCCGATATTAAATCTTAAAAATCAGACCCTTTCGGCGGACGATTTTTAGGCACTTATAACATCCAGTTTTTGGCCAATTTTTTGAAAAATTGCTTTAAGGGTTAATTTCATTAAAATTGAGTTTATTACGTTGTTAGTGAATTGCAGACGTGCTATTCCATATATCACTGCCATTCCCATCCAAAATAACAAAAAAAATTCTGAAATTTATTTGAACTTGACCAAAGAGGTAAATGACTTTTTCCTCAATTTTCAAGTTTGACCGCCTGTATTCTTGTATAATTCTTGATGACAACTTTTAAAATCGAGATTTTGGCCAATTTATAAAAAATTTACTTTCAGGGTTAATATAATTAGGATTGAATATGTTACGTTCTTAGTGAATTGCAGACGTGTCATTTCTATCAACAATCCCAAAAAAAAAATTCTGAATTTCTTTTGAACTTGATCTAAGGGGAGGGGGCTATAACGATTTTTTTCTCAATTTTCAAGTTTGACCGCTTGTAACTTTAGAACAAGTGCACCGATGGGAGTGAATCCACCTGTTCTTTGCTCTCCTTGATGTCATCTTTTACTTCCCCCCAACAGAAGTCAACTGTGCGTTATAACTCAATAATTCAGAAGAAAATTGCATATGCAATTCCAACATAATAATATTTTTTGAGATACTACCTGTTTTTCGAGACCGAGACCTAGACTCGAGTTGCTACTACGAGACATAGACCGAGATTGCGCGAATCTTAGAGACTTAATTATAAATTCGAGAACGAGACCGAGAGTATGTAAGTCTCGGTCTCGGTCTCGTGAAGCTCTACTGAACATCCTCGTCGGGAAGATCTCGCAGGACCTCAAAGAGGGAAGCGGGTAGGGATATTCCTGAACATTGAAGAAGCTTTCAACAATCCCTGACTCTCTCTGTAAAGCGCTAGCTACTAAAAGGGTAGATGAGACTATTCACGACTGGATGCGCAGCAGGCTGGTCAACAGAGCCTTTCAAGACAAAACAGTTTGCTTCGGCGCCGCCAGGGGGTGTCCGCAGGGAGGAGTTCTATCACCTCTTCTGTGGTACGTACTGATGGATGACCTACTTGTGTGTTTGAACTGTGGGATGTGGATGTTCAAAAGTATGCAGAAGACCTTGTGATCCTGACTCGACGCTATCATGGAGGACGCATAACAGCAGTACTCCAGGAGGTTATCAACACCATCTGCGAGTGATGTCTTGGGGAGAAGATGTTTATCAACCTGGACAAAACGGTGGTGGTTCCGTTCACAAGGAGGAGAAAATTGTACTCCTTGAGGCCACCCTCCTTGCTGCATAAAACCATTCCATTCGCAGAAGAGGTGAAATGTGTGGGACTAAACTGGAATGCACATATGGAAAGAATGATCAACAGGGCTAAATTGTCCTTGTGGACATGCAAACATTCTGCGGAAAAAACTGGGGATTAAAACCCAAACCAACGCACTGGCATTCCACGGCATTCCACTGGCATTCCAAGGGCGGACAAAGAAGTGCGAGGTGCAAACTGAGTAACTTGCAGCGTCAAGGCTGCCTGGCAATCAGTGGGGCATTTGGCACTACTCCAACATTGGCAATTGAAAGACTTCTCCGGCTAATCCCGCTCCACATTCTGGTGGAGAGGGAAGCCAAGTGAAGTATACTGATCTGGGGCTCGTGTGTGCTGAGCATGTTATTGCCTGGAGGTTCAGTCGACGTCTCATGATTGTGTTTGTTCCAACGTGTGTCAATGTCATGATCTTACGTAGTCGTTTTTGGGCAATAAATGTATCTCCTTGCTTGACGAAAAAACTTCCACGCATTCTGTAGAATAGCCTTGAGAAAGACGTGAATAAACGTCGAAACGCCGGCAATTTCTGCGTAAAGCAGAATTTTTTTATTGATTGTTCTCACCCCGCTATACCATTCGCCACCTGATTTATATATTAGGCAAGGTGCGTTGACCCAACGCCCTCTCAACCCACATCAGTATGCATATCAGAGCGGCAAATCGACCGATCTTGCACTGAACAACTTCGCCGGGAAGATCTCGCATAACCTCAAAGAGGGGAGCATAGCGGTAGGGATATTCCTGAGCATTGAAGGAGCGCTCAACAAGTCCCTCCCTGACTCTCTCTGTAAAGCCCTTGGTGCTAGAGGGGTAGAGGAGACTATTCAGGACTGGACGCGTAGCATGCTGAACAACAGAACCCTTCAGGACACAACAGTTTGCTTCAGAGCCGCCAGGGGGCGTCCGCAGGAAGGAGTTCTATAAGTGGTAAAGGATTTGTTGCGGTAGGCCAAAAATACACTTAGAGGTATCTTCTGTGTATATTGTCGACGTTTCGACCTCTATGAAGTCATCCTCAGGACACTAAAAGTGGTGGTACAAGTTACACGTGAATAAAATGATTCCGCATTCACAATTACTCATATGACCAGGTTGAATAGTAATGATGAACGCGGAGGTAACGAGAATTGTGCAATGTAAGCGAAATTCCTTATATATTTATTTTAATCTGTAGTGATCGTCTAAATCAAAATACTTATTTATTATTTTATCTATTTTAATTTTTTCTTGTTAGACATCATCATTTTAGTCACGTGTGTGTAACTTGCACCACCAATTTTTGTGTCCTAAGACAATATACACAGAAGATACTTCTAAGTGTACTTTTGGCCTACCCCAACAAATCCTTCACCACTTATAAGTCAGTGAGGCCACCATACTCCTTTAAAAGGAGTTCTATCACCTCTTCTGTGGTCCGTACTGGTGGATGACCTGCCTTTGTTTTTGAACTGTGGGATATGGCTGTTCAAGCGTTTGCAGACGACCTTGTGATCCTGATTCGAGGCTATCATGGAGGACGCACAACAGCAATACTCCAGGAGATTATCAGCACCATCTACGAGTGGTGTATTGGGAAGAAGATGTCTATCAACCTGGACAAAACCGTGGTGGTTCTGTTCTCAAGGAGGAGAAAATTGGACTGGGCAAAACCATTCCATTCTCAGAGGAGGTGAAATATCTGAAAGACACGAAACTGGAATGTGGATGAGGTAGGGAAATATATCCGAATAATCAGCAGGGCTAAATTGTTCTTCTGGACATGCAAAAGGTCCTGCGGAAAAAACTGAGAATTCAAACCCAAATTAATGCACTGGCTGTATGTGACGATCATTAGACTAATGTTCATGTAGGAAGCCATTGTCAGGCACTGCAACTCCAACATTGGCCATGGAAAGACTTCTCCGCCTAATTCCGCACCACATTTTTGTGGAGAGAGAAACCAAGGGGAATATATACAGACTCCACAACAGATAGGGGGGGGGCTACATTGAAACCAAAACCACTGCATGCTGAATTAACCGGGCATGCTTAGCTGGGTATGCCTTCGGACATGATGCCCCCTCTCACCTACACTTATTCAGCCTACAAGGCACTTACAAAGGAATAGTGGGATCAGAATAACCTAAGGGTACTGAGCAAGAGGGGAGACACCACTGGTGGTACGCGGCTGGCTCGAAAACTCCGGAAGGAGTAGGGGCTGGGGCGTATGGCGGTGGACAGAGATACAAACTCGAGGAGAGTCTGGGAAAGCACTCAACAATATTTCAAGCGGAGCTCTATGGCGTTGAAATATCTGCCAGATCGATAAGCAGTCAAAACTGCAGGGCAAACAAAAATATTAAAATATATTCGGACAGTCAAGCGGCATTCAAAGCACAGTAGGATCTATTCGAGAACTGTCTGGGGAGTTCGCAACATACCGAATCACATATCACATTGGGGAGCATAATACGCGAAACTTAGTCTGGATTCCAGGAGCCCTTGAGGGCAATGAAATCGCCGATTTTTTTGCAAGAGAAGCTGCGAGTGCTACCTTCATAGGACTTAAACCGGTCTTGGGTATCGCAAGAGAGGAATGGAGGAGGGGGAATAATCCAGATGGCGGATGAACCGACCGAAAGTTACTGGGTAGACAGCCCGGGTCTTGTTCACTCTAAGGCGTTTATACAAAGGGACCCTGTGAGAGCAGGACAAAAGACTTATTAAAACTTCGACAGTCAACAGCTCAAAGCCGCTATCGGCTTATACACTGGTCACTGTCGATTGAAACACCACATGCATAGGAGAGGCCTGGCAGACAATGCCGAATGCAGACTGTGCATGGAGCATGATGAGAATGTCGAAACCCATCCTGAGTGAATGTCCTTCAGCTGAAAGACTTAGATTTCAAATTTTCGGAAAAATACACATCCGACCACCGAACTTTCTAGACCAGATACAGAACCACATAATCTCACTCAAGAAGATAATGACTGGGTCTTCTGAGTGAACTTTAATTGAGGCACAATAGATATTGTAGGTCGCAGTGCACGGGTCCCCCTTGTAGGACCCGTGGAATCAAACAATTTCAATTTACACTTTGCAGGAGAATTGTTCTAACTGTGAGGGCATATACCTAAGCCTAAGGCAGAAAAAAACGGTTACTTAAGGGTAGAATATCCGAACATGATATATCCTGAAATATCTTAAAATAGACTATTGTTTGCGTGGAACTAGCTCATTATTATCTAGTATTAGGCCTAAGCAATATATTAGCAAGCAGTGGGTGTCTGGAAGTCAATGGCAACGAAAGATTTATCTTTTGCGCTTCTCAGGAAACAAATGGGCCAAATAATCGATACTGATATCAGGAACAAGAAAGATTTATGGCTGACACATGACTCGGAGGAAGACAAAATGAGGTGGTTTCCACTCCGGCATCATGGAAGAGTTAAGTTTACAATCAATAATGCAGACACGCAATAGAGCGATGGCGAACCGCAGCGGGATCGCTATAAACGTTGCAAGTTTAATTAAAAATTCGGCAATCAACGAAGGGATAAATCCCTCCAATAAAAAAAAACCTTTAAGGGAAAATAAGACAGACAGGCCTAAGAGGTCGCTTCGCAGTTTTACGTTGCCTTCCTTTTAAAGGCCCGTAATAAAACTATTTAATTAGTTAAAAGCAGAAGCGTGTGAGTGACTGACTGGAAAATGCGGTGCCATTTTGAACGTACGCCGGCCCTAATCCGCCCTTAACGAGTTTTGGCCCGTTCGGGTCCGCGCTCCTGCAAGCAATGAACATAAGGATCCGGAGGAAAGCCTTCGGTTATTTCCTTTTTCACTTATAAAGTCGCGTGGAAATAACCGGAAACTTCTTCCCTAATTAATCTCCCTTCTTTTTTTCCCTCTTAAACGTTCAGACCTCGGGGAATTGGAAATAGTGTTAGGCCGAAATTATTATACGCAAGATTTGCTAATCAAATCATTCGGTCGTATACTCCTGCTTGACACGATCAAACCCCAGTGTTTCCTCGCACAATGCCCGGGTGTCCCTAGGGATTACTGTTGTGTACAGATTATAAAGCAATCAAATTGCACTAATAGAAACGTGTAAAGTTTTCTTCGGAGGCAGTGTCTTGGAAAATCTAATGACTGATGAAACTTTAGTTGAGGAATTTTAATAATAATTAGTAGCAACTTATTTCAGATGCAGTTATCTCTTAATGTAGTGGCCATTCGTCCCGCATTTTGCCCTTTTGTCCCGCAAAATAGTCGGTACAATTATTTCTGCAGTTACCACTAGGCGTTATAAATAAACTCACATATCGTAGAATAGAAGAGAACTAAAAAATAGAGAGAGACAAAACGTCGAGTTGAAATGTTCATATATTTTTCTGAGTAAAACATTCCTCTTTTTGCTTATAAGCACACTCCAAAGAGAAATAAAACACTGTTTAACCCTTTTTTATTTAATGGTTAATTTTATTTATTTTTATATTATTCATTAAATTAGGAGTACAAAATTAAGCTAAAACAAACAACAAAATTTAAATTTCCTAATATCTTTTTCAGAGTAAACCAAAATTTCGAAGAAATATCTCGAGAACGGTTAGACGTAACAGCATTCGGATCCGTAGATTCCGAGCGTTAATCACAAAGAAGGGGGGGGGGGGGCAACAAATATGTGGTGGTAGAACCGGTTTCGCCGCTTTTTGCAAATTATAGAATCACGGTATTGCCACATTTTAATTGTGTGGCGTAATATGAAAGGGGATGAAAAACAGTTATTAATAAGAATTTACGATTTGACTTAATTTTCAAGCTACTTGACTTGACTTGACATGATTTCAAGTTTGATACACATGCTTGATCTCGGTTTTATTATTTATATTAGTTGAGTTATTATTTGCTTCATATCTGGAAAATTGCTGACGCAAGTTCTCCTTCCTGCCTCAAAATCTTGATTTGAAGTTTGCAAAGTTTAAAGGGTTATATAATAAACTCAATTGGGACTCTTTATCTTGTTATCCAATAACGAGCCTGTCTCTGATTATGCGATCCTCATAAGAATTTTTACATGGTTTATTAAAGCAAAAAAAATGGCACACCCGGGCTTGCCTAGTATTGCCGCAAGACAAGACAATACAATATTGTTACGACCGCGACCTCGTGAACCCATCTAGACTAAACGAGAACCGGGAACAGTCGCCTCCGTTCTCGAAAATACGAGAGTGTGTTCAGGCCGGGTATATAAACTAGCGAGCCGCGCGAGATGGGATCGAATATATAGTGAGTTTATTCTGGACATCGAGGCAAGTAACCATGGAATTGGAGCAGTATTGTCGCAAGTACAAGAAAATGTAATTGAATACTTCAGTAAGGTGTTGAGCAAGCCAGAGAGAAATTATTGCGTTACCAGAAAGGAATTGCTGGCTATCGTGAAGTCCATGAACCATTTCCAGAAAGTTTTTGATTCGTACAGATCACAGAGCGCTAAAAAGGCTTCTCCAAAGGAAGAATTCTGAAGATCAAATTGCAAGATGGAGAGAACGCCTTCAGCAATACGATTTTAAAATTGAACATCGTCTAGGCAAATCTCATGCGTGATAATGAAGATGCATTATCACGCAGGCCTCGTAAAGGGGAATGTCGACACTGCCAACGAGTAGAACAACGAGAAGGACCAAGCATTCTTAGGAGAACCAGGATTGACGTCGACTAACATTGGACCACTGAACAAATGAAGGTCGAACAAACAACCGATAATGCTGTGGGGTTAATACGTCAATGGAAGTTGGAAAATCAAAGACTTGGTTGGAAGGACATAGGCGATAAGAGTCCGGAAGTAAAAGCTGTGTGAACTCAATGGGATTCTTTGGCGATTCAGAATTTTGGAAATTTGGCGAACTGAAGAGGACTTGGGAAAGCCCCGAGGGGAAAAGTGCCACGCTCCAGTTGGTCGTACCAGAAAGTAAATGGAAACATGTTTTGCGAGAAATGCACAATGGAATGTCTAGAGGGCATTTTGGAGTAAATAAGACCCTGGATAGAATTCGCGAAAAGTACTTCTCGGTGATTCGCCGAGATGACGTCAAAGAGTGGTACAGAAATTGTGATACCTGCTGCCCCGTAAAAAGACCCCAAAGAAAGACTAGGGGGCATATGAAGCAATGCAATGTTGGCGCCCCATTTGAAACAATTGCGATCGACGTGGCAGGTCCTTTTTCAGAAACGGACGATGGCAACAAATACATCTTAGTTGCCATGGATTATTTCAGTAAATGGCTTGAAGCTTATGCACTACCAAATCAGAAAACTAACACCGTGGCAAGAGTTTTGGTTGACGAATTCTTCAGTAGATTCGGCGTACCATTAGAGGTTCATTCGGATCAGGGACGGAATTTTGCATCGCAACTTTTCAAGAAGATCATGGAATTTTTGGGAATCCGCAAAACAAAGACAACTCCGCTCCATCCACAATCAGATGGGATGGTCGAGCAAATCGAAGCATGGACCAATACCTCTGCAAAATGGTAGCGGACCACCAGAAAGATTGGGACCAATTTCTGCTTCTTCTAATGTCGGCTTACAGAGGTGCAGTGCATAACACGACATGACATAACATACACATGACATACTCCTGCCAAGGTTATATTTGGTAAAGAACTTCGTTTTCCGGTAGATTTGGTGTACGAATCACCAGATGAACCGGTCAAGATGTCCAAAACTGATGAATTTCGAGAAAGATTAAAGGAAATCCAATAAAACGTGAGGACAAAGATAAAGATTGCCAACGATGGGATGAAAGCCAGGTATGACCTAAGGGCGAATTCTGCAGTATTTAAGGCAGGTGACTTGGTGTGGCTGTACAATCCACAGAGGAAGAAAGGAAAGTCTCCCAAGTTGTCTTCAAGTTGGGAGGGCCTATATACAGTCATCAAACGGATCAACGACGTGGTATACAGGATCCAACGTACCCCTAGAGCAAAGATGAAAGTGGTTCATCTTGAATGGTTAAAGACTTACAGTCGTGGAGATTTCTCTGACCGGAAAGATCAGCACTAAGAGGGGGGCAATGTTACGCCTGACCGTCGATCTACAGAGTCCCCGGGAACCCATCTAAACTAAACGAGAACCGGAAACAGTCGCCTCCGTTCTCGAAAGTACGAGAGTGTGTTCAGGCCGGGTATATAAACCAGCGAGCCGCGCAAGATGAGATCGAATGGATAGTGTAGTGTAGTAAATAAGCAAAATAAACGAACAGTGCGAATTGTTAGTAGAGAGTAATTGTGTTTTAATCGTGTTGTAATAGTTAAAAGTAAATAAAAGTGTGTAGTTAATTGACGATAAATTATTGGAACCCGTATATCCCGTAACAATGTAGAACTTACTTGTGTCTTATTTTGAAATCAACTTAAAAACTTCTCAAGACAAGGTGAGAGCCAGTGGCTAGAAACGGCTATAGTTTGTATTGAGTCTTGTTTTGTTTTCTGATAAATCAAGGTCAGATTTAGGGACAAAATCGGTTAAAAATAACTTAAATCGTCTAAAAATGCAAAATAGACATTTTTAGAAAAATTCAAGTTACAAATAAGGCTAAAATCGGTTAAAAATGACTCGTAAGTTTTAAAAATGGTAATTTGGCATTGGTTTGTGGAGAAATTCAGGTCAAGATTAAGGCCAAAATCGACAAAAAAATTTACGTGTATGCAAATGTGGAGAAATTGAGTTAAGAATTAGGGCTAAACACTGTCACAACACATTGTCTAAAAAGGCAAATTTTTATGATTTTGTAGAAAGTCAGTTTTAATAATTTCAAAATCACTCAAGTCGATACAAATCTTCTAGTTTCTTGTTTTTTTCAAAATTATTTTTTGAATCAAAATATATAAATTTGTACTAAATTCCTCAAAATGAAATTGTGCCGTTTTTTGGGAAAGTTAAGTTCCGATACGGGTCAAAAATCAATAAAAATTATTCAAAGCGCTTAAAGATACAAATTTGAGGTTTCGTAAAAAAAATCTGATCATGACTGAGGCGAAAATTGGTTAAAAAATTATTTAAAGCATGTAAAAATCGAAATTTTAAATTTTTGGATAATTGCAGGGATAGAATTAGCATTAAAAAGTGATTAAAAAATAACCAACGCCTTCTAAAAATGCAAATTTTGATGTTTTGGATAAACTCAATATTAAGACAAAATAATGCAAAACTGTTTCAAATCTTCTGATATATCCTTTTTGGTAAAATATACTATTGAACTAAAATATGCAAAATTTGGGTCAAAATGCTAAGTTGGAATATTTTGACAAAGTCAAGTTAGGATTAATGCGAAAATGGTTAGCCAAACTTATATAAATTTGGAGTGTTTGAAGAAATTCGTTTTAGGAATATTGCCAAAATGTTTTGAAAAAGATTCAAAGCATTTGAGAATACCGCTTTTTGAAAAAAATTAGCTTATGATCAGGGCCAAAACCAGTTAAAAAATAATAAGGAAAAGATGAAAGCATAAAAGTCAATATACTTTGATTACGTCATCCTTTTTTGTCAAAAATTTCTGGCCTTCTAGACGACGTTTTCTAATGAACATACCGTACTTAAAGCGTTTAAACATCGAAATTTAAAAATTTTAGAAAATTGCATCCTAAAATTGTGGTCAAACCATCCAAAGGTGATTCAAAGCAATCTGAAACTGGAAATAAAAAGTTTTTGGAAAAATTCAGGTTAGTTCAGTTCAAAATCCTTTAAAAATAACCCAAAGTATCTAAAAATGTATATTTAAAGATTTCGGAGTTATTGAGATAAACATTTTAAAGCCAAAATCGGTTTTAAATAAGTCAAAGCGTTTAGAATATCCAATGTGATTTTTTTAATATACCGGTAAAGAGAAAATCTAAATTTTGAGTTTGTAGAAAAAGCAAAGTCAAGATTGAGACCAAAATCGATTAAGAATGACTTTTAGCGTCTAATAATGCAAATTTGAAGTTTTTGTATAAAATGAGGTAAAAATTAAGGCCGAAATCAGTTAAAAATTACACAAAATGCAAATTTGGAGTTGTAGAAAAATGCAGGTTAGAATAATCAAAGGTCAAAATCGTTTAAACATGACTCAAAAACTCAAAGATGCGGTATGTTATAAAGAGTGTTCATAAAAAACCCTCGTGGCTAGTAGAAATTAAATCTGCTGTCTGAATTAAGCTCATAAAAAAAACGGAATTTTATGATATTTTCGACATTTTTTATGAAATTATCTTTGATCTACTGTTCTAATTCCAAGGCCTACTTTCATTTTTTTTTTTTTTAATAAACGCATAATCCAATTTTTCTTTATTTAATGTTCTAATTAAAAATCGATCGTTAAGTGTTTCACCCCAATCTAGGCATGGTTTTCATGGCCTGCCACTACTTTACGCCCCGAACCCAAAAGGTTGATTTTCTATTTCAAAGTGCGTTTTTCCTTTTTACTCACACTTGGAATTGATATGAAAAGTATCGAATAAATCTAACAGTAACTCAATAAAGGAATCCTTTTAGACCATTTTTGTTTTTGGGCCTCACAGGCTAAAAACTCGAATATCTGATCAGGGGGTTAACGTGTTCAATGCTCATCACAGAAATAATCTGTGACACACTTTTACGGACGATTTCTCCATTCCCAAGCCTCTCTGTTTCTCCACGAAGGAAGTTATTCACTGGATACGTGCCCCGGATGGTAAAATTAACCCTCCAACCAACCGGTCCATGAGCCGGCAGCCGCCCCATGCATACCAACTAAAATACATGTTGTTTTGATTGGTATTTATGAGCGGGCCGAAGACGGATGCGAACCTCCGCCTCTTAACAACATGCCAGATTTATTCCTGTTTCGCCAAACTAAATCAGGCCGCAAACTTGATCCATATTAATTGCGATCGTTTTTCTGGATTTTGGGCTTTCGAACTAAGCAAGTCGTCTTTTGCTTACAGCTAAAAGAGTAGTGAGTTTATTTCAGTCAAAGTGCGTTTGATGTTCTGGCCGACTGTGACAAATCTGGATACTGTCTTGGACTTGGAAAGAACGGAAATGGATTAGTATGCATTTTTTTTAGATGCTTAAACAGATATTCACAAAAAAAATTTTTTATTTCATTGTTTACATTATTTACGTATGCATAAATAAATAACAATGCTTTAAAACTAAAGCCACAGCCAAAGAGCTAGTATGTTACATATGACCCCCTCCGGTTTTACCGTTTTAAACACCTAAAAAGCAGGGCCCTTTTTAGCCAGAACCTTAAAAATGGCGGCGATATCCGCCGGAAGTGACGTCATGACGTCTAACGTCAAACTATTGCAAAACAGTTGTCACTGTCATTATTTTCATTATTTCTTATTTCCAATCCAATCATCGAACTTATATCCATCTCCTATCTAGAGCGTTTAGCTGCTAGCTCCTAGCCCTTAGCTGACCTATCTCCTAAGATTTTCTAAAACTTAGCTTCGAACCTAACAAAAAATAAAAACAATCAATATCTGGTCCGGCTTTAAGCTACTATGATGCTTGAATGATGTGCTCTGACGACAATTTTACAAATTTTTAGGGAAATATCGTCATTTGTTGGCTCTGTCCAAATCTCTTAGGTCATTGGTTACAGCTCTAGCATCTACTGTCAAATGTGTCAACGTCAATTTTATGTGTGCTAGGGATGGGAAATACTTAAGCCGAGTTCGGTAATTCCATCCCAGTGCTCCGGACACAGACCATCTGGCAAAATCTTAACAAGCTAGCATGAGATAGACTGATATCCCGAGCGCTCGGGATGTAAATACCGAACTCAATTTTAGAGTTAAAATCATGATTGTATCCGGTGCAAATGATTGCTCCTGGTGCGGTGTTTGTGAACGGTGCAAGTTGTGTTTGTTCTCGGTGCTCTCCGAATGTCAGAAGATCAACCAGTCAACAACCGTCAACACGTCAACAGTGCCAACCGCTACCTTCATAAATAACATAAATGTATAAGGCAATACATAAATTGACAATAATTCCAGAACGACGTCTTAAATTTTGACAACATTTGCCTTCCAAAACAGTATGTTGTTTTGTATAACAAATATGAAAACTATTGAAATTTGTTGCAGTTATCATATTCTCACTATTTTTATTCTTACATATATTTATTTGCTCAATAGATACAAAATGTTATACGTATATAACATTTTGCAACAAACCGTTGGAATTATCCAATGATACCAATAAATAAAAATATTGATGACATACCTTTCTAGAAGTATAAATAACATCTGAAATATAGATATAAAAGTTAATTTCTTATCTGCGCTGTTCATTACCATTTTTCATCCAGCTAATCTGGCAACACCCTCCATGGATATGGTTTTACAGTTTCGGCCACCCATTTTAGCAGTGGGAACCTTTAAACTGGTGATGATATCTCCCGGAAGTGATGGAGGTGATGTCAAGACGTCTTACGTGAAATTATTGCAAAAGAGTTCTCACTAACACACAGGAGGTGGTTTGCAGGTTTGTGTTGTATGTAAGTAGTGAACCTTATCGTTCTTTCTTCTCTTTTTTTTTGGAAACCGCTCGATATTTTGTGCTTGTTGAGTGTATAAATGTTTCTATTATATAAACATATTTTTTAGTGCCATAAAGATGGCACTCATTTAGTGCCAAAACGTCGACATTATACAGCGTTTTTACATCCCGTAGTTTCATTGATCCGCACCAAGCAATCATCAGTCAAATCATTTCAAAGTTTCGTATGATATTTTGATAAGTTGGACGGCCATATTGTCTTGAGGGGCACAAATGTCAAACGATGTAATTCTGGAATGGTCAATAAAGTACAGCTATAATATGTCCCAGTTTTTTTTGCATCTCGTTAGCCTTGGAAATTTGACATATTTCACCCAGTATATATAACGGACACTGACAGTGATTGATAAATGGGTTTAAGGTTATGGATATTGTTTACTCTCTAGCCTACATAGATGCCAGACTCTTCCAGTTATTCCAGATTTTAAGGCAACTAATTAGTTATTAACTGTTGCGATGACTAATGTATGTGATTTTAACGGTTAATTTAATTATTGAACTTTGAGGGTTATTAGCAATAAATGAATATAACAGACTTTTCTTAACATTTCGCTACTTTTCATTCATTTCCAAAACTCTAAGCTTATTGTCGTTCATCATCATATATAATATACATTAAGGTAGTAAAATTCGTGAGCCAATTTCTTTTTACGTATATTGAGCGAAAAAGTGAGTTTTTATAGTATTACAATTTACCATGAGGTATCAACATTATTTACATAATATAGCTATATTATGTTCAACAGTATCATTCTGACAAAAAAATAAAGAAACTAAGATAATTTATTCTGTAATTATTTTTGTAAGTAGTAAAACAATGATTATTTCAACAGTTATTTCCCATAGTAATACATTTTATTCGTCTTTATTCAGTTCTTCAAAATTGTTAGATTTTTTTACGTCTACCTATTACTGGTGTCTCATAGTCTGCTTCATCGTTGTCGAGGGCTTGTTCTTATATAATGTTTTGTACAGTTCCAGTAGGTGCTCACCTAAAAATAAATAACATGTAAAAGAATATTAAAAACCCATCTATTTAATAAATTATATTCCTTAATTTTCCTTTTTTATCTAAAACTGGAAGTGCTACTAAATATTTTTGTTTTTTTTACATTTGGTAGAATAGTTTTTGGAACTCTATACAATTTGTTATTTGCAAAACTAAGGTTCCAGTATATAATAGCGCAGTGGCACTGAGTGAACGTGATGATGTCTTTTGTAAACCCAAGCGAAATATATACTCGTATAGGTATGAAAAATTAGACTTTTGCAAAATAATTAATGTGTACCTGGTAATAAGTAATTTGCTTACAGGTCGTGTATGAAAGCGCTTTTTGGCACCCCCCATACGGGGCAATTTAAATTTGAATGGCTATTTGATATTAGTGTTAGTGGCCCTCTATTCCAGGAAATCTTCTGGAAGTGACTCGCTTTGCAGCGAATCATCGCGGGTCAGGAGACTTTCAGCTTTTCTGGATGAGCATCTACTACCGCTCAAAATGTCTTCTTCTATAATTTTTCCTTTTCGCCTGGCGCACTTTTCGTAATGTTTGCGTCTCAAGGTTTCAAGCCTGACATTCAGCTTTTCAATAGGTGGCAGCTGGAAGGTGAATTTGTGCGAGGGTCGAGGAGCTGAGATAACTGACATG
The DNA here is from genome assembly GCA_951812265.1 of Taphrorychus bicolor. NCBI lineage: Eukaryota > Metazoa > Arthropoda > Insecta > Coleoptera > Curculionidae > Taphrorychus > Taphrorychus bicolor. The sequence goes on from OX638297.1 coordinate 33,090,390, forward strand.
TGAACTGTAGAACTGTCGGGTAGACGTTTTTGTGTGTCGGGGGTGCTGGTATCTACCTAGGTTATTTTGCTTTGCATATTCTGGTTAATAAAATTATTATTATTGCACTTCTCTATCCTATATTAAGTAAAACTACAAAAAGCAATTAAGTATAGTACATAATACTTTTATACTTAAATCATTATTAACAGCTTATAAATGAAGACCATTTACTAGTATTTCCAGTCTTCAAATAGGTCCTAGAGCCAATACATGATAAAAATTTAGACTTCTCTGCGTACTTACCTCAAAAATATTGCAAATCTTTTTTTGGAAAGCACTTTTTTTATAAATAATCGAATTTTCTTGTCGATTTTTTTCGACATTTTGGAATTCTTTTACTCTTTAATCCACTTAAAACGTTGATACACGTATTGAAAATTGACAACGACGCAACTTCAATTTGACAAAATCTTAAAGCTTATTGGAGACAATTGCGGCTAAAAATACCAGTTATTAATTAGTTTGACTGTATTGGTTAAAAAAACATGTCAAGCGATCTTATTGGCCAGCTTTCAAATTGCCGATTTTAGTCATCACCATCCAATTCTGTATTTACCGTATCTGTTTTGACTACAAGTAAACGACAATTGCCGTCGATGTTATACAGGGCAAATTCCATGGCAATGTAAGATGCACAAAATAATGGAATATGGTATATTATAGTCGTTTTCAGGAAGATATTCATCTAGCCACCCATGACATTGTAAACGCACCTTTTAAAACAATTGAAAAGTTACCAGAAAAGTTACTAGATCGGAGAGTGGTGCGAATCGAGCTTAACGAACGCATTTGTCGGGTTTTAACCTCAAATTGTGTAATTTTCAAACATAACTACTTTATTTCTCAAATTTTGCTCAAATCCAATTATTATTCAGCATTTGTAATGTAGAAAAAGTAAACTGGCTTAATAAACGACTAACTATCACCCAGAACTATTAACACAATTCATCGCATGCCCCAGAAAAGTCATCTGCAACCTCCAACTTCTGCAAAATAAGATGCCAGAGTAGAGTTACAAATACAAAAATTGAGACATCAAAATCACATTCAAGCAATTGTGAGTATTGATGATTGATTATTGCCAGCTAAAGCGACTGCCATATGATTTGGATTGTGTGATGATCTGTGATGATAGTCATGAGAGTCCCAGTGGCCTTTTCATATACGTACCTATATACCATATGCCATCCATAATTATGATCACTTTGGATCTTGAGTTAATATTAGTGAAGATTACCCCCCATGATAAAGAAAAGATATTTCGATGAATTTACTGTTATATCATTTCAGTTGTCATTTGGCTTCATTGGTGGATCAAAATTGACCCTTTCATTCATTTGTAGGTATTTAGAAAAGTGTATTTTTGTTTAGAGAAGTGTATTTTTGTTTTATTAAATAAATGTGATTTTACATTATAAATTAATTATACTAAAAGAAGTCTTGCCTAATTGAGCATTTAGTTTCTTAAACTACCTAAATATCCAGAAACTAAAATGTTTGTGTGGTGGTTTATTAATTGTCTGATTTAATATTAGGTTTGTTCCAACATTCTAGAGAACCATTGCAGAACATTTAAAAAATCATTTTGGCCAACACACCAACAAACATTTCAAATTGAAATGAGGAACCATCTTGACATGGTTGCAGAACCACTGTGGACAAGCACATTGTTTATTTCAATTTCGATATCATATTAGTGAGTTGTCAAGAATGATAGACCCTTCTGGAATGGTTTCTTGGTCGAGTGGAACCAACTTATTTTCAACTAAAGAGAGCTACAGTTCTTTTAAACTAAATAGAATGGGCAGGGGCCATTTCTTACAAACTCAGTTGAAAAAGTTTTGACTTATAATACTTACGTATAGACATAGAATTTGAAGTAACTTTTAGAAACAAATAAAGGCTATTTATTAGTTTGAAATTAAGAACCCCTTTGCAAATAACTTACTATACCTGGAATGCTATTGAAGTTGCAAGAACTTTTTATTTTATATACAAGGCAAAACAAGTATAATGTGTTCAATGGAAAAACTTATTAAGTTGGCTGAGAATTGTCAGGAGACAAGAATGTTGGAGTAATAAAGTACCAGCTACTTTCATTGTTCTATCCTATTCTATGAAAACTTCATGACCAACCTGTTCACATTTTGGAAGATATTTAAAAAATTATAACTCAGACATTGGTACCACTTTTCTGACATTAGGACTTTACCTTCCACTATAGGATGTCTACCATAACATGATTTCGGAAGTGTATAGGGCAGGTCCAGGTCACTTGTATAAATTTTTTTTCTCAATGTGGGCTCTAGGACATATCTTGGGCTTCAAAGATGCACTTGAGTGTTTGTGATACTTTCAAGCTAACTTGTATATTGTTTTGGAATTTTTAGTGAAATGAGTTATGAGAAAGAAAAATAAAAGGTTTCTGCTTGGTTTCTGTTAAAATCTCAAGTATAATTAAAAATTATATTTGCAGAAGAAGATAATTACACACACATGCCGTTAGCTTTCTTCTAAGAATGGAAGATCCACATCAAAGGCACACTAAGGGTTGTTGTGGTAATATATTATACAAGACACTTAAAATCTATCAAGAGGCTCCTTTTGAGGCCCAGTCCTTAACAATCACATTAGCAAAAAATGAATATACCTAATATGATATACAGGAGTATAATAATATATAAACACTTAGTGTTATTTTGACAAATGTTATACTTATGCATCCTTCGGAGAGATTAACACTTACATAGTTAGCACTCTGTATAACTGAGAACACAACGGTCACCCTCAAATTGAATGCCACACAATCACTTAACAGAGCATTTAAATTTATAAACAGAAACACACACATATTTTGTTTAGGTTAGTCCGTCCGTCCTTCCTTTGGCACATTCATGGATAATTGAGATGGTCAAAAGATCATTCTTCATTTATCTTGGATAATGCAAAATCATTCAGTAGCACCTTGATGATGTGACTTGAATACTGCACACTGCGCAATTCTTTCTTTCTTTGGTTTTATTATTGTCTGCAAGTGAATTTTCCAATTCGCAAGTATGAAGCACTTTGCTTACAGTCTTCATACAAAGTCAAAAACAAACAATACATGCAGCTGCAGCTCTGCTACTGGAGTTAAGGAAATTGCGAGGAAAATTGTTAAAAAATAGCTTCATTCTCCAATAAGGGATCAAATCCGTGGTAGGTTCTAGGTTTATTTCACTTTCTGCTTTCACTATATGAGTTGTTGAGTAGAAAAGTAGTACTATAAACATAAAGGACTGTTTGATGACAATAGGCAGTGTAGTTATTTGATAACTACTCACGAAAATTGGAATAAGAAAAAAAGAAATATGAGAAATACATTCACAATAGTTACAAAGATGCTTTCAAGGAATCGTAATACGTAATATTATGCTCTCTTTCTCAAAATACGTGCTGAAAACAAGGATAGAACATAAGCGTCATGCCATTTCTTAAATTTTGAAGGAATGTCTTAGATACCAACAGAAAATAAGAATTTCCCCAGATATCAGTTGAAAAATTTTTGGAAGAAGGGCTGCCACTACAAAACCGATATTTCCATGGCTGGCTAGATGAATATCTTCCTGAAAACGACTATATATTACATGTGAAGAGACCCTGCTGTTTTATTATTTTGGATCTCCTTTTGACCTCCAATAATTCGAAATCGCGATTCGCCATTTGATGTGGTTGACGATAAAATTACCTCTTAGGTATCTTAAAAATGGCGGACTTCCGGCGAAAAAGCTGGATTATTTTTAGGGAAATATCGGCATTTGTTTACTCTGTCCTTATCTCCTAGCTTATTAATAGAGAGTAAAGAGTGTGGCCACAACAAAGACCTTCTTTGTAACACTTTAATTTCTGTAAAGGTATCTTAGAATATTCAAAAAGTGCTCAGGGAAAAGTATCAGGTTAGGAACAAAAAGTGTTACAAAACCGGCCGGTAAAGTGAGTTCGGGGCGCCACCAATTTTAATCAATTAAATTGGAAAAATCCTGCGCTGTTAAGTAGCTGATCAGTTCCCTTTAGCCTCTTCCAAAATACCCATAGTACTTGCAAACAAAATAAAACTAACAAGTTTAATTTATGTCCTATAATATCAAAGAACGAAATCAATGTTGTACAATATGATGATTGTACTTCAAGTCAATGAGTGAAAGGTTTTCCTTAATTCTACTTATCACAATTGTCTGGAAAATATCTCCCTAGTGGTGATCACCAAGCGTAACAATAAAAAAAAACAGGTTAACTTAAATACTACTACTTAGCTTGACACGACGCTATTACAGATGGTCACAAAGGCTAGGCGCCTTAGGTCCAAAACAACGCAAAAGGTAGTGGCTATTGGCCCTCCAAAAATTATGGTGGTAGCTGTCTGCCTCTTACAACAATAGTGGTGGTTTTCGAACAATAAGGTGGTGATTTGCACCCCTCGGTAACAATAAGGTGGTGATTCAGAAACAATAATGGTGCCTGGTAGCCCCTTAGAAACACTAAAGTGGCTGTTGGCCTCCTTGGAAAGACCAAAAGGTGACGGTAGGCCCCCTTGGAAACACTAATGGTGGCGGTAGGCCCCCTTGGAAACACCCTAGGAAGGACATTATTTACTAAGATGCCCCTTGACCTAGTTTATTTTTCATTTATATGTATGTTTCGTGAAGCGATTACATACACAAGTTAACCAATAAAGTGACAGGAAAATTTTTCTCATGAACTTCTTTACATCAAATGGACTTTGTAAACTTAAAATCAATAAATAAAATAAACAAAAGTTATTCAATAATTGAAACAAATCCACCCAGACAATTTAACCCCGTAATGACCCCAGATTGGATTGGAAAAATCCAACAAATAAAGAAAAATCATAAAACTCTAAACATAGATAAATTAATGAATAATTACCTCGTCCACGAGGGTTTCCAAAAACAGAACAAAATATACACGTGGTGTGGCTGCTTTCAGCCCTCACATTAACCTTGCTGACACGTGGTACAGTGGCTTATGTGGCCCTGGATCGTAGTATAGGTTGACAAATGCTTTGCTTGTAGGCCTAAACTCTGATAGAAAGAAAATACAAAAGGCTCAGTGGAAGGAAAAGAAAACCCCTCAACCAAAAAGATGGCTGACGTGAACTTACCTCTTGCTGCACAATCCAGAAATTCGGTTCAACTTCCCTCATCCAAAAATGTCCCAAAAACTGGTCCAGTGACCCCAAAACTAACACCAACTAAGGGAAGTTGAAATACTACTACAAATCGACTAAATCCTACGTAGTGGTTTACACTTTTACGTCGAAATGAGTAGCAGCAAAGAGACGAGTGGTGCCTTCCACGTGTCTTGATCCAGAAAGAAAGATCTTCACCAATATTCCGATTTTCAATAGATAAAAGGTGGAGGTGGGGAAAAGATATTGGTCGAGAGCGCCAGCGCGCAACGAACAATATACGAATGACAACTCTCATTGTTATCGAAAGGCGTTTTAGGACGACACCCAAAATACTTGCTCTCGCTACCCTTTTTACTCCTCAGAAAATAAGCAAAATGTACCACTTTAAGTTTGTCCCATATGTTTTCCATTTCATCTAGTGATATTATCATAAAATAACGTTTGACTTACGAACAGCTAACAATGGGCTATTAGGTGCAGCCAAAGAATTTGGCTGCACTACTCTCCTACATGGCGGACTTCCGGCCAAGAAGCCGAAGCACTTAGGCGGATAGGCAGTCACCTCCATATCTACACAATTCACCCATTGCCAAAACAAATCCGTCAATCAATCCAACATTTGAAATAAGTCAGTTGTTTATTTATTATCCAAGTTTTGGGGTTATAATTTCCCAAACTTAATAAAATCTGTGGCCTCCCTTATTTAAACAAAGGCAAGGAAAATGGGCGCAACTCACTGCCAGCACAGTCCTGAGACCCCTGACAAGACAAAACGTGAACCCTATCCACCTTCCACAGGTTAGCAAAAAAGGTAAATAAACAACCTCAAACCTTTACACTCGAGCAGAACAATAAACGTTTCAGCCCCAAATAAACGACAAATATCCGCATTTGCAGGACTAATTATAGCGACAGTTTTCAACCGTTACATCTTTTAGTAGACACCTCAGAATATGTAAACTAAAGGAATCCACGCGCGCAATTCTCCGCTATATTGACAGCTGTTACCAAAAATGATGAGACGCCATGTCTAAGGCGAAAACCAAACGTTTCGTTGGCTATGTGTTTTTCTGCAATAAATTGCATTTTGCAAGACTTTAATATTATAAATAATTGTGTTGTTTACAATGGGGGGATGTGCAGATTACGGTTGTAAAAGCAGCGGCTATAGAAAGGAGCCTGGAGTAACGTTTCACAGGTAAACAGATAATGGTGTTATTCAGCAACAATTAAATTATTTCAAATATCTCTAAAACCAGTTATTTTATATCCGAATCTTTGAAATATGATTTAGTATATACCGCAGTGAAGTCAATAATGCTATTTTTCTAATCCTGTAACTTGTAGAAAGTTTTTTTATTTAAATTTTTGAGCAGTTTTTCCAGTGGCGCAGGAGGTGTAATCCCAGGGTTATCAACGACTATTAATTCATAATTATTTTTATTTATTTAATAGTAAGTCGATGTTTGCTAATAATATTACTAATGTTACAAATAGTAATTTAGTTCTATTATTATTTTTAATAAAATATTTTCTTATGTGCTACCTTAACAACGCTGCGTCACTGGCATTTTCACACTTGACAGATTGGAGCAAACTGGTAACAGACGCCGGCGTCGTATCCTACTTCCTCTGGTTTGCCTTTTCTAAGGTAGACACCAACAACTCTTTCGTCTTCAAGAACTCGGATATTTTATCTTTGTCATTATTACAAGACAATGTCAGGCTAATCAACGATGCCATAAGAAAGCATTACGTCAGTCAAAGTCAAAATCTTGATTTTTTATTGAATGAAAGGTTGCTACAAGAGAGATAAACTTATCAGAGTTCGTAATGTATAAAGGGATGGGTAGAAAAAAGAACGTTGAACATTTTGCAATCTGTTCTGCAACGTATGATCTCGAGTCTACCAAAAGAAAATCTGCACAATAACCAAATTATTTCGCCAAAATTATAGGCGAAAGCATTAAAATTATTTTTTTATAGAGAAACGGTGAACTATTCAAAACTTCGTAACGCTAAAAAATGCACGTGACCTAAAAATTGTTCAAGAAAATGGCGTCATTTCGTCAATTCAGACTTTTTTCTAGGAGACTTGTGAAGACATTCATAAGTCTCCTAGGAAAAACTAGGCATTGTGACTAGGCTTTAGTTTTTAAGACTCCACACCAAAGAGCGCCTACTTATTTTAAATGGCAATTTATTAAAAAATATGGATGTATATATATACACCCAACGAGGAAGTATACTACATCAGGAAAGACCCTCCTGTTTTACAGTTTTAGTAGTCTTAGCCCCCTTTTTTAACAGTGGTTATCTTAAAAATGGCGGCGATATCCACTTGAATTGACCTTTCTTGACGTCTTACGTCAAGTCATTTAAAGTTGTAATTCGCCAATGATGTGCTCTGACGATGAAATTACGTCATTTAAAAATGGCATACTTCTGGCAAAAAAAGGACCATTATTAGATAAATATCGGCATTTGTTTGCTCGGTCCATATCTCCTAAGGCATTGCATAAATCATTCACTTATTGTTGACATCAAGTATGTGTTGAAAATCTAATTTTGACATTTTTATCCTATCTTCTCAACATGTGCGGAAAGGAGATAGAGATAAAAAATGAAGATTTCCAATGTAATGAGATGTCAAAAATAAGTGAATTAGTTATACTTTTATTCATTTGATTAGACACAAAATTTGTTTAATTGACTACTTCTTACCTTACCACTCTTGTGCCCGCCCCACCTCTATTAACACTAATTAATTTAGAACAGATGTAACAATTTACTTTCAGTGGTCTTTCTCAAAGCTAAATAACTACATATTATTTGACAAAACTGTAACGTTATTATTTACGAACATATGCGGATATGTTATTTGCTCTGTCGGCTCTCTGGATGTTTATTTGATAACGCAACTTTATCAAGTGACAATGATTTATTTCCATCAATTTTGCCTGTTTATATAAAATTACGTTTTTCCCTTTGAAGGTACGAATAGTTGGTAAACATCATTAGCGACGCCATCAATTATGTAAAATTGTCAACGGCAGATTGTTGCGTTTTGTGAACAGTTGCTCCTGAGTGCATTCGGCAATCGATTTTGAGAAGAATGGGCGATATTTCATCTCGCTCGTTTAATGGTAAAAGGAACAAAAGGAAAATCCAGCGCGCAACGTACCTACACACACACACAAACACATATACACACAACAGCAAGAAGTATGGCGTCGGTCTTGAGCCATTGATCCCCAACTTGTGCCGCCAACTCCAACTGGATTTGCCCCGGATCTGGGCCTTCCTTCATAATTCTTTTTTATGGGCCCGTGTGCCACCGGCCAATGTTCGCGACGTATCTTTACAGCCACCTTCTGTTGTTTTGACTTTATTGAGATTAGTTTCATGGGTTTTATTCAACGTCCTCACTTTTCAGACCGGAATCCGTTAAATTCATTCGTCGAAAAATTTTAAGCGATACGTGATTTTTATAGACTCTGAGCCACTTTATTCAAGACATGGCAAAAGTTTACCGGGAGAATAAAAAATTCCATTTTTTTTCAAGCGGGCTAAAAGTACGTCATTTGTTTTCTCCATACGCACACCTAAAGTGGGCTTTCAAATCCTGAGACCAAAAAAGTAGCAAAAAAGTCCTAGGCAGTAAAAGTAAAGTCAAAAGTCACCGCTAGTGTCATGGTGGCGCATATATAAACGATTTTCATTCACCAAAATTATTTTAATAATAGATGACACCAGATAAACCGATCTGAGTGTATTGCCATCTTTACATTCTTGTTGAAAAAACAAAGGACAGAAATACTCTCAGAGCACTCAAGAGCACCATCCGAAACCGTTATTAGTCGAAATCGCATAGGTTCTCGAGTTCTGAATTCGTCTGTTAAATGTCATGCGCGTCATCATATTTATCTGTCAATGTGACATTTATTAATTTAGTATTAAAAATAATGCTACAAATTCTTAGTTTACCATAATCATTGGTTATTATTTAATACATTAAAACCATTGAACATTGAAAACCACCATTCTAACATATTCTATGTATTTTACAAATAATATACACCCCTAATTGGGTAAGTACCTAGACCCGCTTAAAGAGGATGAGAGAAAATTGCAAAACTGAACCACTTTTAAATAGATTTCTTATTTCTTGTATGCTTGAAAAAAAAATAGTATATGTTACTCGGAGTAAAAAGTCTTTTTGTGCTTCGCCCAGTTGCAGGCCTCAGCTTCGCTTCGGCCGTCAATCTCTGGGCTCAGCACGAAAAGACCCACTTTTACTCCTAGTGACATAATCTACTATTACTTTAAAATAGAGACAATCCCAGAGAAGCGGCTGTTTTCGCCATGGTGGTAGCAAACAATTGCCGATATCTTCCTGAAATTGGCCCCGTTTTTTGCCCGAGTTTGTCTGACCCGTGACGTAATCCTTAGAGCATATCAATTGGCGAATCACAGTTTCGAATCATTTGACGTAAGACGGCAGGAGCCTCATTCTGTAGGAAGTTGTGAAAGTGAGATAGAAAATTTTGACAACCTTGATTGGTCAAAAAAATCTATTGACCAATTCCATTGGCCAGAGAATTTCATTTTCACTTTCACTTTCACCTTTCTATTGAATAAGTGCCCAGGTTTCGCGCGATTCTGCCATTTTTGCGTGTCCCACTGTTAAAAAAAAAGGAGTCAAAACTATGAATCACGAGGGTCTCTCCACATAAATGCTAGCGCGTTGGTTTCTGCTAAAGTTAGCGACATATTCTTAATAAATTATTAAAAACGAATTTTCATTTCTCTTATATCTCTCCATCTGATACGTCCTGTGCACTTCCTCCACCATTTTTGGCAAAAAGCTTCAATACCCCAAAATAAGCCGATTTCCTCTTTTTGTTTTGTCATGGCATTCGTCAGTGGGCCAGGGTAATTCAAAGAGGCTGTGTGTGCTCCACAGCGGTCCGATCAAAATTATTGATCCAAATACAGTGGGCAAAAAACCCCAGAAAAAGTACCGACGCAAAACCCTGTCAGCTAATGGATCCGCGCGTTTGCAGGGGTCGATGTCTTCATTCCGTAAGTCTTCATTGCGTGCTACTTCTTGCATATGTATTTTTGGAGAAAGTTTTTTACAAAAGCACGAATTATGTGAAAAACACTTTCTTATGAGTTTTTTTATTAGCGAAGTGCAGGCCGAAACTTTCGAAATTATAATGGTAATTTGTGTAAAGTTTTGACAGGAGTAGGCAACCAAATATACATCTTTCCACACAAAGTGCGTCATTAAAGAATCTGATTATAGGTACCTATACTCATAGGTATAGTCATAGGAACAAGATATTTTCGAATAAATAGTAAAAAATGAAATAAGTGAAACCTGAGCCAAATTTTCTGGAAAAGTTCATGTAAAACATGCCCAAAAATTATGCCGTTTTGATCTACAGGGAGTGTAAGAAAATTGTTTTTTTTTGTCATTTTACTGCTTTTTAAATAGACCAAGGACATGATAATTCCTTGGGGCGAGTTCAGGGAAGTAAGGAGGAAGTGGTACATACTCAAACTTTAAATCTGGGATGCTCGTCACAGTTGGAGTGCGTTATCGTGTTGAAAAAAGAAAGTTTAAAGTATATCCTTACTCAGAGACTCTTGGTTTTGATGGCATGCTTGAGGCGGTCAAGTTCAGTAGTTCTGAGCATGTGGCCCTAGTAACTTTAACCCTCCGTAGGCATATAGTCTTTGAAAATTATCCTCTTGCGTCCGTCACAGGGTCAGCATAACCCTTCCTGTCGCAACTTGTAAACGAAATTTATTTGGGTTTCAGCGAAAAAGGTTGTCACCATTATCTTATTTTTCGGTTTTTGATTGATGATAGTGTACCCATGAGTCATCTCCAGTCACTACTCCTCCCAGAAAACCGTCTCCTTCTATTTGATACTGAATTGCTTTGAAACCCGCTTTGCTAACACTTTATGGAAATTGATGAGATTGTGTTTGAATATGAATGCTTTCTTCCTCATGCACTGCTATAGAGGCGTTACCATTTTAAGGTGTCAATGTGACAAAACTCGGAATTTGTCCTTCTAGATCTCAAAAATAGAATTTCTGCCAAATTTGAAAACAAGGTTAAACATCGCGCATTTTTAGATCACTTGTAAGGTTCTTGTTCGACTCTGACTCGTACCTACTAAGGCACTGTTACTTTTTCAACTGTCTCTACGTCTACGTTATGTTAGTATAATAATAATTCTTGAGTGACAATCTCTCTCCCTCATTGGAATCTCCATTGTTAATGTTTTCCCTGTGTTCCTTTAGTTCACTTTCGTCTCTATTGTGAACATGTTCTCTCATTATCGTCCTCTCCCTCTATGAGAGAAGAGAAGAAAAAAATGCCTGGAAAAAAATGATGCCGTAAAATATCGAAAGAACTTTTAAAAATTAAAATCTTCATAACTCTTTTCGCTTGACTGACAGCTGAACCTAACTTTGATCCACGATTGTACAAGTTTGGAGGCTGAGCAGTGGCGTACCCCAAGTCAAAGATGAGTTTTTTTTCAATCATCAAATTTACGGCGTCTCTACTGTCACTCCGGGACTATGTGGGGTATAACGCTCCCAATGCGTAGATTTCTTCATATGTCTATATGATAAATTTTTAAGCCTAATTCCAATAAGTTAAACACAAAAATCTAGAAAAATTTGCAAAATTGGGGCGGTTTTTTTTTGTAATGGTCATCTTCTTAACCTTCTAGACCCCCTTAGTTAGGCGACTGATTCCATGACAGTGGTACCAGGAGAAAGCGCATATCTTTGGACACTTTTAATCTTACCCCCCAAAGATGTCACTTTAATACAGAGCAAATAAAAAAATGTCCGAAGACAGTTAATCAAATGTGTCCAAAATAGTATAGTAGTTTGTTGCAATTTTTACGAAAACTATAGCGGGGCCTAGTTTCGGTTCTATATGGGTAACTAGAATACGTGGAGAGAAAAAAATCAGTTGTTAGTTGTGGTCTACCTCTTATACCGGGTGAGCTACAAAAGTTTTTCTGTGTCAAATTTTTTGCCAATTTGGGTGTACTTTTCTCACATTACACTCTGTAGATTACACATTTTTACAGCAAAAATTCTGAAATAATTCAGAGACGCTGTTAGGTAGCTGATCAGTTCCCTTTAGCCTCTTCCAAAATACCCATAGTACTTGCAAACAAAATAAAACTAACAAGTTTAATTTATGTCCTATAATATCAAAGAACGAAATCAATGTTGTACAATATGATGATTGTACTTCAAGTTAATGAGTGAAAGATTTTCCTTAATTCTACTTATCACAATTGTCTGGAAAATATTCCCCTAGTGGTGATCACCAAGCGTAACAATAAAAAAAAAAACAGGTTAACTTAAATACTACTACTTAGCTTGACACGACGCTATTACAGATGGTCACAAAGGCTAGACGCTTTAGGTCCAAAACAACGCAAAAGGTAGTGGCTATTGGCCCTCCAAAAATTATGGTGGTAGCTGTCTGCCTCTTACACACAATAGTGGTGGTTTTCGAACAATAAGGAGGTGATTTGCACCCCTCGGTAACCATAAGGTGATGATTAACCTTCAGAAACAATAATGGTGCCTGGTAGCCCCTTGGAAATTGGCGGCGGTAGGCCCCCTTGGAACACCCTAGGAAGGACATTATTTACTAGGATGTCCCTTGATCTAGTTAATTTTTCCTCTAAATGTATGTTTCGTTAAGCGATTACATACAAGTTAACCAATAAAGTGACGTGAAAATTTTGCTCATGAACTACTTTACATCAAATGGACTTAGTAAACTTAAATTCAATAAATAAAATAAACAAAAGTTATTCAATAATTGAAACAAATCCACCCAGACAATTTAACCCCGTAATGACCGAGATTGGATTGGAAAAATCGAACAAATAAAGAAAAATCATAAATCTCTAAACAGAGATAAATTAATGAATAATTACCTCGTCCACGAGGGTTTCCAAAAACAGAACAAAATAAACACGTGGTGTGGCTGCTTTCAGCCCTCACATTAACCTTGCTGACACGTGGTACATTGGCTTATGTGGCCCTGGATCGTAGTATAGTTTGACAAATGCTTTGCTTGTAGGCCCAAACTCTGATAGAAAGAAAATACAAAAGGCTCAGTGGAAGGAAAAGAAAACCCCTCAACCAAGAAGATGGCCGACGTGAACTTACCTCTTGCTGCACAATCCCGAAATTCGGTTCAACTTCCCTCATCCAAAAATGTCCCAAAAACTGGTCGAGTGACCACAAAACTAACACCAACTAAGGGAAGTTGAAATACTACTACAAATCGACTAAATCCCACGTAGTGGTTTACACTTTTACGTCGAAATGAGTAGCAGCGAAGAGATGAGTGTTGTCTTCCACGTGTCTTGATCCAGAAAGAAAGATCTTCACCAATATTCCGATTTTCAATAGATAAAAGGTGGAGGAGGGGACAAGATATTGGTCGAGAGCGCCAGCGCGCAACGAACAATTGACGAATGACAACTCTCATTGTTATCGAAAGGCGTTTTAGGACGACACCCAAAATACTTGCTCTCGCTACCCTTTTTACTCCTCAGAAAATAAGCAAAATGTACCACTTAAAGTTTGTCCCATATGTTTTCCATTTCATCTAGTGATATTATCATAAAATAACGTTTGACTTACGAACAGCTAACAAAGGCTATTAGTTGCAAGCAAGGAATTTGCAAAGTCCTCTCAAACATGGCGGACTTCCGGCCAAGAAGCCGAAGCACTTAGGTGGATAGGCAGTCACCTCCATATCTACATAATTCACCCAACAAATCCGTCAATATATCAGTCAATCAATGCGACATTTGAAATAAGTCAGTTGTTTATTTATTTTCCAAGTTTTGGGGTTATAATTTCCCACACTTAATAAAATCTGTGGCCTTCCTTATTGAAACAAAGGCAAGGAAAATGGGCGCAACTCACTGCCAACATAGTCCTGAGACCCCTGACAAGACAAAACGTGAACCCTATCCACCTTCCACAGGTTAGCAAAAAAAGGTAAATAAACAACCTCAAATCTTTACACTCGAGTAGAACAACAAACGTTTCAGCCCCAAATAGACGACAAATATCAGCTTTTGCATGACTAATTCTAGCGACAGTTTTCAACCGTTACAATCCCCCCTCTTCCCAGGAAGGAGAGAAACTTCAATTATTGAAGTTGACCGACGATGACGGTCTCTAGTCCCAAACAAAAAAACTTTCTCCAGTAAGAAACCAAAAAAAATAAGCTACTCACTCCATGGTGTGCAGTTGGATGTTCATTCAAAAATGGAAGAATTAGCTCCAACTAAAACCACTACATACAATTAGGTTTACTTTACTCATTTAGAATCCAGGAACTGAGCTCACAGCTGAGAGCTTGACACAGGAATGCGACGTTCGAGAACACACATCTACCCAGAAAACTCAACAGTTTGGAGGTGCACAAAATTTAAACAACACTATCAGGTAATCATTTCATAGAAAACAACGCTAATGTACTAGTACTCAACACACTACCTTGCAGTTACCTCTGCAGATTAGTGATACTTGAAAGAAATGAAACCTCGCAAGATTTTGATATGAAACCCTACCAACTGTTAACAAAACAAAATTACACAATACACGAATCAACAACAAAATGAATCGCCGACATATCACAAGACACCGACCCAAAAACAAAGGCAAGACACCGACCCAAAAACAGAGACTAAGAAGTTGTTATAATATATTTGGACGTTAATAAACAGACATGAATTCTTCATGCAAACTTGGCTAAGCAGTTGGAGAATTTACTGGTTTGAGATTTTCGACATGCCAAACTCCTTTGCTACAACCATCCTCATCCTGCAACTCGTAAGTACAACTTCCAGTACGACGCTTGATCAAAAACGGTCCCACATATGTAGGAGCCAGCTTTGCACTATAGTACTTTGCAGCATCAGAAAGTACCTTGTTCCTACGCCATACCCTCTGTCCTACAAAGAACTGGTCGGCGGGTCTCCTTCGCAAATTGTGTCGCTGCTGCTTTGTGTCGCTTCATCAGCTTAGAATATAGCTCTTGCATTTTATTCACCTTGTCTCTAACATATTCGACCACATCCATTTTCTCCGTCTCAGTAGGTCTATCACTATAGTCCTGTCCGTACAATTTATATTTTCTCCCAAATGTTACATCAAATGGTGAATACCCTGTTGTCTCATGTCTCGCGGTCCTTATAGCACAAGCGATACTGGCCAAATGATCATCCCAAGTCCTATGATCACTTTGATTCACATAAGTCCGCAACATAGTTTTCACTACCCTGTTTACACGTTCGACGGGGTCTGCTCTAGGATTGTAGTGCGCTGTATAACAAATTTTTACTTTATATGTGTCACAAAGCTTCTGAAATTCCTTGGATTTCATAGGTGTTCCATTATCACAAGTCAGATACTGTGGGGCTCCATAGGTCAGAAATACACCTTCCTCAATGTTCTTAACTAATACCTTAGCATTCGCTGCCCTACAAGGGAAAATCAAAACATATTTACTAAAATAATCCGACACCACTAATGCTTGGGTATTTCCACGTTTGGAACGCGGCAAAGGCCCAACAAAATCCAAACTTATGGCCTGAAAGGGTTCTCTAACCTCCGGTCTATCTCCCATATATCCGGCTGGTTTTCTTTGTTCTACTTTGTTCTGGCTACAATCACTACAACACTTGATATAATTCGCCACATCAGAACGCATCTTGGGCCAATAATACTTTTCATGTAGGCGCCAATAGGTCTTAGAAACACCACCATGTCCTGAAGATGCATGGTCGTGACAACGTGACAGTACAGCCTTACGCTTATCCTTCGGGACCACTAATTTCCATTTATCTGCTATGCTCAACGGTGAACTGTCCTTAATATACTTATACAACAAACCATTCTCAATTCGCCAAGCTGAATATTTCTTCGGGTTAATCTCAATCAACTCAAACATTTTTCGATACCAGCGATCAGTGGATTCAGCAAAATCAACCTCATTTACCTGCAAACAATCAACAAGAACAGACACTGAACGCGACAAGAAATCCGGCACTATATGTTCCTTTCCCTTACGATGAATCAACTCAAAGTCGTAAGGTTGAAGCCTTAAAGCCCACCGAGCCAAACGACCCTGTGGATCTTTCAGATTATGTAACCATAATAATGAATGATGATCCGTGATTACTTTAAAATGTGTATGCTCCAGATAATGCCTGAGCTTCTCTACACTCCAAATTACGGCTAAACACTCTTTTTCAGTAACTGTTAGCTTTTGCTCCTGCTTAGTCAATGATCGTGACAAATAACAAACTACTTTTTCCCCATCATCATATTCCTGTGTTAGTACTGATCCTATCCCGTAATTAGAAGCATCAGTCTGCAAGACAAAAGTTTTGTTAAAATCAGGACAAGTTAATATAGGCGCGGTAACCAAACGTTCCTTAATACTTTTGAAAGCTTGTTCACATTCCTGTGTCCATGTCCAACGAACCGACTTCTTTATTAAATTCGTTAATGGAGAGATGACAGACGAAAAATTTGGAACAAAACGCCTATACCAAGAGGCGGTACCAACAAACCTACGAATTTCGTTAACATTACGAGGTGATGGAATATTCAAAATTGCCTCTACCTTTTAAGGATCTGGCCTAAGACCATTGCGATCGACAATATAACCCAAATACTTTAGCTGAACCATACAAAATTTACATTTCTCCTTGGACACTACTAAACCTGCCGTAGACAACCTCTCGAAAACAGTCTCCAATAAACTCAAATGCTCGTCAAACGTCTTACTAATCAGCACAATATCGTCCAAGTACACCATTACTTTAGGTTGGAGATCCGCACCCAATATATTATCTACAATCCGCTGCCAAGTTGCGGGAGCATTAGTCAGCCCGAATGGCATACGTACAAACTGAAACAACCCTCTTCCTGGCACAGTAAAAGCAGTAAATTCTCGAGAATTTTCACTAAGTGGTACCTGCCAAAAAGCGGATTTAATATCTATGCTACTAAGATAACGTGCATCACGAAGACTATCTAATATCGCTGAAATATAGGGCAATGGATAACTATCCCTTTTAGTAAGTCTATTAAGAACACGATAATCACAACAAAACCTGTAAGTGTTAACCTTCTTACGAACAAGACAAACTGGACTTGACCAAGGACTCTTTGATGGCTCCACAACCCCAAGTGACAACATTTCATCTAAAGCTTCATTAATGATGTTTTGCTTATAAGGGCAAACCGGATAATACCTTTGCTTTACTGGCTTCACTCCTGGCTCCAATTCAATGACATGTTCTGCACCGGTACAACAACCTAACCCATTACTCATGCTAGACATCGCCTTCTCTACCACAAATTCTAACTGAAACTGCTGCTCTTCAGTGAGGCTGAACTCATCTTGTAAACTACAAACAGTAGGCAATATATCATTCTCTGCAAAGTGCCATACATCTTGTCTTAGGTCCGGCACTAAAGCCATTTCAATCCAGAAATCCACTCCCAAAATTAACTTGTGAGGAAATTCTGGCATTACAAGTACATCTATTATGCGGGTTTTATCTCCTAACGTCATCGGTACCTGAACAGAACCTACACTAGTACTACACTGACCATTAGCCACAGTGCAAAACAAAGTCTCCTTCTTCATTTTCAAGCCTAAATGCTGCAATACAGCAAAACCAGTACTTCCTACTAAAGTCCTAGTAGCTCCACTATCTAACAATCCTAACATTGGGACTCCCAAAACTGAAATTTTCAAATACGGACGCTGATCACCTTGAGCATGAGACAACACAAAATCTAAAACAGCTTGCTTAGCCAACAAATCATTATTATGGACAACACCAAAATCGGGAGAGACTGCATTGTCCAAACTCAGCTTCTCCTCTGTTCGTTTCCCGAAGCTCCACATTTACTACAAGTACGGACAGTAACATTCTCTTTACCACACTTAAAACAGTGTACCTTCTTGGGTTTAGGACAATTACGGCTAATATGCCCTTCAGCCTTACAATTCCAACAAGATACTCTACCACTTGAAGTTCCTAACTCATTCACCGACAATCGAGAAACCGACTCTACAAAAGCTAGATCTGGCTCTACCTGATTAGCTTTCCTCCGAGGGGGTGGTACATAATTATCCACTCGATACTTTCTTGCCTCCAGCTTAAGACATTCCTTCTCCAACTCCTCCATAGTATCAACAACGCGAAGCTGAGTTGTGTAAAACGGCGCTAAATTTTTAATGACAATTTCCAATTTTGCCTCCTCTGGAAGTGGAATATAATGATCATAACGCCGAAAGAGTGCACTCATAGTGGCCATATAATCAACGATGCCCTCTGAAGGATCCTGTGTTCGATCCAAGATTTCCCTAAATAATCTAGACTTATAATCAGGCGGTTCATAATGTGTAGTCAACAGCTTGGACAGCTCCTTCCAACAGGTAAATCTATCTCGATTTGAACGAAACCAATTCAAAGCCCTTCCTGAAAATAAATCCACAGCCGAGTCAAACAATTCCTGCTCTGAAACACGCCTTGCTACTCTCAACTCCTCTACACGCTCCAGAAAAGCATAAACAGACATCTGTTTTGAATCACCAGTAAACTTCAAGCCCCATTTCTGAACTGACTCAAACTTACGATTAGGAGGTGGTAAAGCAATTGGTGTCGCATAAGTACGAACTGGTGTCGAAGCATGGGCAGCTAGTGGTGGATCTGCCTGACCATCCAACCATTCACTTAACTGAGGGTTGGATTTAGCCAACTGCTCCATTCGGTCCAATGCCGATAAGACGTCCTTACCTCCTGCTCCTCCTCAGACAACTCATGTACTGGAATACGCTCTATTCTATGCAACAAATGCACAGCCCTAGACTGGAAACGAATGAACTTGGATTGAACATTCTCATCCCCTATACCAACTATACCACTCTCTACATCACTTAAAAGAGACTTAATTCTCACCAACTCTTCCTTGACATTAAGACTATAAGGTGGATACTTAAGAGATCTACCCTGCTTTTCCAACTTTAATAAAGGCCTCAAAGTACTACGTAAACTTTCAACAGTTGCCTCTTCTTCCTCAACATTAATACCTCTGACCAACAATTCATAAATCAACATGTCCTTTTTTAAGTAATTGACTTCCATTTTGTAGTCCATTTTAAAGAAATAAATTCAAAAGTAAATAAAGTAAATATTGCAGTGTTATGAGAAATATGCAAACAGGTCAATGTCAACTTGATGAGCAGTGTAAGAAAAAATGTCAAAATGTCTGGCAAATCCAGGCAAACAACCACCTATCTTTTACAAAAAAAAATAGTTCAAAATCTTATACTTCAATATGCAAAACCCACCACTATACACAGTAAATTCAAACAATATTTCGCAAATATTAATTCAAATTTTGCTCATTTAAGATGCAAAATTAATGTTCACCAATATATCAAGTAAGTACCTCAACACAGAATAAGAAAAACCGTTCACTCTTAAAAGTTTTGATGAAGTGGCCCCACGTTGGGCGCCAAATTGTAACACTTTAATCTCAGTTAAGGTATCTTAGAATATTCAAAAAGTGCTCAGGGAAAAGTATCAGGTTAGGAACAAAAGTGCTACAAAACCGGCCGGTAAAGTGAGTTCGGGGCGCCACCAATTTTAATCAATTAAATTGGAAAAATCCTACGCTGTTAGGTAGCTGATCAGTTCCCTTTAGCCTCTTCCAAAATACCCTTTATGTCTTTAGTAAGTTTAATTTATGTCCTATAATATCAAAGAACGAAATCAATGTTGTACAATATGATGATTGTACTTCAAGTTAATGAGTGAAAGATTTTCCTTAATTCTACTTATCACAATTGTCTGGAAAATTTCTCCCTAGTGGTGATCACCAAGCGTAACAATAAAAAAAACAGGTTAACTTAAATACTACTACTTAGCTTGACACGACGCTATTACAGATGGTCACAAAGGTTAGACGCCTTAGGTCCAAAACAACGCAAAAGGTAGTGGCTATTGGCCCTCCAAAAAAAAAATATGGTGGTAGCTGTCTGCCTCTTTCTCACAATAGTGGTGGTTTTCGAACAATAAGGTGGTGATTAACCTTCAGAAACAATAATGGTGCCTGGTAGCCCCTTGGAAACACAAAAGTGGCTGTTGGCCTCCTTGGAAAGACTAATGGTGGCGGTAGGCCCCCTTGGAACACTAATTGGTGGCGGTAGGCCCCCTTGGAAACATTAATTGGTGGCGGTAGGTCCCCTTGGAACACCCTCGTCCACGAGGGTTTCCAAAAACAGAACAAAATAAACACGTGGTGTGGCTGCTTTCAGCCCTCACATTAACCTTGCTGACACGTGGTACATTGGCTTATGTGGCCCTGGATCGTAGTATAGTTTGACAAATGCTTTGCTTGTAGGCCCAAACTCTCTTGCTGCACAATCCCGAAATTCGGTTCAACTTCCCTCATCCAAAAATATCCCAAAAACTGGTCGAGTGACCACAAAACTAACACCAACTAAGGGAAGTTGAAATACTACTACAAATCGACTAAATCCCACGTAGTGGTTTACACTTTTACGTCGAAATGAGTAGCAGCGAAGAGATGAGTGTTGTCTTCCACGTGTCTTGATCCAGAAAGAAAGATCTTCACCAATATTCCGATTTTCAATAGATAAAAGGTGGAGGAGGGGACAAGATATTGGTCGAGAGCGCCAGCGCGCAACGAACAATTGACGAATGACAACTCTCATTGTTACCGAAAGGCGTTTTAGGACGACACCCAAAATACTTGCTCTCGCTACCCTTTTTACTCCTCAGAAAATAAGCAAAATGTACCACTTTAAGTTTGTCCCATATGTTTTCCATTTCATCTAATGATATTATCATAAAATAACGTTTGACTTACGAACAGCTAACAAAGGCTATTAGTTGCAAGCAAAGAATTTGCAAAGTCCTCTCAAACATGGCGGACTTCCGGCCAAGAAACCGAAGCACTTAGGTGGATAGGCAGTCACCTCCATATCTACATAATTCACCCAACAAATCCGTCAATATATCAGTCAATCAATGCGACATTTGAAATAAGTCAGTTGTTTATTTATTTTCCAAGTTTTGGGGTTATAATTTCCCACACTTAATAAAATCTGTGGCCTCCCTTATTGAAACAAAGGCAAGGAAAATGGGCGCAACTCACTGCCAACATAGTCCTGAGACCCCTGACAAGACAAAACGTGAACCCTATCCACCTTCCACAGGTTAGCAAAAAAAGGTAAATAAACAACCTCAAATCTTTACACTCGAGTAGAACAACAAACGTTTCAGCCCCAAATAGACGACAAATATCCGCTTTTGCATGACTAATTCTAGCGACAGTTTTCAACCGTTACAACGTAGTAGACATATAGACCCTTAATCCTGCCGAAGATCCTAGCTTTAAATTTGAAATGTTTACGAATTTTTAAACTTTAAATTTTAAACTGCTAATTTCAAGTCAATTTGTGCCGAGACCGAGCATTCAATCGAATGGCTTTCTATCCCAGGGGATACCTTGGTATGTTTTCTTTTCAGCACCTAGGAACCACTTTTTCGCTGGAACGTCACGAAATGGTCTTAATTGATATTCGAAGCGAAAGATGCAGATTTTTCAAAATTTTGACCCAAAATCCCGAATGATTCCGATTCACGTCTACGGAGCTATCGGACGTATTCGGGAGCGGCGGCTCCTGCCACTCACAGCTGAGATTTTTCGAAATGTAAACATTAACTTTAAAGGCTTAGACCAGGGAAAATTAGCCGAAGAGCGTAGAAAACTGTGTGGCAGGAGAAAATAAGGTATTTCTAGGAAGATTATTGACAAAATTCCCGGTCGTCGAGAACATTTTCGTAAATACTAGTCGATTTGAAAATTTTGTGTCGGGATTCATGTTAAAACATATACTTACATCAAAAACCCTCTCTTTTTTCGTTTCCGATGTAGAGTTGCAACTCGAGTATAAAATTGTAGACTAAAAATATACCTTTCATTAACATACCGGCCGTGACGTAGGTATGCCGTGACGTAAGCGATTAAACAGTGATATCATTGATATCTTTGAAACGATTAAAGTTAGAAAGCTGGAATTTGGTATATGTCTTACTGCGGCTACATTCTGCGATGCGACGTTTCGTTCGTTTGATATATGCCATCATCAGGCTTTTACAATGCAGTTCATTTTATACGGGAGGAATATGGTTGATAACGTCAAATTCAGGGTAATATTGATGGTAGATGGTTCAAATTTGGCTGGGAGGTAGCAAAGAGTATACCATTAGTTCTAAAAAAGCTGACATAACTGACACAGCTACGGTAGCTCAGTTACGTTAAAATTTTGAGAACTACTGAGGTGCCGTAAAATGTGAAATCGCTGATGTCTATCATGGCGACGGTAGCTAAGACATAGCTATTTTAGGAAGCGATGATTGAAAATCGAATGGCAAGTTTCCCTTATGTAATATTAACTGAAAATAGCATTTTTAAAAATCCAAGATGGCCGCCGTGGAAAAACTGGTTTTATGCCGATTCTCTGGAACGATTAGAGCTAGTAAGCTGAAATTTGACATGTCCAAACCGTGTCCAAACCAGATTCTTTTTGGTCGCAAGTACCCGGAACCCTACCGCGGACACCAAAGGTTTAATTTTGGAATTCTTTTTGAGGTTTTATTAGTTTTTTTGTCACAACTAAAAGTTTATCCGACGTTTCGACTTTTTGTTTACCATACGCCATCATCAAGGTACTCTTTTTTGTTACAACTATCGCTTTACAATTATTAATTCATTAAAATAAAAATGTAAAAAACTATTTTCAAGTCTCTCAGGAATCTGAAATAAAAGAACGGCGGACGTTTGCTTATTGTAAGGCCCACCAGAGACATGCAGAAAAGTTCATATTTAGGGATAAGCAGGTACGATTTTCGCATATGAAATTCCCTGGTCTCATGAATTTTTTAATGGGAGGTATCTAGAAAAGGTTATGTTTAGGGTACTATTGATGGTGCATGGAATGCTTTGAATTGTGAATATGAAAAAAGTCACTTCGACGTTTCGACATTTCAACTACGTTTAGGCATCATCAAGCCCTTTTTTCATAATTTTGCAGTAGTTTGGGCTACGTAAGAGCAGCGTCCGGGTATTTTCTAAAATATGGACTCCCATGTAAAATATTAAAAAGTGGGTTAGTAGTGAGTGGAAGAAAATGGTTTATTATTGACATAATAACTTGACGCGATTTCCGATGGCTTATGAAAGTGCGCTCAGAACTGTTGATAATTCGATTCGGGTTACTCGAGTTTGGCACTGATAATAAATCTAAATTTTCCTTTTTATTTGAAACGCTTTTACTTAAAAATATAAAAGGTTATAATAGACATAAAATATTTCTTCAAATAAAAGGTCATCATGTTGTCAAACTGATGTTTAAAATATCGAAAACAGTAGATGTATTGAAAAGAGTAGAAAATTAGCTGGCTGGGTGATAAAAACACTAGATCTACTGTTAGAACAGTAGATCTGGCGACACTGCAACATGATCGTATCGCTTTGACACTTCCGAGAGTCTACACCGATGAGCAAGGACATATGGACCAAGCCAGCAAATGCCGATATTTCCCTAAAAATGGTCCCGTGTTTTGGCCGAAAGTCCGCCATTTTTAAGGTTTCCATGACGTAGTGTTGTTGTCAGGGCACGTCATGCAAGAGTCATAGCAGCTTAAAGCCGGACCAGATATTGATTGTCGTATTTTGTTTTTTTTTTGTTAGGTTAGAAGTTCAGTTTTAGAAAACCGTAGAGCTAGGCGATGGATATAAGTTCGATATTCAATTGGATTAGAAATAAGAAGTAATAAAAATAATGACAGTGACAGTGACGTGCGACGTGAACTCAAACACGATATATTGACCATTCCAGAATTACATGTGTGCCCCTCAAGGCAATATGGCGGATCATCGACCTTCAAACTAGATAGATTCAGTGAGTCAATGGGTTTCGTGCACATGACGTCATTTTGCCAGAATTTTAGTAAATATAACTTCACTTTAATAATTAATTATATAATGCTTGCAATAAAACTGGTCTTTTTGCATTAATTTTAAATTCTACTAAGGCCTTTTTGGGAGATCCAAACTGTAAATTTAGTTATGTTGATGCAGAAGCACACAAATACAATATATTTTTTGTTTTCGACCAATGTAGTCACGTGTAGCACAAAACCAAACCATAAATTGTCAGGTTAGTTTACTTCCAACATGCACATGGACCACAGCGTGACCTATGATACGAAAGATTTCTGTCCCACTTTTATCACTATAAAACACCAAAAAATCGCACAAAACGTTCGCAAGCACTGTCTCAACTTCAAGCACAAAGGAAACACGTTTTGACATTTTGTGGTTGACATCAGTTCAATGACGTTGACACACACATTGGATTGACAGCATTGTTGCCAATTCGTCAATTAAGAAGATTTTCTACCTATGTTTTGATCGTGCTGTACGGCTACATTCATCGACCTTCAAACTAGATAGACTCAGTGAGTCAATCATAATATGTCAGGTTTGTTTACTTCCAACATGCATATGGAGCACAGCGGGCACAGCGGGCGAGGGGAATGAAAAAATGGCCGCCGAGTCGGGCAATCGGTGAAAACGTGATACATAGGGCGAATTCCAAAATTCACCGGGTCATCTGCCGGCTAAGTGAAATGCAAAGAGCAACAGAAAAATTTTATTTTAATGAAGATATATCATCCTAAAAGAACAAACGACATTGCATTATCGATTCTTATTCAGCATTTCGTTATATTAACACAGAAAATTTGGTATGTTTGACTATACTGTCTGACCTACACTTTGTCTGACCCTCAAAAAAATTTGTCAAAAGCAGCTGCTCTGGAATGGTCAATTCTCGAGAGATCAGCAAAAAATTACACTGACAAGTCTGTACACCTAACTTCCTAATTTTATTTGATGACGCTACATATCCCTTCAATGCTTTTCTATGTTCATTATGTTCTATGATTTCAATAAATAAGGCACAAGTTTCTGCTGGACAGTTTGGCTATCCAACGTTTTCGTATGATTTCGTAACTTTTCCCTTCAAGTTTAACTTAAAAAGAAACAAAAATTCGTCCGCGAGGACGCAAATCTATATAGAAAAGACGGAGGCAATAAAGAAATGATATAAAATAATAAGGCTGAGCCAGGTAAAGAGCGTCGACAAATAGATCAAACCCGCCGCGATCCGCAATTGAGTAGAAAGCTTTGGTAATGATCTCCTTTGAGCCTCCGGATGAGGCAGATATAAATTTGTGGCGCGCCCGCTAACTCCCTCCTTTGGGGGCCAAAATGGCGCCCCGCCGGGGGTCCGTTCCCATGGCGACCGGTTTCTTAGGGTGGCAGCATGTGACGACACCCGCAACGTCGCCCCGGCCCCGGATCCAGTCTCAGGGCCGGACGGAAGCGGCCAAAATATGCCCGGAATGGCACGAACGCATTGGTGGCGGGCGAACGGTGTTTCTGGGGGGTATAGCCGTAAATACGGTAAATTGAAGACGCATTTCCTTTGTGCCCCGTCAGGGTTTCGTTTGAACGAGCCCTAAAAGGAAAAACATTGATTTCCTCGCGTCTCGTCTTTGTAATAGATCGTAGCAGAGGAAAGGACCTAATTAATCATCGGATGATTCGCTTACGCGGCATGAAAATTCACATCGGTTCTCCCGCGAATTTTCATAAATCAACCACCAAAAGGGCTGGTGTCAGGACGAAGGGCACGGAAGCCGCAGTCGCTCCGCGATATCCCTTAAGACCTACACGGCTCGTTGTTTCCAATTATGCAAGGAGAAGACTTTGCGCTTAATTTAGCATAACGCCTCGCCCCCGGACAAGTCAAGCGGTCTCTCAGCCATTTTGTATCGCCCTTTGAGGAATTCGGTGAAGAAATTTGTTTGTCTAATGCGTTTTAATCCTTAATGTGTAGAAGGAGAGACCAAGCTTAAGAAGGGTTCAACTTGGCTGATTTTTCTACGCACGGAAACACAGCAGTTCACTTAAATAATTGTTATGATGAAAAACTTACTCACTCCTAAACTTTAGTGTTATTTATTGATAATGATAACATTTTTCTTCAAAAGTTGTTTGAAAAAAATTTAACTTTTGGCAACAGCGTTTCCAAATTTTACATTTTTGGGTGACAGCTGTAGAGCGTTTCCCATCCTTTTTTTTCTCAATAAGAATGTAAAGATGGGAATACTCTCAGAGTAATCTAAAGCGACTATCAGAAAGCGTTGTTGAAATTTACCAACTTTTGTCTACTGAATTCTACTGACCTCCAAATCAGTCAAAAAAGTTTTGCTATTACGGTTCCACTTGGTTAATGGTCGCTGCATAAAATAGGAAAGAAGGCAGATGATCCATAAAATACTTTAAAAAGGCTTTATTAACAAGAAATTATCTATCACAGTACAGTAAAGAATAAATAACATAAAACTTAAATTTAGTTGTTATCGTTATGGACGCGTTAATGGTAAATTTTAAAGGTATTCTAACTCTTTTCTAAAGGTATTCTTATTACACAAATATAGGCGTCATCACGTTTCATACAAGGGACCATGCAAGTACGCCAAGTACGTTTCATACCAAGGCCGTTTGTTATCAGGAAAGTTTATTACCACGGTGGTTTCATACCAGGACGTTTTACCTTTTATATCCGGTCGTGTTGCACATGTACAGTACGGGCGAATTCCAAAACTCACCAGATCATCTACCAAGTAGATTAGTCACTTGCTTAATCCATTAAATTGCTAGATGGCCATCACACGACCAGCTTAACCGGTAGATGATCCGGTGAATTTTGGAATTCGCCCGACATGTCTATAATGACCATCATATACTTCAATAACATACAGGACATTGCTTATCTTTTACATTACTGGCCTTGGACTGCAAAAAGAGGGGATGGAAACACAATACCTCGTATATTGGAATTTCTGCACATGCGGAAAAATTACCGCCCTTTTGAAAGTGGCACAGTTAGACCCACGTGCTGTTAGGTTCATGTATTGTCCACGAATCACGAAATAGGCCGAATGCACGTGCTTTGTAATTCGTGACATCCAATGTTGCAATTATATGTGGAATGTGCAAGTGGAAACAATTATATGTGACGGAAAAATTCGATACGGAAGTATATCATACTAACTACATATAAGCCATTCACTTATTATTGTCGTCAAGTAGGCGTTGGAAATTTGACTTTGACATTTTTATCGTATCTTCACAACATGTGCTAAAAGGAGATGGGTATAAAAAAAATGAAGGTTTCAGAGGTAACTAGATGACAAAAATAAGTAAATGTGTAATAATTACTGTGTAAATTCGAGATTTGGCAACAGCTCAGGCATACGCGTATAGTGCATCGAGTGCACGTCCCTCACTTTTTGGCATCAAGGTCACCAAGAAATGCTTGTCCAGTACGTTATAGACGTATTTGTATCCAATATGGCGCCCGTCATCAACTGACAACCTAAACTTTGACAGAAAAGCGAAATAATGTTGCCAGTTCACATTCTTTGCTCACTGTTTGCCTAAATCAGGCTGTACGATTAAATAGAAAAAATATGTGCATAAAAATGGTATTTTGCCAATTTAGGTGAGTTAGACAAACGCACTTATGATGGTTTGAGTCCCGAGCACTTGGTTCGTAAGTCGTGACATTCAATGTTGCCGTTACTTTCACGGGTCAATCCGGTTACTCGACGCTGTTATATGTAATGTCAAAATTCGATACGAAAGTATGTGATACTAACTACATAATTACTCATTGTCACCCTCAGATTCCCTCCTTTTCTTACGTTTCTTACCCTTTTGGCCCCTCTTCTTAACCTAACACCATATTGCATCGTAGGCTTCACTTTTGACGCTCTTTTGCTTTGAGTTACCGACTTTATTCTTTAATTTAATCATCCCTCAATACGTTTATGTTTCAACATTTTATTTCGTACTTGTAGTAATCTTTATATAATTTTTTTTCCATGTATTCCTTTATACCATTCCTTCCTGCTATTGTAAAAATTTTATCTTTAAACTAAGTATTCCATATGTTGTAGTAATCTGATGAAGGCACCAATTTGTGCCGAAACGTCATTAAACAAAGAAGTTAGAAGCACCCGCTGTAACTTATTTTAATCAGACAAAAGGACCAGAACCCAAGATAACAACCAACCATACATAATTACTGTATAAATTCGAGATTTGCAATAGCTCAAACACACGCGCATAGTGTATCGAGTCCAAGTTCCCCACTTTTTGGCATCAAGGTCACCAAGAAATGTCCAGTACGTTATAGATGTATTTGTATCCAATATGGCGCCCGTCATCAACTGACAACCTAAACTTTGACAGAAGAGCGCAACAATGTTGCCAGTTCACATTCTTTGTTCAGTGTTTGCCTTAATCAGGCTGTATGATTAAATAGAAAAAATATGTGCAAAAAAAATGGTATTTTGCCAATTTTTTGCACATATTGAACAGAGTCTAAGTTTACAAAATATCTGTGATATATAGAATTAATAAGTTTCTTTGCTGTAAAAAATAGTGGTAAGTTATGTCTGTGGGTGAGTGCCAAGTTTTAATTTTTTGTTTTAAGAAATTTTGTATGTTTTATGGATTTTCCATCTCCCATATTCTTCTGCCTAATTACTTAACAACAAGAACTGACACCTTATTGCATATAATACGTAATTTAAAGTACTATTTTGTAGGTACCCATCTATTTACTACACTATTTTATATTATCCTCATACTATTGGCGCACGCATGGTTCAGCCTAAAATCGACATATATCATCCCGGTGTTGTGCCAATAGTAGAGGGCGCCCACGACGAACAGGTGCCACCACTGGTGCGAGTGGCCTATAAAATCGAACTTCCCGGCCGCCCATCGTTCCGGAATTTTCGTTATGTAGATCAAGAAAGCCGCCCCGCTTATCAGGTACATTCCCAGCACACGAGGCAAAAGGAGCTACATGTGAAAAACAAATACATGTTACGTCTAAAAATACATCAGTGTATAGGATATATATTGCAGGATGCTTATTCTATAGGAAAAAGTGAAAGTGAAAATTTTGAAATCCTTGATTGGTTAAAAAATTCTATTGACGAATTCCATTGGCCAGCAATTCTCACTTTCACTTTCACTCTTTCCTATAGAATAAGCGTCCTGGTGTAGGACTTGAAATGACACTTCACACTTTTGAAAAGGCTTACGTTTTGATCCTTAAGTGGATCTTCGATCTTCCTCAGGGCCTTTGTCAGCGAGTGAAGATAGTCAAATTGTTTCATTTACTAATCGTATCCATTAATACACGCATAAAATATATGTTCAGCGTGGATTGGATACATCAGTGTACTTTTTTACATATATACTCCATTTCCCCCGATACAAAAGCGTGTGCAAAATCCACTTTGCTCACGCTTCTGATTGTTTTGCACACGCCTTGCATATACGAGTATTTTATAATACGAATGATCATTTATGAAGCAAAATCGCAGTCGTAGAAAAACTATAGTGTGTAACACGTACGAAAATCACTCTTCACACTCTTGTGACGTTGTTATCTATCACTCGCCTACGGCTCGTGTCCAAACCGTCACACTGGTGTAAAAAGGCCAATTTTCAACACTAGTTGCACAATATACTATGGCAACACCACCTTACAAAACGTCAAGGCACTTCATCTTTCATTTGCCATCAGTCAGCTAACATGCAAAGGGCGCAAAATATATATAATTTTGTATTAATACATAATTTTTACTTTTTGAGACGTTTAAAAACCTAGCCTACATTATAAATATCGAAAACTACGAAATTTATAAGTGTAGTTGCGTAATATAAATTTATAAGAAAAAATCCGGATAATTTCAAAGTGTGAGTACTCTGATATCCTTAGTTTTCCATGATTTTCCATAAAACTCAACCATCCAAGAATTGTTTTGCTTAAATCGGTTAATTTCAACGTAAACTTTCTAAAATCAACTCAAAAATCGAGATGACATTTTCTTTACAATCACCAAACTTACGTTTACTACTGGGCTTTCAAACCACCCCATTTTGGTACCCCAGTGAAACGTCGGAACCACTCCGTAGGCCGCCCAAGAGACAAATGTTATTATTTTGATGTTTTCATTGATTCCCAAGCTTGGTATCTGCAGAACCATGGCTATTATGAAGATGATCGTCACCGTGAACAAGTAGAAGTTTTGCAGGAACTGAAACAGGATTAAGTAGGAAAATTAGTTTCTGTATATTATGGTGAAGGAGATATATCTATTAAGTTCATAACTTGTCGCCGCCATGTTCAGCCTCTCGCAACTCGAATTAAAATAATACAATACAGGTTGACCCCTCCAACATTTCTCCTGGGACTGATATACCTCATTCACTTATTTTTGGCATCTAGTTACCTTTGAAAACTTCAGTTTTTTTTATACCTATCTCTTTTCGGCACATGTTGAGAAGATACGATAAAAATGTCAAAGTCAGATTTCCAACGGCTACTTAACCGCAATAATAAGTGAATTGTTTATATGTATGGCAATGTTGCATATTTCTGTGATTTTTTATAACCATTTACACTTTGGAATACGCTCAGAATAGTAGGAAAACAAACAAGTATAATCTCGATGTGTTTTTCGCATAATAAAAGTTTGCAAAGACTTAGAAACTGATTAAAACAATCAGAAACACAAAGGTTTTAATTTGTAAAAAAACCGGTAATACCAGAAAAATCTCAAAAATTTCATTCTTTGAAAAAAGTTAATTCAAAGCAAGAAGAAACTTAATGGGTTTTGAAGAAGAAGAAGAGTTCAAGAAACTCAACTGTAAGGTGGAAGAAAATAGCAAAAAACTAATAAAAATCTGACTTTTTTATTAGATTTAGTGGAAAAATAAGCTCAAAGTGGGTACAAACTTGATGGGGATTGGAATTGGAAACATATTTGGAAATTGAGGAAAAAGTCAGGTTAGGATTAGGGCCAAAATCCTTTAAAAATTTAGACAAAGTTTCTAAAAATGCAAATTTAGAGCCTCTGGAGAAATTCAGTTTCAAATTAGGGATAAAATCGAATCAAAATGCTATAGAGCGTTTGAAATTGCAAGTTTTAAGCCTGTGGGAAAATGCAAGTTAGGATTAGGAACAAAATCGGTTGAAAATGTTTAAAAGTGCAAGTTTTTAATTTTTCCAGAAATTCAGTAGGCATTAGGGCCAAAGTCGGTTAACAATTACTCAAAGCGCTAAAAAACTCATATTTGGAAATTGAGTAAAAAGTCAGGTTAGGATTAGGCCCAAAATCGTTAAAAAATTACAAAAAGCTTTCAAAAATGTAAATTTAGAGTCTTTGGAAAAATTCAGTGATTTAGAATGATTCAGAGCGTTTGAAATTGCAAATTTTAAACCTGTGGAAAAATGCAAGTTAGGATTAGGGACAAAGTCGGTTGAAAATATCTCAACGTGTCTAAAAGTGCAAGTTTTTCCAGAATTTTCAGTAAGAATTAGGGTCAAAGTCGGTTAAAAATTACTCAAAGCACTAAAAAACGCATATTTGAAAATTGAGAAAAAAGTCAGGTTAGGATGAGGGCCAAAATAGTTAAAAAAAAATAGAAAATGCTCCCAAAAATGCAAATTAAGAGCCTTGGAGAAATTCAGGTTAGAATAAGGGCTAAAATCGATTAAAAATGACTTAAGAGCGTTTGAAATTGCATAATTTAAGGCTGTGGGAAAATACAAATTTAGGTAATACAAGTTTTATACAATTTTTTATTTTTTGAGAAATGCAGGTAGGAATAAGGGCCAAAATCGGTTAAAAATTACTCAAAGCGCTAAAAAACTCATATTTGGAAATTGAGAAAAAAGTCAGGTTAGGATTAGGGCCAAAATCATTTAAAAATTACACAAAGATTGAAAAAATGCAAATTTAGAACCTTTGGAGAGATTCAGGTTAGAATTAGAGTTAAAATCGATTAAAAATGACTTAGCGAGTTTGAAATTGCAAATTCAAAAATTGCAAGTTTTATTTTTCCTGAAATTCAGATTAGGGCTATCGCCAAAATGGTTTAAAAATTAGACAAAGCTTTCAAAAATGAAAATTTAGAGCCTCTGGAGCCATTCAGGTTAGAATTAGGGTTAAAATTGATTAAAATGACTTAAAGCGTTTGAAATTGCAAATTTTAAGCTTGTGAAAAAATGTAAGTTAGGATTAGGCACAAAATTCGTTGAAAATATCTCAACGCGTCTAAAAGTGCAAAGTTTTTATTTTTACAGAAATTCAGGTGGGAATTAGGCCCAAAGTTGGTTAAAAATGAACAGTTAAATTGCTGAAAAACTCATATTTGGAAATTGAGGAAAAAGTCAGGTTAGTTCAGTCAAAATTACAAAAACTTCCAAGAATGCAAATTTTAGAGCCTTTTGAGAAATTCAGGTTAGTTCAGGTTAGGGCTAAAATCGCTTAAAAATGACTAAGAGCGTTTGAAATTGCAAATTTTAAGCCTGTGGAAAAATGAAAGTTAGGATTAGGGACAAAGTTTTTCCAGAATTTCAAGTAGGAATTAGGGCCAAAGTCGGTTAAATATCACTCAAAGCCCTAAAAAACTGATATTTGAAAATTGGGAAAAACTCAGGTTAGGATTAGGGCCAAAATCCTTTAACACTTAATGACATAGAGCAGACACTTAATGACATAGAGCGTTTAAATGTCCAAATTTTAAGCCTGTGGAAAATATCTTAACGCGTCTAAAAGTGCAAATTTTTTATTTTTTTAGAAATTCAGGGAGGAATTAGGGCCAAAGTCGGTTAAAAATGAAAGGTTAAATTGCCAAGCAACTTATATTTGTGAAACTTATTGAGGAAAAAGTTAGGTTAGCATTAGGGCCAAAATAGTAAAAAAAAATTACAAAAAGCTTCCAAAAATGCAAATTTTAGAGCCTTTGGAGAAATTCAGGCTAGAATTAGGGCTAAAATTGATTAAATATGACTTAGAGCGTTTGAAATTGCAGATTTTAAGGTTGTCAGAAAATACAAGTTAGGATTAGGGCCCCAAGTCGGTTGAAAATGACTCAACGCATCTAAAAGCGCAAATTTTAAATTTTTCGAGAAATGCCGGTAGGAATTAGGGCCAAAGTCCGTTAAAAATTACTCAAAGCGCTGAAAAACTGATATTTGAAAATTGGGGAAAAAGTCAGGTTAGGATTATGGCCAAAATCGTTTAAGAATTGCACAAACCTTTAAAAATGCAAATTTAAGGCTAAAATCGATTAAAAATGCATAGAGCGTTTAAATATCAAAATTTTAAGCTTGTGGGAAAATGCAAGTCAGAATTACCATCAAAGTCGGTGGAAAATATCTCAACGCGTCTAAAAGTGCTAGTTTTTAATTTGTCCAGAAATTCAATTAGAAATTAAGGCTAAAGTCGGTCAAAAATGACTCAAAGCACTCAAAGCTCTAAAAAACTAATATTTGGAAAGTGAGGAAAGTCAAGTTAGGATTAGGACCAAAATCGTTAAAAACTACAAAAAGCTTCCAAAAATGCAAATTTAGAGCCTTTGGAGAAATTTGGGTTCGAATTAGGGTTAAAATCGATTAAAAATGATTGAGAGTGTTTCAAATTGCAATAGGATTAGGGACAAAGTCGGTTGAAAATGTCTCAATACGTCTACAAGAGCAAGTTTTTTATTTTTCCAGAAATTCAGGTTAGGGCCAAAGTTGATTAAAAATTACTCAAAGATCCCAAAAGTGCAAATTTAGAACCTTTGGAGAAATTCAGGTTAGAATTAGGTTTAAAATCGATTAAAAATGACTTAGAGTGTTTGAAATTGCAAATTCGGTTGAAAATGTCTCAACGCGTCTAAAAGTGCAAGTTTTTATTTTTCCAGAAATTCAGATTAGGACTAGGGCCAAAATGGTTTAAAAATTAGATAAAGCTTCCAAAAATGCAAATTTTAGAGCCTTTGGAGAAATTCAGACTAGAATTAGGGGTAAAATCGATTAAAAATGACTTAGAGCGTTTGAAATTGCAAATTTTAAGCCTGTGGGAAAACGTAAGTTAGGAATTAGGGGTAAAGTCGTTTGAAAATATCTCAACAAGTCCAAAAGTGCAAATTTTTTATTTTTCCAGAAATTCAGGTAGGAATTAGGGCTAAAGCCGGTTAAAAATGAAAGGTTAAATTACCAAAAAACTCATATTTGTAAATTGAGGAAAAAGTCAGGTTAGGATTAGGGCCACAATCGTGAAAAAATTATAAAAAGCTTCAAAAAATGCAAATTTTAGAGTCTTTGTAGAAATTCAGGTTAGAATTACTGCTGAAATCGATTAAAAATTACTTAAAGCGTTTGAAATTGCAAATTTTGAATTTGTGGGAAAATGTAAGTTAAGATTAGACACAAAGTCAGTCAAAAATGACTGGAACGCGTCTAAAAAATTCAAGTAGGAACTAGGTCGGTTAAAAATAACTGAAAGCGTTAAAAAACTCATATTTCACTGAAAGTCATTTAAAATTGGATCAAAGGTTAGGATTAAAATTAAAATCACTGA
Source organism: Taphrorychus bicolor (assembly GCA_951812265.1). Lineage (NCBI taxonomy): Eukaryota > Metazoa > Arthropoda > Insecta > Coleoptera > Curculionidae > Taphrorychus > Taphrorychus bicolor. The sequence continues at coordinate 33,125,331 of OX638297.1, forward strand.
AAAATTACTCAAAGGGCGTAAAAATACAAATTTGGAGCGTGTGGAGAAATTATGGTTTTTATCATGGTCCAAATCAGTTAAAAATTACTCAGAGCGTCTAAAAATTAAAATTTGGTGTTTTTAGAGAAATTTAAGTAAGAGTTAAGGCCAAAATCGTACAAAATTGCGAAAAAATTGCAGTAAGGCATAAAGTAAAAAGCTATCAAAAATCAAAGGATCTAAAAATGTAAATTTGAAACCTTTGAAGAAATTCGGATTAAAATTAGGGATAAAATCTATTAAGTGACTCACAACATCAAAAAATACAACTTTTTAAGAGAAATTTTTCAATTTTTATTACAAATCAGGTAAAATTGATTATATCTACTAATTTGTTATTTTTGGTAAAATTAATTTTTTACTTAAATAAGTGAACCTTGTCTCAAAACGCAATTTTTTTTTCTTGAAAGTCAGTTTTGGATTTAAAGTAAAATCGCTGAAAAAATACTCAATAAATAGAAATTTGAAGTGTGCGGAGAAATTTTTGTTAGGATAACGGTCAAAGTCGGTAAAAATTGCTCAAAGCGTCTAAAAATTTTAATTTGCAATTTTTCGAGAAAATTATGTAAAAGTTAAGGTCAAAATCTTGAAAAATGTGAAAAATTTTAAGTAACAATTAAAGTAAAATTCGGTTAAAAATCAAAGCGTTAGAAAATTAATTTGTAGCTTTTGAATAAATTCAGATTAGAATGAGGGCTAAAATAGATTAAAAATGACACACATCTAAATATTTTTATATTTTTGAAGAAAATCAATTTTTATTACAAAATCAGGTACAATTCATTAAAATCTTCTAATTTGTTTATTCTTTGTAAGATTAATTTTTGGATTTAAATAAGTGCTTGACTCGAAAACGCATCAAAATTAAGATTTCGTACTTTTTTATAAAATTAACTTAGGTTTAGGGCTAAAGTCGTTAAACAATGGTGTAGGTAAATAATAACTCGGAATCGGGCATATAAGTGCCAAATATGGTTTAATCCCGTATTTCACGACGGCCAAATCGAGAATATAAGCCGGGATACACTTGAGGAACTTTAAAAGAACTTGTCAAAAGAAAAGGTTTGACACGAAGAGAGAGAATATCTGATCCATACAATTTTATTGTGATTTTGCGAATTTAATTTTGCAAAAGGATAGACAATAACTCTGTATATGTGTCTAAATTGAGGGTAATTAGCGATTTACCTTATGTAAACGAACATACCTGATCACACCAAAAGGCATAATAAATTCCGGATACGTATATCCCGTAGAGAGAGAGGGCAATACCAAATAGATCGTAAGCGAGGAAGTAGTAACAGTCCTCCTCAGATCTGCAGCAAAAAGTGTGGTAGATAGCAGAGAGGGCCATGCAGGTCTAGAATGTAGAGAATACTAAACATTTACCCTCCCTGATACATGTTAGATTAAACAAGAAAGGGAGAAAAACTACATTTTATTATAGGGAAATCCTATAAGATACATACCTGGAAAAACATCAGAATGATTCCTACTATAATTTTATCACTAAGCGGAGCCTCGATTTTCAGGATCATTAAATCGTATATTGTAAGGCTTATGAAGAGGACAAATCCAAAAATGTGAGACCAGATATTGATCGTTTCGTTAGTCCACCAAAAAACGCTACAAAATATAATTTTGTAATATACCTACCCCTCACACATTAATATTTCTACCTACCTTTCCTTGCACAAATTTGTTGGCAGTAAACCTCGATAACCCTTTTTTATATAAGCATTGTGCTTCATATATTCAGGAGCCTCTTCGTAAGTGAGCAATTTGCGGGCTTTCAGATAGCAGATTTCATCGCAAGTTTCCGTCGTTTCGTCCAGTTCTTCATCTTCACCCTCGGTTGGGGTCAAGTCTTCGAGCAAAGAATCTGTGTGGTCATGGGCATGGGGCACATCCTAGAGGTAATATAAATGGATTTGTAAAAGGTCATTGCTACAGCTCGTCTATTACAAAACGCACACATTTGCCTTGTTTATTTAAGTACGATACACGTAGAAGTGTCATTGACGCGACCTGAATGTAATTATTAGCTGGTCAAAATATTCCAATTGCAAATAAAGGCAGGGAAATAATAGTTTTTTTGCTGTAGCAAAAGTTCGAGTTTGAGAAGTTCCAAGGTTTTAACTTTGACCTGAAGGTAGGTATGTATTGTCAATAATTGAAACTACATATTGCAGAAGCGAAAGTGCGCACTTTACTATAGTTAGCTTTCCCTTAATAACATATGAAATAGCAAAAAGTTTGAGTTTATTAAATGTAATAAATATGGCTATTAAAAGAAAATGGTCGTTTTCCTCTTTTTTGTTTCATCATAGTATTCGCCAATAGGACATAAAAATACACAGAAGTTGTTGGTACTCTACTGCCGCTCAGTCGAAATAGTTGATAAAAATACAGTGGGCAAAAATTTAATGGTAAAGCGTCTTTTTAAATCTCTTTTTGCCCCTGGTAATTGACAGTTTCTCCCACTGTATGAGGCAACTACTCGAAACTGCCTGTCATACTGGGAATTCGCGCGTTTACAGTGGTCGATCCGTAAGCTTTCATTGCGTGCTACTTTTTGTATGTGAATTTTTGGAGAGAGTTTTTTATAAAAAACACGCACGATCTCACGAAGTACTTGAAAGACATTTTTTTATGGGCTTGCAAGAATTTTCGAGTGCTATATTATAATTTTATAATGCAGGTTAAAACGTAGTTTTGTCCAGAGTAGGCAACCAGATATACATTTTTCAAAATTATTAGTTCTTTATTGTTAAAGCCTGTCATTAAAGAATTTGAATATAATTAGCTATAATACCCAATCACTTATTTTTGTCATCTAGTTACCGTTGAAACCTTCATTTTTTTTTATACCCATCTCCTTTTAGCACATGTTGAGAAGATATACGATAAAAATGTCAAAGTCAAATTTCCAATGCCTTCTTGATGACAATAATAAATGAATCGCTTATGTGTGCAGGTGCGCGCGGCATGCTTTAGTTTTGGGAATATCAAAAGTGCCGACACGAACTGACGATACTGGTATAATGTACTATTCTTTATACTGTGATAACACAGCAATTTACGACCTTTTTTATGTGTCTCTTATCAGATACTTTTCTTCTAAGAATGTTCTAGGATTTTCTGTATTTTTAAGATTTTGTATAAAAGGCGAATGGCGTCGCCGTTAGAGTAGTCTTGTTTAATCGAGCTATAGTTAAGCTAAAGTACCAAACGGTAATAGAAGGCTATAAAGTGTTAATAGTGAGTTATTTAGTAGGCGAATTGTACTTGTGTATAGCTGTACTAGTGTGTATTTGTGGGGTAAATAATAGTATATTATACAACAAGCATTTAATGAGAGTCGTTATTCTCGAGGGTAACGTTTGAGCCCACGAGCGAAGCGAGTGGCACAAGTTGCCCGAGAGAATAACGCGCATTAAATGCGCGTTGAATACTATACTTTATCCACGACCAAGATTCTGGGTTTTCTCAAATATGATAGGTTATAGGTGCCACAAAGATAATTAGAATTTTAAAACCACGACCACGACTGGTTTCGCTATTCAATGGCGCGACGTTTGATGCGTCTTGTCGATAGATGACAGTCTAGTCACCCGCGCATGTCACCGCATGTTCATTTCAATGCTACGAGGGTGGACGGTAAATTACTTAATTTTATGGCCTATTTTAAGTATTTTTCAGTGAAAAGTACATATTTTAGTGAAAAAGAGACACTGTAACCTACATTTGCCGCAATACATCCTAATAGAAGGATAATTATTTGAATGAACCAGTGGTAACTACCGATTTCATGTTTAGGGCAGTTTACTTTTTGAGTTGTCAGTTGCCTACGACATGTTTCGTTTCCATGACAACTCATTATTCACTTGTGAATAATGTTCATTATTCACAAGTGAATAATGTTCATTATTCACAAGTGAATAATGATTATCGTTAGTCTTGAGAATGTACAAGAAGAATGTGATTATTATAGTATGGTCGTGGATAAATAGAGTTTTCATGTTAAATCGCTACACTGGAATTATTTAACCCTGAGTTCGCAACAATTGGTGTCAGAAGCGCGATTCCAGTGGAAATTAGAGGATTAATACCTATTGCTGAACTGTAAGGGAGTGCTTCATTGCCGGACATTACTTGTTTATGCCAGTGACTAGAAGCCAGCATCAAGCGATGGAGGATTAACTAACCACCCTGCTCTCCCTTATGCAACAACAAAGGGAAGAGCAGGAAAAACGTGGTCAAGTACACAGGAGCGACGTTATAACAAACAAAAACAGGAACGAGAAAGACGTGATCACGTACAGGAGCGACGTCATCAACAATAGAAGGAAAAGCAGGAAAAACCTTATAATGAACAAAAAGAGGAGCAGGAAAAACGTTATCTAGAACAAAAGGAAGAACAGAAACGGTTCAAAGAAGAATTAGTGAACCATCTCGCAGCTAGGGAGTAACAATTGGAACAAAGAATAATGCAATCCGTTACCGAAGGACTAGAAGCTGTCAACCAAAAGGTTCGTGAGCTAAAAAGAAAATTCCGGGAACAACTTGAAGACGACAACGTCTTTACAGAGAGTTTTAGCTCAGCCAACGCTAAATTTAAGCGTCCCGATTATGACGGTACTGCTACCTGGGAAATTAATAAAATCCAATTTGAGGCAGCTGCAAAAGCTAATGGCTGGTCCGCGCCCCAGGAAGCTACATAATTAGTGGTAGCACTTCGTGGAAAAGCGGCTGAATTACTCCAATCTCTGTCGGCACTGATCAAAGGATAAATATGCAGCTTTAGTACCCTCTCTGCAAAAAATCCATAAAATATTTTAACTGTGGCAAACTGGGTCACGTCAAGAGTAACTGCCGTAGTAGGGCAAGAAGTCCGTCGCTGTCGTTTAGAAGACCGAGCGGCAACCAAGACCGCCCTATATTCCAGGAAAAACCAATTCCGGTCAATGTAAGGAGGCAATTGACGGGGCCCGTTAAGACCCCCAGGATCAGTCAAGTCAATCAAGTCCAATCAATAATTTGGGCAAAATCTCCTGGTGGCCGGTAGCATTAAGGGACAGAAGATCCAAAATGAACATCGACCAGGAAGGTCTCACGAAAATGCATTGTCTAGACGGTCATGTAAAGAAGATAGTCGGCATTGTCAAAGAACTGAGCAGCGTGAGGGACTTCCTTCTGTAAGGAGAACGTCGATGGAAATAAACGATAGTTCGACCAAAGAGACGCTTCGAGACGAAAAAATGAATGATCCACACATTGGACCCATACTCTTGGCAAAGTCTGACGAGAAGAGACCAGAGTGGCAAGAAATTGCTGGTAAAAGTCCAAACCTGAAGGCGCTATGGGCCCAGTGGCACTCTTTTAGAATAGAAAATGTATTACTAAAGAGAGCGTGGGAGAGTCTGGATGGCAAGACCGTAGTTAGTCAGTTGGTTGTTCCTGGTAGTAGAAAATCGGATGTACTACAGGAAATGCACGACGGAACAAGTGGAGGTCATTTTGAGGCCAATAAAACCTTGGCCAAAATTAAAGAGCGATTCTACTAGGTAAATTATCATAAAGACGCAAGTGCGTTTTGATGTTTGAAGTTTGATGTTCAACAAAAGGACCTCGAACAAGATCACGGGGCCGAATGGTGCAGTACAGTGTAACAAATACATCTTGGTCGCCATGGATTACTTCACTAAATGGCCTGAAGCGTACGCCCTGCCTAATCAGGAAGCAGCGACTGTGGCAACGATGCTACGAAACTTCATTCTGATCAGTGCCGAAATTTTGAATCGCCTGTTTTCCAGAAGGGCATGGAACTTCTCGGAATTTGCAAGACCAGGACAACTCCTTTGCATCCAGAGTCGGATGGGATGGTGGAGAGATTTAATCGGACCATGGAGCATCACCTGTCTAAAATGGTGGCAGATCATCAGTGTGATTGGGACCAACATCTACCTATCATGTTGTTGGCATATCAAGGCTTCTACACTGGCTATACTCCGGCGAAAGTGATGTTCGAAAGGGAAATGAGATTTCCTGCGGATTTGATGTATGGAACACCAGAAAAAGATTCGCTCAACTCTGAGAATTTTGTGGAGGAGCTCAAGGAGAGTCTTAACAATGTTCATGAACAAGTCAGGAATAAACTGGGGATCTCAAATGATCGAGCCAAAGCAAGATATGACTTACTGGCTAACTCCCGCTGCTTCCAGGATGGTGATTTGGTGTGGCTGTAGAATTCGCAGAGAAAGGTGGGGAAGTCGCTCAAACTTAGCCAAAATTAGGAAGAGCCTTATACAATCATCAAAAAGATTAATGACGTGCTGTATAGGATCCAGAGGACCCCCAGGTCAAAGATGAAGGTTGTTCATCTGGATCGATCAGCACGATACCATGGAACTCTATCTGTTCGGTACGAACAGCCTTAGGAGGAGGGCAATGCTACGGTGAGCGGGCGCTGGGAGGCGGAGCGACATTGGAGGTTGGACCTTCGAGGCCTATCCGGGCTCTGCGGCGTGGGATAGGCCGCGGGAGGCGTGGGAACTGTCACGTGTGATTTATTGCTATGATTATTTAGAACGCAGTTATTTACGACTTTTTTTTATGTGTCTCCTAGCAATTATTTTTCTTCTAAGAATGTTCTAGGCTTCTCTGTATTTTTAAGATTTTGTATAAAAGGCGAATAGCGTCGCCGTTAGAGTAGCCTTGTTTAATCGAGCTATATAGATAAGCTAAAGTACCAAGCGGTAATAGAAGGCTATAAAGTAGTGAGTTATTTAGTAGGCGAATTGTACTTGTAATAGATAGAGTTTTCGTGTTAAATCGCTACACTGGAATTATTGAACCATGAGTTCGCAATATTATATTTTTACAAGGCACGCCAAAACTTTCGAAATAGCAATGGTAACTTTCGTAAAGTTTTGTCCGGAGTAGGCAACCAGATATACATTTTTCAAAATTATTATCTCTTTATTGTTAAAGCCTGTCATTAAAGAATTTGAATATAATTACCTATAGGTATAGTCATAGTAAGAGGATGTTCCCAAATAAATGCACAACGCAATAAATGAATCCTGACCCAAATTTGGGTGGAAATATTTACATAAAAACATGCTCAAAAACTGCATTTTCAGCTTAAATTCTAATCAGAAACACCTTGCAGGTATATTTAGATAAGTACATAGGCTGAAGGAATAGATCCTTTTTTTTATTACAAACTTTTCCTTCTTCAAAGTAGAAACTTGAGTATTTATCTGAATTTACATCAATTTCTACTCTACAATACACCGACGCCCCGAAGTAAAGTTGCGGATAGAAAGTTATTTAACAACAAAATGAAATCGACCGTTTACCTTCTCCGAGCTAACATAGGTAGTGGTTGTGCAGCAAGTCTCGTTGTCCGACGAATCTCCTGACACCAATTCGGTCTTTGTACAAATAACCGTCATTTCTGCAACAAACAAAACTCATTAAATCAATTTATAAAAAAAAAATGTTTGATGATTTGACACCTGGGTAATTAATGTTGGTATAAAGTGGATTATATACCCAGGCATTTTGGCGAAAGTTTATTAACTTTATATTTAAACATCAGTGGCAAAGATTGTTTACTTTGAAATGATTCGAGAAAAGTTCAGCTTAAACGTTTGTTAAAATTGCTTTCTCCCGTTTCACCTCTTCTCAAGGAGTAAACATCTTCAGAAGCGTTTAAGATTTGCCAAAAAAAAACTTCTTCTGTCTAGCTTAAGTTATTCACAATTTGTGTTTTCATTTATTGAAAATCGGAAACGAAAAATGACAAATCCACCTACTCTTGCAATGCTCATTATAATAATCATAGGAAGTCTTTTATTTGAAGAAGTTATTATTATTTCTGCTAGGAATAGGTTGCAGTCATCTAAGCACTGTCACTTGATGTCGGTGTTATGGACATTTTCTCACTTTTATAGTAATAAATATTTTCCCATGTACAGTAAGTTAAGTTGTTACAAATTATATACAAACGTATAAAACACCGTGTTCATTAGAAAACGTCATGAATTTTTGACAAAAAAAGATGACATAATCAAAGTAATGGACTTGTTCTTTCATCCTTTTGTTTTGACATTTCACAGCCAACTAGATGAACTTTTCAAAAGATGGGAATGTAAGGAACGAAACAAGTTAAATTATAAAACAAGTTAGAAGACTCATATTGCTTTATATCAGCCTAACAAGAAATAAGTAGGTAACATTACTGTACTATATATTAAGTTGTCGTTAATAATGTAACTTTTTTTACCATATATTAAACATACCGTGTTAACAACTTTTAGGTAGGTATCTTACCTTAAGGTTTCAAATCTTATTGATCTTCCGGTATTATCAAGTGATGCTATTAGACGAATCTAAATCACACTTTCTATCAGTGGTACCGAAGGCAATGGATAAATTCAGGCCATATACATAAGCACACGCAGAGAAGTACTGCCCAGACCGCGGTCGGACCGTTACTACTGAACCAGCTCCACGAAAACGCGTAAAAGTTAAGCAATATTTACTATACCCATCCTTAAGTGGAATTTGTTGTTATAATTGGTGCATGTTTCGTTTGTAATTAGTATTTGCTATCCATATTCTTCAGGTATCGAGAACAATATTTTTACTTCAGTAGTTTTCAAAGGCCGAAACAGCGTGAAATAAAAGCATCAATAATTGATAATTTTTTTTAAATTCCTGTATTTTTTTAGCTCAAGCAACAAATGAGGAACAAATGAACAAAATAGAGTCAACATGAGAAATGAAGATACTGAAAATGGATAACACCAGAATTAAGTATGCGCGTGAGAGTAGAAATTGGGACGATAGTGAATCTTATTATATTATGGCCACATTATAACACAAAACAACTCCTTCACCAAAGTATCAAGAATATTATTCTCCATAATAAACCGGTGGCTTTGAATGCTAAAGGTGGATTTATACTCAAATTAAAAGTGGTGGATCTAAGGGGGGGGGGGGGGGAGGGGCGATTGCCCCTTGGACTGACTGATAAACGTGAACGCACAATTGAAAAGGTTCATTTTGACGACTTTTGAAATCGACCTCCGAGGGGACTATATCCAAAAATATTGCACCTACGGAACTTTCGATGGTAGGAGGTGAAAGAGGACATAAAGAAGAGGAAAAAATAGTTGGATTCACTCCGATCGGTGGAGACGTTCTCAAGTTACAAGCGGTTAAAGTTGAGAATTGAGAAAAAAATTGTAATACGCCCCTCCCCCCTTGAATATTTTCGAAAAAATTTCGTAAACATTTTTTTTGCTGTTTCTGGACGGAATGGCACGCTTGCAATCTCCTAAGAACCTAACAAACTCAATTCGAATAAATTTAACCTCGTTTATATAAGTGCTTAAAAATCGACCGTATAAAATTCGAAGGAGTCTATCTCCGAAAATATTGTACCTACGGAACTTCCGATGGCGGGAGGTGTAAGAGCACGTCAAGAAGAGGAAAAAACACTTGGATTTACTGCGATCGGTCGAGGCGTTCTCAAGTTACGTTCGGTCAATTTGAGAAGTGAGATAAAAGTTGTAATACCCATAGGACTTTTTTGCTACTTTTTTGGTCTCAGGATTTGAAAGCCAACTTTAGGTGTGCATATGGAGAAAACAAATGACGTACTTTTAGTCCGCTTGAAAAAAAAAAGAAGTTTTTTTTAAATGATCAAAAAACGCGATTCTAAGTGCTTAAAAATCGACCTCTGAAGGGGTCTATCTCCGAAAATATTGCACCTACGGAACTTCCGACGGTGGGAGGTGATAGATGACATCAAGAAGAGGAAAAAACAGTTGGACTCACTTCGATCGGTCGAGGCATTATCAAGTTACAGGCGGTCAAATTTGAGAATCGAGAAAAAGTTGGGATCCCCTTTGGACATATTCCAAAAAAATTCCAAATCATGTTTTTGCTGTTTTTGGACGGAATGGTACACTTGCAATGTCCAATACCATAACAAACTCAATTGGAATGAATTTAACTTCTAAAGAGTTTTTTTGTAATGGTCAAAAAACGCGGTTATTAAAGTGTTCAAAAATCGACAACCGAAAGGGGTCTATCTTCGAAAATATTGCACCTGCGGAACTTCCGCTAGTTGGAGATGAAAGAGGGCACCAATACAACAGATGGATTCACTTCGATCGGTCGAGGCCTTCTTGCGTTACAGGCGGTCAAAATTGAGAATTGAGAAAAAAGTCTCCCGGTAGTAATACTCCCCCCTTTGGACATTTTCGAAAAAATTTCGGAAACATTTTTTTGCTGTTTTTGATCGGAATGACACGCTTAAGAGCATCTTACATTATTAGATAATTAGGATCGATTTTTCGTTTCGATATTTTCGTTGGATTCCATTTTGACGCACTGTAGAAGTATCTTTAGATCTGTTCAATTATTGCAAAAAGCTAGGTTAGAATTACAGCTTTGACAGTTCCAGGCGCATGCTGAAAGAAAAGTCCAAAATAAAAATGGAATCCAAATAGATTCCGTCCCATTCCTTAAGATCGAATGAGAAAGGCGACAGATAGATCGAACCGAACCAGTCCAATGTAAAATCAAATATTTCGGCTTTTCGGTCGATAAATTAAAAGTCGAATGGGATAATCCAATAACGTAAAGTGCACTTTACAATCCCCTAAGAACGTAACAAACTCAATTCAAATGATTTTAACCTCTAAAGAATTTTTTTAAAAATTGTCAAAAAACGCGATTCTAAAAGTGCTCAAAAATCGACCTTCGAAGGGGTCTATCTCTGAAAATATCGCGCTCCGATCGGTTGAGGCGTTCTCAAGTTACAGGCGTTCAATGAAGTTCACTGACTTTCTTAGTCAAAATGGTTGATAGGTGACAGCAGATATTAAGATATTAACCGTTCACACAACGTGGAACTTCCACAAACATTTTTTTGAAAATTACACTCTTCTTATGGGAAAATGTCTGCATACAGACGTACGTAAGTACGTACGTCTGTTATATCTTTACAAAGAAAAGTTACAACTATTTTAAATATATGTGAGAGATTGGCAACATTGGTAACCATAAATAGGTGTACTGGCGTACGAGTTCCAATAATCTGTAATCACCTATAACATTTCGGTAATCCATTATTGCCCCTCAAAAAAAATATATATAAAATAACCTTATCACAAATTATGAGCTTGGTTTGGACTATTTTAAAAATAATAAAAAAAAATCCTTAAACTCAACCCAAGAATCCCAAGATTCACACACATAGATAAGAGAATTATATTTAGATGTAAGTGTCAAAGTCAATCAACTGAAGTGACGATTATGACAGGCCAAATTTTGCTCCCAAACCAAAGCTGCCACAGCTGACAACCATTAGCGATCAACTTAATTATTTACCCCCCCTGAATTGTAACAATTGTCCATATATAGGTTTTTTTTATCCACAGTTAATGTCTACTATATCAAATAAATATTCATCTAGTAGACTGTGTGAATATTACATAACTTTCCAGCCAGCTAGATGAATATCAATTTGAAATGGCCTTAATTTCAAAAACCACTTACTTACCGGCTCTATTAAAAGAATAAACTGTTATGTACGACAACCCTTTATTAAAACATTAAAATACACCAACATTGAGGCCTTATTATATACAACTTACGTTTTTATATAACTTAAAAGGGAAAAAAGATCTATTTAAATTGTATTATCAACAAATAAACACATAAACATCTAAAAATAACACCTAAAATTATTTTCTGTGTCCGACTGAATTATCAGGAACAAAGTGTTTTCTTTTTGGGCTTTTCTAAAAAAAGAAACATACGCATTAAGAAGAAATAAATATAAAATATTGTGATTTTGTGATATTAATAGTTTTACGTCCCTAACACTTGACTCGATAGTTACACAATGTGTTTCCATATTGCAAAAAATAAAATGAGTAGATGTTTGACTTTTAGTTCAAAATTGTCTACTGTAACGGGCAAAGTCAAGAAATGTTTATCAATTTTCTGTAATGAAAGTTCAGCCATTTATTGGAGAATATTGGGGAAGGCTTTGCTTTCCCCCAAGATGCTGCGGACATATCGAAAAATCTATTGGGTGCGTCCAATTCAAATTTTGAGGAATGATTTTTATTATCAAAATGCTTAAACTTCACAGTAAAATGTTCCATTTAGGGCCATTTGCACACCTTCCCCAAAGTGTTGATCTAAGGTGGAAGTTCAAATTTCCCATATATAATGCATTGATGTCACTCGATCTGTCACGTACTAAATTTTTTAAGAAAAGGTGTCCAAATGGCCCTTAACTATGTTTATACCAAGCAAATTTAGGTTAACCTAAAGTTAAGGACCCCTAAACCATAGTTATAAGCATGAGTAACCATAGTAGGGCCTTAAGCAGTGGGCCAATAAAGGAAGCCTTAACTAGATGCACTTAAAAATTGCTTGGTGCAAATGGCCCATAAAGCATTATTCTTAAGTAACATAAAGGACACAGACACAACAAAACTTAAGCAATAGGCTTTATGTTTTAAGGGTTTTCTTAAACTAATTGGCCAAAATATTGCTCTTGACCAACTAAATGAGGAAAAATGAATAAAACTTATTACTTAAGTTTTTAATTCTGTCTATGCCCTTAGTTAACAAAAAGTTGTGTCAAAAAATCGTGACTTTTTGTTATGATGGATTCATCAAGAAAAGATAAAATTATTTGAAATAATTTGTCTATCCAGATTACAAGTAGTCGGTCCACTTTTTAAAAGTTTAAGTAATAACAAATAAAGATATGTTGGTCCTTAAGTTATTGTAGAAGTAGAGTGTTCTACAGCCATTAAGAATCACTTTTACATCTCAAGGGTAAACTTAAAGTAAAGTAAAGTTAAACGAAAGAAAATTTAAGTATTAGACAAGTCAACAACACACGCGAGTCACTTATAGCCCATGGTGAGATATGGTTTAACCATATTCTGCACCTCCAGAGCTGTACAAGGCTACAGACTCAAACAGGGTAGCGAGACCCAAAACTCATTAGGGGGATTGAAATCTTCATCAGTCAGGAGCTCCACTATGAAAACTCTGCACATTCAGCGTCAAACTGCTGGGGATAAACAAAATTATATCAAGTCCTTCCTTGCAGAAAGTCCCATGGACATATTGTGCATAATGGAACATTGAATGAATGAACAGAAAAATAGGCATTGTATAGCTGTTGGGCCATATGATGACTGCTCACTACTGCTGTAGTAACATAGGTAATAAAGTAATAAAGTAAATTGAGGAAGAAACGATGTAATATTTTCGAACTTGACATTGAAGTGTGGCCTTTTAAAAATTTAACAAAGGAGAAACAGAAATTAGACATCTAACAGAAGTCCTTTTACTTTGGGCATGTTTGTACTGTTTCCAGACCTGGTTAACCACCTGGTAAATAACTGATTTGACATTTAAAAATGGAACTGAAACCTGGTTATTTTCGGAACAAAACTAATTATCACCACTACCATCAGTGACCAGCTGTCATACAATCTTAAAGAAAAAAAAAAGAAAACAGGATACCACAGGGTTCTCTTTTCAGCAACAAATGGTTTACTCTTCGGTGTACTATTTTTATATTTGAGACCTGATATCTAATAAACCATGAAAAACAATCCAAATTTCATAAAGAGTTAAAAAAAAACACACAATGTTGACAGATTAACTGAGAAAACCGAAGACTGATGTTTGGTAGCTTCAGAGACACTCTTGACGTACCATTTTCAGAAGCACCATTCCATATATAACTGGTTTTCAGGATTCACAGGATTACCATAAATAACAGAACACCTAATCATAACCGAGGTTGCAAATGGTTCACCTGTTTTGATTAGGTACGTCATCATTTTCTGTAAACATTTCAAAGCTTGCTAAATGAAGTTTTATATTGAACACCCCATACATGTGGGAACAATTTTAAAGAGTAGGAAATTTTTTTGTTTCTTAATAAAATTTGCCCCTGTACTTAAAGTTGGGACACAAAAAAGAGGTTTCCTACTTATGTACCTAAACATATTTGACCTTTGTTATTTTTAATTAAAACAAACTGTTTTTTTTTGCAAATTTTATAGTATTTGAAGTCATGTATAATAGGATTACTTTCATATTTCATTAGCTATATGCAATTATGACATGATTTTTAATAGCAATTTTGATTAGAAAAATGAGTGTTGCACTGAGACAACAACAGTGCACTTCCAGTCTCTTCAAATAATAGCCCCAGTACATTCTCATTAAAACATGAGATTGCACTAAGATCAAACTAAAAAAAAATAGCCACTAGAGTTCATGCTGAAAATGTTGCACTGTGCAAAACTCACTGCATCACTTTTCCAATAAAACATACCAAACTGCACAAATGTTACCAATCATCGGACATAAAAATTGCTCTAGTTTTACAGTAGGGTATCTAATAATTGAAAAAGCTTAAAGCTAAAATATCATCTTTATGTTCTATAATTATAATTATTTAGAAGTGACTCTGCCCCAAGTCTTAAAAAAATATAGGGAGAAAATACAGCTGCCTCCTAGTTAACTGTTGGGGCAGAGGCAACTCACATTTATTAAACAGGACATTAGAGTATATACTTTGCCTTATACATTGCAAAAGGAAAAAGGGGGTTCTTTCTTTGAAGGATTAGTATGAGGATTTTGCGTTATTTTAATTACCTAAAAAAGAAGTGTCTCGGCGCCACCCTCTATGGGTTTATGTGGTAGAGGGGCCACCGAAGAAATGCCTAACAGCTAAGCCTTTAAACAGTGGAGAATGACTCCCAGGATATGTTGTTTTATTCTTAGAGGTGAAAGTCATACAACACGCATTCAGTCCACCAACAGATTCAAAGATTTAGTAATCAAGATCGATAATTTATTATCACAGTATTTCCAACTAGGCAGATAAGAAACTCTTGAACTTTATAATAAATCTACAGAAAGTCTAATTCGGAAAGAAAAGGGTATGGGTGAGGAAATCGGAGGAGAATATAAATGATAACGGTACGGAATGGGGCCCTACTATCAAATGGCTAAACTACTAATTTTTAATACTTGAATAACCCGTTAATGCTTCACTACTTTTAGTTCCGACGGTGTGAGTTTGAGGAGCCCTACTAATGCCAGGCACCTGTGTAATGATTGTATGTGGGGCCCTACTACTGCCAGACACCCGTGTAATGATTGAATGTGTATATGGGGTCCTACTACTGCCAGACACCCATATAGTGAATGTTTTAGGAGCCCTACTAATGCCAGACTCCCGTGTAGTGATTGTGTGTGTGTGTGGAGCCCTACTACACTGCCAGACACCCGTATAGTGAATGTTTTAGGAGCCCTACTAATGCCAGGCACCTGTGTAATGTTTGTATGTGGGGCCCTACTACTGCCAGACACCCAAGTAGTGAATGTTTGAGGAGTCCTACTAATGCCAGACTCCCGTGTAGTGATTGTGTGTGTGTGTGTGTGGGGCCCTACTACTGCCAGCCACTCTTGTAGTGAATGTTTGAGGAGTCCTACTAATGCCAGACCCCCGTGTAGTGAATGTTTGTTTGAATTTTGGTTAAACGGTTTTCCTTACTTTTAACTCTTTAGAGAGCTCTTTATTTTTCAACTGCTAGCAATGGAATCTGTTTCGGCTGTCATGCTCCCGTCTTTTATATCCGTTCAACAATCCTAACAAGCCTACTGCCTAATTTCTAGAAACTGGTCCTGTATTATCGGGTAAGGTTGCCAAACTATTTTAATACAACTAGACAGGTTTAGCATTTGACAAATGACTGAAATTTAAAACATTGAAATACTAAATAACCAAAAACTATTAACCTTCTAATCTAAATTTGACACCATATAGGTTACATGTAAACTGAACTAGTTACATTTCCTTATTAAAAACCATTCCTCGGTCTCCTCTTAAAGATAAATTTTAGTAACTTCATTACAACATGTAAAGCCTAATGAAGAAGCCACAACTTATTATAGAGACAGAGTCAGGGTCCAGGGACAAAGTTATAGCAAATTTAAATCTCCACATTTGCATTCAAACTGTGGACCTTTTTTCATGCATCTAGTTAATAACTTTATAGACTATAGACTCAGCCTACCACAAAAAGCATTCCATGTTTTTTTTTTTAATTAGTTCTCTATGCATGTATAATGTGTACTACTAGGAAAGTAACCAAATTCTCCGAGAAATTGCATGGAAAGTAAGTAGAAATTTCTATTATTAATTGATAAAGTTGCAGTTACTAAAACAAAAAAAAATCATCTATTGTACTTACTTTAATCTTGCCTCTGGATTTTTGTGAACAGTCCAACCCTTTGAGAAACAGCATGGCAGAGACAACCAAATTTTAAAGTGGACTATTCTGTTTGCTATTGACTTATCAATCCATGTTAATTATAGCTTTGCAGTCCCTTCTTGCTTGCATAGAAGTAGTTCTTTGAATCACAATCACCAATACCTACACAAAACAAAACTATTTTTCAAATTACAATTATGCATAATATTATGCATGAGATTAACATTTGTGGTTACTGCTTCAAACCTACTTACATTGCTACACTGGACATTGCTTTGACGTTTTTTTAATTCTTAAGGAGGATCTGGGTTACTGTGGCGGGATCCCCCGCCAAATTTGATTTTTGTGCTTTGTTAAAATCAATGTTTCAATCAACCACGTAACGGCTTCGCTTAGCGCCCCTTATAGACTGTATAGCGGGCCCCCCGCCGTCGCGGGGCTCGGCGGTTTGGTTGATAAGCCACTGCCTCTGCCCCTCTTATTTTCTAGGTAGGAACATCACCATTACCCACATATCACACCAAACCACTTAATAACGTGATACACCCGAAAATTTTGTATTAAATTTATATCTAAAACCAGAAATAAACTAAAAGATTATAATATTCATAAATACAAAAACGACGCCATTTTTGCGATACAAACAAATCGAATCGAGTTCGGCATTTCGGCTGTTTCCGCGTAGAAATCGCCGAAATTGGCCAACACCGGCACTTTTTAGATGGGGTGGGGGCTTGGGAGTTTTTTTTTGAAATGTCAAATTTCCTCCTTCAGAGCCCCCTATGTCAGTTTTTCATCTATTTGGATAATCTATGTTCACACAGCTCAACATACCTGTTTTATGTTCATCGATGTCCACTGACATTAGTGACAGCAACGGTAACATATGAATTTAAAAATTGACTATTCCCATCCTTTGATTTCTTAATAAGAATGTAAGGATAGCAATACTCGGTCTCCCGAAAACGCTATTTATTACAATGAAGAAAAGTCAGAAGATCAGGAAACGTCATGCATATACGTCGGTGCTTGAATTGTTGTTTTGACAATAAAAGGTGCTACAAGAGAGGTAAGCGCAACGATGCGATACCGTAATCTAGAAAGAGATGATCAGAAAAAGAATGTTGAAGGTCTTGGAAACAGCTTGTATTTCGGCGACGTATAGCCATACTTGGGTCTAGTAATACAAAGTCACTGCCATCTCTCTTTTGCTCATGCCAGGATGATTGACAAACAACGTCAAAGCCAAAATTTTCAAGATTAACAAAATGCCATAATTTCGTGAATATCTAATACAATAGATCTCCTAGAGACCAGGAAAATTTCAAAAACACAGAAGAAGGTATCGACTGATCTCCTGAAAAGCAGACAAGAAAAACGACAAATTCGGAAAAAAAGTGACAAACAAAGAACTCTAAAAAATTGGCCAACGCTGACGCTCTAAAAAAAGTGAAAATTGTCGGAAAAATCGAAAACCAATCGGCTTTTTGGACAAAATTTGGAGAAATGTACATCTGTGGCAATGAAAGTGATTGCCGGATCCTAAAAACAGTGTTGCCAAATGCAGAAATTGTTGAACAGAGTGTGGGGGGAGAAGGGCTGGCGTACCAAAGTCAAAAATGCGTTTTTTTCGACACTCAAATTTACGGCGTGTGGGAGCCATGTAGTGTATGGGGGTCCCCATGCGTAGATTTCCTCATATGCCTATATGATAAATTTTGAACACAAAAATCTAGAAAAATTGGCGATGTTGGTGTCAAGTAATGGTCAACTTCTAGACCCCCTTAGTTAGACGATTGACGCCATGACAGCGTTACCACAGGGGAAAGGGCATATTCTTGGGCACTTTTAATCCCTTTTAAGCTTCACCCCCCCAAAAATGTGTACGAACCGATAGTCGTATCGAATTGAAAATCGAATGGTAAGTATAGTAGCATTTTTTTTAATCCAAGATATCCGCCGTGGAAAAACTGGTTTTACGCCGGTATCTCTGGAATGGGTAGAGCTAGGAAGCTGAAATTTGGTATGCACATTTTTTTAGGAACCATTAAAGCTACAAACCTGAAATGTTGGTTTTATGTTTTTTTCATAACCACAAACAATGTATGATAAATGGGAATCCTGACTGGGCTCCTGTGGTACCATTTTACATCTTTTTGTGATGTACAACACGTTTTTTTACTATTGTTTAGGTTTGCGTTGTTCAACTATTGTTCATATGAAATAAAGCCAACATGTCGACGTTTCAGCTACTTTTAGACATTATCAGGACTTTTTGTTCATAATTCTACGGTGTAGTTTGGGCTACATAAGTGAAGTGTTTGCATCTATTACATAAGTGAAGCATTACATCCATTTGCCCACCTCGTTCGAATATTTCCTAAACTGGTTTTCTCTGATTTGTTAACATATTGTCTGCGTATTGTTCTTCATTCAAAAACTTTTAAATTCAACAAATTTAAAATAATTCAAACTAGTGACGAAGCAGTCAAAAACAGTGCGTTTGCGGATAGGGGTCTGTCAAAGTTAGACAACACCTTTTCGAACACCCGATGTGACTTGCAAAGTTAAACAAAAAGTTGGGGCCTTGTATTCCTGGATTCATTGTTGTTACGGCCTTAATTGTTGTTATTAATGTAATTTTTTTTTAATGAAAATCATGTTCACATTAATCATTGTCTTCAATATTGCTATACTGTACGTTAATTGATCAAGTATCGATTTGTAGTATTTCGATACGATAATAGTGTATTATGCAACAAGCATATGATGTAGAGAGTGTAGGCCATCATTATGGAAAAAGTCGTTTAAGGTAATGATGCCTGTTAATAAACTGCTCAACTTAAAGTTCGGCACAAGCGATTTTTAGTGTCATTTTCAATCAGCTGTTACTTTTTAAGCAATGAATTGTTTTAAATACAAATTGCCCGGACTCATTTCCTCTAGATTAAGTGAGCGGATAATTTTGAAAAAATAAAACGACACTATCTTTATTTATAAGGTGTGAAACAAAGTGATGCCAAAATGCAAAATTTTTATGTTCTGCCATTTCGCAATAAGTTATTTTTTCCTTATCGTTTTCAGGTAAGGAGTAAGCCAACATCCATATATCGGGACGTTTTCGCCAGATTTTTTATTAAAGCACTCTGAATTTTTATACAGAGCGAAAAGTTAAAGTTCGGAAAAGCGGTAAAGAATCCTACTGTGTTTTTCTTTATTTATTGATATATTATCTTCGGATTGTTATCCATTCAAAAAATTTTAAAATAAGAGCCGTTTTTTTCTAGTATACTGGCATTCAAAAAATATGATACCACTATTGTTGATAGTCGTGACTTGTAATAGCAATATTAAATAAGATAACCTTTCTAGAGGTAAAGGCAAATTGAGTGATGCCGTCGCAGATAGCCAACATCAATATCTCTAGAATGTTTGTGTCATTTTTTGTTTTTAAAGGATTAGAACCTATACAGAGGGAATCAAGGGACCCCTCAAACTGGGCTTCTTTTTATCAACTCTTTTGTGCCTTAATAGTTGAAAATTCTAGTTTAGCTAATGTGCAAAAATTTGTATATCTCAAATCTTTTCTTAGAGAGGAACCCCTACATTTAGTAGATAAGTTAGCTGTTACTAACGAAAACTTTCAAACTGCTCTGAACATTTTGAGAAAGCGCTATGAAAATCAAATCACTGTTATTAATGCACATTTTTCTGCTTTGTTAGAGGCTCCGATGATAACAAAACGTAATGCATGAACTTTGAGAAATTTTTACCCAATTGTAAAAAACACTTGGACTCGTTGAGTAACTTGAATTTTTCTGCTGAACAGCTGTGGGAATTTCTATTAGTTTATCTTTTGAGTAAAAAGCTAGACTATGGTACAAGAAGGGCCTTTGAGACTGATCGTGATTTGGATGAGTTGCCAACTATCGATGAGCTTTTGGAATTCATTAACAGAAGATGTTTAATTTTGGAAAACTCAAGTGGCACAGAGCAATCTCCAGCTCACAAGCTCAAAGGTGCTTCTAGAACATCCCTTTTGGCTTTAGAAAAGGTTTCCTGCCTATATTGCAATGAAAAAACACACAAAATTTACGCTTGTCATAAATTAAATTTAAAAATAAGAGCCGTTTTTTTCTAGTATACTGGCATTCAAAAAATATGACACCACTATTGTTGATAGTCGTGACTTGTAATAGCAATATTAAATAAGATAACCTTTCTAGAGGTAGAGGCAAATTGAGTGATGCCGTCGCAGATAGCCAACATCAATATCTCTAGACTTTTTTGTCATTTTTTGGTTTTAAAGGATTAGAACCTATACAGAGGGAATCAAAATATTCCTGAAAATTTCGTTAGTAGTTTTTTCAAATCGTCGTAATTCGCGGAAAAGTTGAGGGATTATTATTTTTATTCTTTGGATCGACAGCATTATCTACAGATTGTTTTTCCTCAAGGGAGTTTTCCAAAAGTGATTACTAAATTACAGGTACGGACTTCATAAAATAAGTATACGGGGTGAATCATAATTGGTGTTCGAAAATGAAATATCATATTCTTTGGTCGATTTTAAGGGTTGTTTGTCATACAATTGTGTTACCTATCGAGCTTCGTTAAAAAGTTACAGGGTGTTGAATTTAGAATTTCAAAATGCATATGTATTGATTATTCCGAAAGCCTAAGGGATAATTTATTGAAATTTTGTAGGTTTTACCTACTACTGGAGGTGCACATTCTGCAATAAAAAAAGATTTTTATTTTCGCCAGTGGCACGCTTACCAGCACGTCGATTTACATTATTTGAAAAAAAGGAGCACGCCACTGATTTTTTGAAAAATGAGACTTAGGTTTTTAATATCCATTATACTGTAAAGAAAAGAACCTTTTCAGGTTTTTTAATACAATTTTTTAATACATTACATTTTGATAAAAAATCTAAAATATGCGGTTAATTATGGCTAGAATTATATGGCACACCAATTGTATTTTAATGAGAAATTAAAAACTAAATTTAATTTTTCGAAAAACCACTGACGTCCCATTTTTTTTCAAATAATATATGTCGACGTGCTGTTAAGGGCGCCACTGGAGGAAATAAACAGAATTATTTACTGGAAAAAGTGCGCCTTCTATAGTAGTCAAATTGTACAAAATTTCAATAAAATATCTCTTACGTTTTCGGAATAATCCCTGTAAAAAAAACACCCTGTAACTTTTTAACGAAGCTCGATAGGTAACACAATTGTATAACAGACCCCCCTTAAAATCGACCAAAGAAAATGATATTTCATTTTCGAACCCCCATTATGACTATCCCCGTATATTTATTTTGTCAAGTCCGTACCTGTAAGTCAGTAACCACTTTTAGAAAACTCTTTTGGTAGAAACAATCTGCAGATAATGCTGTCGATCCAAAGAATAATAATAATAATCCGTCAACTTGTTCGTGAAATACGACGATTTGAAATTTTCAAGAATATTTTGATTCCCTCTGTATAGGTTCTAATCCTTTAAAAACAAAAAAGGACAAAAACATCTAGAGATATTGATGTTGGCTATCTGCGATGGGATCACTCAGTTTCCCTCTAGAAAGGTTATTTTATTTAATATTGATATTTTAATTCCAATATTAATTTAATTTTTAATTTTGCTATCTAATTTATTTTGAGAGGTGCTGTTCTGGTCACGAGGCTGTACGTAAAGCGTCCCAAAAGCTGAGTCCAAGACACTTATTACAGCAGCCCATCCTTTTCACTTTTTGCTTTTATTTGGTGCATCCCAAAGAGCTATAGAAGCGAACCAGCAGGTTAGCTGCTTTCGTCTGACATAGAAGGGAACAGACGCAATGCCGGAGGAGATCAAGTTTCCACACGTGTAACTTGCCACGTAGCTGTTGAAGATAGCTTCGCATACTTTTCTGGAACTGTTTGCCTAGTCAGAGTGCAACGAGACACTGTTACGCCAGTTTGAGTAAGACAGTCAATTCCGATTTACACTTTTTTTTACAATATTCGCATCTGAAACTCATTTCTTATCCACGGCTGCCAAGCCAATCGCATCGATACCTAATTAGGATTTTGATTAGCTCGCATAGGTTCCTATAATAACTTAAGATTAGGAAAACAAAACAGAAACAGTTCTTTTTTAATACTAACCATCGATTAACTCCAATTTGCAAATATTGTAAATAATAGGGTAATAAATTGATTATAAAGGCTAATTAACATAATTTGCTTGTTTAGAAACTTTTATCATACTAGGATAGATATAAAGTTTTGGTTTCTGGTTTTATCCTCTCAACAACTATCCTCACTCAATCCAGTGACGCCCATTTCATTCAGTAATCTAAGTCCTAATAACTGTCAATTCGAACCTACCCTTTAGCTCTCCGAATTGGTTTAATACCCCTGTCTGCCGCATGTTATTTCGTGGTATCGCAACAGGACACCTAACATCAAAAAAATATATATACAGTATGGTGGAAATGAAAGGAATAAATTCATTATTTCGTAAGTCAGAGACTGGAGAGAAAAATCCTGAGACCCGTCGATTTTTAATTTCAGTTGCGCATTCTGTCCGTCGATTTTTAATTTCAGTTGCGCATTCTGTCCGATTTTCTTTTTATTTCTTATGTCATCTGTATAAGCGTGATGACGTCATCGATGATTTTTTTAAATGGAAACGTGATTGATGCGGTACATCATTTGAAAAGTCTTGTAATTCTCCATTCAACCATATGAATACTTTTAAATAAATGACGTTTGTAAAGTGTCAAATAGTTTTATTATTAAAATTAACATTCTTGTTATTGTCCGAAATAACAACCAAATTCAAAGCTGCTCAAATTGATGACCCTCAGCGATAAGACAATGAGATAAGCGAGCAACGAATTCATCCTGAACGTTCTGAAGAACTTCCGCACTTATTTGCGCGATCTCGAGCCGTATGCGTTCCTTGATAGTATGTGGTCTATTTTTGTACATTCCACTTTTCAAGTATCCCCATAAAAAGAAATCAGGCGGAGTGAGATCTGGCGACCTGGGTGGCCACTCGATTGATCCTCTTCGCCCAATCCACCTATCTGTAAAAACTCTGTCCAAGTAGTTTCTTACCAAGACTGCATAGTGTAGGGGCGCACCATCTTGCTGCAGCCATAAATCATCTCTATTTGGGAACAGTCGATGCAACTCTGGTATTAAGAAATGTTGGAGAAATTCTAAATATCGAGAACCTGTTAAAGTTTCCTCGAAAAAGTATGGTAACCTATAATTTTATTACCTATTATTCCCGCCCATACATTTAATTTCTCCGGGTATTGAGTATGATACTCCTGCATCCAATGCGGTTTTTGCTGAGCCCAATACCGACACGTCTGACGATTTACATGACCATTTAGAAGAAATGTAGCTTTATCCGAGAAAAGGACCTTTCTTAAAAACATTGGATCTGTATTATTTTTTTCCATCATAATGTCGAAAAATTGAATGCGTCTATCAAAGTCATCTTCCAGAAGCTCCTGGACTAAAACAACTTTATAGGGATGCCATTTTTCCTTTTTTAGCGTAGCAAGAACTGTTGCATGGTGTATGTTATTGTCTAATGCTACTTGCCAAGAACTGGTATGAGGATCCTCTTGAAACGCTAGTAGAACATCTAATTTTGTGTTTTCTGCGACTGGTTTTCTACTGCCTTTTGGGAGGTCTCTTACATGGCCCGTTTCTCTGAATTTTTTCTCTATTTTGCTGACGGTGGATTGCGCAATTGGTCCTCGGTCGGGATATTTATCGTTGAATAATGCACAAACCTCCATTTGTGTCCTTGTCTTATCTCCACAACCAATCATTATAAGAATTTCAGTTCTCTGCGTTTCACTAGGTTTCATTTTGGAACAAAGTTACAATGAATAATAATTATAACACAATTTGACTGCAATGTAATCGAACTAATACCATTTACATTTGACATGTCAAAGACGTTTAATTTGTATGTAGCACTCTTGATAAGAATCAGATTTTTTACATAAAAAGTCAAGCAAGAAACGTGCAAAAATTTAACAGTTTATTTAAACAAGTTTATTTAAAATTAATATTAAATAAATTATAAATACTAATAATTAGTATTGACACTTTACAAACGTCACTTATTTAAAAGTATTGTTGCGAACTCGGGGTTCGATAATTCCAATGTAACGATCTAACACGAAAACACTATTTATTTACTCCACAAATACACACGACTACAATTCGACTAGTAAATAACTCACTACTTAACACTTTATAGCCTTCTATTATCGCTTCGTAACTTTAGCTTACTTATAGCTCGATTAAAATAAGACTATTCCACTCGGGCGCTCTATGCGCATTTTATATACAATCCTAAAATTACAGAAAAACCTAGAAAGTTCTTTATAAGAATTCTTGAATAATCTCATATAAAAAAAAAACGGTTGTAAACAACTGCCTTCTAGATTAAGCCAGACGAGCAATAAATCACTCGTGTCAGCCATGACGCAGCGCGGATAGGTCGCGAAGCTCCACCAACCAACACGCTCCCATGCGTTGCCCCGCCTCCCATGCGGCGTTGCTGCGATCGTAACATTGCCCTCCTCCTAAGTCTGTTCGTCCCGAACAGAGAGAGTTCCATGGTATCGTGCTAATCGATCCAAATGAACGACCTTCACCTTTGACCTAGGGGTCCGCTGGATCCTATACACCACATCATTAATCTTCTTTATAATTGTATAAGGTCCTTCCCAATTTAGGCTAAGTTTGGGCGACTTCCCCACCTTTCGCCTCGGATTGTATAGCCACACCAAATCACCATCCTGGAAGCCGCGGGAGTTAGCTAGTAAGTCATATCTTGCTTTGGCTCGATCACTGGATATCCGCAGTTTATTCCTGACTTGCTCATGAACATTGTTCAGCCTCTCCTTAAGCTCCTCCACAAAATTCTCAGAGCTGAGCGACTCTTTTTCTGGTGTTCCATACATCAAATCCGCAGGAAGCCTCATTTCCCTCCCGAACATCACTTTCGCCGGAGTATAACCAGTGGCTTCATGCGTAGAGCCTCGATATGCCATCAACATGAGAGGTAGATGTTGGTCCCAATCACGCTGATGATCTGCCACCATTTTAGACAGGTAATGTTCCATGGTCCGATTAAATCTCTCTACCATCCCATCCGACTGTGGATGCAAAGGAGTTGTCCTGGTCTTGCGAATTCCGAGAAGTTCCATGACCTTCTGGAAAACAGCCGATTCAAAATTTCGGCCCTGATCAGAATGAAGTTCGAGAGGAACTCCAAACCTGCAGAACATTTCATTTACTAGCACCGTTGCCACAGTCGTTGCTTCTTGATTAGGCAGGGCGTATGCTTCAGGCCATTTAGTGAAGTAATCCATGGCGACCAAGATGTATTTGTTGCCCGACTCAGTCTGAGGAAATGGTCCCGCGACATCAATTGCTACCCTCTCGAATGGAGCACCTACAGTGTACTGCACCATTCGGCCGCGTGATCTTGTTCGAGGTCCTTTTGTGGCACAACAAACTTCGCACTTGCGGCACCAAGACTCGACGTCTTCATGATAATTCACCCAGTAGAACCGCTCTTTAATTTTGGCCAAGGTTTTATTGACCCCAAAATGACCTCCACTGGTTCCGTCGTGCATTTCTTGTAGTACATCTGATATTCTGCTACCAGGAACAACCAACTGACTGACTACGGACTTGCCATCCGGACTCTCCCACGCTCTCTTAAGTAGTCCATTTTCTATTTTAAGAGAGTGCCACTGGGCCCATAGCGCCTTCAGGTTTGGACTTTTACCAGCAATTTCTTGCCATTCTGGTCTCTTGTCGTCAGTCTTTGCAGAGAGGATGGGTCCAATATCTGGATCATTCATTTGTTCTTCTCGAAGGGTCTGTGTGGTCCAGCCATCGTTTATTTCCACCGACGTTCTCCGTACAGAAGGAAGTCCCTCACGCTGCTCAGTTCTTTGACAATGCCGACAATCTTCTTTACATGGCCGTCTAGACAATGCATCGGCATTTCCGTGACACCTTCCTGGTCGATGTTCAATTTGGAAATCGTACTGCTGCAGGCGCTCTATCCATCTGGCTATTTGACCTTCAGAGTTTTTCATCTGTAATAACCATTTCAAGGCTCCATGGTCAGTTCTAATCAGGAACCTTTTTCCATATAAGTAGCGATGGTAATGTTCGACTGCTTTAACGATGGCCAACAGCTCCTTTCTAGTGACGCAATAGTTTCTTTCTGGCTTACTTAAAGTCTTACTGTAGTACTCAATAACCTTCTCTTGCCCGTTTTGTCTTTGGGAGAGTACTGCACCTAGACCACAGTTACTTGCATCCGTGTCCAAAATAAAGAGTCCGTCCTTTATAGGGTAAGCCAAGATCGGACTAGAACAGAGGGCAGCTTTAAGCCTTGCAAACGCCTGACTGCATTCGTGGTTCCACAAGAACGGTGTTTTCTTTTCCGTTAATTTGTGCAGCGGTTTTGCGATGTTGGCAAATCCCTCTACAAATCTCCTGTAGTAAGTACATAGTCCCAAAAAGCTCCTTACTTCGTGTTTGTCTCGGGGAACTGGCCAATCTTTAATGGCAGATATTTTACTTTGGCTAGTTTTAATGCCTTGTTCTGAGATAGTATGCCCCAAGTACTCGACTTGCCTTTGGAATAGGCTGCATTTCTTGTAGTTTAACTTCAGGTGAGCATTTCGCAACTTGTTGAAGATTTCTCTTAAATTCTTCAAATGTTCGTCGAAATCACGTCCCATGACAATTATGTCATCTAAGTATACCAGGCAAGTTTTCCAAGTCAGCCCCCTCAAGACAAGTTCCATTAGTCGCTCGAAAGTTGATGGAGCATTGCACAATCCAAAAGGCATAACAGTGAATTGGTATAGTCCAGAACCAGTAGAAAATGCAGTCTTTTCTTTGTCTTCGGGAGCAATCTTTACTTGCCAGTACCCACTTTTTAAATCTAGAGTGGAAAACCACTTTGATCCCGATAAAGTTGCTAAGGTGTCGTCTATACGTGGCAATGGGTAGCTGTCTTTCTTGGTCACATCATTAAGTTTCCTGTAGTCAACACAGAACCGCGTTGAACCATCTTTCTTCTTTACAAGAACCACAGGCGACGACCATGGACTAGATGATTCTTCTATGACGCCCTCCTTTAACATTTCATTCAGCAAACTGTTAACTTCCTGTTGTTTAGCCAGAGGGACCCTTCGTGGATGTTGTCGTATTGGCTGGGCATCTCCTGTGTTGATCTTATGGACAACTAAATCGGTTTGACTGTCGTTGCTCTTGAAGTTAAACATATCAGATTCATCCATAGCAAACTTTATAGCAGACTGAAGTTGTTCCTTTGACAGGTGACTCCACTGTCGCTTAAAAGCATCAATAACTTCTGGGGAAGCTTGGTTAGAAGATTTAATTTTGGATGTCTCTGCTTCGACACAATTGCATACCCATTGTACAGGTTCATAATTGGCAAGAACTGTTCCTTCTTTGAGCTTGATGGTCCTTTCTCCAATATTGGCAACTCGTACTGGCATAGTCTTCTTCGTGTCGGTCAAAGTTCGGGCTACTATGATTTCAGTCGTCAACTCCAGGTTAGGTTCTATAAGTCCTATGGACCACCCAGGATCATTTTCAGAGGTCACTGTGATAATTTGTTCTGAATTTGGAGGAATTTTCACATCTTCTACCACCAGCAGACGGACACTAGTTTCCATATTTCCATTGGTTAATGCAAACTCCTCGTCTCCAAATGTGAGAATATTCCGTTTGTGATCATAGGAGAATCCATGTTTCCTGATGAGATCCATTCCCAAAATAAACTCGTCTTTGATCCTGGCAACCAACACTTTATGGCGAACTTCGAGTCTTTCTCCAATAATGATGTTGACATCGGCTTCTCCGTCTATAGGGCAAGACTCTCCAGTGACTGATTTTAACATAATAGGGTTGGGCAATGGTTGTATGGTATATCCGACAAGCTTATCTGGCCTTACAATGGTCACATCTGCTCCTGTATCGATGGTAATCTGGATCTTCTGTTCCTTAATGCGTCCGGCCACTGTGAGACTTTTGCCACCCAAATTATTGACTTTAAAGATCCTGGGGGTCTTAGCGGCCCCGGTCAATTGTCCCCTTGCATTGACCGGAATTAGTTTTCCTGGGACCTAGGGCGGCCTTGGTCGCCGCTTGGTCTTCTAAACGACGGCGACGGACTTCTTGCCCTATTACGGCAGTTACTCTTGATGTGACCCAGTCTGCCGCAGTTAAAACATTTTATGCCCCGATTGTCTGTTGATCGAGGGGTCCTTCCCAATAGGGCTTGTATATTGACTGCCATATCCTTCATCGCTTTATGTAAACTGGCCATGGATTCAGCCATAGACGTATTCTCCTCTTCATTGCAAGTTGCCATTCTTACACGCGGAGCTGAACTAGATGACACTCGTGACGCCTCGAATTCCAGGGCCCGAACTAGTGCCTCGCTGATATCCTTGGGCCTTACTAGACGTAAGTGGTATCTCATGTCACTATCGCGAACTCCCTCAATGAACCTTTCGGCGGCAAATTGCATTTGAAAAGATTCAGGGGCCGATGGATATGCCAGGTGAATGAGTCTGTCTATGTCCGCCTCAAATTCTTGTAAGGATTCACCTGACTTTTGCTGTCTCATCCTCAGCTGGGCCTGGAACACGGTTTCTTTGTGCTCATTTCCAAATCGTAGTTGCAGAGTGTGTACTAAAGCCGCATAATTACTTTGATCCGCTGCCGACAGAGATTGGAGTAACTCAGCCGCTTTCCCACGAAGCGCTACCACTAATGATGTAGCTTTCTGGGGCTCGGACCAACCATTAGCTTTTGCAGCTGCCTCAAACTGGGTTTTATAAATTTCCCATGCCGTAGTACCGTCATAATCGGGAGGCTTAATTTTAGCGTTGGATGTGCTAAAACTCTCTGTAGACACGTTGTCGTCCTCAAGTTGTTCCCGGAATTTCTTTTCTAGCTCGAGAACCCTCTGGTTGACAGCTTCGAGTCCTTCGTTAACGCCGTTAATGGATTCGTTCACGCCGTTAACGGATTCGTTAACGGACTGCATTATTCTTTCTTCCAATTGTTGCTCCCTAGCTGCGAGATGGTTCACTAATTCTTCTTTAAACCGTTTCTGTTCTTCCTTTTGTTCTTGATAATGATTTTTCTGCTCTTCTTTCTGTTCTTGATAACGTCGCTCCTGTACTTTATCACGTCTTTCTTGTTCCTCTTTTTGTTCTTTATAACGTTTTTCCTGCTCCTCTTTTTGTTCCTTATAACGTTTTTCCTGCTCTTCTTTTTGTTCTACATAACGTCTTTCTTGCTCTTCCTTCTGTTGTTGCATAAGGGACAGCAGGGCGGCAAGTTGATCCTCCATCGCTTGATGCTGGCTTCTGGTCACTGGCATAAACACGTAATGTCCGGCAATGAAGCACTCACTTACAGTTCAGCAATATTAGTCCTCAAATTCCCACTGGAATCCCACTTCTGACACCAATTGTTGCGAACTCGGGGTTCGATAATTCCAATGTAACGATCTAACACGAAAACACTATTTATTTACTCCACAAATACACACGACTACAATTCGACTAGTAAATAACTCACTACTTAACACTTTATAGCCTTCTATTATCGCTTCGTAACTTTAGCTTACTTATAGCTCGATTAAAATAAGACTATTCCACTCGGGCGCTCTATGCGCCTTTTATATACAATCCTAAAATTACAGAAAAACCTAGAAAGTTCTTTATAAGAATTCTTGAATAATCTCATATAAAAAAAAACGGTTGTAAACAACTGCCTTCTAGATTAAGCCAGACGAGCAATAAATCACTCGTGTCAGCCATGACGCAGCGCGGATAGGTCGCGAAGCTCCACCAACCAACACGCTCCCATGCGTTGCCCCGCCTCCCATGCGGCGTTGCTGCGATCGTAACAGTATTGATATGGTTGAATGCAGAATTACAAGACTTTTCAAATGATGTACCGCATCAACCACGTTTCCAATAAAAAAAATCAGCGAGGACGTCATCGCGCTTAAACAGATGACATAAAAAATAAAAAGAAAATCGGACAGAATGCGCAACTGAAATTAAAAATCGACGGGTCTCAGGATTTTTCTCTCCAGTCTCTGACTTACGAAATAATTAATTTATTCCTTTCATTTCCACCATACTGTATATATACAGGGTGGACCAGGTTTTTGGTGCCAAACTTTAAGGGGGTATTCTAGGTCCAAAAATAATCCTAGTTTGCTGCATAAATCATAGTCGAAAAATACTCCGTTACGGAAATACAGGTTGTTAAAGTTTTTTTTGAAAAACAAAAAAATTGTTTTCTGAAACTGCATTGAGATATTTTAATGAAATTTTACAGGTGTCAATAGCGATGAAAGACTCAAGTTTTGTAATATAAAAGGTCTTTTCAGCGTTACCAGTGGCGTGCACTGCGGCTCGTGACTGGCTATTTTTCAACAAAGAAGTGGTACGCTACTAGTATTTCTGAAGATAAAAATTATTTTTGAGGTCCTTGTTCAATTTGAAAGAAAAAAGTTCCCTTGGCTTTTTTTCGTAGGCCACATCGCTTAATTATGATAAAATATTTTTAAATGTTTGTGTTTAAATGGATTACCTAGCTATTTCTTAATTGCATACCACCTTGATAATGTTGGCGTCAGTTTTCATGACAATATTTGACAAATTTAACATAGACGATTTCAAGATTACGTCATTTGACATGTTTGCCCCTCAATGTCACTGTCAAATGAAACTTGAAAATCGATCTTTATCATCATGTTTCAGTTTTGATTTAAGATATTTTTAACTACAAGTATCCCCTAAAGTCTCTAAGCGGCCTAATCATCATCTGAAGAGTTACTTCGAATTATTGGAAATGTCTTATTCTTGTAATGTCGTTTATGTTCAAATGCGTACTAGCGTACTGAATGAGATAATTGAAATACCGTTTCATTCTTTCGATTTCCTGATCTGCCTGGTTAGTGAACACTGAACATGGAAATGCTTGGGTTTGAATTTC
The DNA here is from genome assembly GCA_951812265.1 of Taphrorychus bicolor. Taxonomy (NCBI): domain Eukaryota; kingdom Metazoa; phylum Arthropoda; class Insecta; order Coleoptera; family Curculionidae; genus Taphrorychus; species Taphrorychus bicolor. The sequence continues at coordinate 33,156,826 of OX638297.1, forward strand.
AAGCCTTAAAGGAAGCAAAAATGACTTAGCAAGAGAAGTATTACCTGATATTTCATAACTGGTAAGTTCAACAGTAATTATTCTTAAAAAGTATTTAGATAGGTATATGTGCAGGTATACTGGAGCATACCTACTTATTTATGTTAAAAATTGTAGGAAAACCTGCATTGCCCTGAAAGACAAACCCAGGCTGGTTGTTCAGCTAGAATTTCGGTTCTTGGAAGGAATTTTAGAAAAGCTAAGTATGATCCAAACACAGCTATGATTTGTAAATAGAGCTTAGGTAATAAGTGTATTCCTATGTTGTTTCTTTTAGGCAAAGGAAGTTTTATACAATAATTTTAAGAGCCTCCAGTCAAAAGTTGTGTCAGTAAGACAAATACATACTTTGATAATGAGGTAGTTTAATTTTAGTTTAAACTTAAACACACAAAATCTGATATTAACAATGAGCATTTTAGAAATAATTAGTTAACCAAAATCATGCCTTTCTACAGGCCCTCCAAAAAGTTGTATGTATGTAATTGGTTCTGATCCATACAGTATTGTTTGTTTATAGTTTTTCATTGTAAGAATGTCTAGCCACTTTTAAACATACTCGCATATATATTATAGATAGTTATACTAAAATACTTTTTCTAATTTTGACATATAAAGTGACACTTTTCAATACTCATGACAGTGACGTAACGTCCTACTTTTCGTAACTAGTTACGAAAAGTAAAATCTTTCGTAACTGGTGATGAAAAGTTCGTGTCACCACCAGTTGCAGGTTTCGGTTGTGGCACACCGTTGCTATAGTTTTGCGGTATTAAGTAGATACAAAGTCATTTAAAAGTAAATATTGAAGTTAATTATAATAAATCCCTCTCTAAGTAGGTATTTGTAATCAACATTAGAAAAAATCTTGTATGAAACACGTGACGAAAAACCTTTTTTGTGTATCTCATTAAAATTGCGGGAACTCGCTGCGCTCGTCCCGCAAACATTCATTCGTTACACAAAATCGGACTTTTCGTAACTGGTTACATAAATAGCTATTAAACATTTTATTTACTTTTAAACATACTACTATTTCGTTACATATTATCCTTTTATAAAAGTCCTGCTGACGTTGCCATTTACATCCTTATCTTCTAAATTCATCTTTAGTCCAACTATGTACAAGACATGTTTATATTTTTTTCATCATAAGAAAGTTCTGTGGACTTTTAAACATACTAAAATACTTTTTCTAATTTTGACATATAAAGTGACACTTTTCAATACTGATGACAGTGACGTAACGTCCTACTTTTCGTAACTAGTTACGAAAAGTAAAATCTTTCGTAACTGGTGATGAAAAGTTCGTGTCACCACCAGTTGCAGGTTTCGGTTGTGGCACACCGTTGCTATAGTTTTGCGGTATTAAGTAGATACAAAGTCATTTAAAAGTAAATATTGAAGTTAATTATAATAAATCCCTCTCTAAGTAGGTATTTGTAATCAACATTAGAAAAAATCTTGTATGAAACACGTGACGAAAAGCCTTTTTTGTGTATCTCATTAAAATTGCGGGAACTCGCTGCGCTCGTCCCGCAAACATTCATTCGTTACACAAAATCGGACTTTTCGTAACTGGTTACATAAATAGCTATTAAACATTTTATTTACTTTTAAACATACTACTATTTCGTTACATATTATCCTTTTATAAAAGTCCTGCTGACGTTGCCATTTACATCCTTATCTTCTAAATTCATCTTTAGTCCAACTATGTACAAGACATGTTTATATTTTTTTCATCATAAGAAAGTTCTGTGGACTTTTAAACATACTAAAATACTTTTTCTAATTTTGACATATAAAGTGACACTTTTCAATACTGATGACAGTGACGTAACGTCCTACTTTTCGTAACTAGTTACGAAAAGTAAAATCTTTCGTAACTGGTGATGAAAAGTTCGTGTCACCACCAGTTGCAGGTTTCGGTTGTGGCACACCGTTGCTATAGTTTTGCGGTATTAAGTAGATACAAAGTGATTTAAAAGTAAATATTGAAGTTAATTATAATAAATCCCTCTCTAAGTAGGTATTTGTAATCAACATTAGAAAAAATCTTGTATGAAACACGTGACGAAAAGCCTTTTTTGTGTATCTCATTCAAATTGCGGGAACTCGCTGCGCTCGTCCCGCAAACATTCATTCGTTACACAAAATCGGACTTTTCGTAACTGGTTACATAAATAGCTATTAAACATTTTATTTACTTTTAAACATACTACTATTTCGTTACATATTATCCTTTTATAAAAGTCCTGTTGAAGTTGCCATTTAAATCCTTATCTTTTAAATTCATCTTTAGTCCAACTATGTACAAGACATGTTTATATTTTTTTCATCATAAGAAAGTTCTGTGGACTTTTAAACATACTAAAATACTTTAAACCTACTATCTGCTTTTAAACATACCACAATTTTTGTTTAAAGGTGGTAGACAATGATGTACTATTAAGCGAAACATCTTGGACACAATAAAGACTATTGTCTTTATTGAGTATTTTTACATGACATTTTGAGCAGTGGAATCTCTGCTCATTTTCAAGTGAGACTGGAATCTCTGCTTGCTTCAGTTTCACTTGAAAACGAGCAGAGATTCCACTGCTCGAAATGTCATTTAAAAGAACTCAATATAGACAATGGAAGTCCAAGATGTTTCCATACCACTATTTTAGTACATACTGTCCTTTTATAAAAGTCCTGTTAAACTTACCATTTAAATACTTCTCTAAATTAGTCATTAGACCAACCACACAGTCTTTTACAAGACTTTCATGTCTTATTTCATATTTCATGTCTTACAATCAAGAATTTGGTACATTGGCTGGAATAAAAGCATTACAAAAATACTTTATAATGTTTCAAGGAGGAGCTTTAATTGTTGTCAAAGGTTGTAGGTTGCTAAGTGTGGCTTGGAGCTGGTTAAATTATAAACACTACTAAGTGGGGTTTTATAATGCCATTTTGGAGTTTCTGATCCGATTCTCTCTGAAGTTAGGACATCGAAGGGTGTCAAAGTTGTAAAAAGTACACACATTGTTTTTGGATTTTAGGCAGGTAGGTATATTAACATTAAGTATATTATTTTCACTGTAAAATTATATGATACACAACATGTTTTATATGCAGTTCTGAGCATGTCAATAAAAGTGATATTAAGTAACAATTAGTACAACCCTAACAATACTGCAAATTTACACTAATAATATTAAATACAATAATCAGGTAGAGTATAATAGGCAAATACAAGCCATTCACTTGAAATCCTAATTTTTTTTAAAGCAAGTATCTGCTTTCAGCACATGTTGAGAATATACAATAAAAATGTCAAAGTCTAATTTCCAATGCTTACTTGATGTCAATAACAAGTGAATGACTTACATGTAACAGTAGGAGTTCAACAGAAAAGTTCAGGAAGAAGTTCTCAATTTGGATATGAATTTTTGACCCAAAGAGTTGGAGTAATAAAAGCATTTAGAAAAAATGAATTTCACTCGAGTTGTCACCCCACCATTTTCTTTCAACAACTCAAAGAAAGAGATCTCTCACATTAAAATACGAGTGAAAATAATTTGCATTTTGAATTCATGCATTTTCTTATATTTGCAGTTATATCTGGATTGAGGATTTTGAGGAAATCTATTAAAAAATTTAATTTATTTCACCATAAATTCTTCGGAATACCTACAACTAAATCTGCAAAATGTGTACACCCAGTGATTCTTAACCTAACATAGTCTTGATAAGCACCTTTAATAAGAACTTTACTTTAATGATGATGACTTTTTCTGATGGAATTGAAAAGTTATGTGGTTATGCTAATGCCCAGTTTTATAAAGTCAAGTTGTCCTGCCCTAAGTATGTATAAAATATAAGAAGAAAACACAGCTGACAATTGGTTGAATTTCTGCCTGTATGGTTAAACTCAATTTGGCTAATTTTGTGAAAAAAAAAATAGCAGGCCATAAATTGACATATGAGAATTCAGAAACACATAGCTATTCACACCATTTGATGCATATGCTAGTCTTGAAGTTAAGCCTGTAGCAAAAACTATAAAAAAACCGCATAAGCTATAACTTTGGCTAAAGCAGTAGCTTAGTTTAAATTGATCTTACCATTTTTATCTTACTTAAAATTACATAAGCATCCATGGTGACTTGTTTTGCATGGATCGAAAGAACTGCACCAGATTCATACAGTTTAAAAGCTTGTAGACTTTTATATGCTTTCAACTGCTGCTTAGTACCTACGTATAATAACTGTGCTTTAAAATAAAATAGTCTGCAAGATCCAGTAAGGTCACATTTAGCAAATCACAAATTGGGAAACTCAAATCTTGTGGCGAAAGGGAGTAAGGATCAATATTGTTTATAATTTCCACTTTCTGGTCATAAGGTTACTTGACATCACCAGTAAGCTTGAAGTAATATTCGCTTCTAAACATTTTCGGCACAAAAATTAGAAATAAACCACTTTTTCAATAAGTTTCAATGTTCAAACCAACAAAGTCGATCTTATTTAAACGTTTACACATCCAAATTAATAAACAGGCGGCGGGCGTGCCATTCTTACTATTTTTTTTATACTTAAATTTATTTATGTTGTTTTAAAATCGGTAAGAGGAAAAATAATGTGAAAAAATGTGAATACCAACAGGAAAATATTATTTTAATAAAAGATTTATTACCCTAAAAATACCAACAATAACTGAATTGTCAGGATCCGTGTTGACCATTTCTGTATAAACACAGAAAGTGTTATATATTATATATTATATTTCCACAGAACGCTGTGGGCAAAGTACTTTTGAAGTTTTGTAGGGTAAGACCATGCGCGCGGGGCGCCCATAGTTTAGGAAATCCGAACGCTGTGGGCAAAGTAGCCCAAACTGCCGTAAAATTATTAACAAAGAACCTGAAGATACCTAAAAGTAACTGAAACGTCGAAACGTCTCAAATACCTTATTTCATATTAAGTAATATGTAAACAGGTAAAAAACGTGCCAAAATTCATAAAAAGATATAAAATGGCACCACGAGTACCCATATCAAAGTTGCCATTTATGACATATTGTTTGTGATTGTGAACAGAATCTACAATTGAAATTTCAGTTTTCTAGCTTTAGATGTCCCTAAAAATGTAATATTTGTCAATTTTTGGGTCACCCTATAGTATCTAAATCAGAAACCAAAGGCACTATTTATAATAAGAGAATAAAAAACCTACAAAAAAGTATTGATAAACAAAAAAAAACTAAAGTTAAATGTTGCAGCATTATTTGGGACACCGTATACTATTTAAAACAGAAATCAACGCTCTATTTATCATAAAACTACTGGAACTTACACAATAAATTAACAGATATCAATTTACATGAAAAAATCCTAAAATTCTAGATTACAACACTTTTTTGGGACACTCTATACTATCCAAAACGTAAATATATGCCCTATTTATCATACGACTACTAGAACCTACGAATAAAATCGATTACTATTGATTTATATGGGAAAAGTCGATATTTCTATATTAAGCATATGAGACTCTCCCCAACTGGCCCAAAAACCTAAATTTTTAGATAAAAATCGTGAATTTCAGCCTTCAACAGCTTATATCGCGTTTTGATGAGGATTTATCCCAAAAGCTATATGAGGAGCCAAAAAAGTACAATAATTTTAGTGTTTTTTAACAATTTGTGGATAAAATAGCGAAAAAAAGGAAATGTTCTGCAGTAAATATTACTAATATCTGACAACACCAGACTCCTTGAATAATTAAAACTGCTTTCATTACTAAGTTTTAATAATTCTTCCATCGCCTATATGTAACATTTTATTCGGGCTTGTCTACGTACTAAATAATCCACCCTTTCTATGTAAAATACACACTGCTTATGGACCTTTTCTGCATTATTAGCATATATTAGCTTCCTGCATCATTTTTTTAGCCACCCTATACTATCTAAAACAGAAATCAACGTCATATTCATTATAAAACGACTCGAAGTAACAAATAAAATCGATTACTATAGATTTAAATGACACATATAGAAAATTCTATGTTAAACATACGGGGCTCTCAAACCGGCCCAAAAAACTAAATTTTGAGATAAAAATCGTGCATTGTTGCCTTTAACAGCCAATATCTCGTTTCGATGAAGATTTATCAAAAAATGTATAAGAACAGCTAAGGAAGTAGAAGAATAGGGCTACACGCAGAGCCCACTTTGGAAGCTCTGACTAGAACAGTAACTGAGCACGGGTGGCCCAAAAATAGGGTACAAATTTTGCACTTTTTTTTAATTTTCTCAAAAACCGTGAAAGCTAGCTTCTTTCTGATACATGCATCTGATAGCCCTTGGTGACCTCTTCATACATGATATTGACCGGCATATCGAAAAACCTTACCGTTTCCAAGATAAACAGAGAAATGTAAAAATTTCAAAATTTTCAAAGGGGGTGTAGGTCGTGAAAATTTTCAGCCAAAATCTATTGTCATAGATTTTGTCAAAAATAGTCTCAAATGAAAGAGGGGACAAAAATATGTAAAAAAATTGCAATTCTGGAATTTTCAGTAATTTCCTTCCCCTTCAAAATGGCGCCAAAAATGTAATTTTTCCACTTTTTATCGACATTTTAATACTTATTTTTATATAATTCGAAAACTAAACATGGTATAACGATGCTATTGACACCCATGAATAGAGCATTCGCGACCACAAAATACCTGCTTAATTTGTCGTTCAAGGTTTTTAATTTAGTTGACGTAATGTTCGATCAAATAAAAATATTAATTAATTTTTACAAAATTTTAATAGTTTTTCACTTCCCATGAGACTGTTATTAAACTTAGCAAAATAGTAATTAACGTTTTGGGCAGTATTTGAGCCGACTCACATTTAATTGAGTCACCGTTGTTCTATTGCCGTAAATGGCTTTGCTATAAAATGGCAAAAGTCACTCTACTCCTATCAATGTAAAATTTAATCAGTTAAATCTCGGAACCTAGAAACGGTAAAATCGAACAGTTAGTACCAGTCGAATGGGCTTCGTTAAAGCTATTTTGTCAGTTATATACGAAAAACTGATTGTTTGGGCGTGGCACATTTATAAAGCAATGTTTGTAATAAAAGAGAATACCCTGATGATGGCTTATGGTAAGCGTAAAGTCGAAACGTCGGATATATTTGGTTTCGGCGCCCTTTAGCAACAGTGAGTAAGTTGGAGCAAAAAAGTGTCATTTTAATAAAAAAATTTCCAAAATAGAACCTTGGGTACCCGCGGCAAGTTTCTGGACATCAGAGACCTCTAGCCCCTCCCATAAGGTAGCCACATACCAAATTTCAGCTTTCTAGCTCAAACCGTTCCAGAGATATCGCTTTAAAACCAAAACTTTTCGGGCGGCCATCTTGGATTTTTGGAAATGTAATTTTTAGCGAATTTTACATAAGGGTAACCTACCATTCGAGTTTCAAGTCGATATCACCATCGGTTCATAAAACAGCTATAACCTAGCTACAGTCAGCTACATATAGCTATGTGAGCTATATTACCATTCATGGTACCTCCATGGGCACCCAGCATCCAAGTTTGAACCATGTATCATTAGCAGTTCTCTAATTATCAACGGTACTCAACTACTGTAGCTATGATAGCTGAGTCAGCTATATCACAATTTATGATACCCCCATAGGTACCTACCATCCAAATTTGAACCATGTACCATTAATGGTACCCCAAATATAACGTAATCTACATTCCACCCATATAATACGCATTGCCCAACGTTTTTCTTATGGGAAATACACGTGCAAAAGCCTGAAAACTTGAATGCAAAATTTCGTTAATGGTACCCATGGGTTTGGTACCATGACGAAGGTTTTCACCCATGGCAACTTGCAGTCCATTCCCTAATGAACCATGGTACCAAATTTCAGCTCTCTAACTTTATTCGTCTCAGAGATATCCCCATTTTTTAATTACCCTGTCTACGGCGGCCATTTTTTTTTCGCGTCCATCTTTTATTTCTGACGAAATCAATATTGTCCCATTTAAAAAGCGTTGCACAATGTATTTCTTATGGGAAATACACGTGCAAAAGCGTGAAAACTTGTATGCAAAATTTCGTTAACGGTACCCATGGGTTTGGTACCATGACGAAGGTTTCCACCCATGGCAACTTGCAGTCCATTCCCTAATGAACCATGGTACCAAATTTCAGCTCCCTAACTTTATTCGTTTCTGAGATATCCCCATTTTTAAATTACCCTGTCTACGGCGGCCATTTTTTTTCGCCTCCATCTTTTATTTATGACGAAATCATTTTTGTCCCATTTAAAAAGCATTGCACAATGTATTTCTTATGGGAAAACGGAAAAAATGGCAAAAAAGAAATATAACTACGCCCATGTCTGCCGAAAAATCGAAAAAATACATTTTTGCCCGAATTTGTAACCGCCACTGTCTGGGCGAGAACCCCGTGACGTCATCAGCGAAAAATGAATCCCGACATGAAATTTTCAAATCGACCAGTCTTTGTGAAAACGACCTCGAGGACGGAGCATTTTGCCAATAATCTTCCTAGAAATGTTCAAATTTTCCCCGGTCAGACAGTTTTCCCCGCTTTTCGGCCGATTTTCCTTAGTCTGAGGCTCTAAAGTTAATGCTTACATTTCGGAAATCTCAGCTGTCAGTTGTGGATGGGCGCGGCCGCCGAATGCTTCCGACACCCCCGTGGTGGACGTCGCTTCGGAACCATTCGGGATTTTCGGTCAAAATTTCAAAAATCTGCATCTTTCGCATCTAAATTCAATTAAGCCCATTTCGCGACGTCCCAGCTAAAAGCGGTTCCCAAGTCCCAAAAAGAAAACATTCCAACGTATCCTCTGGGATAGAAAACCATCGCATTAGATGCACGGTCTGGGCAGAAATATACCTCAAAGTGGCAATTTGAAATTTAAAGTTTAAAAATTCGTCAAAATTTCAGATTCAAAGCTAGGCCCTTGATTTTCGGAACGACGAAGGGTCCATGTGTCTGCTACCTCCCTGAATTATTTTTTGCTACGAAAATGTCGATTCTACAGGGTGAAATGTGAGAAAAGTACACCAAAATTGGCAACAAATGCGGCACAGAAAAACTTTCGCAGCTCACCCGGTATAAGAGCTAGACCAAAACTAGTAATTGATTTTTTTTTCTCTCCACGTCTTCTAGTTGCCTATATACCACCGAAGCCGGACCGTTCCATAGTTTTCGTAAAAATCGCAAAAAACTACCTTCAAATTTTGGACACTTTTCCTTAATTGTCTTTGGAAATTTTTTTGACCACTCTGTATTAAAGTGACACCTGTGGCGGGATAGGATTAAAAGTAGCCAAGGATATGCCCTTTCCCCTGGTACCATCCTTGTTGGGCCAGTCCTCTAACTAAAGGGGTCCAGAAGGGCCAGAAGTGGACCATTACAAAAAAATTTTCAAAAAACCGTCCCAACTTTGCGATTTTTTGTACATTTTCCTATTTAACCTATCGGAATTAGACGTCAAAATTGTTCGTCTACACATACGCGGAAATCTACCCGTGGGCAGTCCTATACCCCACATAGTCCCGGAGTTTCGACAAAGACGTCGTAAATTTGGGTACCTAAAAAAGCGCATTTTTGACTTTGGTACGCCACTGGTCAGCCCCCCCCCCCGCATGTACCAAAAAACGGACCACATATTTGAAAAGCCCGTTCATTTCTGTACATACGCGCAGTACTTCGAAATCCCGTCAAATGAGCAGTTTCCGAGTTATAAGCGTCGAAATGGAAAAACTACCAAATATCTACGACCAAAATTGGGTTTGTCACTGCTCGTTATAATCCTCACTTGCGTTCAATTTTAATTTCAACAATTCTTTATTGTCCCACAATAAAGTATGGCGGACCTTTCGGAAAAGTTCATTAGTGTCAAAATGCCGTTAAAGGTGGGTTTATACACCGCATAAAGTAAAATTAGAAATAAGAGTTGGTTTCATGTATATCCCTATTAGCGTTCATGCACCAAATAAGATTTATGTTATTTGGTGCATGAACGCTAATAGGGGTATACATGGAACCAACTCTTATTTCTAATTTTATTTTATTTTGTGTATAAACCCAACTTTAGATTTTCAAATAGAGAAATAGCGCATATCCATTTTGTGTATGGATTTGCTAACGGAAACTCAAGGGCGGCCGCCAGAGAATACAGAAGGAGATATCCGCAAAGAACACATTCTAGTCGTAAAATGTTCGCAAGAGTGCATCAGCAATTAATGGAGAAAGGTTTAAGGAACTTGCATGAGCATCGAGATGCAAACCAAAACCAACAACAAAGAAGAATTTTTCGACAGATATTAAATGAGTTTGACAGAAATCCAACAACGAGTTCCCGTATTGCTTCTCGTATTCTTCGCACCTCAAAATCCAATATCCTTCGTACTCTCAGACGAGATCACAGGAGTCCATTTCACCTACAACCTGTTCAAGGGCTACATCCAGGAGACCAAGAAAAAAGAATTACTGATTGTAGGTAGATCCTTCACTCAGTTCAAGAAAACAGGGATTTTTTGAACAACATACAGTGGTCTGACGAGTGCTGCTTTACCCGCCGCGGCGTAGTTAATTTGCATAATCAACATGTATGGGACCGTGAAAATCCTCACGCCATTAGACGTCGAAATTTTCAAGTTAAATTTAGCTTAAATGTGTGGATAGGGATTTACAACAACCATTTATTTGGACCCTACTTTTTACCTCGACGTTTGAGTTCAGAAAACTTCTTAGAATTTTTAGAAACGGAAACTCCGAATATGTGGGACGAAATACCGATACTTTTAAGACAGAATGCATGCTTTCAGCTTGACGGTTGTCCCGCTCATTTTGGCAGAAATGTCAAAAATTGGCTGGACAATCATTTTCCTGATAGGTGGATTGGTAGAGGGGGTGCAATTACATGGCCACCACGGTTTCCGGATCTTACCGTGTTAGACTTTTTTGTGTGGGATTTTTTAAAAGAGAAAGTTTATGCGACTCCTGTCAATATGGAAGAAGAACTTATGAACCGCATAAGATATGGTTGCAATCAAATATTACCACATCTGGTACATTTAAATCGGTCTATTATACGTGCCAGTTGTGCATTGAAAATAATGGTTCCCATTTTGAACAATTTTTATAACTGTTTTTGTTATGATTTCAATTATTGTTTTAGTTACTTTTAGTTTTTAATTCTGAAAATAAATATTGTTACAACACAGCTAAAAAATAATAAGCTTGGCTGTTTTAGGTTCCCATGAAAACCTACGCCAACAAGGCGTGGCAAATATTGATTATCTGGCGGTACGCAAGTAACAAAACTAATAATCTATTAAAAGGCAAACACTGAAAAGTTTTTAAGTCATTTAATATTTATTTACAGGGGCGCCATACGAAAAAAAGCCATGGGAACGTTTTTCTTTCAAATTGAACAAGGACCTCAAAAATAATTTTTATCTTCAGAAAAACCGGTAGCTTACCACTTTTTTGTTGAAAAATAGCCAGTCACGAGCCGCAGTGCACGCCACTGGTAATGCTGAAAAGAACTTTTATATTGCAAAACTTTAGTCTTTCATCGCTAATGACACCGGTAAAATTTCATTAAAATATCTCTGGCAGTTTCAGAAAAAATCCATTTTTTGGTTTTTCAAAAAAAACTTTAACACCCTGTATTTCCGTAACGAAGTATTTTTCGACTATGGTTTATATAGCAAACTAGGGTTATTTTTGGACGTAGAATACCCCCTTAAAATTTGGCACCAAAAACCTGGTCCACCCTGTATATTCCACGTTATAAGATGTAGGTTCTATCGGAGCGTTTTTTCGATCCAAGCTCCTGACACGGCTCCCTGGAGAGAATCCTATGGATTTGGGCTCCTGTTGGCAGCAATCCCGCCACAGAACTTTCTCCAAGACTCTCTTTTGTAGTATTTGTTGTGCGCCCTATTACGTGTTTACAACCTGACAAATGATGACTATAATACTCTACACTCGTGGACAAAATTTTTTTAAAAAATTTTGTCGTTTTTTGGACATTTCTTCCTTTTCCGTGTATATTAAAAGTGGTAGCTTTGGGTGGGTAGGAGTAAAAGTACCTACCTCCCGTCGCTACCAATCTCGTTCGGCAAAGCGCCCAACAAATAGGGGTCTAGGAGGCCAAAGAGGGTTACAAAAAAAATCGTCCAAACTTTGCCGATTTTTGTAGTTTTTCCTATCTAACCTAAGGGAATTAGACTTCAAAAGTTACTTTAGCCCCGGCGTTACGGTAAAGACGCCGTCATTTTTGGCCGCTACATTCCTACAAACCTAACATTCGACCAAACCGACCATATTTTAGGAAGCCCTCGTTTCTGATTCATTTTACTCTTATTATGTTTGTTACGTTTACAAGGGATTGAAATCGCGTCATTCCGATCAAACACAGCAAAAAAAATTCAATTTTTTTTTAGAAATTTACTAAAAGGAGCAGGAGTATTCCCTCTTTTTCCTCAATTTGTAAATTTGGCCTCCCGTAACTTTAGAAAAAGTGGACCAATTGGAGTGAATCCAACTGTTTATTGTTCTTTTTGATGTCCTCTATCGCCGCCTCATTCCATAGAAAAACACAAAAAAATGTTTCTAAAATTTGTTCGAAATTGACCATTCCTTCTTTTTTCTTAATTTCCAACTGATCAAGTATAAAGATTTGTAGTAATTTCAATGCGACAAAGTAGTTTAGATGTTATTAGTAACTTGTGAGAGTGTTCAAAGTGATTCCACGACAGCATCTAATGGATCGTACTTCTAAATGATATGGAAGAGCAAATTTTTTTCCCCAACTAACCAGAACCAATTATTAGTAGCATTTGTGTAACTCGAGGTCCCCATACTCGGTCTAATTCGTGCGGCAATAAAAACGCTCTCTCGCAGAGCCCCTTTGGCAACATCGAAGTCGTCTCAGGGAACCGGTCTCGCAGCCTCAGCCCTCCGCCCGCGTGACTTTTTACCGACGCGAGCTTCTTTTATTTCATTCTTTACTTCTTTTCTTGGCCACGACCACGGCTACTCAAGTACTCACAAGGCAGGAGAGTTTTGCCAATGTTACACTCTAGAGAACCCTGGAACCACGCTGAAACTAGTAATCAATATAAATAGAATAATTTATATGCGTAATAAACGTGATGAGCCTTTAAGTACCATAAGTGATTATTAGGCGATTGGTAAATGGAAGTAAGACATTTCTTAAAAAAACCTTATTTGAGTTTGGAGAACCAATGTGATGGGCAAAACAGTCATAGTGGTTCCTTAGGAGACTTTACGTGCTTGAAAGGTTGAGGCATCATCTTGTAAGATGGTCCGGGCAAAAACTCCTTGAACTTGGGTACCCCCACCTGTTGGTACCACGCTTAACCGCCGCTAATACCTGTGTGAATCGAGCGACGCTCGTCTGCGACCAGTCTATCTAAACATGACGATTTTTATGGTTCTCTTGCAATATACAACGGGTACCGCGGAAGAGATATTTCGAAAAATGACTCCGGTATCGGCTCTAGTGACTTAAGATCGCCATCGAAGCAAACAGATGATCAGAAAGAAGTTTATCTGAAGGTGAGTGAACATTTTTTTGCAAGTTTGTTTCGAAAATGGCGGGTCGTGATCATTAATTGATTGTTAATGATGATAATTTTGCATCTACCGGCTTTATGATCATTTGACATGTTTCAATGCTCAATTGTTCAGAAAAGTGTAAAAGGTTATCACAGGCTTTAATTTTTTTGGAAATAGTAGTTTTTTTCCGGTACAAATATATCCAAATCTTGAGCAATTTAAATTATAATTTTTTTTTCATTTTTGTGCAACATGTTTTTATGTTGCTTTTAATGCGTACTTTTTCTCAATACTTTGTTGTTTCATATCCTTAAACCATTTTATATTTTTTCATGCAATTAAAAACACAAGAATACATTATTACCTTAAAAAAGGACTTTCTCATTTTTTTTTCATGCTAAAGTCTCTAGACGGGTGCTGGTGCAAGCCGACCGTCATCGTTGGTTGCTTCAGTGGTTCACTGCTTCACCACGTCAGGTGGGGTAACCTTTCAAGGCCATCACGTCTTCCGTTGTCAAGGGCTTAGCCGAGGAGTTAAGCGGCCGTTTCTTCTTTCCCAACTCTACCAAAGATAATTGTTTCACTTTCGTCTGGGAATATATTAATTCGTGTTGAACAGAAGGCCGTTTTAGTCTGCTCAGCAGTTGAGTTTGCTTGCAATCAAAATCTTTATCTTCAGTCAATTGAATGGTTATTGCTTACTATTATCGATGTCGTAAAGATAAAACATAGTCATAATATACATGTTTTTATGTGTTGATCACATTTCATGCAAAGGCGATAATCATGATTTGATATCTTTAACAATTGTGTGAATAGAGTCATTTGAAATGTTCTAAGTCACCTTGTTTTACAACACAGCAAAGGGTTAAACAGATTGTCCCATGTAGAGGGAAAATTACTTCAGAAAATGTGTACAACATTCCATTTTCAAGAAAAATTTAAAAGATTTCATTTAATTCAACTTAAATTCCACTAAATACCATTAAATTCCACTAAATAACCTATTCCACCTATTTTCCATATACTTAATTCATTTGACTCTTAAAAATTGCTGTTAATGCTCTATTTTACGTAAAAATTGTCGTTTAAGATTAGTATGTACTTAATAGAAATTCAGGGAAGACCGAAACCTTATACAGCGTTAGTTAGAAATAATTTTTTAATTTTCTCCTTTACATACAAATTGCAATATTTTTATATCAACAAATATAACTCAAGTTAGGACAAGATATTAGCTTTGCTTTGAAATGATTTTGCCTTAATTTAAGTTTTTATTTTGAACTGTCATATGTTGTGCAGTGAGCCAGGTTAGTTTGAACAGTCCAAAATCCAGTATAAAGAAATAAAAAAAAACACTTAATAGTGTTCAAATACGACACACTGGAGACAATCAGACTGTAAGAAATTTTTTATTTTTTAATAGAAAAAGTTGCTTCACGCGGAATAAAACAAAAAAATTGTTTTTTTGCGCAGAATTGGACAGGTAATACGTAAGATAATGCGGAGATAATAAAAAAAATTTGCGAGTGAGAAACCATTATATCATGGCGACATTGAAAAGAGTGTAATGCATAGATTCACGCAACTGAGAAAGTAAAAAAAAAGTTTTATACACTTTTTTTGATATTTTTTAAACTGGGGTTTAATATTTATGAAAAACTACACATTTTTTAATTTCTCCGGAACGTATTAAGATATTAAAACGAAATATTTCAGTTCATAACAGTTGCTAGCAAACATTATTTGCAAAAAAACACTGAAAACGGTTTTTTTTTTTAGTTCTTCTATAATCTTCTAAAATTGTTTTTATTTTTTTGCTCGAAATCAAAGCAATCCATATCCATACGCACGCCACTGATATAATTAAAAAGAATATTCCTATTGAAAAAAATTTATACCTGCAGCCACTGTCAAATTTACATTTATTTGTAATTTGTTTCTAATATTTCAATACTCTGTATTTGGAAAACGAAAGGAATTTTGCCCGAAATTTTAACAAAAGTTTGTAAAAACATTTTTTGTTTATATTAACTTCCTCTGTCACCTGTTTCTATGCATTGTACTTTTTCAATGTCACGCTGTTAATATTCAATAATCTATATGCGCCCCACAGTACTAAAAAAACAGTTTTTCTACAATCGCATTAAAAATTCTACTTTTAACACGCCTATTATTTTTAATAGTTCAATTAAAAATAACGTTTTAAGGAACTAGTGTTAAAAGTAAACTACTTTCAACACTCGTGTTAAAAGTAAATTCTAGGTATATAAATTTTTATAGAAATAAGAATTTTTAATGCGTTTGTAGAAAAAATATTGTTTGGAATTCGTGTTAAAAGTACTTGAAAGGAAATCAAGTAAATTATATCATTAACATAAAGCATTAAAATTGCCATTTTTAGACGTTGTAAATTATTTTTAACTGATTTTGGTCACAATCTTAATTAGAATTTCTCTAAACTTCTAATGTTGTATTTTCACACTTTAAATAATTTTTCTTCGATTTTGACTTCAATCCTAACCTGATTTTATAAAAAAAAACATCAAAATTTGCATTTCTAGATGAGTGAGTCATTAATGTATTTTAGTTTTAATTTTGACTCGAATTTATCCAAAACTCCAAAGTTGAATTTTTTGGAAGCTCTGGGAAATTTTTAAACTACTTTTGACTCTAATCCTAACCTAAATTAGCTCAGAAACTTTTAATCAGCATTTCCTGTTTGAATAATCTGATTTTGGCGATAATCTTAATTTGAATTTCTCAAAACCGTCCACATTTGTATTTTTACACGTCTTAAGTCATTTTATCTCTAGGTAATGTTTAACCACTTTTGACGCTAATCCTAACTTGAATCTGCCCAAAAACTTTATTGTGCATTTTTTGATGCTTTGAGTAATTTTTAATCTATTTTGACCATAATCTTAGTTTAAATTTCTCTAAACCCTCAAAAATTTAATTTTTACACGCTTCGAGACATTTTCACCGATTCGGACTTCAGAATTCAGGTATAGAACGTATTTTGTCAGCATTTTTAACGTAATAAATAACCTTCCTGTTTCTTTTATAAAATTTCTTGTAATACCAAAAAATGTCTCACCTTTCTTCAGCTCTTTTGACCTCAACAATTTAGAGAATATCTCACATTTTTTATGTGAGATGTAATTTATCAATAATTGGAAAAAAATATGGCAAAATATTCGTTCCTTTTAAAACAATAAAGCTTTTTTGCCTAATTAATTTTCTGGAATAACCACAACTTATTTCACCTTCGTACAAAATAGCTATCTATGATGTAGGTAAGTGTTAAAAATGCAACTTTAAGGCACCCATGTGAACGTTTGAGGACACGTTTGTTCTTTAAAAGCACTTTTAACACGAATATCATACAATATTTTTTCTACAAATGCATCATACACAAAAGTGAATCTATTGAAATCTAAGTAGTATTTTTCACTTTTAACACTAATGCCCTAAAGTAGCTTATTTTTAACGCTAGTGTTAAACGTATATTATTTTTAACTCTAGTGCCTTAAAACGCTATTTTTAACAATTCATTAGCGTGTTAAAAGTTGAATTTTTCAAAAAAATAAAAAATTTAAGTTTAACACAGGTTTTGTCTGCATATGCCTCCAAATTTAAATTTTTACACACTTTGAGTACTTTCACCAATTATCAGTTCATTCATCTTCTTCAAGTAATTTTTCATCGATTTTAGCCTTTATTTTTTGACTCAACTTTCTCAAAATCAACAGAATTGTCATTTTTACATAAGAAAGGGCATTTTTAATCGTTTTAACCTTTTACAATATCATTCTCTTAGTTGGAAGAGACCTAAAATATGTTGTGTTACATCAAAACAAGTTTTTTTTAATGAAACATAACATTTCCTTTGTTCTAGAAAAGATTTTTAGTGCACATTTTTGTAACAATCATTTTTCTATTAATATGCTTTGTCCGTTTTCTGCATTTTTTTTGTATTTTTCTTTTTCATATATTTGTTTTCATTGATGGTTTTTCATGGTTTTTCTATTTTATTTATTTTTCTAATGCAATTATTGTCCCTCCTGTTTGCCCTGCAATGAAGATACCGGCAACTGAGTTATTTGTTTCTCCTCTAAGTCACCAACAAAATACCGAAACAAAATTTACTGCTCTTTGGAATTTTTTTGCGTTCTCTTCTGCTATAAACCTTCTCTTTCTTGTCGTAATTTTTTCTATGTCCAAGTTTTTCTGTCTTACTATATTCTTAATTTTTCAAGTATTCGTTGTTATGTTTTATACAAATGTTGTTTTTTTTAATTTTTTTTTCTTCTGTTTTCATTTTTTAAAGAGAATTTTGATACAAAATTGATTTTTTTTTAAGGACTGACCAATTGGAACGTATGCTAATTTGTTAACACATATTGTAATAAGAAAAATTTGGTATAAAACTAGAAATATTTAAAATTTATTTCTTTAGCTGCAAATTTTGGATAATTTTTCTAGTTTTTTCCACTTTTCTTCTTCTAATTTGTATTTTCAACACTCCAAATTTGTATTCTTACATACTTTAAATAATTTTTTAATTTTAGCCTGACTTTTTCAAAAAACATTAAAATTGTTATTTTCAGGTAAAATGAGTTCTTTTCAAACAATTTTAGTTCTAATTCTAATCTGAATTTCACCAAAGACTTCAAATTTGCATTTTTAGACGCTCTGTGTAATTTTTAAATCTTAATGTTAACCTGAATTTGCAAAGAAACTTTTTTCTGCATTTTTACGCTTTTAGTACTGTTTAATTGATTTTGGCAATAATCTTTATTTGATTTTTTCGAAATTTCTAAATTTGCATTTTTACGCACTTTGAGTAATTTTTTATGTATTTTGGCCTTAATCCTAGTCTGGTTTTTTTTTTTAAACTTCAAAGTTAGTTCAGGTCACTTTTAAGCAATTTTAGCCCTAATTTTATTGTAAATTTTTTGAAAGACTCGAAATTTGCTCTGAGTAATTTCTTATTCCTAACCTTGGCTAGAAACTTTTAATCGGATTTTTTTCACAGTTTGATTAATTTTTCACTGATTTCTAACCGTAATTTTAATTTGAATTTTTTTCGAAGTCTCCAAATTTGTATATTTACCCTCTTAGAGTTATTTTTCACGTATTTTGACCTTAATCCTGGCCAGACTTTTTCAAAAAACATAAAAATAGTTATTTTTATGTTAAATGATTTTTTTTCGAAAAATATCAGTTTATAATTCTAATCTAACATTCTCCAAAAATTCAAATTTGCATTTTTTACGCTTTTAGTTGATTTTGGCCATAATCTTAATTCGAGCTTTTCCAAAACCTCCAAGTTTTTATATTTACCCTCTTTGAATAATTTTTCACGTATTTTGGAAAAACTTTCATGGATTTATTTGGTAGAGTTAGAAAATTTTTAAATATTTTACGAACGGCGGAAAAAATGAGCTTCATAGAAACAGAAACACAGAAACTTTGTGATCGGTTTTGGAAAATAAAAAGCATGTGTAAATATCTCGAGAACTGTTTGTCGTTTCGAGATTTGGACTGAACCTTTGGTTTTATTCGAATTTTTCCAAACACTTCAAATTTTTATTTTTACTTTCTTTGAGTAATTTTTCCCTATTTTAGCTTTTCTGAGCGTGTCTTTCTCAAAAAACATTAAATTTTGCATTTTCAGATGAGTTGAGTCGATTTTAGTCTTAATTCTAACCTAAATTTTACCAGACCCATTATTAGACGCTTATGTCATTTTTTAACCGATTTTGACTGTTATCCTAAGCACAATTTTCCAAAAAACTTTTAGTTTGCATTTTTAGATGTTGATCAAGTGGATGCACGACCTAATTCTATCCTAAAGATGACAAATACTTGGCACATATTAGCGAGACAAGGCAAGGCTCGAGGCAAGACGTTCTCGTGACACGATCTTGTCTTGAAGTCCTATATTATTTATCTTTATTTATTCATATTTAAATCGATATTAATAGTATTAATATTGGATGTTAATATACGAATAATATCATTAATTTGTTGATCGATTATGAGGATTTTTTTAAGTCAATCTTGTGAGTGTTTTAAATCTTGTTCTATCCGATTAAAAAAATATATCAACTATTTCCATAACTAGAAATAATCGATTTGGATAATCGAACGATCAATCGAATAATTGATTATATATGATCTTTAAAAAAAATCATCTGTTGAATTTGATTATTTCAATCACTTATTTCGATTCTTTCGATTATAGAAATCTATCGATTATGTCCATCACTAGTTAAAAGTACTTCTGGTCAGCGTGATAATAAATATTAGTAAGTACTGAAAGGTGTCTCTCACCAAATGAAAGTCAAGAACACTGCAGGTACTTAATACATTTATGTCATTCAGAACAGGCGAGTTCTGCTTGTATATTAATTACGAATAAAGAAAGAAAATTAAGATATAAATGTATTAAAAGGTGTTGTGTTCTGTCCATAAATAATCAGCAAAGCCAGATTGTGTCGTTCAATATTCAATATCACGAGCATATTGTTGGATATAAATTACATTTATACATTATTCGATTATGCATGTAAATTTATTGGTTTTTTTTTGTATGTATATCATGTAATATTATTTTTTGAAAGTGCCCAAATATTGATCACTCAACTCCAAGCTTGCGTAATCAATTTTCTCGGCTATTACTTATACCTACATAATATAACTGTAGCAATCAGTGGAATGGATGACCTTTATTTTTATAATGCAATTTGTGTGGAGCTTGACGATCATCATTAGCATTAGAAAACAATGCATCAAAGTAAAAGTCGCATATCTCGAGTTATATAAGGTGTTTAT
The DNA here is from genome assembly GCA_951812265.1 of Taphrorychus bicolor. NCBI lineage: Eukaryota > Metazoa > Arthropoda > Insecta > Coleoptera > Curculionidae > Taphrorychus > Taphrorychus bicolor. The sequence goes on from OX638297.1 coordinate 33,177,349, forward strand.
AGCTCCGATGGTCACTAACTTGAACAAAGTGCTTGGCAAATCAGTCAAGCCCAATTCTGATGATTCTTTTTGCTTTTACACATTACTTCGTAAAGGCTTAACAATTTGTTTGTTGTATGTACGTATGTAAAGTGCGACCTTGCCACTCGCAACTGTACCTAAGTATTGACACAAAGATTGTCAGTTACGGTAATCGATATGTGGGATTGGTGGCTCAGGTTGATTATTTAATTGTTAGTTAAACATCAGTCATCAATACACACCCACATCATATCGTTTATATAAAGCTAGTTTTCCAATCGTTTCTATCAATGATGTTTTACTAGAAAACACATTTGATCCATTCTACTGATAAAGCCCACCAACGATTTCTCACATGTGTCGTCTTGGAGCACAAACAAATGTGAGTTTTGATGTTTCTGAACAGACTTTCTTAGTTTGTTATTCTCTCAACTCTCTCCATTCCTTCGTGGACTTTCAGCATGAAGTTCTATATGTTCAAATTTAAGTACCAACAACGTGACAGACGCTTGCTCTCCCATTAAAAGTTCAATCGAACAAAGAAATAATAAGAACTACAATATGAAACCTGCATAATTAATTTCGCAAGAATGAGTCGGCTGTCGATATAGAATAATGCCCTTTTAGCCTTGGCGAAGCATTATTACATGGTGGTACCAGACTGTAGATGTTCTTAGCACTGCTTGGGACCGCTCCTCGAGGTCTTTGCCTTGACACGTCACATTTAACGTTAATCCGTCTTTATTATGGACGGTCGGCGATTAATGGGCTCCGTTGATGGGCCGACTAGAGAATCAGATTTTCCATCAGAAGTTTTCGATGTCATTTCAAACTAAGCTGAAACGAAGCCGCTTACAATAATTACTAAAATGGTGTTGTATCAAGACAATCGACGTTTGAAAGTCACGGTCAAATCCTTTCAGTTTAAGTTTTTGTCCGCAGGAAATTGATGAATAAAATTGGTTGTGACGAAAACGAAGATTATCCGACAGAAATTAGTTATTTATAAAGTTGCCGCTTATCAGTGGCGTCCGGTTTTTTATTGTTAGACAAGAGAAAGTTACTATTACGCTAGAACTTCACTAGCTCTGTCTTGTTACATATAAAGAAATACAGACAAACAGAAAAAGGTGACAATTTTCAGAGCTAATGCAGCTCTATTGCCGGTCAATCACTGAACCTGATGTAAAAGCATTACTTATGTATTTTATAAAATGACACAGTAGTTTAAGTGGTTAGGTAGTTAGGTGTTACGACTGATCTCTATTAGTTATATTCAAAAAAATCTTTGAAAACTCATGTTTAGTTCATAATATAAAGTATATCTATAAACCAGTTTTGCACTCCAGTTAATCACTTTTTGCGGCTTTCTTAGGATGCAGTTCTTTTTCATCTTTGTAGTATGGTTCATAGTATTGCCAATGAACCAGTATGAGGAGCTAAATTATTGGCAAATCTGGAAGAGATCAGAGCAGAGAAAAACATACCTGGTAATTTTAGATTTCCATGGTTCCGGTATATAGGGATTGAAGAAGTTGTCATGCTTAGAACAAATAAAAGACCGTGGCTCTGTGGCGTCGATACAACGATATCTGACATAGAAATATATATCTGAGAAGAAACAGCTGACTTGACACAAGTTGGAATGAGTCGGTTACAAATCTGAATTGCGAATTACAGATCCTTATATTATTATCAAATTATGGTTTGTTTGTTTAAATAAATCGATCAAGCCAGTATCAAGTGACCATAAATGGTGACCCCGACACTCTAATAAGAGTGAACAACAGCCCCACATCCTGGCCATCAAACCCTGCTGCAACACCTGTTGAATCCAATTGTTGAACACAGGAAAATGCCTTTTTCAACTTACTGAAATTATTAAATTGAAGGACGTTATACTGCAACTATACTAGTGAAATCGACACCCAGATACCTGGAGGTGAGCCAGACGAAAATCCAGGTAACCAACAGCACACAGAACGGGTCTCCATCAAATCACCTCCATTTTGGCGAGCGGATCCAAAATTGTGGTTTGTGCAGTTAGAAATCCAATTCTCGTTATCTAATTATTATTTCTGACCACACCAAATACAACAATGGGGTAAGTGCTATCGACACAGAAATTCTGACTCAAGTAACTGATTTTATAGTCTCTCCTCCACCAATAAATAAGTACCAAGGTGTTAAAGTCTCAATTTATTCCGACTCTGAGGAGAAAAATCTAATAAAGCTCTTCTCAGAGGTAGGCTTAGAAGACAAAAAGCCCTCACAGTTATTCAATGATATGTCTCGGTCATCCTGACTGCCAGTAGCGACATATTGGACAACCTAGCAAACATGGCTGACAAAATAGTGGAAATTGATCAGCCTAGAACATACAGGGGCCAAATATCAGCTTCATGGATGTCATTCAAAAGTTGACCCAACAAGTAGAAGAACTAAAAGTGCAAACACGAAGCCATTCTAGAAGCAGCAGTAGATTCAACTTCCAAGGAATGCGCAACCGATCCAACACACTTAGTACAAATAGTAGCCATGAGGACCAAGACGTTTGCTGATAGCACAAGAAATTTGGAGAGAGTGCTCACAAGTGCACCGCACCATGCCACATGAATGCTGAGGCCATGGAAAACGCAAACCCCCGCTAATGCCGACGACTGGTGTGGAGATTACAGGTCGCTAAGAAAATTTACCACCTTTGATCTACCTTGCCACTTACCGATTATACGTCAAGAACCCAACATCAGGTATAAATTTTTTAATAGATTCTGGTTCAGACATCTCTTTAATTCCAAATATAACCAGAGATAAACATTGCAAGGTCAACAGTATTACTATCTCCGAAACGGCTGTAATTACGAAGACGGTTAAATTAGCAAAAAGTTGACTTTTGTATAGCCTGTTTAGAAAACATTTACAATGCTGCCATATTTTGAGTGGTTTCGGAAATATTTAAAAAAATGCAAAATATACCAAAAACCAGGTCCGCATTAAATTATACTGGTAACTTGATTGATAAGCATCACACGAGGCTAATTGAGATGCCATATGGAAGGGGTTAAAGGGTAGTGAAACTTTGTAATTTCAACATATTTTTTGTCACCAATAGTTTTTGAAATAGAAGATATTTAAAATTTTTCTGCTATTTACAGGCGTTTCGGAGATAGCAATACTGCACGTCCTTAAAAAAGACGCCCTATATAGACGTTAGAGAGATATCTTGATACACAAACAGCTCACGTACTCTCTTCCAAGCTAAAAATGTATTTTATCACAAATAAAATATAAATTATCAAATTATGATTCGTTTTTTTTTAAATAAATCGTTCAAGCCAGTACCAAATGACCATAAATGGTGACCCCGACAGTCCAACAAGAGTGAACAACAGCCCCACATCCTGGCCATTAAACCCTGCTGCAACACTTGTTCATTCCAATTGTTGAACACAAGAACACTGCCTTTTCGACGTAAGCCTTACTCAAATTAGTAAATTTACGGACGCTGTACTGCAATTATACTAGTCAAATCAACACCAAGATGCCTGGAGGGGAGCCAGAAGAAAATCCAGGTAACCAACAGCATACAAAACTAGTCTCCATCAAACCATCTTTTCACCTATTTCTGATCACACCAAATACAATTATGTGGTAAGTGCTATCGACACAGAAGTTCTGACTCAAGTAACTGATTTTATAGTCTCTCCTCCAGCAGCAAACAAGTACCAAGGTGTTAAGGATCGCCTAGTCTCAATTTATTCCGACTCTGAGGAGAAAAAGCTAAGAAAGCTCCTCTAAGAGGTAGGCTTAGGATACAAAGAGCCCTTACAGTTACTCGATGAGATGTGTCGGTTGGGTGGAACTTCAATTTCCGAAGAGTTGTTACGCACCATATGGATGCAACATTTGCCAACTCAAGAACTATCTATCTTGACAGCCAGTGGCCACACATTAGACAAGCTCGCAAAACTTGCTGATAACATATTGGAAATGGAACATCCTAGAACATATTCCATACAGGAGCCAAATATCAGCCTCATGGATGTCATTCAAAAGTTGACCCAACAAGTAGCAGAACTAAAAGTGCAAGCATGAAGCCATTCTAGAAGCCGCAGTAGATTCAACTTCCAAGGAAGGCGCAACCGTTCCAAGGCACAAAGCCATTCTTGAACGCCATTCTAGAAGCGTCAGTAAATTCAACTTCCAAGGAAGGCGCGACCTTTCCAAGACATCTAGTACCAATAGAAGCCATGAGAGCCAAGACTGGTACCACAAGAAATTTGGAGAAAGTGCTCACAGGTGAACCACACCATGCCAGATGGATGCTGAGGCCATGGGAAACCTCCGCTAGTGCCGGCAACTACTGGTGTGGAGGTTACAGGTCACCAAGAAAATTTACTACCTTTGATGTACCTTACCACTTACCGACTATCCATCAAGGACCAAACATCAGGTATAACTTTTTTAATAGATTCTGGTTCGGACATCTCTTTAATTCCAAATATAACCAGAGATAAACATTGTAAGGTCAACAGCATTACTATCTCCGAAACGGCTGTAATTACGAAGACGGTTAAATTAGCAAAAAGTTGACTTTTGTATAGCCTGTTTAGAAAACATTTACAATGTTGCCATATTTTGAGTGGTTTCGGAAATATTTAAAAAAATTCAAAATATACCAAAAACCAGGTCCGTATTAACTTATACTGGTAACTTGATTGATAAGCATCACACGAGGCTAATTGAGATGCCATATGGAAGGGGTTAAAGGATAGTGAAACTTTGTAGTTTCAACATTTTTTTTGTCACCAATAGTTTTTGAAATAGAAGATATTTAAAACTTTTCTGCTATTTACAGCCGTTTCGGAGATAGCAATACTGCACGTCCTTAAAAAAGACGCCCCATAAATGGTGACCCCGACAGTCCAACAAGAGTGAACAACAGCCCCACATCCTGGCCATTAAACCCTGCTGCAACACTTGTCCATTCCAATTGTTGAACACAAGAACACTGCCTTTTCGACGTAAGCCTTACTCAAATTAGTAAATTTACGGACGCTGTACTGCAATTATACTAGTCAAATCAACACCAAGATGCCTGGAGGGGAGCCAGAAGAAAATCCAGGTAACCAACAGCACACAAAACTAGTCTCCATCAAACCATCTTTTCACCTATTTCTGATCACACCAAATACAATTATGTGGTAAGTGCTATCGACACAGAAGTTCTGACTCAAGTAACTGATTTTATAGTCTCTCCTCCAGCAGCAAACAAGTACCAAGGTGTTAAGGTTCGCCTAGTCTCAATTTATTCCGACTCTGAGGAGAAAAAGCTAAGAAAGCTCCTCTAAGAGGTAGGCTTAGGAGACAAAGAGCCCTTACAGTTCCTCAATGAGATGTGTCGGTTGGGTGGAACTTCAATTTCCGAAGAGTTGTTACGCACCATATGGATGCAACATTTGCCAACTCAAGAACAATCTATCTTGACAGCCAGTAGCCACACATTAGACAAGCTAGCAAAAATTGCTGATAACATGGTGGAAACATCCTAGAACATATTCCATACAGGAGCCAAATATCAGCCTCATGGATGTCATTCAAAAGTTGACCCAACAAGTAGAAGAACTAAAAGTGCAAGCATGAAGCCATTCTAGAAGCCGCAGTAGATTCAACTTCCAAGGAAGGCGCAACCGTTCCAAGACACAAAGCCATTCTTGAACGCCATTCTAGAAGCGGCAGTAAATTCAACTTCCAAGGAAGGCGCGACCTTTCCAAGACATCTAGTACCAATAGAAGCCATGAGAGCCAAGACATTTGCTGGTACCACAAGAAATTTGGAGAAAGTGCTCACAGGTGAACCACACCATGCCAGATGGATGCTGAGGCCATGGGAAACCTCCGCTAGTGCCGGCAACTACTGGTGTGGAGGTTACAGGTCACCAAGAAAATTTACTACCTTTGATGTACCTTACCACTTACCGACTATCCATCAAGGACCAAACATCAGGTATAACTTTTTTAATAGATTCTGGTTCGGACATCTCTTTAATTCCAAAGACAACCAGAGATAAACATTGTAAGGTCAACAAATTTACTGTTTATGCTGCTAATAATACTCCCATTTCAACTTTTGGATCAAAAACCCCTACAGTTGGTCTGGGACTGAAGAGAAGTTTTAACTGGTCATTTGTAATAGCTCAAACTGACTCAACACTTCAGACTCATAATTGATTTGGGCAAACATAAACTTATAGATCCAACTACAAGTTTGGAAATAAAAGGAAGACCTAATTCAAACCCAAATCACTCTGTGAATGCTCTTTCAAAACAGTGTAAGTACGACCATTTATTAAAATAATTTCCATCAATAACACAGTTTTCTTACACATCAAACCCAACACAGCACACATCATTGTCACTAAAAGTCAACCAGTTTCTTCTAAAGCACGTCGTCTCCCTGCAGATAAACTTAAAATTGCCAAACAAGAAATTAATTTTCTTCGAGAGCAAGGTGTGTGTCGACTCTCTGACAGCCCATGGGCTAGCCCTTTGCATTTGGTCAAAAAGAAGTCTAGTGATTGGAGACCAGTAGGAGACTATTGTCGTCTCAACTCTTACGAGACCATTGAGGACAAATACCCTGTCCCAAACTTACAAGACTTCTCTCAAAATCTTGAAGGCAAGAGCTTATTTTCTACAATTGACCTTGTCCGTGCTTATCACCAAATTCCGGTAAAACCAACTTCCATTCCTATTAAACAACACCTTTTGGTTTGTTTGAATTTACCAGAATGCGATTTGGTCTTCGCAATGCAGTTCAAACATTTCAGAGGTTTACCTATTCATGATGTCTTACGGGAATTTGATTTCTGTTTTTCCTACAAAGATGATATTTTGGTAGCCTCATCTAACCCCTCTGAACACAGAAAAACATATTCAACTTATTTTTCGAAAATTCAACGAGTATATGGACTATTCATTAATTTGGAAAAATGAGTTTTTGGTGAGCCAGAAGTAAATTTTTTGGGTTATGAAATTTTAGCAGACTAAACCACTTTCTAATCGCATACAAACTCTTCAAACTTACCCACTGCCCAAATATGCAGGTGACCTAAGTAGATTTCTCGGAATGTTGAATGTTTATAGAAAATTTATTCCAAAATGATGTCTCTCTCCATCTCTGATGGAGAATTGCTTGCTGCTGAACAGCTTCATGGCAACTGCAAGCGGAATGACAAAACCTCACTGAATTGGTCACCAGAGGCTCTTACTGCCCTTAATAGTGTAAATCCAGCTTAGTAACCGCCACCTTATTAGATCATCCCTCATCCCCAGCCCCAATCTCTATCACAGTGGATGTTTTTAACACTGCAATGTGTGCTGTCATCCAACAATTTGAGAACTATGATTTGGTATTACTACCTATAACCCATTGACCTATCAGATATGGACAGAGCCAACAAATGCCGATATTTTCCTAAAAATGGCCCCTCTTTTTGGCCGAAAGTCCGTCGCTTCAAAGTTTTCCCTGACGTAAATTTGTCATCGGCTCACGTCATAGCAAGTTAAAGCCGAACCGGATATAGATTGTATCGATTGTTTTTGGTTTTTGTTAGGTTGGAAGTTAAGTTTTAAAAAACCTTGGAGCTAGGTCAGCTAAGGGCTAGGATCCCTAGAGCTCTAGCTACGAGATATCAGTTCGATATTCGATTGGATTGGAAATAAGAAATAAAAATAATGGCAGTGACAACTGTTTTGCAATAATTTGACGTAAGACGTCTTGACATCACCGAGACGTCACTTCTGCCGGAAGTCGTCATCCGTTCAAAAGTTCCCACTGCTAAAAGGGGGGGCCAAAACTATAAAACAGGAGGGACCCATAACCTTTTGTTTTACTGAAAGCTATCCCACTTCCTTAATGATATAATTGCGCAAGGAATAAAACGATAATATATTTCTAAGAACAGAAACAAACACAGCAGCAACTTTTTACGTTGATTAAAGGCAAGTGATATACAACTGACAGACTGAGGATTAGGGATTTTCATAACAAATGTGAACACAACATATTCGTATTCTGCTTTCCTGAGGACGTAACAAACTAGAGGTAGTAACGAAAAAAAAAAGTCTGTGGTCCAATGATTAGGTACTAAACCAGATTTTTTGACTTTCTATTTATTCCTAAAATGTGTCTTTTTTTAATTTTTTTTCCACTCGGTTCATCATTGTGATGTTTGCTTGGGAGACAAAAACCTCTACAAGAAGTGATCATTCATGATGCTTAACAAATTAAAGGCTTCTGTTCCCTCCATTATACACACATTATCATTATTCCTTCCTCAGAAAAACCTTGGAGCCTGCTTTTTGGGAAAAACCTTCCAACATCTTAAAACGTTCTTAATCTCTGAAGCAATCGGCCTACTTTTAACCTTCGTTCGCGAAGACGATCATTTAGCAAACTGCATGTACAGACGAAAATTCGTATACTAATCTACGTGCCAAGACTGAAAATATCCTGATATCGCGAACCATTACAGCACACCAACTACTGACATTCTATCGCTTTGTGAAAGGACATTCTATTAGATCAGTCTAGCTTCATGGTCAAGGTAAATGGCATCAGGTTCAACAATCCAAGACCGCGTGGGCCACTCGTTATTATTTGTTTTCAAATTGCGGTTTCCACAAATGATTGTAATTAATTCGTTGTTAGGTGAGAATTTATTCCCGTTTCCTATCTTGAAAAGTAGCTATTCGAATGATGCTTTTGGAGCAACAGTTCTAATTCAGGCAAATTCCCAGAAAGTTGTTATTTTTCTATTAGTATGTAGACGCATCATCAGCGGTCCTCGGACAGGTTAACACTCATTGTCCTCTAGCTGGTCAACGACTCTCTCGCGAGGAATAAAACAGGTTTCAGTATTTTTAAACTCCTTGTGTAATTTATTAATTATTCACTTCATAACTGGTATACTTATTTGAGCTTAAGGGTGGGGCCACAAGAAACGGTAATCTATAGACAATCGGAAGCTGCTAACGACAACGTGATGCCACCCTTAACTCTCTCATACATCAATATACCTGTATAGAAGCAGGCTGTTCTTCTACAAAGGCACTGTTTGACTTCTCGTTCATAGAAAACGTAGCCAAGATATTATGAGAAAGCAAATATCAGACAACCACCTTAAGTGAGTTTGCCTCTATCTATATCTACCATTCGGTACGGTTTTAATTTCGTCCGCAGTGTATATAACAGCTGACGCAAATTTTTAACCTTGAACTAAGACCATTTACTTCTTTGTTTCTACACTTTTTGGAATTACCTGTTAAGGTGGTGTACTGCATCGTTAGTCAAATGACTAATTCTTATTTTCTTTTTGTTTCTAGGTGAAGTAGTGGCCCAGCTTGTGAGGCTTCCATATATATTTCTTGTCTGTAGTGAGGAGTGGTAACTCCACCACCGTTGGCGTGGCATTAACAGCCAGCGGTTGAGGAGTTCCTCGACCTCGCGGATGTTCAACGAAGAGCATTTTGCATAGCAAAAAATGGGAAAGGAGACATATAGTGATGAAAAATAAATAACTGTAGACTGTAACACAAAAAAAAATATAATTTAATAATCGGAACGACCTTCGTTTCAGTAAATTGAGACAAATCGTATTACTTGTTAATCAAAGAAGATTAATGAGGCTTCAACTTCAACCAAAAAAAAAAAATAAATAAAAAGTGACATCTTTTCTAGTTTAATCACGTGACCATGTGACAGACTTCCTAGATTAATGACGCGTTTTCACAAGTTGTTTCAGAATTAGGTATCTATATTTAATTTCAAGTTCAATAGTTTATATAAACATGAGGTACAGGGAGATAAAAATTAAATCTGAAAATACTTTTTTAAATTATTTCAATAAGGGTTATTGATATTTTAACGAAATTTGACATGGGCGAAAAGACTATTAGAAGACAACTTTTGCAGTAAAAGTATATGAAATTTGTAGACAGAGCTAGCGTACAAAAATCTAAAATAAAATTAATGAATTGTAATAATTTGCACATTGCAAACACACAACTCTCATACAGAAGCGTATGCAAAGTTCACTTTGCACAAGCTTCTGATTGTTTTGTACACGCCTTGCATATACGAATATGCAAGGCCTATGCAATACGAATGATCATTTATGAAGAAAAATCGCAGTCGTAGAAAAAGTATAGTGTGCAACACGTACGAAAATCACAGCACGAATGTGCAATTTTTGAAACATCTAATAAAATCATAAACTATTATAACACTTCAAGCAAATGCAGGTTATTTCAGAATCCAAAATACTAAGTTTTTGAGTTACTATATGGTAAAGATTCTCAGTACATAATACGTGTAGGTACGAAAGCGTAATAGAGCCAACAAATGTTTTTCTTAAAATTCTACTTTAAACTCGGAATTTAGTTTAAATTTCTGCACGTGTTTAAAGTCAGAATTTGATTAAATGACGAGAGTTTAAAGTCAAAAGCTAAATTCGGAATTTAGTTAAATTCTGAGTTTAAAGTAGAAATTTTGTTAAATTACGAGTTTGAGACTAAGACGGAACATATTTGTTTAATTAAAATTCTATGTAGTCTATGTAATTCTATGTTTAAAGGCAAAATTTACTTAATTTCTGACTTTATAAACATTGAGTTTAACTAAATTCCGATTTTAAACAGCGAATTTAATCAAATTCTATACAAACACGTAATTTAACTTAATTTTTAATTTAAGCACGGTATTGAACTAATTCGGACTTTAAACTCGGAAGGAGTTTCAATAAATTCCTTGTTTATAGTCGGAATTTAGTTAGTTTAAGTGAGTTAAATTCCGAGTTTAAGTTAGATAAATTCTCTGTTTAAGTGCGAACTTGGGTTAAATTTTTTGTTAAATTCCGAGCGTAAAGTCTGAATTTGATTAAATTATTTGTATAATATAGAAATTTTGTTAAATTTCTAGTTAAAAACAGGAATTTAGTTAAGTTCTAACTTTGAACTCGGGATTTGACTAAATTCCAAACTCAGAATTTGGTTAAATTTCTAGTTTTGGATCTTAGTTGAACTCCGAGTTTGAAGTCGGAATTTGATTAAATTCCTTGTTTAATATCGGAACTTTCTTAAAGTTCTTCTTAAAATCGGAATTTGGTAATTTCTATCTTTGCGGTAAGGATTTGATTAAATTCTGTGTTTAAAGTCGGAATTCACTTAAATTCTGAGTTCAAAGTGAGAATTTTATTAAATTCCGTGCTTAAGGTCAGAATTGGGTAAATTTCCAATTTAAAGTCGGAATATGATTAATTTTCTTCCTTGTTTAATATCGGAACTTTGTTAAATGTCTACTTAAAAATCTTAATTTAGTCAAATTCTGACTCTGAAGTCGGGATTTGATTAAATTCAGTATTTTAAGGTCGGAATTCAGTTAAATTCCGAGTTCAGATTGAGAATTTAATTAATTTTGTGTTCAAGGTCAAAATTTGGTTAAATTTCTGGTTTAAAGTCGTAATTTAGTTCAAGTCTAAGTTTGATGTAGTAGTGTTAATTTCTTGTATAATATTGGAGTTTTATATTTTTAGTAAAAAATACGGAATTTCGGAATTTAGTTGGATTCTGAGTTTGAAGCCGGGATTTAATTACATTTCTTGGTTAATGTCGTAATTAATTTTAATTCCGAGTTCAAAGTGAGAATTTGATTAAATTCCTTGTTTAATATCGGAGTTTTCTTACATTTTTAGTAAAAAATCGGAACTTAGTTAAATTCTGGTTTGTCGAGATTTGATTATATTTTTGTTTAAAGTAGAAATTCAGTTAAATTCTGAGTTCAAAGTGAGAATTTAATTAAATTCTGTGTTTAAAGTCAGACTTTGGTAGAATTCCGAGTTCGAAGTCAGGAATTGATTAAATTTCGTGTTTAAAATCGGAATTCAGTTAAATTTGAGTTTAAAGTAAGAACTTAATTAAATTTCGTGTTCAAGGTCAAAGTTTGGTTAACAGTCGTGATTCATTTGAATTCCGAGTACAAAGTGAGAGTTTAATTAAATTCTGTGTTTAAAGTTAGAATTTGATTAAATTCCTAGTTTGATGTCGGGAATTGATTAAATCTCGTGTTTAAAATCGGAATTCAGTTAAATTCTGAGTTCAAAATGAAAATTTAATTAAATTTCGTGTCCAAAGCCAAAATTTGGTTACAATTCTGGTTTCAAATCGGAATTTAGTTAAAGTCTGAGTTTAATGTCGGGATATAATTAAATTTGTTGTTTAATACCGGAGTTTTGTTACATTTTTTATACAAATTCGGAACTTTAAAGTCAGAATTTGGTTAAATTCCGAGTTCGAAGTTGGGAATTGATTTAATTTCGGGTTTAAATCTGAATTCAGTTAAATTCCGAGTTTAAAGTGAGAATTTAATTAAATTTCATGTTGAAGGTAAAAATTTTGTTAAATTTCTGGTTTAAAGACGGAATTTAGTTAAAGCTCGAGTTTGATATCGGAATTTGATTAAATTTTTTGTTTAAAATCGTAATTCATTAAAATTCCGAGTTCAAAGTGAGACTTTATAGTTCGAGTTAGAGAGTTCTTCATAGTTAGAATTTAATTAAATTCCTAGTGTGAAGTCGGGAATTGATTAAATCTCGTGTTTAAAATCGGAATTCAGTTAAATTCTGAGTTCAAAATGAGAATTTAATTAAATTTCCTGTTTAAAGTCAAGATTTGGTTACAATTCCAGTTTCAAGTCGAAATTTTGTTAAAGTGCAAGTATGATGTCGGGATTTGATTAAATTTCTTGTTTAATATCGGAGTTTTGTTACATTTTTAATACAAAATCGGAATTCTGTTAAATTCTGAGTTTGAAGTCGGGATTTGACTAAATTTCTTGTTTAAAGTCGTAATTCAGTTAAATTCCGAGTTCAAAGTGAGAATTTAATAAGATATTTTTTTAGGGTCAGAATTTGGGTAAATTTTTAGTTCTAAGTCGGATTTGAGTAGTAGTCAGATTTCAGTCGTAGTCAGATTTGAGTTTATTAAAGACGAAATTCAGCTAAATTCTGTTAAGTAATGTCGATAAGAAATACAAGGTTCATGTATGATATATAAAATAATAATGATAACTAAGTCTTTTGCTTTGTGCATCTTTTTACTTTCATATTAATGGTTTAATGTGGTTCCTGACTAAAGAGCAATTTTGAAAACATCCTTTGGAAGTTCGAGTCCCAAATCGTAAACCTTATAACATTAAGTGGTTTTACAAAATATAAATTTAAAAAAAAAAAATGTTTTTTTAATATACTGTATGAGCCCTCCTGTATACTTCCTCCAAATTTCATAAAATTGGCAAAGAACTATAATTTTCCTACAGTACGTTATTGTATTAGATGCACCGTTTCAGACTTTTTGGATACTCTGTATAATCCATAATTATATTTTAAGAAGAAAATAATATTATTTTGGTTCGAATTGCTTGAAGATAAGCGTTTCTTTCTTAACCTCTGTCCGTCCATTTCTTGATGTGGAACTTTCCTATTTGTTTCCTTCTTTCGCCAATGTCATCTACTGTTTTCCTGTCACTGTCCTTATGTCCTCTCTTTTACCCAGTTTTTTCAGTTCTTTCAATATGTTTTCTCTTTCTTGATCTCCATTCCAGCACTCTTTTTCTCCATCTGTTGTCATCGTATCATCGTCATCCTTGCTATATTTTCCACAACGTCCCTAACTTATGTTATCTTGCTGTTTTCAATTTTGATGATAATTACTTGCATGGTAAAAGACAAAATTATGTAACTTCTATTGTTGTAAAAGGAATTCATAACGATAATTATGTAAAAATATGCTCGTAAACTCAACCATAAAAAAATTGTAATCGAAACACTCGTACCTGCTTGACAAGGATACAAGGTAAATTTGATTTAGTGCACATTTTCTGAGAAACATGAATCCTTACTCACTATCCAAATACCGAGAAAAAACATATCAGCGAGAGAAAAACATCGACTATCAGCAGTCTTTTAAGTATAGTGATATTGCATGGCGTGTAGCGATTTTTTACTAAATTATTGTCAAAAATGTGTAACCACGAATATCTTTTTGAGAGTAAGCTGCACGTGCGCATTTGAATGGTGTAACTACATTCCAGGTTAGTTCAGGTCAATTTGACGCCTTTTAAAACGCTATTTAGACATTTATATGACGTTTTTAAGAATGTTTTTGTTTTGGTAAAAAAGAATTATATAAAGAATGTCACGTAACCAGGGCACTTATTCTATAGAAAGGTGTGAAAGTGAAAATGAAAATCTCTAGCCAATGGAATTGGTCAATAGACTTTGTTGACCAATCAAGGTTGTCAAGATTTTTATTCTTCACTTTCACAACTTCCTACAGAATGAGGCTCCTGTTAGTTTGTTTCATTAAAAAATGTTAAGCTCGAATTGTACTGATAACAATAAAGTCCGTGACTATAACCCATTCATTTATTTCTGTCGTCAAGTAGGCGTTGGAAATCACGATAACATGGGTGGCACTGGTGACAGTGACAGTGATTAATCAGTTTGAGGTTAACATTATTGTTTACTATTTTGCTCACATAGTTGCCAGATGGCGTCATTAGTTCAAACTTTTAGTAATAGTAATCTGAATGATTACTAACCTAGAATGGACCGGGGCTCATTTCTTACTAGATTCCAGGTTCGTAATCAGTGAATAATCATTTTTTTTACGGTAAAATCTACTGTAAAAGTTTGATTAACTAATTATGACTCACCTTGTATAGCAATTTTAATTTCGGGACTTGTTAAGCTTTATCATCCTCATTTTTCTTTACCTACATTTCTTTATTCCCATATATTTCTTGAATAAATCCCATACTTAAGAAACATTTTTGGACATAGGTAATGAAAATAGATTGAAAAGAGAGAATCAGAGCTTTTTCCATTAATATGTAGTTTAACTTTATTTTAAAGACAACATAATCAAAATTCACGTCCGTATCACAAAGTAGAATAACCTGGTAATTTACTAAAGCACTTTATTTGTGAATCACAAACACCTACTTTGTGAATTCAAGAGAAATATAAGGATAGAGGTAAACTTAGTGTATTCTAGCACAGCTAATGTTATTGCTGATGAGCATGTGGTAGGACTCTGGACCTATTCTTACAGCATTGTAAGCAATGTATTGGTCTAAGGTATGCTACAAACAGAATCATAACATTTTGTGGCATATTTTAAAGATAAAAGTTGGCAAAGCACACATACTATGCGAACAGCAGCTTTGAGTAGGTGGAGAGCTAGGGTAGGGGAGGAATTAAAATGAGAAATGAGTAAAAAAAGCTGCCAAATATGAAAATTCAGTCGTTATTGTTAAATAAAAGATAAAAATTTTGTGAAAATATCTGTTGAGCACATGAATAAAATAAGGGAATCTAAGGATGAAATTTGGCAATGCAGTAAGGACAGCATAATCAACCAATATACATATGTCAAGGTCTATGAGTGACAATTCGAAGACCTCCTCTTTAAGGGATTTCTAGCCAGAGTGTTCAAGGTATTCCGTGAAAGTGGTTTTCTGGTGAGATAGTTCAAAGTACTCTGCGACAGTCAGAGTGGGCGAACATGTAAAAGGACACCATGACCCAATAATTGGTAGGTCCTTAAGAAGTAAAACGGTAGTGTACGAGGTGTGGTATAAAAGTATGAAAGAAGTGCCAGTAAATTTTCTTTCTTAAAAAGAAAACGCTACAACCTTTAGGGTGATACATTGTTGGATACATCATTTAAATCTCAGTAAGAAAAGTTACAGAGTCCTACAATAAATTGTCTTGCAACTTATTATATATGCATATATATGCAAACCTTGTGTTAAATACTTAACTGTTAATCGTTGAGGTATTGGATAGAAAAGTCTGGCTTGAGTGCTGAGCATGAGTCTGCTGCCAAGTGTTTGTGATGCAGAAATAGGATTGAATAGTGGGTGTAGGAGAAATCATCACAGTTTTGTAAAGAAATTGCCTCTCTTTCTAACTGAACTAAGGGCCTTTTATCTCTGTTTACTGATTTATATTGGTATGGACTATGGTGTACCCTTAGATATGCCACTTTTATGTAATTATAAAATCTATATGTAGATAACCCTGATGGTTTTGTGACGGACTTACCTGAACTAACTTAGAAGCCCTCGGTGAACCCTGAGCTAATAAAAGATCAAACAACTATGTATTGCATCAGGCAGTACTACAGGTAGGATCTGTGGTCATAATAATCATGACATCTCTGCCAATAGGTCCTTACCACAGAAGAAGAATTAACTTCTTCTTCTTATTGTGCCCTGTCAGGTCGCCCTGACGTTGGCAATCACGATGGCCACCTAATCCCTGTCTTCAGCCACTCTAAACAATTGTTCGACGCTATGTATGCTGCCTTCTATTTTGCCCTTCATTATAAGCTGTAGAGCTGTAGGATCCCGTAGCGATTTCCTCTGAGGACATGGCCGAGGTATGCCAGTTTTCGGCATTTAAATGTTGTCAAAAGCTCACAAACTGTATTTGCCCTGTCTAAGACTGCTTCATTTCTTTGCAAAGCCACCCATGGTATTCTTAGCATCAGTCTATGTAACCACATTTCAAATGCTTCTAGACGGTTGATTGTGGCAGCTTTCAGTGTCAGACTTCGTCAGTTCCGTACAACAGCACAGACCGAATGTAACATTTAATCATTCTTTGTCTCAGCTTTAGGTTCAGGCCGTCATTACAAAACAGTGACCTCATTTTCCGGAACGTTGTACGGGCTGTTTCAATCCTACATCTAATTTCCCAATCCGGGTCGAGTTGCTCGGTGATGTAGCATTCGAGGTATTTCTTCTCTCAACGTTCTGTCCATTTGTCTGTAGAGACGCGTTGAGGTATGGCTGACGGCTAAAGACCATAAACTTTGTCTTACCAACATTTATATTCAGTTCCATTTCCAGCACTAACAGAATTTATGAGATTTTGGAGACCCTAAAAAACATCACATAAAACAGCCTCAGAAATCGTCAGCATAGCGAATGATGTTAATCAGCTCGCCGTTGATTTTGACCCCGAATAATTTTTCATATAAAGCCTCTTTGAAGACTTTGTCAGAATATAGTTTGAACAACATTGGAGACAGGACACATCCCTGTCGAACGCCTCGTTGGATTTGATGTTTATCTGTAAATCTTCCATTGACTCGAACGACTGCCTTCTGTCGCCAGTACAGGTTCTTAATTATTCGTAAATCCTTCTCATCAACACCAGTATTTGTCAATATATTGATGAGCTTTTGTGTTGCACCCTGTCGAAGGCCTTTTCATAATCAATAAAACACACGAACACATCCTTACGTTGGTCTCGACATTTTTGGAGAAGAACATTCAGAGCAAACATTGCTTTCTAAAGCCGAACTGCGTCTCGTCTAAATCACTTTCGCATTGGTTTTTTATTCGAGCGTGTATAATGTTAAGGAACACCTTTAGTGTGTGACTCATCAGGCTTATTAGCCTGTGATCGTTGCACCTCCTGATTTGTTGTTTTTTGGGAATTATTATGAATACAGATTTCAGCCATTCTTCTGCTATTTCTCCCGTTGTATATTTCATTAATTTGTCAACATTGTATACATCAACATTGTATATATCATTAAACAGTTTAACTAAGGTATCAATGTTTTTCTCGTTGATAATTTGGAGGAATTCTACTGAGGTGTCATCAGGTCCCGTTGCTTTTTTTGTTTTTGCAGATTTCATATTAAATAGGACTTCAGATTTTAAGATTTCAGGTCCTTCGTTGTCGTCTATAACAGTCATCGTGGTAGGTCTATTGTCTTTGAGCAGGTCATCTATGTATTAGCTCCAAGCATTAAGTCCTCGTCTATAATGGTTTTGCCTACGTTGTCCACCCACCACCCACCACCTATATTTTAGGGACTCTTTTGTTAAACAGACCAGCTACCTCTCTGACCTTTTTTGTACATGTTAAAGGTATCATGTCTTCTCTCCAGTTCTTCCATTTCCTTGCATCTATTCGCCATTCACTGTTCTTTTCTTTTGCATTCTTGATTTTGTTCTGTATTTCCTTTTGTTTGTTCTTATATTCTTCTGTGTTGATTTGCATTTTCGTGTTGCTTCCATGAGTTCCAGGATCTCTTCAGTCATTCATCGTTGTTCTTTTGGTTTGGTGTTGTTTGCTGTGTTCTCTTCCATTATTTTAATGATGTGTTCGAATATTTTCGACGTTTCGTTTACCTTATGGCGATTTGTAACTGTCATTGTGTCGAGGCTGTCATTCAGTTTGTTTTCCATTTTATTTCTGTTTATGGAAAACTTTAACAATTAACTAGAGTCCTTTATTTACAAAACTTTGTCTGGCATCATTTCTAAAGGTCGGTGCGATGATGCCCGCTCTCAGGGTCCAGCTACCCAACCCATATGTTTATATGCTGTGTAGCCAAGTGTAGCCGTATAGCACGATCAAAACATAGGTAAAAAATTCTTAATTGACGAATTGGCAACAGTGCTGTCAATTCAAAGTGTCAATGTCATTGAACTGATGTCAACCACAAAATGTCAAAACGTCTTTTCTTTGTGTTTGAAGTTGAGATAGTGCTTGCGAATGTTTTGTGCGATTGTTTGGTGTTTATTTTATCATTATGGTGATAAGTCCATGTATCATGTTTTCACCGATTACCCGACTCGGCGGCCATTTTTTCATTCCCCTCGCGACGCGCGCCCGCTGTGGTATATATGCATCTTGGAAGTAAAGAAGCCTGACAATTTATGATTGACTCAATGAGTCTATCTAGTTTGAAGGTCGATTGTCCTTACCTTATATCTTCAGACCGACTGACTCCAGACTGGTTAGGTTCATTTACATTTGTATAAATACTTTTATGTATTAACTTCTTTTCGGAAAGCAAAGAAAAATTATAAATATGTATTAAAGTGAGGTTACACTGAAGACTGAACTGGACAGTTTTGATTTTTGTGGTGATTTTAAGATTTAATCAAGACCCTGTACTTGGAAAAAAAAGTGTTTAGAGCTTTCGTAAACCAATCTTTCGTATCACGCACTGCAATAACTACTAAAAGTTATATGTAGCTTATAGTTCTTTATCTAAAGTATCCGTTTAATGAGGTTTTAGAAGGTCCATGGTGGCAAATTTAAAAAAAAAAGTAAAAAAGTCAGGTCAGATCATCAAAAGCTTCTAGGGTAGGTAGGTATAGAATAATATCAGACTTTTGCAAAGGGCATTACTGCTCTATTGCCCAATATTTTAGAAAACATCTCAAGAATACAAAACCGAATATGTATTCTGATTGACTGACTGAGACCGCAATTCACTTAGTTGCAACTGCTAATAGCTAAAAATGCATGAAATGACGCTTAATATTACACAGGTCCCTATCCCAAATATTTTGAAGTTTACTTACCTCTTCATCTCTTGGAAACCTATGCAACTGAATACCGCGTGTTTGTTTTATTTTGGTACTGCAGTTTGGAACACAACAGTAATACATTTTGAGAAAATCTGATGAATAAAAACTGGAATAACATACTAAAATCATCTAATAAAAAAAATTGTCGAATTTGACAACAACACCGCCATGATACCGACGCCGCGCGATTTCAAATTGGTGCGATATCGTAGGGTGTCATGAAACGTCGCTTGACGCGCCTCTCGTGAGTGGGTCCTTAACTAACAAAGCTATTCGACGATTGCTCCCATTGGAGATAAACAGCCCTGGTCTTGACGACAAATAAACAAACAATCGCTATCGAAGTGATACCAAGCCAGTTTTCTGCCAAAGTTGTCGCTTCTCACAGACAGATGGGCGAGATTCGTACCTATACTGTCCATACCTAGACCAACCATAGACTGGTTTCGCTCTTATTGGAGCTCATCAGTATGGTATACCTCAAACCTGACAGAAATACGAGTTCGAATGAGACTTGGTCTCCTCTCTTGCTCAAGGCACAGTGTAAGTATGCAAGTGGCGCCATCGGACGACGGCAGGTGCTTCCACTAGGGCATGCACGATAATAGTGAAGTGAACCAAGCCAATTTTCTGCCGAAGTTGCGCTTCTCACAGACAGATGGCCGAGATTCGTACCTATACTGTCTGGGGAGGTCTTTCAGCAGAGTATCAAACTCATTTCTCAATCAGGCAGAGGAACCATAGTCCGGTTTCGCTCTTATTAGAGCTCAAGTAGGGTATACCTCAAACCTGACAGAAATACGAGTTCGAATGAAACTTGGTCTCCTCTCTTGCTCAAGGCACTGTGTACGTATGAAAGTGACGCCATCGGACGACGGCAGGTGCTTCCACTAGGACATTGGAGATAATAGTGAAATGAAACCAAGCCAGTTTTCTGCCGAAGTTGTCGCTTCCCACAAACACATGGGCGAGATTCGTACTTATACTGTCTGGGGACGACGTTCAGCAGAGTACCAAACTCATTTCTCTATCAGGCAGAGGAACCATAGACCGGGTTCACTCTTATTGGCGCTCATCAGTATGGTATACCTCAAACCTGAAAGAAACACGAGTTCGAATGAAACTTGGCCTCCTCTCTTGCTCAAGGCACTGTGTACGTATGCAAGTGGCGCCATCGGACGACAGCAGCTGCTTCCACTAGGACATGTGGCGATGCTATAGGTACTGGAGAAATTCCATGTCATGATTGTCACGGATTGATGCCAAAAATAACAGAATGGATAATACTAGCGTCATACGGCGATCGGGTTGGTAAGTAAAGCTGCCAACCACAAGTTTATAACTTTTAACGTCAGGACGCGACATCTTTTTAATGTCATTAGTTACGTCTTTAAGACGTCAGAATATGACATAAACGGCCTGTGACCAAAGATGACGTAAAATCGACGTTTAACTGACCTCATTTTGCTACCTGGATTACACTGTGCGTGAGTTTATCGATAAGTTTAACTGGGAAATAGCGCAACAAAATTTATTTATCAGATAACAAACTATACCCAAAATCACTGCCAACGCCTCGATGCAAGTTTCCTGACATTCTGGTGGCGGACAAATTTTCTCTTGCATAGGTTATTATTGATTATTGATAAAAACCTAATCACGTTGTTGACAAACTATCATGCTTTCCAACCTCCCAAAATGTAGATAGAATCACTGAATACTCATTTTTGACGATTACACTTGTCATTATCTCAAACATCGCCATATACCAAAAACAGTGTAAACAACCCATTTATCTCGCGTTCACCAAAGCTCCCACGCATACATTTCGATGGCTTTTTATCGATAAACAAAAAAGAGTAATGAATAATTTATTGTGCAACAGACCACCTCCAAAATCGCACAGTTTTTATCTAAATAGATAATCCTTAAAAACAATAATTTTAGTTACCTCACGACACTGTTTAAGTAACCATGGGTGAAGACGTAAACGATGAGGAGGGCGACTTCGATTTCGAAACGTTGAAGCTCTATCTGCCTCCTTCTATTATTGGAGATGTGCCATATCTCAAGAACATGTTATACAGGTAGGTGTGTCTTTATCAGAAGTGTGTTGATTCTTTCTAGTGTGAATTCACTTATTTGTTTTAGCGTAAATATTGAACAAGAAATTAAGGTAAACAATTTTTTTATTTCAATGTTTTTATAGTTTGAAATCTTTTCATTTGCAAGGGTTTAATAGATACTCTTATCGAAAAAAACATATTAGAAAAAAAGTTGTGTTTACGTTTGACGTACGTTTACGTTACGTTTTTATAGTTTGAAATCTTTTCATTTGCAAGGGTTTAATAGATACTCTTATCGAAAAAAACATATTAGGAAAAAAGTTGTGTTTACGTTTGATTTAAAAAATGTGTTTTTCTAATTTTGACATATAAAGTGGCACTTTTCAATACTGATGACAGTGACGTAAAGTCCTACTTTTTGTAACTAGTTACGAAAAGTAAAATTTTTCGTAACCGGTGATGAAAAGTTCGTTTTACCACCATTTGCAGGTTTCGGTTGTGGCCCACCGTTGCTACAGTTTTACGGTTTTAAGTACATACAAAGTGGTTTAAAAGTAAATATTAAAGTTTAATAATAATAACTCTCTCTCTAAGTAGGTATTTGTAGTCAAAATTAGAAAAAAATCTTGTATGAAACACGTGACGAAAAGCCTTTTTTGTGTATTTTGATTCAAATTGCGGGAACTCGCTGCACTCGTCCCACAAACATTCATTCGTTACACAAAATCGGTCTTTTCGTAACTGGTTATGTACATAAATAGCTATTCTTGCACGTTTTCTTCTTCTCCTTCTTTGCTTTCCTCTTGGCAGATGAGTCGCGATCAAGCTTCAGATTAACCGAATTCCAAAACCTACCGGTGAGTCTACCGGTTAAGTCAGTCACCTGCTTAATCCATTGAATTGCTAGATGACCATCACATGACCGGCCTCACCGGTAGATCCACCGGTGAGTTGTGACATTGGGCCATTATTTGGTTAATCGTTTTTTGTACGTTTTACCAAGTGTTGTACGTTTTGCCAGTCCCAGAATTGCACTTTAGATTAGATAATAGATATTAAAAACGTATAAATGTTATTTAGTTGAATCGTCTCGAATTACTGCAAAAAAAGGTTATTCCCAATTTGTGACGTGACGCAATACCTTACGCTCATTTACTACAATGTTCATGCATTGTTCGAGGACAATTGAACACCTATGATAACAGATTTATCAAGATAATTAGGGTTTTTATACGGTTGAAAAGTATTGTTTTGATGGAAAAGTAACCAAATATTCGTATCTAAAAACACGGTTGTTCTTTTTTTTCTAAGTTTGCTAATGAAGGTCCAAAATTCATATTTTTAGCGCTAATTAATAATAGATGAAACATTGCTCAAAACTCAATAAATACAAAAGAGAGTCTAACAATTTCCATTCCACAATCTGCCACAACCCTCCAAAAATGTTTAGATTCAAAGTGCATTTGACTGATTTTGCTATATATTCGAATTGTACATTTTCATTGATTTTGTGTCAAAATAGAAATTTTTAGTTCAATTTTAAAAGAGACAAGAATCTCCAACTTCCTTGCGATTGTTGAATTTTTTGTTTTCAGACAAGTTGTCACACAGCAGCAAATTCATTTGGAAAAAGACGACAAACATTGAATTTTTTAATTATAAAATACATGTTTTTTTAATTACTTGGTGTAGTTTTATAATGTAATTTGCACAAACCAATGATTTTTTTTTGAAGAACTTTAGTTTTTTTTTCGAAACGTTTTATTGATTCTTCTTTGCGATTTTAGATTTCTAATTTTAGACAATTTAATTTTTTGTTCAATTTTTATCCAACAACTAAAACTTAAAAGTACAGAACTTATTACTCAAGTTAGTTAAATTAGGTTTTCACCCACATCTAAAATCAAAATTAAGAATTTAACTTAAAATTTCAATTTTTGAAAAGGTGAAGATTTACCTTTTCTTGTTTTGAGACATTTTTGTTCCATTGAATTATAAAATACATCATTGCACAAACCATTTCTTGATTGACTTTTGAAAAACATAGTAAAAAAATTCAATAAATACAAAGGAGAGTCTAAGAATTTTCATTCCACAATCTGCCACCACGCTCCAAAAATGTTCAATTTTACAGTGCATTTGACTGATTTTGATACAGATTCGAATTGTAGATGTATTTTTATTGATTTTGGATCAAAATAGAAATTCTTAGTTCAATTTTAAAAGAGACATAAGACTCCTTTTTTAAACATTTTGGATTCAAAAGCTAAAATATTTGATTGGACCAAAACCCAACTTGTTATTTGACTCAAAAAACAAAGCGGTTTCTTGCGATTAGAACTTGTTGATTTTTAGTTTTCAGACAAATTGTCACAAAGCAGTAGATTTATTTAGAAAAAGACAACAAAAATTGAGTTTTTCAATCATGAAATAAATGTGTTTTTTACCTTCGGGGGGTAATTTTATAAGGTAATTTGCACAAATCATTTGATTGAATAACTTTACTTTTTTTTAAACGATCTATTAAGTGTCCTTGCGTTTTTTGATATCTAATTTTAGACAATTTAATTTTTTGTTCGGTTTTTATCCAACAGCTGAGTCTTAAAAGCTCAAATAGAGTTTTGTAAACATGAAAAAAAAACCTTTTTTTTTAAATATTTAATATTAGTTGGTACAGAACTTATTACTCGAGTTAGTTAAATTAGCTTTTCAAACATTTCAAATCAAAATTAAAAATTTAATTTAAAATTTCAATTTTGGAAAAAGTGAAGATTTGGCTTTTTTTCTTTTGGGGCATTTTTGTTCATTTTTTAGTGATACAATTTTTGATAATTTTTTTTCCTTTTGAAACCATTTTTTTTGGGAATATTTTGGTCTAAAAATATTTTTTTTCAAATTTTTGACTACTATTGAATTATAAAATACCTCATTGCACAAACCATTTCTTGATTGTTTTTTCTAGAAGGATTTTTATTCCACAATCTGCCACAACCCTCCAAATCTGTTTAGTTTCAAAGTGGCTGGTTATGCTGCAGATCGAATTGTACATTTTTATTGATTTTGATATAATAGTATAGAAATTTTTAGTTCAATTTTAAAAGAGACAAAAAACTCCAATTTACTTGCGATTAGAAATAGTTGAGTTTTTTTATTTTAAGCTTTCAGACAAGTTGTCACACAGCAGCAGAATCATTTGAAAAAGTCGACAAACATTGAGATTTTTAATTATGAAATAAATCTTTTTTTACTTTCTTGGGATAGTTTTATAATGCAATTTGCACAAACCATTGATTTTTTTTGAAAAACTATAGTTTTTTTTTCGAAACAATTTATTTATTTTTTTTGCAATTTTAGAATCCACCATTTAATTTTGTTTCAATTTTTATCTAACAATTAACACTTAAAAGCCAAATAGAATTTTGTAAACATGAAAAAAAACGTTTTTTTTTATTAGTTTTTTTGAAATACTTAATATTAATTGGTACAGAACTTATTACTCAAGTTAGTTAAATTGACTTTTCACTTATTTCAAATCAAAATTAAGAATTTAATTTAAAATTTCAATTTTTGAAAAGGTGAAGATTTGACGTTTCTTCTTTTGAGACATTTTTGATAATTTTTGAATGATAAATTTTTTTGATAATTTTTTTTAATCTTTTGAAACCATTTTTAGGGATATTATTTTCTAAAAACATTCTTTTTTCAAATTTTGTACTACTATTGAATTATAAAATACACCATTGCGCCCAAACCATTTCTTGATTGCCTTTTGAAAAACGTAGTGCAAAAATTCAATAAATACAAAGAAGAGTCTAAGAATTTTCATCCCACAATCTGTCACAACCCTCAAAAAATTTTCAATTTCACAGTACATTTGACTTATTTTGATACAGATTCGATTTGTACATTTTTATTGATTTTGAGTCAAAATAGATATTTTTAGTTCGATTTTAAAAGAGACGTAAGACTGCGTTTTTAGACATTTTGGATTCAAAACTGAAATATTTGATCGACATTGGACCAAAACCCAACTTGTTATTTGACTCAAAAAACAAAGCGGTCTCTTGCGATTAGAAACTGTTGAATTTTTTGATTTTTAGTTTTCAGACAAGTTGTCACAAAGCAGCGGATTTATTTGGAAAAAGACGACAAAAATTGAGTTTTTCTATTATGAAATAAATGTGCTTTTACTTTCTTGGGGTAATTTTATAAGGTAATTTGCACAAACTATTGCATTTTCTTGAAAAAGTTTTTTTTTGAAACGTTTTATTAAGTTTCTTTGCGTTTTTAGATATCTATTTAAATCTATCTAATTTTAATCTAGTAAGATATCTATCTAATTTTAGACAATTTAATTTTTTGTCCGATTTTTTTTTTCAGAATTTTTTTGAAATGTTTAATATTAATTACTTTATTAATAAAATATTAGTATTAAAACAGAACATAATACTAGAGTTAGTTAAATTAGCTTTTCAAACATTTCAAATCAAAATTAAGAACTTAATTTAAAATTTAAATTTTTAACAAAGTGAAGATTTGGCTTTTCTTCTTTTGAGATATTTTTGATAATTTTTGAATGATAAACTTTTTTGATATCTTTTTTTAACCTTTGAAACCATTTTTTTTATATTTTAGTCAAAAACCCTTTTTTTTTCAAATTTTTGTCTAGTATTAAGTACTTGAATTATAAAATAAGTGGGTTTCTACTATCTTGAACACATTTTATAATCTAATTCACACAATCCATTGTATTTCTTGATAGACTTTAGTTTCTTTTTAAACGTGTAACATTATTTTTTTTGCATTTTTGGACAACTGGTTTTAGACAATTTAATTTTTTGTTACATTTTGATCAAAAAAACTGAGAATTAAAAGCAGTTTAAAAAAAAAAAGGTTAAGAAGAACAAATAACGTTTTTGTAAACATGAAAAAAATTTGTTCTTTCTACGACCGCCTCAGAAATGAATAAAGGCTCACTAATAACTACCATTGAAAATAGCATATTGTAAACAGCGTACGTAAACTGCACTTTGCGCACGCTTCCATACAGAAGCGTGTGCAAAGTCTACTTTGCACAAGCTTCTGCTTGTTTTGCACACGCCTTGCATTTATTTTATAATACAAATGGTCATTTATGACGCAAAATCGCAGTCGTAGAAAAAGAACATCGTACAACACAAACGAAAATCACTCTTCACACTTTTGTGACATAGTATCACTTGCCTACGGCTCGGGTCCAAACCGTCAAACTCGTGTGAAAAGTGCATATTTCGACACCAGTTGCACAATATACTATTTTTGCACTCTTTTGAAATATTTAATATTAATTTGTACAAAACTGTTGTTCAGGTTCTCAGTATTTTAAAAAAGTTTCAAATCAAAATTAAGGATTTAGTACAGGATGTAAGTTTTATTTTCAGTTTCAATTTTTTTTAAATTTTAATTTTTAATTCAAAAATTAAATTTTAATTTTTGAATTAAAGGGAGAATATTTGTTTTTTTAAGTCTTGATAATTTTTGAGTGAAACGTTTTTAAATGTAAACTTTTTTTATTAAACATTTTTTTATGTTTTGAAACAATTTTTTTGGCGACATTTTAGTCTAAAATATTTTTTTCGACAATTTTTTTACTAATATTAAGTGTTTGAATTATGAAATAAGTGTTTTTCTACTATCTTGAAGTAATTTTAGAACCTAATTTGCCATTGAAAACCATTGAAATTTTTTGTTTAATTTTTGTACAAAAACTGAGATTTTAAAGCGCAAATAAAGCTTATTTTGTAAACATTAAAAAAAACACAAGTTTTTTTTTTTCATTTTTTTGAAATAGTTAATATTAATTGATACAAAACTTATTGTTTAGGTTAGTTAAATTAGTCCTTTTTTGAAATAGTTTCAAATCAAAATTAAGGATTTAGTTTAGGTTAGTTTAGGTGTAAAATTTATTTTTAATTTCAGTTTTTTAAAAATTTTATTTTTTGAAAGAGCAAAGATTTGATTTCTTTTGAGGCATTTTGATAATTTTTGATGTAAACTTTTTTGCTAATTTTTTTTTTAACGTTTTGAAACACATTTTTTTTTGGTGGAATTTTGGTCTAATAACATTTTTTATCAGATTTTTGACATTAAGTTATTGTTCATACATTAAGTTTTTGAATTATGAAATAAGTGTGTTTTTATTATCTTAGTAATTTTATTGTTTAACTTGCACAAACCATTGAATTTCTTTATTGTTTTTCTTTCTTTAGAAAACTGATTAAATTTTGTGGATGTGGATATTTAATACGAGGATATTTAACAATTCAATTTCATTAAGTAGCGAAAAATTGCTATTACAATGAGAAACAGTGAAACATACCATTTTTGTCAAAAATATAAATTATTTTCAGTGACAAACGTTTTGAAACGACGGTTGACTTTCTTTTGTGTGAAGCTTTGGTCTAAAGTTCTATTTGGTTTTTACTTGTAATACTAAATTTTTATCCAAAAGTGTTTTGATCACTTTTAACCCAATAATTAATTTTTACTAAATAGCAATAAATTGCATTTTTATAGCTTTTAACAACGCGATAAACGAGAGTAAAAAGAGAAGAGCTTTAGATCAGTAAGTAAGTTTACATAGAGCCATCAAACACCCATGTGATTAAAAAAAATTTAGATAAAACCTAAGAAATTAAAAAGACACTTATAGCTTTAACATTAATATCTATATTTTATAAAAAAGAATAGTGATAAAGTAAAATTATAAAAATTCCGAGAAACTACAAACTAAAATGTTTTACGTGTTTTGAAGCCGTGGTTAAATGGAATTTCTTCCTGACGTTTCGTTTACAGCTCCGGCAGACGTTATCAAAGGCGATGAGGCAATGGGCGAAGTGATCTCCCGTGCTTCCCGACGTTGACTGATTCGACTGTGGTGAGCTCGGTGGTACTTATTCCCTCGCCGTCGCGCTGTAGTGGAGGGACTAGGGTGGGGGTGGCCGTGGCGCGGGGTTTCTGCGCACAAGTATGAACGTAGAACTCGCTTCCAGTCCGCATTTAGAAACGTAATTTCCTCCTTTATGTGAAAATTGTTGTCGTGTTTAAAGATCTCAAATGCCTCTCTCGTTAATCTCGATTAGAAACGCTGCGATTTATATAAGATATCCACCTCGTTGAAAAGGATGTCGTGACCTTCGGAGAGCGTGCTCTGCTACTGCTGACTTTTGTGTTTGTCCCAGCCCGCAACTCCTCTTGTGTTCCGTAATCCTCATGTTGACTCTGCCTTTTGTGGTGTCAATGTATACCGAGCCACAGCTGCTCGGTAAACTCCGAGTGCCGATAAGGGATCTCTGCTGTCTTTGCGGTCTTGCGGACAACAGAGCTTGAGATCGACCAAAGACCGCAGAGATCGTCTATCGGCACCCGGAATATACCAAGTTCCATGCAGCTGAAACTCGGTACCCATTGGCACCACAAAACGTAGTGTCAACACGAGGATTACGGAAAACAAGAGAAGTTGCAGGCTGGGAGAAACAGAAAAGTCAGCAGTAGCAGAGCACGATCTTTCCGAAGGTCACGACATCCGTTTCAACGAGGTGGATATCTTATATCAATCGCAGCGTTTCTATTCGAGACTAAGCAGAGAGGTCAATGAGATCTTTAAACGCGACAACAATTTCAACAGAAAGGAGGAAATTTCGTTTCTAAATGCAGACTGGAAGCGAGTGTTACGACATACTTCAAGTGCGCCGAAACCCCGCCCCACCACTACGTCCACCCCAGTCCCTCCACTGCAGCGCGACGGCCGGAGAATAAATACCACGGAGCTCACCACAGTCGAATCAGTCAACGTAGGGAAGCATGGGAGGTCACTTCGCCCATTGCCTCATCGCCTTTGATAATGTCAGAAAGAAATTCCATTGGATCACGGCTTCAAAGCCCGGAAAACACTTTAGATTGCATTATGACTGATGGAAACTGATTAAACTAAAATACTTTAGACATTTTTATGAGTTATTAGATAAAAAGTAAAAAAAACGTGAACTAACCTAAACTAAGAAATAGTTATTTATGTATTAAGAGCGAAAAGTCCAACTTTTTTGCTCGTGAGTGAAGTTTGCCGCTCGACGCGAAGCGGAGAGCGGCAATCACTCGAGAGCAAAAAAGTTACTTTTTGCTCGTAATGCATACAACGTTTTTTCTGCAAACGATCAATTTCAAATAATGTGAGTTACAACTGTGCATAACTGAAGTCACAATCTGAAAATTTAAATCAAACTGACAATGACGTTTTAAATATTTGGTTGAGTGGTGGTAGTTGCTATTGACAGCAAGCGATAAAATCTTTTTTTTTCAAGCGGACTAAAAGTACGTCATTTGTTTTCTCCATACGCACACCTAAAGTGGGCTTTCAAATCCTGAGACCAAAAAAGTAGCAAAAAAGTCCTAGGCAGTAAAAGTAAAGTCAAAAGTCACCGCTAGTGTCATGGTGGCGCATATATAAACGATTTTCATTCACCAAAATTATTTTAATAATAGATGACACCAGATAAACCGATCTGAGTGTATTGCCATCTTTACATTCTTGTTGAAAAAACAGAGGACAGAAATACTCTCAGAGCACTCAAGAGCACCATCCGAAACCGTTATTAGTCGAAATCGCATAGGTTCTCGAATTCTGAATTCGTCTGGTAAATGTCATGCGCGTCTTCATATTTATCTGTCAATGTGACATTTATTAATTTAGTATTGAAAATAATGCTACAAATTCTTAGTTTACCATAATCATTGGTTATTATTTAATACATTAAAACCATTGAACATTGAAAACCACCATTCTAACATATTCTATGTATTTTACAAATAATATACACCCCTATTTGGGTAAGTACCTAGACCCGCTTAAAGAGGATGAGAGAAAATTGCAAAACTGAAACACTTTTAAATAGATTTCTTATTTCTTGCATGCTTGAAAAAAAAATAGTATATGTTACTCGGAGTAAAAGGTCTTTTTGTGCTTCGCCCAGTTGCAGGCCTCAGCTTCGCTTCGGCCGTCAATCTCTGGGCTCAGCACGAAAAGACCCACTTTTACTCCTAGTGACATAATCTACTATTTCGCTTGCTGTCCTGGGCAACGCGCGGAAAAGTAAGCTCACATTCTGATCCTCAAAAATGGTTAGGTTTTCGTTTGTCTAATGAAAGCCTAAAATGCGTCATTATTTGACGTTTGTAGAAAAAAATAATTATACAATGAATTGTCTTAAAAAGAGCTTTTTACCTCTAAAATCTATAATCATCCAAAAAGGAGAAAAAAGAAAAATTTCTTTTTTTTCAACCTCTAGGTATTCAGAAGGAATTCAAGTCTACTAAACGAGTTATTTTTTCGTCGAAAGGAGCTTCAAGTACTAGTCCCCGTCCAAGTATTATTCCTCTTAATAGTGACAAAAAAAAAACATTTTTCGAACTACCTATTCGATGATTATCAAAAAATTAAAGAATTTTTATTTATTTTTTTAAGTCGTAAACGAACCTAAATCTACAAAGAAAACAAGCTTTTTTTAGGTAGGTAGGTACCCATAAGCAATAAGACTGTTTGGTCTCTTTAAACACATGCCCAAAGACCTTCTCGCATATGAACCTACATACAGCCTTGAAGGGTACCACTGCACGATACGGGTACTACCCGTCCGCGAGTAATAAAATATAATGTCTCCGCTGCCATTTACAGAAAGACAAGTCCACCACTCGTTGAGAGATTACGTTTCTTCTCGTCGTCGCACACGCAATTATTCAAAAAATATTATACTTCTCTTCTTGCAAACAGAATAAAAACTCACCACTCTTTAGGTGGGTACTGGTTCTAAATAACTGGTTCTAAACGGTTGCTCGTCCTGTTAAGTGAAACGTAAACAGTAGCGTAACGAGGGGGGACCTTGTGCGAGAAAGGCCCCGCGGGACGTTATGGTTTGATGGTTTTATGGGCGTTGGAAAGATTCTTTGTACCCACGAGAATCCATAATGAAGATGTTGTCGTCAAAAAAAAAACACGAAAATTTCCATAAAAAGGGTATATTTGATCGGGCATATTATGTCCTCAATAATAAACTAGGTATAAAACTTTTCAATAACTTTTTCCAAACAGTTGGCCCTGCATAAAATCATATACGTTTTGAGTCCTTTGATCAGTTCGATAGAAGTGAAAATAGCGGGTGTAGGACAGAAATAACTACTTCACATTTGTGAAAGATCCAACGTTTCGATCTTTATTGAGGTCTTCCTCAGGGCTTTTTCAATAAGCGAAGTTTGTCAACTAGGAACAACATTCCACTGAATATAAAACATCTCCAGTTTCACGAAAAAACGAGCAAACGAGCACCATATAGGACGACACACACATTAGCGATCGCTAATCGATCGCTTCTATCGACCTGCATAAAATTTTAATAGCATCAGTGTTTTTGGTTATATTGCTAAAATTTAAAGATTAGAAAATACTGTCGTTATAAAAAATTTTAAATAATAAAAAATAATTTCAACGCTTTTGTATTTATATACGACCCATGGAATTTCTACATATTTTTTACAAATAGATAGATAGAAGTGTTATAAACAATGCAAAATAAAAAAATCGCTGGATCCTTCATATACAGGGTGTTCTTCTCCGTGATGCGGTTTTCTAGTTAATTCAGGTTAGTTTAGGTTAAATTAAGAAAGTTCATTTTAGTTCAGGTTAGGCCAGGTCAGATTAGGGTATTTCAGGTCACGTTAGTTCAGCTCAGTTCAGTTATCTATTGGGGTTAGGTGAGGTAAACTGTGATGCACCTGCTCTTTACTGCTTGACCAAATCTGTAGCGGCCCGTCAGGGCCGTGAGGGACGCTCTGTATATGAATCATCCAGCGATTTTTTATTTTATCGAAATACTTGTCTTCACTTGAAAAACTAAATACTTGACAACTCGTGACTTGATTTTTTTACAGTTGAGCTTGACTTGAGGTCAAGGAGAATGTGTTCATTGGAAAAAGTCACCTAGTTGGCTGTAAAATGTCAAAAGAAAATAATAAAGAAATCAAAGTCCATTAACTTTAATTATGTCATCCTTTTCTGTCAAAAATTCATGGGCTTTTTAGAATACGTTACCTAATGGTAATTTCAAACTACCAGATACTTGACCAAAAATGACCAAACAAGAAAAACTCAAACATGACTGTGAAGGCTTCCACGAGCGGTCAAAATACAATCTAAAGTGTTTTCCGGGCTTTGAAGCCGTGGTCCAGCCGAATTTCTTCCTGACGCTTTGTCTACAGCTGCGGCAGATATTATCAAAGGCAATTAGGCAATGGGCGAAATAGTTTTCCGTGCCCCCGCCGGCGCCGTCGCGCTGCTGTGGACGGAACTGGCGCTCTACATTCCTTGGATAGGGCCGTTCGCCCAAAGGAATGTAGAGCGCCAGGAATGAGTAACGGGAGAAGATGCAAAAAAGTGCGGATGGACTAGTCTATCCTACATCCACTCTTACGATACAACGGAGCTTGAGATCCGCCAAAAACCGCAGAGATCTCCTATCGGCACCCCGAGTGGTACATTAGCACCACACAATGCACTGTCAAGACAAGGATTACGGAACATAAGAGGAGTTGCAGGCTGGGAGAAACACAAGTCACCAGTAGCAGAGCACACCGAAAGTCAACTCATCTTTTTCAACAAGGTAGATATCTATATTAATCGCAGCGTTTCTACCCGAGACCAACGAGAGCGGCCGTTGTAAGCTTTAAACACTACAACAATTTCAACAGGAATAAGGAAATTACGTTTCTAAATGCACACTGGAAGCGAATTCTACGACATATTTCAAGTGCGCAGCAACCCCGCGCCTCCACTATCCCCACTCCAGTCAATCCGATGCAGGGCGACGGCGGGGTAATAAATACCACGGAGCTCACCACAGTCGAATCAGTCAACGTCGGGAAGCAAGGTAGATCACTTCCTCCGTTGCCTCATCGCCTTTGATAATGTCTGCCGCAGCTATAGACGAAACGTCAGGAAGAAATTCCGCTTCAAAGCCTGGAAAACATTTTACTCTGTAGTTTCTCATGATTTTAATAATTTTGATCACTATTCTTTGTTTTGTGTTCTTTATAATTCCTTAAGTTCTATCTACACTTTTTTAATCAAATAGGTTTTTGATGGCTTTATATAAACTTACTTACTGATCTTAGGCTCTTCTCCTTTTGGTCTCATTATTCGCGTTGTTAAAAAGCTATAAAAATGCAATTTGTTGCTATTTAGTAAAAATACCAAGTACAAACCAATTAAAATTTTAGACCAAAGCTTCAAATAAAAAGAAGTAAAAAACCGTTTCAAAACGTTTGTGCCACTGAAAATAATTGATATTTTTGACAAAAAATGGTATGTTCCACTTTTGTTAATTGTAATAGCAATTTTTCGCTACTTCATCAATATCCTCAAATATCCTCATCTTAAATATCCAAATCCGCAAAATTTAATGTGATTTCCAAAGAAAAAAAAATTGTATATCAAAATGTCACAAAAGAAATCTTTTTCAAAATGTTGAAAAAAAAATTTTTTTATTTAGTTCTAAAATTATTTTTCTTTTTTTAGCAATCTCATTAAATTTTGATTCAAAAATATTGCGATTGATGATGATATTCAACAATTATTTTTTATAAAGACGCTATTTGCAATGAGAAAAAGTAGAACATACTATTTTTTTGTCAAAAATATGTTTTTCAAAACGTTGAAAAAAGAAAAAAATGGTATCAAAAAAGTTTACATTTGAAAATGTATCACTCAAAAATTGTAATAACTTGAATAATAAGTTGTTAGTTCTTAGTTATATTACTTTTAAAAGAATACTGAAAAAAACGGCTTTTTTCATGTTTCGTGCAACATCTCTACTTGTGTTTTTAAATTTCATTTGTTGGACGAAATTCTAACAAACAAAAATTACATTGCCTAAAAGCAGATGTCTAAAAACGCAAACAAAATTTAATGTTGCACTTTTCGAAAGAAAATCTAAAGTCAATCAAGTAATTCAATGGTTTAGGCAAGTTAAGCAAGAAAATTACTTTAAGTAAGTAAAAACACTTATTGCACAATTCAAAAACTTAATCTTAGTCGAAAAGCTGATAAAAAAATCATATTAGACCAAAATATCACCAAAAAAATTTGTTTCAAAACGTTGGAAAAAAAGGTTTTATCAAAAAATATCAAATTAAAAAAGTTATCACTCAAAAATTATCCAAATTGACTCAAAAAAAATCAAATCTTCGCTGTTTAAAAAATTAAAATTTGAAAAAAATCTGAAATTGAAAATAAATTTTTCAACCTAAACTAAACCCTTAATTTTGAAACTCTTTCAAAAAGGACAATTTAACTAATCTAAACAATAAGTTTTGTACCAATATTAATATAAATTATTTGAAAAAAATGCAGGAAAAAAACGCTTTTTTTTAATGTTTACAAAAACTTTATTTGCGCTTTTAAATCTCAGTTGTCCAGAACCAGATCTCCAAAAACGAAAAACAAATTAATGTTATACGTTTCAAAAAAAAAAATACTAAAGTCAATCAAGAAATTCAATGGTGTGTGCAAATTAAGTTCTAAAATAACTTCAAGATAGTAGAAGCACATTTAAAAAATTTGATAAAAAAGTTATTTTAGGCTAAAATATCGCAAAAAAAATTGCTTCAAAATGTTGAAAAAAAAGAAGTTTTTATCGAAAAATTTAAAAATTTATCACTCAAAAATTATCAAATTTTATAACAAAACAAATCTTTTCTTTTTCAAAAAATCATATTTAAAAAAAAATGAAATTGAAAATAAAATTTACAACCTGAACTAAACTGCTAACGGAAAAGATCGATACAGCAAAATTTTGTGTCATTTTTGGAGGTCTGTATCTCGGAAATGCCTTAGCCGAAATTTAAAACCTAAAGAGATTTTGAAAGATCGTTTCTTCTAGAATCACCGCGGGAGATTGATCATAAATAAGTTATTCTCTAAAGGATATACAGGGTAAAGAAAAAAGCACTGCGAAATGGTTGCATTTCAACCCACTGCATTTGTAGGTAGCGTAATTTCAGAACATTGATTGTTATGACATTTAATGGCGTTAGTTGGTATCTCGGGACATGTTTGGCAGTTTTTGGCTTTTGGCCTACAAAATAAATTACAGAGGTTTTTCAAAAAATTGACGCACTTTTGTAAGTCACCCTGTATCGCGAGAATGCCGCAGCCAATTTTAATAAGATAAATGATCTCTAAAAGGTAACTGGTTGTAAAATCAGCGACATAGACTCATAGTTACTAAAACAATTTTATTTCATTTTGTACAAGGATGGAAAAAAATCTATTAAAAAACTGATTAAAATTTTGTTTACTACGATGTCATGACGGGAGCCTTAACTTTAAAACTCTTTTTGTAATGACATTTAAGAGCTATGGTCGATTTCTCGGAACGGTTCTGGCGGTTTTTTGGTTTTTTGTCTACTAAATCAGTTACAGGGCGTTTAGAGAAAGTTTGAACTTTCTTGTAAGTTACAATACAGGGTATCCTGAAATTAACTGGGAAATCCCTAGGCAAAAATAAGGCACAATGTTTGTACAAAAATAACCCGCAAACGCTTCGACTCGGAGATACAGGGTGTTGATTTTTTTTTTACTTTTTCTTTATAGCTCTTAGAGTTTTTGAGATATTTAACTCAAATTTTGAATATAGATAACCATTTATTATCTACATCGTTGGATATACCAACATCTAGCCAAAATCGACAGGGTGTTTTTTTTTCTCGAGTTGTATCCCTTTTACCCTAACAAACTTTTTTGTGGTACGCCACTGATCGTTTTTTCTTAAAAGCCTGAATTCTTTATTAAATTTAAAAACTTTCTTGCTTCTTGCATCCTTGTCTTATCTCCCACCGTTTTCGAGAAATTTGAAAAAGTGTCGTGAAATGCATATAATTTTTCCATAAGTGACTCTTTTTCATCAGTATCTAGGAATTTAAATAGGACAGCAGCAAACAGACATTTCTTATGGAAAAATTATGTGCATTTCTAAACACTTTTTCAAATTTCTTGAAAACGCAAAGACAAGGATACAAGAGACAAGAAGATTTAGTAGGCAAAAAAACAAAAAAACCGCCAAAACCGTCCCGAGAAATCGACCATAGCTCCTAAATGTCATTACAAAAAGAATCTTAAAGTTAAGGATCCCGTCATGACAGCGTAGTAAACAAAATTTTAATCAGTTTTTTATTAGTTTTTTTTCCATCTATTTACAAAATGGAATAAAATCGTTTTATTAACTATGAGCCTACCTCGCTGATTTTACAAAGTTATCTTTTAGAGATCATTTATCTTATTAAAATCGGATGCGGCATTCACGCGATACAGGGTGACTTACAAAAAAGTGTCAATTTTTTGCCACCCTATTATTAAAAATTTCAAAAGAATGCAGAAAAAAAACTTTATTTTTCACACAAAAACTTCATTTGTGCTTTTAAATCTCAGCATTTTGACGAAAATCTAACAACAAATTAAATTGTCTAAAACTAGAAGTCTAAAAACGATAACAAATTAATGTTATACGTTTCAAAAGAAAAAAAAACAAAAGTCAATCAAGAAATTCGATTTGAAAAAATTTGCAAAATGAAATATGATTTAAGACCAAATATCCAAAAAGATGGTTTCAAAACGTAAAAAAAAATATCAAAAATGTCTCAAAAGAAAAAAAGCCAAATCTTCACTTTTTTCAAAAATTAAACTTTTAAATTAAATTCTTAATTTTGATTTGAAATATTTGAAAAACTAATTTAACTAACTACAATTTATGTGGATTTATGTTGCCTTATTATTCGTAAAGAGCAGGATGATATAGAAAGCCCTTTTTCAGAAATCGTCAAGCTTGATCTGTATGGGTATTTTTCCTATTAGTTGATTTTTAGTAGTAGACTAAAAAATCAAATTGCTTCAATATCCGTTATATAAGGAATCAATACCATACAGATCATAAGCATTACCAATACTTTACACCTCGTGTATAATGTCGGTAGAAAGTAGAGTAATCTCAGTGACGTCACAACTGTAACAACGACAGTGACTGGGCGATGCGTCATATCACCGAAAAGACGCCCTGTCAAGTCTGTCATTGTCAATGACCAACGGCGCCCACTAGCCCGATCATTGTGAAAAAATGAACGTGAAAATCAGTGGGAACCTCAGAAAATGTAAACTAAGGGAATCCACGAGCGCAATTCTCCGCAGCTGTTACCAAAAATGATGAGACGCCATGTCTAAGGTGAAAACCAAACATTTCGTTGGCTATGTGTCTTTCTGCAATAAATTGCATTTTGCAAGACTTTAATATTATAAATAATTGTGTTGTTTACAATGGTGGGATGTGCAGATTACGGTTTTAAAGGCAGCGGCTATAGAAAGGAGCCTGGAGTTATGTTCCACAGGTAAACAGATAATGGCGTTTTTCAGCAACAATAAAATTATTTCAAATAACTCTAAAACCAGTTATTTTACATCCAAATCGTCGAAATATGATTTAGTAAATACCGCAGTGAAGTCAATAATGCTATTTTGGGAAATATTTTTCTAATCCTGTAACTTGTAGACAGTTTTTTTATTTAAATTTTTGAGCAGCTTTTCCAGGGGCGCAGGTGATGTAATCCCAGGGTTATCAACGACTATTAATTCACAATTATTTTTATTTCTTTAATAGTAAGTCGATGTTTACTAATAATATTACGTATAATATTACTAATGTTACAAATAGTAATTTAGTTCCATTATTATTTTTAATAAAATATTTTCTTATGTGCTACAATACCAATGCTACGTCACTGGCATTTTCACACTTGACAGATCGGAGCAAACTGGTAACGGACGCCGGCGTCGTATCCTACTTCCTCTAGTTTACATTTTCTAAGGTGGGAACGTTATGTTCCCGTCCGTCCGTCAGTTATGAGCCAAAATTGCCTAAACGAAAATCTAAAGGCCTAATGCTTCTAAATGCCTAATTATTCTTTGAAAAAGATCAATTTTGGGTCAACATTGCCTTGAAAGAATAAAACCCAATAAAAAGTCGAATTTAGATTAATGAAAACAACTATATGAGAAAAAAACAACAAAATGCAGAAACCGTGACAACGGATAGTAATAGAAAATCACGGAAATTCAGGGAAAAAAATTAAATTATATGAAAAACGACAAAAAGCACTATTCGACTCTCGGGAATTTGGCTCAAAACTTGGCCGAAAACATTGCCAATTTATTCAAAAATCACTTGCTCAGCTTATTTTAATCTGAGTACATCTTAAAAAATAACTTAAAAATGTTTGCCATATTAATTATTTTGATATTTCCCAAGCATAAAACAAAAGATTAATAATAAATGAGAACAATAAGAAATAAATAAATGAAATGAAAATCGTCGAAAAGTTCTAAGGGTTAAAAAAATCTGGAATAATCAGAACCGTATAGAGGTAAAAAGGTTGGTATAGAGGTATAGAGGTAAAAAGTTGGAGATTGTTATAGACTCAGTTTTAAATTATTTCTAATTGTAGGCCAAAACTTTAAAAACTTTGCTAAATGAGTTTAATTTTCGGATCAAATTTCCTAATAGAAATCGATTTTTGGCTCGTAGAGCTATTTCGGACCAAAACTATATAAAAACTTGAAAAACTAGGTATTATTTCTTAAAATTCCTTAGTTTTGAGCCAAAATTGTTTAATCTTATATTACAATTGTTTAAGTGTAGAAAAAACTATTTTTTTATTTTTTTATGTCAAAATTACCTCGATAAAATAAAAACTCAAAAATCCAATTTAGATCGATGCAAAAAATATGAAAGAATAAAAATTTAAACGATTCATGTTAAAGAAAGAGATTAGAAAAAAAGAAGAGTAACAAATAAAAAACCTAAATTAAAAGCTACGAAAAGCATCGAAAGTAAAAAATTTTGAACAATTGGGAAATTATAGAAAAAAAGAGGGCAGATGGGGGCATAAATCTTAAGATTAGGCCATATTGTTTAGAAGCTTTGAGAGAACTGATAAATAAGGTTTCTTTCGGACCATAATTTTAATTTTCTCAAAAAAATGTATTTGAAACTCGTTTTAGATTTTCTGTTTCGGGCCAATACCGTATAAAATAAATTTAGAAACCAAGACTCATTAATCGTAAAAGTAAAAAAATCCAGGTCCGTAAAAAAACTCGGTTGATAAGCGACAGACATTTTTACATTTCTCTAAATATATTTCTGAAACTGCTTAAAATGTGGCAACCCTGTAAAGGTTTTCTAAAAAGTCTCCACAAAGGACAACTTTTTGCTAATTTAACCGACCTTGTAAGTAAGGCCGTTTCGGAAATAGCAATACTGCAAGCACTTAAAAAAGACACCCTGTGTAATGCAAAAATTTCGGTACTGGCAGCTTGCAGAATTTTAGCAGGTTCCAAAATTCTTTTAACTTTACATACTTTCTATGTATAGTATGTAAGGACTAAAGAGGCCGTAAATGAGCGCATAGGTCATTCACTTATTATTGAAATCAAATAGGCGTTGAAAATCTGACTTTGACATTTTTATCGTATATTTTCAACATGTGCTGAAAGGAAACATAGAAAATTAAGATTTTTAAAGGTAACGAGCTCGCAAAAATAAGTGAATGGATTATAGGTCTTTTGTCTCGTCGCCGCGCTGGCGTCGTAAGGCGATATCAAAAATTCAACCTCAACAATCCGACGATCATCATCCTTCTTGCTAGTGAGCGGGTTTCTTGCGGTTCTGATATGCGCCGGTTTTTCTTTATTTATTTGTGTGGTTCTGGTAATAAGAGTTCGATGATAATTAATTACCAGCGTGAAGCAAACTGGTCGCGCGTTTGTCAACTTGTCAGGATTCACGCTCTTCTGCTTTAATGGGTTCGTCCGAAGATTTTAGAAGAGAGGTCTTCATTGGAGTAGATGTTCTTTATCAGTTTAGTTCGTTATTACTCTCATTAACGCGCAAAAACCGAAGTAAGAGAGTTCCTACCCCTTAAGAAAGGGCGAGTTGTACATAATTTGTTATTGTATTATTTTAGTAGAAAGTCCAAGAGTACAGATATATTTATTAAGAGCACACTGCTCTACTGCTTGTAAAATTCAAAATTAACAGGAACTTTATCCACCCAATAAATTACCTACAGGTATCATAAATGCATAATACCTAACGGTCAACTATAACTAATGCTGATTGCTGAGAGCACGTACGCGCATTCACCATTATATGCAGAAAATAACTTAAAGGGTACCGACTACCTGTAATATAATACATATAGGAATAGGTCACTGATAGTTTACTGTATTATACTGTGTTTTCAATATGCAAACACCATTTATCTATCTATCATCTCGGTCTCGGTCTCGGTCTCGGACTCAAACCGAGACCGAGACCGATATTGCCCATCGAGACTCTCGAGAGTCTCGGTCTCGAACAACATCATTTGTTTGCAAGATAGTAGGTATTATATAATCAGCAGACGAGCAGGCCCTTATAGTAGTGCGTTGCATATAGTTATTCTTAGTACGAAAAGACACTTTAATAGAAGTATGCGTTTTCATCACGAACGAAATCGACTTTAAGCGAGTAAGAACCAAAGATGATTATAACATGTGCAAACTGTCACTTTCCGCCCTTTATATTTATAAATAACTATCATAAATAAGTTGTTGAGTGTGACTAACCGGCCATTTAACAATAACAATTTGGTAATGAAGTTTTTGGGTTTTTAAAAGTATTGTATTATTTCTATACAGGAAAATTTTTAAGTTGGTGACTATTGTGACTTACTTCATTCTATCACAAAGTAAAGCTAAAAAATAGGAATTTTTCCATTGGCAGTATTGGCACTTTTTCGAATTGCATATTCAAATACATAATATAAAAGCTGATTTGAAATATTCCTATATGTTCAATAAAATTTGGTAGATGTGTCGGTAGCCAAGTATACAGGACGCATATTTCTTATAAAAAATATGTTCAATAGGATCAGTGGTGGACCTACGAGCATATCTAATGCAGTTTTACATTAAACTAACCTGATTCTACAATGAAAATTGGAACTCTCAATAATTTCAATTTTTGATTTTAAGTAAACATTCATACACAAAAATGGAAAGAAAATTGAATATGCAATTCATGCAAAAAAGATTTTTCGAGATACTACCTTTTTTTTCGAGACCGAGACCGAGACCGAGACCAAGACTCGAGTAGCTACTACGAGACCAAGACCGAGATTACGCGAGTCTAGGTCTCGGTCTCGATGCACAAGACCGAGACCGAGACCGAGACTTATTTATAAATTCGAGACCGAGACCGAGAGTATGTAAGTCTCGGTCTCGGTCTCGGTCTCGTGAAGCTCTAAACCTGAAGCACTTCATAGTCCGCTAATCGATAGTATATAACTTTTCCTGCACACCATTGATTTAACACCACCTATAAAGCTTTTCATTAAATTTTTCCTAACAGTTGGCTATGGAAATCGGACAGACATTTCCCCATGTATAATTTTTGAACAATGTCAATGTTACTGGTTATTCATGATTGTATTAGCGTCCTTGAGTTGTATACAGTATACACCGGTGAAGTTAGCAGGAGCAGGATTACGACAAATACCTAACACATCTCTTCTTTATCGGGAAATGGCCAAGGTTTCGACTATTTATTTAGCCTTCTTCAGAGCTGAAACTCAAGAAAATGTCGGTGCAACAAATCCCAAGGCTCAACATTCTACCATAATTCCAACAAGCATTACTTTTCCAACCAACATTAGGTACTTTATGGTAGAATGTTGAGCCTTGGGATTTGTTACACCGACATTTTTTTGGGCTTCGGCCCGGAGGAAGACTAAATAAATAGTCGAAACGTTGGATTTTCCGATAAAGAAGAGGTGTATTATTTATCCTAATCCTTCTATCTTCACCAGTGTTACTGGTTATGTTATGAAAACCATAAAGCTGGGAATGCGACATACGAGTTATCCATAAACTGATTTGGAAAAATGTGATTATCAGTAAATTAAAAGAAGTTGATTTTAAATGCCAATAATAATTTCCCACAAGTTTTTATGTTGATTGCATGTAGTTTCACTATAATTTCTCCCATGAGTTTGACACTGCCAGCGTTTTCGGATGGTAGCTCTAAAGCGCTCTGACAGTATTCCCATCCTTTGTTTTCCCATTAAGAATGTAAGGACGGAAATACTCTCAGACCGGACTGGAGCGACTACCCAAAAATGGTGTGAGTAATTCAAATTAATTTTTTCTGCGTTACATTATTGCAAAAATTCTTAGCAAATAAATTATTTCGATTCAAACAGCAAAAAAGTTCCGGACAAAAGCAAATTATAAGCTGCCACAACGATGAGATACTTTTTAGAATGCCTGTTCTTTAATAAATTACCTGATATATTTGGGTAAGTTAGAGTAGCTAATTGGTTTAACATTGGAAAGTTTATCACGTTTTTCCAATAAAACAATGGATTTTTTTTACTTTTTTGATACAGACTCTGAAGGCTTTTACGACCAATCAAAATGCAATCTAAAGTGTTTTCCGGGCTTTGAAGCCATAGTCCAATGGTCAAAATGTCTTGTTTAAAGTCGTAATTCAATTAAATTCCGAGTTCAAAATGAGAATTTAACTAAATATCGTGTTCAAGGTCAAAATTTGGTTCAATTTCTGGTTTAAGATCGGAATCTAGTTAAAGTCCGAATTTGATGTCGGGATTTGATTAAATGCCTTGTTTAATATCGGAACTTTGTTAAATGCCTACCTAATTCTGACTTTGAAGTCGTGGTTTGATCAAATTCAGTATTTTAAGTTCGGAATTCAGTTATATTCCGAGTTGAGATTGAGAATTTGATTAAATTTCGTGCTTAAAATTAAAATTTCGTTAAATTTGTAGTTTAAAGTTGGAATTTAGTTAAAGTTCGAGTTTGATGTCGGGATTTGAATAAAATGCTTGTTTAATATCGGAGTTTTATTAAATTTCTAGTAAAAACTCGAAATTTAGTTAAATTCCGAGTGTGAAGTCGAGATTTGATTAAATTTTTTGTTTAAAGTCAGAATTCAGTTAAAGTCCGAGTTCAAAGTGCGAATTTAGGTAAATTTCGTGTTCAAGGTCAGAATTTGGTTAAACTTCTGGTTTAAAGTCGGAATGTAGTTAAAATCCGAGTTTGATGTCGGGATTTGATTAAATTTCTTGTTTAAAGAAGTATTCATTTTTGTTTAATATCGGAGTTTTGTTACATTTTTCAGAAATCAGAATTTAATTAAATTCTGTGTTTAAAGTCAGAGTTTGCTTAAATTCCGAATTTGAAGCCAGGAACTGATTTCAAAAATTTCATGTCTAAAATAGGAATTCAGTTAAATTCTGAGTTCAAAATGAGAATTTAATTAAATCTCGGGTTCAAGGTCAAAATTTGGTTCAATTTCTGGTTTAAAATCGGAATTTAGTTAAACTCCGAGGTTGACGTCGAGATTTGATTAAATGCCTTGTTTAATATCGAAGTTTTGTTACATTTTTAGTACAAAATAGGAATTTCGTTCAATTCTGAGTTTGAAGTCGGAATTCAGTTAAATTCCGAGATTAGATTGAGGATTTAATTAATTTCGTGTTTAAGGTAAAAATTTGGTTAAATTTCTGGTTTAAAATCGGAATCTAGTTAAAATCCGAATTTGATGTCGGGATTTGATTAAATGCCTTGTTTAATATCGAAACTTTGTTAAATGCCTACTTAAAAATCGGAATGTAGATAAATTCTGACTTTGAAGTCGTGGTTTGTTTAACCACGACTAATCAAATTCAGTATTTTAAGGTCGGAATTCAGTTATATTCCGAGTTGAGATTGAGAATTTGATTAAATTTCGTGCTTAAATTCAAAATTTCGTTAAATTTGTAGTTTAAAGTTGGAATTTAGTTAAAGTTCGAGTTTGATGTCGGGATTTGAATAAATTGCTTGTTTAATATCGGAGTTTTATTAAATTTCTAGTAAAAACTCGAAATTTAGTTAAATTCCGAGTGTGAAGTCGAGATTTGATTAAATTTTTTGTTTAAAGTCAGAATTCAGTTAAAGTCCGAGTTCAAAGTGCGAATTTAGGTAAATTTCGTGTTCAAGGTCAGAATTTGGTTAAACTTCTGGTTTAAAGTCGGAATGTAGTTAAAATCCGAGTTTGATGTCGGGATTTG
The DNA here is from genome assembly GCA_951812265.1 of Taphrorychus bicolor. Taxonomy (NCBI): domain Eukaryota; kingdom Metazoa; phylum Arthropoda; class Insecta; order Coleoptera; family Curculionidae; genus Taphrorychus; species Taphrorychus bicolor. Next base: position 33,222,136 of record OX638297.1, read on the forward strand.
ATTAAATTTCTTGTTTAAAGAAGTATTCATTTTTGTTTAATATCGGAGTTTTGTTACATTTTTCAGAAATCAGAATTTAATTAAATTCTGTGTTTAAAGTCAGAGTTTGCTTAAATTCCGAATTTGAAGCCAGGAACTGATTTCAAAAATTTCATGTCTAAAATAGGAATTCAGTTAAAGTCTGAGTTCAAAATGAGAATTTAATTAAATCTCGGGTTCAAGGTCAAAATTTGGTTCAATTTCTGGTTTAAAATCGGAATTTAGTTAAACTCCGAGGTTGACGTTGAGATTTGATTAAATGCCTTGTTTAATATCGAAGTTTTGTTACATTTTTAGTACAAAATAGGAATTTTGTTCAATTCTGAGTTTGAAGTCGGAATTCAGTTAAATTCCGAGATTAGATTGAGGATTTAATTAATTTCGTGTTTAAGGTAAAAATTTGGTTAAATTTCTGGTTTAAAGTGGAAATTTAGTTGAAGTCCGAGTTTGATGTCGGGATTTGATTAGATTCCTTGTTTAATATCGGAGTTTTCTTGCATTTTTAGTAAAAAAATTAGAACTTAGTTAAATTCAGAGTTTAAGGTAGAGATTTGACTAAACTTTTTGTTTAAAGTCGGAATTGAGTTAAATTCTAAGTTCAAAATGAGAATTTAAGTAAATTCTGTGTTTGAGGTAAAAATTTGGTTAAATTCTGAGTTCGAAGTTGGAAATTCATTTAATTTTGTGTTTAAAATCGGAATTCAGTTAAATTCCGAGTTCAAAGAGAAAATTTAATTGAATTTCGTGTTCAAAGTCAAAATTTGGTTAAATTTCTGGTTTAAAGTCGGAATTTACTTAAAGTCCGATTTTGATGTCGGGATTTGATTAGACTTCTTGTTTAATATCGGAGTTTTGTTACATTTTTAGTAAAAAATCAGAATTAGTTAAATTCTGAGTTTGAATTTTGAGTTAAATCTTGGGTTTTGATTAAAGTTCTTGTTTAATATCGGAACTTTGTTAAATGCCTACTTAAAAATCGTAATTTAGTTAAATTCTGTAAGTGAATTATATGGAATTTTTGAATATTTTTTTTTCTTTACTTCAAAGTGTTTTACAAATTGCGTTTCATTAAAATTGTGAAAAAAATGTGTTTTAATCATTACAAAAACAATTTTTGTTTCTTGTTAACTAAACAGAAATGTAGTTTCTTTGATTTTGAACCAATATTATATTTTTTTGGTTGAATGCTATGCAAGGGTTTTGTTCGAATTAGGCCTAAAAAGTAAATTTTTTAATAATTCTAAAAAATAATTTTTGCCCCGAGTCCGCAATACAAAGTTATTTGATTTTTGTTTAATGTGCAAAATCAAAAATTGTTTTTGTAGCAAAACAACGCTAAAAAAGTTTTTTTTACAATGATTTCAGAGCAAAACTTGAGATTTTAGTCATAGAATTTAAATATCTTTACAATCGCAAAAGATACTTTTTGGTCGATTTGAGACGATTTTTAGCCTTTTGATCGAACGAATTGTGACGGTTTTAACCAATTATGGCCTACAGCGCAAATTTCTTGATAAGTGTTGAATACTACAATACTACAATACTATACACTGAAAAACAACACTTTTTTACTTGTATTTTGCTACAGCTACATTTTTTTTCTTATTGAATTTGTAGCAAAACTTGAAATTTTGGACTAAAAATTGAGTTTTTTTAAAGTTGAAAAAAAGGTTTTTTTTTTCAGTTAAACGTAAAGGTGTTTGTTTTAGTTTTGAATCAAAAACAGTTTTTTTTTAATAACTGTGACAATTTTTTCGATTTCGTCCCAATAAATTAAATTTTTTGATTTTTTTTTTCAAAAAGCGAAGTTTTGTACTCGAGATTTTATTGCAAAAACGAAATTTTGTCAATTGATTTTGAAGAAAAACTTGATATTTTAGTCCACATATTGAGTTTAATTAATATTTGCGAAAAAGATGCGTTTTAATCGTTCCTGAACAATTTTTATTTCCTTTTAATTAAAAGAAAGTGTAGTTTCTTTACTTTGGACTAAAAATGTATTCTTTTGATTGAAAGCTTTGTGAGAGTTTTGTTCAAATTTGGCCCAAAAAGTGGTACTTGTTTTAATGAAACTAACTAAAAACTGTATTTTTTTATTGAACGAATTGTGGCGATTTTAACCAATTATGTTAGAAGAAATGAATAAAAACTGATTTTTTTTTTGATTCTGACTATTTTGATCGATTTTGGACCAACAAATTAAATGTTTTAATTATTTTTTCCAAACAGTAAAATTTTGTTCCAGTAACGATTTTATAAAAAACGACATTTTCTCAGTTAATTTTGGAGCAAAACTTGAGATTTTAGTCTACTAATTGGGTTTCATTAACATTTCCAAAAAGAAAATGCGTTTTAGTCGTTACAAAACTTTTTTTGTGTGTTTTTTTAATTTAACGAAAATATAGTTTTTTTGATTTGCATGAAAAATTTATGTTTTGATTGAATGCTTTGTAAGGGTTCAAATCGTCTTGGTCCAAAAAGTTAATTTTTGATGATTTTGCAAAAGAGCGAGAACAAAAGAGTGATTTTTTTTCACCTGACATCTCACCTCAAATAATTCGAAGTCGTGATTCGCCAATTGATGTGCTCTGCCGAAAATATTACGTCATAGATACCTTAAAAAATGCAGACATCCGGCCAAAAAACGAGACGATTATTTGGAAAATATTTCGAATTTGTTTGCTCTGTCCATATATCCCTAGGTCATTGATTAACAGTGTTGCCAATTTGCCAACGGAGCATGTCACCCTGGATGTGAACGAAGCGGTAGCTTTGAATCGATGCGAGGATTTTTCGAGGATCATCTGTACTTAGAGTGATGCGAACGAAGATAACATTGACATTTGACGTTCTTTAGTGCTAGGTAATGTAAAGTGTAGACCAATGACCTAGAAGATACGGACGGGGCAAACCAATACTAAAAATGGTCCCTTTTTTGGCCGGAAGTCCGCTATTTTTAAAGTACTCACGACGTAATTTTATCGTCACAGCACATCAATTGATGAATTACGATTTCTAATTATTTGACGAAAGATGTCAGGTGACGTCACTTCTGGTGGATATCGCCGCCATTTTGCTCACTTTGAACTCGATAATAGAATTACTACCTGACAGGGGAGGAAAAGAAAGTTTCGGATTTTGTCGGGAGACCAAACCAGATCTTGGCTAAGTCCTTGGAGGCAAATCGCTTATTATTCCAATTGTTATGGTTTACAACATGATAAGCGTCTACAGATATCGCGACACACAAGTAAAACATAGGCGCCCATACTATGGCTTCGTACATATTCGGAAATTTTATTGCTGGCCAATGACCTAGAAGAGTGGACAGAGCAAACAAATGCCGATATTTCCCTAAAAATAGTCCCGTTTTTAGCAGGTTTGCCACTTATAAAATTTCCCATGACGTAATGTTGTCGTCAGCGCACGTCATACAAGCGTCATAGCAGCCTATACCCCGGCTTGATATTGGTTGTTGATTGTGTTTGGTTTTTGTTAGATTAGAAGTTAAGGCACTAATAACAAACTTTGAAAATTAAATCCAAAACCGTTTTGGTAAAGTAAGAATAGAACAAGTAGAATTTTGGTTTGTAGTATTGTACTATCAGTCACAAAGTGGGTACCTTCTAACTTCTAACAGACATAAGAGTACCATCAACGATTTCGAGCCTCGGGCAGTTAGCAACAGTCGATCTGCCGATCCATTCCAGTCCGTAGGGACGTAGGTAACGAAAATCCGAAAGAAAGGGAAACCGCGAAGAGAAGGAATTTGTCTGGTCAAGTGCCACGTAAAAAAGACTTAAGTCGATAGTTGCGTCTGATGGGCAGCGGATGTATGCGTGTGCAGGGCCGGTCTCAAGAGAACAAAAGACAATGTGGAATTAGATAGAAAGAGAGGCAGCGAGCTGCGATATTTTTGTTTCGCTTTAGAGACCTTTAGTACTTATCCTTCAGAAAACCAACAAGAAAACATACGTAAAAGAAGTTGTGTAATGTAAAGATCGAGTGGCACTACGGACGTTACGCCCCTGCCTACCAGTATGCATACACTACTTTTTGTACAATTTTTACACTTAATTACCTACCTAGCATGGGAGTGGATATTTATGTAAATCTAGTGAGAGCGACGAAAATAATATGTGGTCTTTTTTTTTTTAGGTAGTTAATAAATGATTATTTCCAGTGGCGCACTCTTTATCAATTTGAAAAAATATCTTAATTTCTTCGTAAAGTGGTGTTTAGAAATACCTATGCTCCTTCTGTTCCCATGTAGATTTCTAGATACTGATGAAGAAGAGTTGTAAAGCAATTTCCCGAAAACGGCGAGAGATAAGAAAAAATGCAAAAGGCAAAAAGTTTCTAAATTGACTAAAGGATTCAGATTTTTAGAAAGAAGCAATCAGAGGCGTGCTACAAAAAAGTATGGAGTAGTAAAAAAAAGAAATACAATCTTAGAAAAAAATACAGCTCTGTACATTCTCGCATCAGTTATATTTCATATTTGAGTCAAATATTTCAAAAACTTTAAAAGATGTATGTACAGGAAAAATTTTAAAAAAATAAAACTTTAAAACTGTGATATGTAATTCAGATTCGAAATTATTGCCTTATTTTTAAGTCACAATTCACCTATTGTATTTATAGCCATCCATTCAGAAACACACCGTATAAAACTCTGCCTAAAGCAAAATAATCTACAAACTTTTTTTAAGCTAAAAAGAAGTCCCTATTTGAACTACAGTTCATATTCTCTCAATAAACTTCTATTTTTGTCTCATTGTAGAACTTATGTTTCCCGCCAAAACTGTACAAAAAAAACTGAAAAATTAGAAATCATTATTACCAAAAAAACTCGGTTTTGGGTCAAAATTGTCTCATTACCAAATAATTATACTTTAAAATTGTTTACTCGTTGTTGGAAAAGTTTAGTTTTAAGTAAAAAAAATCTAGAAAGAATAAAAACGCAATAAAAAGTCCAATTTAAACCGACGGAAAAAATTGATAAAGATTGAGGATAGAAAACTATAAGTTAAGAATAAGAAATAAAAAATTTAAAGAAATGTACCAAAAGCATCGAAAGTAAAAAAAAATGTGGAATAAGACTGTGAAGGCTTTCACGGCCGGACAAAATACAATCTAAAGTGTTTTCCGGGCTTTGAACCCGTGGTACAATGGAATTTCTTCCTGTCATTTCGCCTACAGCTGCGACAGACATTTCATCAAAGGCGATGAAGGAATGGGCGAACTGATCTCCCGTGCTTTCCGACGTTGACTGATTCGACTGTATAGAGCTTCGTGGTATTTATTCCCCCGCCCTCGCACTGCAGTGGGGTGGACTGGGGTGGGGGTAGTGGTGGCGCTGGGTTTCGGCGCACTGTATGTGGTAGAACTCGCTTGCAGTCTGCATTTAGAAACGTAATTTCCTCCTTCCTGTTGAAATTGTTGTCGTGTTTAAAGACCTCAATGGCCTCAATCGTTAATCTCGGAAGCTTACGCACAACTTTTATAGAAAACCAAAACACACTGACCGATACCTGAACAACGAATCAAATCATCATCCCAGAGAGAAAAGGGGGATCACAAACTCTGTAGACTCTGGGGGATCATAAACTCTATAGACTCTGTCGATGAAAGCCAAGAGAATTTGTGAGCGGGCTGAATTGGAACGGGAAATGAAGCGTCTGTAAAGAGTCTCTGGTTGGAATGGATACAACAAGCACGAGTTCGATAGGGCTGTTCGTCCAAGAAATGTAGAGCGCCAAGAAGGAACAACAGAGCGGGGATGGACTATTCTATTATACACCAACAAAGTAAGGGACAGGATCAGGAAAAGCTACTGGAAATGCACAATGTCAAAACTGTCTTTAAACCCACTCGTACAATACATCAGAGTTTGAGATCGGCCAAAGATCGCAAAGATCACCTGTCGGCAACAGGAGTTTACCGAGATCCATGCAGCTGTAGCTCGGTATACATTGGCACCACAAAACGCAGTGTCAACACGACGATTACGGAACACAAGAGGAGTTTCAGGCTGGAATAAACAAAGTCAGCGGTAGCAGAAGCTCTCTCCGAAGGTCACGACATCCTTTTCAACGAGGTGGTTATCTTATATCAATCGCAGCGTTTCTAACCGAGACTAACGCGAGAGGCCATGAGATCTTTAAACACGATATCAATTTCAACATGAAGGAGGAAATTACGTTGCTAAATGCAGACTGGAAAAGAGTTCTACGACATACTTTCACTACTACCCCCACCCTAGTCCCTCCACTGACTGCAGCGCGACGGCAGGGGAATAAATACCACGGAGCTCACCACGGTCGAATCTCACCACGGTCGAATCAGTCAACGTCGAGAAGCACGGGAGATCACTTCGCCTATTGCCTCATCGCCTTTGATAATGTCTGCCGCAGTTGAAGACGAAACATCAGTAAGAAATTCTATTGCACCACGGCTTCAAAGCCCGGAAAACACTTTCGATTTTAAATCTGGAATAGTTGAGAAATTATAGAAAAAAATATGTTCAAAAAAAGCAGAGAGTTAAAACACATAAATAAACATATTTGTAATTTTAGGCCTACATCGATTTTTTTATTTTTTAAACCTGTCTTAATAAAAATCAAATTTCATTACAACTGTTCACTCGTTGGAAAAGTCCAATCTAGTGTCAAAATGTACTTGAAATATTGAAAACATTGCAAAGTGCAATTTAGATTGAAAAAATAAAATATTTTATGAAACATGACAAATAATAAGAATATAAAAATATGAAAAAAAACAAGAAAAAAGAGAAAATAACAACAACAAAAAAATAGGAAAAAACTAGAAAACAAAAAAGAGCACATGAAACTAGAAAAGTGAAAAAATCTAAAAATAACAAAAAACATTAAAAACAGTGGGTAGAAAATATAAATTTATAACATTTCTAATTTTGGGCCAAAATCGACTAAAATAAAAATTAGTAAATAAAAAAAAAGTAATTTTTCACTCGTCGGAAAAATTTTATAACAGTCCAAAACCGTATAAAATTATTGGAAATTCAGGAAATATTAACTTGAAAAACAATGTTATAGGCAAAAAAAATTAAAAAACACAAAATTTGTTTGTGCCAAAATTATTACAACGCAAATCAACTTATTTTAGCGTTATAGTTTATTCGACGGAAAAGTCGATATTGAGTCAAAATTACCAAAAAATAATGAAAACTCAATAAAAGGACCAATTTAGATAAATGAAAAAAAAAGTAGCAGATATTTAGAAGCATAAATACAAATAGTTCTGATTTTGGGGCAAAACCGTTTTAAGCATTTTAAAAATTAGCTAGAATTTATTATATTATTAGCTATAATTAGCTAATTATAGCTAATTATAGCTATAATTAGCTTAGAAAGGACCTTTTTTAGACCATAGTTCTTTCAAGGAAAATAGATTTTTGACTCATTGGAGAAGTTTTAATTTGGGCCAAGCCTGTAAAAATGTAAAAAACAGGAAAAATCAGAGATCTTTAATCGTTAAAAAGCGCAGTTTTGGGGCAAAATTGGAAAAGTTCATTCTTGTTTCAAAATTACATCGAAAAAATGAATGAAAACAACGCAAAGCGCGATTTCGATCGATAAAAAAAAATATCAAAGAAATTTTATTTTAAGAAGCATGGTAAGTAATAAGAATATAGAAATATATAAAATAAAAAACAACAAGAAACAAAAAAGTTAAGAACTACAAAATAAAAAAATAGTAAAAACAACGAAATAAAAGTTAAGAAAAGTTAAAAAATCTGAAAGTTATAAGAAAAGTCCAAAAGTTAAAACAAAAAATTAAAAAAAAATCTCTTTGAAAGCAAAATTTCTCAACTTACCTCAAAAGATTGAAAACTCAATAAAAAAGCCGAATTCATTTCAATGAAAAAATATATCTATAAAAATAACTAGTTGCAGAGAACCTGACAAATAATAAGAATGGAAAACTATGAACAATAAAAAAAACCAAAAAAATTTAAACCAGAAATGATGTAAAGCGCCGTAAGAAAAAAGTCCGAAATAGACAGATTATTAAAAAAAAATCCAGAAAATGTTAGAAGCACAAATTTAAATATTTTAAATTCTAAGTGAAAATCGTATGAAAACTTGACTGCCAAAAAAGTTGATTTTCGGACCAAAATTCTTTCAATAAAAATCGACCTTTGACGCGTATTGAAAAATTCCATTTCAGATCAAAACTGTACAAAAAACTTAAAAAATTAAGAATCATCTTAAAAACTCCAAAATTGTCACTTCGCTCATTAATTTACCGTATAATTATTATAGTTTATTCGGAGGAAAAATCCAATATTTGGTCAAAATTACCTCAAAAGAATGAAAAGCCAATAAAAAATATGAACAAAAAAAGAGCAATATAAAAATTAAAACTTTAAACCAAAAACGACGAAAAGCATCGAGAGAACAAAACTATAAAGTTAGAAAAAAAATTTAAAATATTTCTAATTTTAAGCCAAAATTTTATTTAAAAAAAAAAATCTTAGTTATCGAAAAGTTACTTTGTTTCGTTAGGTAATGGTGAGAAATTCCAAAAATGCGTCCCTAAGAAAAAAAAGTTGACGGCGATGTGCCAATACAAAAAATGTCAGTAGCACAAGTTTCATAAAAACTGGAAAAAAAAATTTAATTAACATTTTGACTTTTTTCGAGATATTTCAGTAACCGCCATCTAGTTGCGTGTCGGCTTCTTAATTAAACTTTTTCCTAATTTAACCGATGGTGTAATTCTCACCCTCTCGGAAATCCAATGGTGAGCATTGTAAAAGTAACCACCCACCACCTTGTATAGCGTCTCGGTATACAAGGTGGTGAAAACAGGGTATCGAAGTCGAAAACTTACTCGTTAGATTTACAGCGAAAAGCGAAATATGAAACTTGCGGAATACGATTAAAATTGGAGACTACAGAGTGGCGCGTAAAAAATGATTTACATTTATTTGACGGGCGAGAGAAGAAACTGCACAGCCTTGTCAGAAAAGTGATATTTTTGCTACTTATAAAACAATATACCGGGTGTTCATTAGAGAAGGTCATCTGGAACCCTGTAAATTTTTGATAGAAAAGGATGAAACAATTAAATGAATAAATTAACATTTGTTTCTTCATCCTTTTTTGACATTTTACAGCCAACAAGATGACGTTTTTAAATGATTACCCTCTACTATTTCCTGCACTTAGATATCTCGAAAGCGAATTTCCTAACCAAAACAACACAGCCGTCTACAGTATCCCAAAGAAATTTTGCAAAAACGGTGAACGCCAAGGATGTCGAGCTGAAGAGCTGGTCTTCCAAAGACTAAAACAGCTCAGCGGCCTGGACATACCCAACCTGTGGATCACCTTCTTCCACAGCACCGCTTACGGGGGCTATTCTAACAGAAACCAACGACTAGGCAAACTTATGATCAGGGAGCACGATTTTGTAGTTTTCATCAAGTATCGAGGTAAATAGGGGGTGTTGCATTTAAAAACGTCATCACGTTGGCTGTGAAATGTCAATAGAACAAAAGTCCATTTATTTTGATTACGTATTGCGATCCTTTTATCTCAAAAATTCATAGGCTTCTAGAGGACGTTTTTTGATGCACACGGTGGATATCAGACTCGATGACAGACTGTGTCGCTAAATAAGTCTTTTTTTTTAGATAAATACTTTGTTCTGCTAATAGAAGTGAAGTCTACAAACGATCGAGGAACCAGGAAAGACAACTTAGAAGTAACTGCCGACTCGAAGATCATTAAAAATCACAAACGCTCTGCCCTACACCAGCTTCGTGATCACTTGGAGATCCTTGACAACATCTTAAACTTTAATGTCAGCGCTGAAATTCAGTGTTACATTATGTGGCCTTTTCTAGGTCAATTCACTACTGATCCTAAACAGCAGGTTAGCAAATAATTTCTGCGCCTATTTTCCTTATAGTTATTAGATCAAAGGTGTTTTAGATTATCAAGCGATGGGTTGAAGATAAGAATCTGCATGTATTCGAGAACGTCATTGAGCATCAGGAGACGTTCAACCAGTGGTTCCTCGAGCAAGTGCTGTCGCAGGACAAATGCACCGAAAGGACTTTTGCACATTTGTTGAGCAGGTAGGTAACCGAGCTAGTATAATACATCTGGAAGCCGTCTCCTGTTTTACAGTTTTGGCCCCACTTTTTAACAGTGGGAACCTTAAAAATGGCGGCGATAGCCGCCAGAAGTCATGTCATAACGTCTTACGTCAAATTATTGCAAAACAATTGTCACTGTCATTATTTTTATTACTTCTTGTTTCCAATCCAATCTTATATCCATCTCCTGACTAGAGCGCTAAGGGTAGGCTATCAAGAGTTACAATTTTTGTAATAATTCAGTTTTGTAACTTAACCGTGCTTTTCTACAATTAATGTTTGTAGAATGTGCAGAATGAAAACAAGCTTTTTTATTACAAGCATGTTCTATTATTTTTTTATTAGGAATGAATGAACTATTTAAATTATTTACGCAATAAATCTAAAATGGCTTTTTTATTTACCTAGAATGTCATAACTATGGTATTTGTACTTTGTATTAAAGATAAAGAAAAGAGAAAAATTCAAACGTGGAATTTACCACAAATAGTGTAACACTTAGCAGGTAATATTTGATTGAATTGACTGAAAATCATCTACTGTGTACCTTAAATTATTGTACAGACTGGCAAGACTTGCTATTTAATGTATCATTATCACTAGTATAATAATAAATTATCATTATTAAGTTTTTCATGTTTGAATATTGCGTCATAATAATTCATTTATGGAGTATACGATAATATTTGAGAGTCTGGAATAAATCTTCCTTGCTGAGTAGCAACGACGAAGAAAAAGACTGAGTGAAGTTGACTGTGTGGTTTGGGTACTTCAGGTGCATTTCCATGGTTTTCTAGATTCTCTTTGTTTGGTGATGCATAAATCCATGTTTTACAAATTTACCATCAATGTTCTCCAGGTTTTTAGTTTCCCTGATGATCTCTGCAAATGTAGTTGTTGATGTAAATAAGTATTTTGACGCAGAAAGAAAATGTGACCATTAGGAAGCAATAGTATCTACCCTTTCCTTGAAGTCTTCTTCAGTTTCTTCAGACTTCAAGAAAATAGTCTATTTATTTTGTGTCTGAAGGATAAGCGAAGATTATCGCCATGAAGAAAACAAATTTGAAATTCTCTGCATCTGTCAGACAGAAGAAAACTACACATAAATATACCTCAAAATATAGACGACTCACAACGAAAGAAACGTCTGAAGAAGGTGTGATTTCTTCAGACGTTCCTTTAGACTTCAAGAAAGTAGTCCGTTTATTTTATGTCTGAAAGATAAACGAAGATTACTCTTATGGAGAAGAAATGTGTAATTCTATAAATCTCTCAAAACGAAGAAAATTTTACACTTAAAAATATCTCAAGATATTGAAGATTCACATCGAAGGGAACGTCTGAAGAAGCTGTGGTTTCTTAAGACGTTTCTTCAGAGTTCAAAAAAATAGTCTATTTATTTTGTGCTTGAAGGATAAACGAAGATTACCGCCATGAAGAAAACAAATCTATGCATCTGTCAGACAGAAGAAAACTACACATAAGTATACCTCAAAAGTCAAAGACTCACAACGAAAGAAACGTCTGAAGAAAGTGTAGTTTCTTCAGACGTTTCCTTGGACTTCAAGTTCGGAAATAGTTAGTGTATTTTGTGTTTTAAGGATAAACGAAGATTATTCTCAGGAAGGCAAAATATCCGAAATACTACTCTACAAAATATCCAAAACTCCCAACGACTGAAGGTGTGGTTTCTTCAGACCTTCCTTTAGGCTTCAAGAAAATGGTCCGTTTATTTTATAATTTAAAGGCTAAACGAAGAGTACTTCTCATGGAGAAGACAAATTTAAAAATCTTCGCATCTCTCAGACAGAAGACGATACATAAAAATATCTCAAGATATGGTAGACTCACAACGAAAAAAACGTCTGAAGAAAGTGTGGTTTCTTCATACGTTCCTTTAGACTTCAAGTAAATAGTCCGTTTATTTTATATTTGAAGGATAAATGAAGATTACTTCTCATGGAGAAGACAAATTTGAAAATCTGTGCATCTTTCAGGCAGAAGAAAACTACACATAAATATACCGCAAAATATCGAGACTCCCAACGAAAGAAACGCCTGAAGAAAGTGTGGTTTCTTCATACGTTCCTTTAGACTTCAAGTAAATAGTCCGTTTATTTTATATTTGAAGGATAAATGAAGCTTACTTCTCATGGAGAAGACAAATTTGAAAATCTGTGCATCTTTCAGGCAGAAGAAAACTACACATAAATATACCGCAAAATATCGAGACTCCCAACGAAAGAAACGTCTGAAGAAAGTGTGGTTTCTTCAGACGTTCCTTTAGACTCCAAGAAAATAGTCTGATTAATGTGTGTTTAAAAGATAAACGAAGATTACTTTAAGGGAGAAGAGAAAGCCATAATTCTGGGCATATCTCAAAAAGAAGAAATCTATACACTTAAAGGTATCACAAGATATTGAATAATTGATTCGGTACCTTTAGACTTCAAGAAAATAGTCCGTTTATTTTGTGTTTGAAAGATAAACGAAAATTACTCCCACGGAGAAGACAAATTTGAAATTCTGTGTATCTGTCAGGACAGAAAAAAACTACACATAAAGATACCTCAAAATATCCAAAACTCACAACTGAAAGTGTGGTTTCTTCAGACGTTCCTTTAGACTTCAAGAAAATAGTCCGTTAATTTTATGTTTGAAAGATAAACGAAGATGACTCTCATGGAGAAGACAAAGTTGTAATTCTGGGCATCTCTCAAAAAGAAGAAATCTATACACAGGGGCGGATTAAGACTTTTCGCCCCTGGGCGATCAAAACCGTTTCGACCATTCCATTTAAAGTTTTTCGTTTTTTTTCCTCTTCGTTAACTTTTCGCCCCACATTGATTTTTCGCCCCTGGCTGTCGCCCATTCTGGCCCTATACTGAATCCGCCCCTGTCTATACACTTAAAGATATCACAAGATATTAAATAAATGATTCAATAACGTCTGAAGAAAGTGTGGTTTCTTTTGACGTTCCTTTAGACTTCAATAAAATAGTACGTTTATTTTTTGTTTGAAGGGTAAGCGAAAATTACCGCCACGGAGAAGACAAATTTGAAATTCTGTGCATCTCTAAGGAAGAAGAAATCTTTACACTTAAAAATTTCGCAAGGTATTGAAGATTCACATCGAAAGGAACGTCTGAAGAAACTGTGGTTTCTTAAGGCTTCAAGAAAATAGTCTAATTATTTTGTGTTTGAAGAATAAACAAAGATTACTCTCAGGGAGAAGATAAATTTGAAAATGCATCTCTGACAGAAGAAAACTACACATAAATGTACCTCAAAATATCGAAGATTCACAACGAAAGAAACCTCTGAAGAAAGTGTGATTTCTTCAGACGTTCCTTTAGACTTCAAGAAAATAGTCTGTTTATTTTATGTTTGAAATATAAACGAGGATTACCCCTCATGGAGAAGACAAATTTGAAAATCTGTGCATCTCTCAGACAGAAGAAGACGTCACCTAAAAATATCTCAAAATACGGAAGACTCACAACGAAAGAAACGACTGAAGAAAGTGTGGTTTCTTCAGACGTTCCTTTAGACTTCAAGAAAATAGTCCGATTAATTTGTATTTGAAGGATAAACGAAGATTATTCTCTCCATGGAGAAGACAAATTTGTAATTCTGTGCATCTCACAAAAAGAAAAAAACTTTACACTTAAAAATATCTCAAGGTATTGAAGACTTACATCGAAAAGAACGTCTGAAGGTGTGGTTTCTTTAGACGTTTCTTCAGAGTTCAAGAAGATAGTTTATTTATTTTGTGTTTGAAAGATAACTGAAGATTACCGTCATGGAGAAGACAAATATGAAATTCTGTGCATCTCTCAGACAAAAGAAAACTACATATAAAAATACCTCAAAATATGTCTGAAGAGTTTTTTTTTCAGACGTTTCAAAAAAAATCATTTATTTTGTGTTTGAAGAATAAATGAAGATTACTCTATCTACTAAATGGAGAAGATAAATTTGTAATTCTGGGCGTCTCTCAAAAAGAAGAAATCTATACACTTAAAGATATCACAAGACATTGAATAATTGATTAGGTAACGTATGAACAAAAGTGTGGTTTTTTCAGACGTTTCTGTAGACTTCAAAAAAATAGTCCTTTTATTCTGTGTTTAAAAAACAAACGCAGATTACTCTCATTGAGAAGACAAATTTGAAAATCTATGCATCTCTCAAACAGGAGAAAACTACACACAAAGATATCTCAAAATATCGAAGACTCACAATGAAAGAAACGTCTGAAGGTGTGGTTTCTTAAGACGTTTCTTCAGAGTTTAAGAAGATTTTGTGTTTGAACGATAAATGAAGATTACCGCCTTGAAAAAGGCAAATTTTAAATTCTGTGCATCTCTCAGACAGAAGATATAAAGACACCTCAAAATATTGAAGACTCACAACGAAAAAAATGAAGAAAATATGTTTTTTTTTTCAGACGTTTCTTTAGACTTCAAAAAAAAATAGTCCATTTATTTTGGGTTTGATGGATAAACGAAGACTACTCTTATGGAGAAGACAAATCTAAAATTCTGTGCATCTCTCAGACAGAAAACACTACACACGAATGTACGAAATATCACTCAAAATATCGAAAACGCACAACGAAAGCAAAGTCTGAAAAAAGTGTGGTTTTTTTCAGACGTTCCATTAGACTTCAAGAAAACAGTCGCTATATTTCCTGTTTGAAAGATAAACGAAGATTACTCTCATGAAGAAGACAAACAAAGAAACGTCTGAAGAAAGTGCGTTTTATTTTCAGATGTTTTTGTGCTCGAAAGATAAACGAAGATTACTGCCATGGAGACGACAAATTTCAAAATCATCATCTCATCATCAAATTTGAGATTCTTTGCATCTCTCAGACAGAAGAGAACTACACATAAAGATACCTCAAAATATCGAAGCCTCGGAACGAGAGAAACGTCTGTGGAAAGCGTGTTTTTTTCAGATGTTTCTTTAGGTTTCAAAAACTGGTCCGTTTATTTTGTGTCTGAAAGATATTGACAAGATTATTGCCATGGAGAAGACGAGAAGACAAATTTGAAAGTATGTGCATCGTGTATCTCTCAGACAAAAGAAAACTACACATAAAGGTATGCACCTCAAAATATCGAAGACTTACAACGAAGGAAATGTCTGAAGAAAGCGTGATTTTTCAGATGTTCCTTTAGGCTTCAAAAAACTGCTCGGTTTATTTTGTGTTTGAAAGATAAGTGAAGATTATTACCATGAAGAAGACAAATTCGGAATTCTGTGCATCTCTCAGACAGAAGAAAACTACACATAAAGATACTTCAAAATATCGAAGACACAACGAAAGAAACGTCTGAAAAAAGTGTGATTTTTCAGATGTTCCTTTAGACTTCAAAAAACTGGTTTGTTTATTTTGTATTTGAAAGATTAGCGAAGATTACTGCAATGAATAACAAAATTCTAAATTCTGTGCATCTCTCAGACAGAAGAAAACCACACATAAAGATACCTCAAAATATCGAAGACTCACAACGAAACAAACGTCTGAAGAAAGTGTGGATTTTCCAGATGTTCCTTTAGGCTTGAAAAGTCTAGTGCGTTTATTTTGTGCTTGAAAGATAAACGAAGATTACTGCTATGGAGAAGACAAATTTGAAATTTTGTCCATCTCTCAGACAGAAGAAAACTACACATAAAGATACCTCAAAATATCGAAGATCCACAACGAGAGAAACGCCTGAAGAAAGTGCGGTTTTTCCAGATGTTCTTTTAGGCTTCAAAAAACTGGTCCGTTTATTTTGTGTTTGACAGATAAACGAAGATTACTCTAATGGAGACGACACATCTGAAAATATGTGCATCTCTCAGATAGAAGAAAACTACATAAAAAGATTTCTCAAAATATGAAGACTCACAACGAAAGAAACGTCTGAAGGTGTGGTTTCTTAAAACGCTTCTTCAGAGTTCAGGGAGATAATCTATTTATTTTGTGTTTGAATGATAAATGAAGATTACCGCCATGGAGAAGACAAACTTGAAATTCTGTGCATCTCTCAAAAAGAAGCAAAATATCTCGAGATATTGAAGACTCACATCGAAAGGAACGTCTGAAGAAAGTGTGGTTTCTTAAGACGTTTCTTCAAAGTTCAAGAAAAGAGTCAATTTATTTTGTGCTTGAAGTATAGACGAAGATTACCGCCATGGAGAAGACAAATTTGAAATTCTGTGCATCTCTCAGACAGAAGAAAACTACACATAAATATACCTCTACATATTGAAGACTCACAACTAAAGGAACGTCGAAAAAAGTCTGGTTTCTTTAGACTTCAAGAAAATAGTCCATTTATTTTGTATTTGAAGGATAAACGAAAATTACCGCCAAGGAGAAGACAAATTTGTACATCTCTCAGAAAGAAGAAAACTTTACACTTAAAAATATCTCAAGATATTGAATAATTGATTCGGTAACGTAAATATAAAGGATTTGTGGTTTCTTCAGACGCGAGAGAGAGAGAGAGATAACTGGCAAATATCACTAAGTATAAACGCTACACTCTGATAATGGAAGTAGAATAAACATACGAGATCACAGAAGAAGAATGCACGCATTTTATTAAATCAGTTGGAGAAAAGATTTGGGAACTTATTATAATCACTGTAGTGATGTAAAGTGTAATAATACTTTTTGTTCACGGCTGTACAATAATATGGTCAGGTTAGTTCCCACTTCATATAATGCTTCATTACTTCAGGTGAATAGCGCCACGCGCTACGCTCGTGAACTCAAACGACACCTTCGGTAATAAGATCAGTCATGTCAGAAAAAAAGAATGCTAAAACTGCCGGGAACCCTTACAACAGTAGACTAGACATCCGGTGCGCATGCGCGAGTTCATGGACTGTGGGTTGTCAGCATTACCACTATTACCAGAATTATCCCTAAAATATCGAGATCACGTGACGCTAAAGTATTAAGTATGTCCAAGGAAGTGCATTCATAATGTGTTTGATATTGATCTTAGGAAACATTTTTTAAGAAAGTCTCGAGGACTGTGAATGCGATTTGGCAATAATGCAAGTGATTTAGCGGCGTACTTTTCTATTCTTCCTTATCTATTTTGACAAGCCTTGGCATCTTATAAAAAAAATAACATAATAATAGCATAATAACCAAACACGGTACCTACATGTTTCTTTTCCGAGAATGGAGACAACTATAACTTTAGCGGCAAATTCAAAATGCTTTTTTCTAGAAGATTTGGAATGGAAAACAGAACTGGCAACTCCGTGCAGGTATGAGTCGAATTGAAGCGTGGAATGCCTGGATGAAGGAGGGAATATTGTTAAATTGTTAATCGACATATGCCTATTCTACCTTACCCGTAGAACAAACGATATTATTAGTCAGTTTAAATGCACCCTCAATGAATTCAGTGTTCCTATTCCTTAAAAATTAAATAATTAACTGCAAAATTAGTAAAAGATATGATAAACATCAATTAGTTGTCAAATCGACGTCAAAATGGCAGGTGCGGGTTCTGTAAACATTAGAACAGCGTTTTCGGGTGGGCCTTTCTAAGAGTATACTTAATCTTAATTTTAATTGAGAAAAAAAGGATAGAAGTACTCTCAGAGCGCCGCTGAGCCGTCAAACCTACTGTTGGCGTATTCCAATGCCTACTAAGGACCTTCTAATCCCTAACAAGGGCTCCACAGGAGACTGGCCGTATAATTCTAGAAGGTATTTGGCTACATTATATGCTTGTTGGAAAATATACTTGTCGTCACAGAAATCATTGAAAATAAATCAAATTTGTGCCAAAATTTGAGTGATGTCAAGTTCAAAAAGAACGAATTTTCAGTGTGGCGTCTTGAGGCCTCCAATTTAACTCAATTTCGTGAATTTTTTTTTTTTAAACTGTAACATTTGAAAATGGAGCATTAGTGGCGCTCTCGCACAATAGAAAGGCAAACTTAAAACAATTAACCGAGTCTCCCATTTGAGCTTTCCTTTCTATATGGTTATGTTTTGTGGGTAGGTCGTTCTCTAGAAATTCGCGTGTACCGTCACTTCTAGAGAAAAACCCCCAGTCAATAACCTGAAAATTACAAGAAGGGAACGGTGCGTTAGGAGGAAAAAAAGAGCACCAAAGCAAATAGTTCTTTCCGAGATGGCACTTTAATGTCCCAAGAAAGGCAGCAGAATAGCATTCCTGCGCTTAACAATTCCTCTGAGTACTCGGTAAAAATAAATTACTATTAGGTACTACAATCGTTAACGACGAGTATTAAACGGACGTTTAAAAGCTGCGGTCGCTTTTCGCGGAAGAAGAAAAAGCCAAACGAATGCTAGAAGACACACGGACAAATACAGAATGGCATTAATTATCGGTGTCCGTCTAATGCGGCTATAAAAGTTGAGACGAGGAGTTAGGTGATATGGTTCTGGGAGAGGCGAGATGCCTTAATAGTCGGCTTTAAAGCACCTGAAAAAAATCTATTTATCACTGATGTTTGCTTCGATGTTAGGACGTGGAACAAAAAAAGGTTAAATAGTTTTCACATTTAAGGCCACCCTGTACTACCTGTAATAGCTGTACGTAAAAAACCCAAAAACTGAATTGACTAGACAAATTTAGTATTAAGTCTGGAAGTTTTACCTAAAGAGCATAGAAAAAATCTGGTCAAGTATAATAATTCTATAGAAGATTGTATCACTAGAAGTAAAAGTGGTTTTTTTCGTGCTGAGCCCAGCGATTGACGGCCGGACGAAGCTGAGTATCCCTTCTTTTAGGTGGGTCGAGGTACTTACCCAATTATTGGTATATTTATTTGTAAAATAACAGTATATTATCCAACAAGCATATAATGCAGGCCATCATTACCGAAGTTGACATTTGAGCCCACGAGCGTAGCGAGTGGCGCAATTCACCTGAGATAATGATGCCTATTATATGCAAGTGGGAGATTCTACTTTGTCGACGGCTCAATTTATAATTTTTACATAATAATCAATAATTCGATAACTCGGTCGTCAACACGCGGTTTGTTTTGATTGTCAAAGTCGAAGTGACGTTCCCATTATGGCCATGCAAATCTGCATATACTTCCATAACATAGAAGACATTGCCTATCTTTTACATTGCTGGCCTTGGACTGCAAAAAGAGGGGATGGAAACACCATACCTCGTATATTGAAATTACTGTACAGGGATATCATTTTAAGTGGCTCACTCGATTAGCAGCTTTTCTGTTACACTTTTTAAAAATTTGGTGCATGGGTGTTGTATGGCCGACCTCGGATCCAGGGTTAGCGAATTTATTGACTGCTCTGTTTGACAGAGACGACGCCATCTTGATTTTTCTTAAATGGAAACACACATATATTTACCAATAGTCTAACAGAGCTGAAGGAGCAGATTACAGAAATATATAACTTCGTATATCTATCTCTAGGCATTTCGATTATACAAGGTGACAAAATTGTTGAATTTCGAAAATCATTTTAAGTCGCTCACTCGATTAGCAGTTTTCCTGTTCCAGTTCGTAAAAATTTGATACGAGGGGGTCATACCTGTATAATCGAAATGCCTAGAGATAGATATACGAAGTTATATATTTCTGTAATCTGCTCCTTCAGCTCTATTAGACTCTGGGTAAAAATATGTGTGTTTCCATTTAAAAAAAATCAAGATGGCGTCGTGTCTGTCAAACCAAGTAGCCAATAAATTCGCTGGCCTTGGATCCGAGGTCGGCGTTAGATGCCACATGACCCCCACGTATCAAATTTTAAAGAAGTGGAACAGGAAAACTGCCAATCGAATGAGCGACTTAAAATGATTTTCGAAATTCAACCACTTTGCCACCCTGTATAATCGAAATGCCTAGAGATACACGAGATATACGAAGTTATATATTTCTGTAATCTGCTCCTTCAGCTCTATTAGGCTATGGGTAAATATAAGTGTGGTTCCATTTAAGAAAAATCAAGATGGCGTCGTACCTGTCAAACAGAGCAGCCAATAAATTCGCTAGCCCTGGATCCGAGGTCGGCCTTAGATGCAATACAACACCCATGCATCAAATTTTTAAAAAGTGTAACAGAAAAGCTGCTAATCGAGTGAGCGACTTAAAATGATATCCCTGTACATGCCGAAAAATGGACTCCGTTTACTCGACATAAATGCGTGTAATGGAAAAATATTCTATACGGAGGTATGTGATTCTAACCAAGAACGTTTCGAGATTTGGCAACAACCCACGCCCACGCGTATAGTGAATCGGATCCGAGTTCCCATATTTTGGCATCAAGATCACCAAGGAATGTTCTGTACGTTATAGATGTACTTGCATTTCTGTCGCGGCTAGTGCTGCCATCTAATATTTTTATATATATATATATATATAAATAGACTGGACGTTATCGACCGTACGATAAATATATTTCTTTTTTCCTAGGAAGGATATCGGGGAGCGGTCTGGTGTGTTGGTTTTAAATGAAACTCATTTATCCTTAAAACTCAATATTTCGTCCACGCTTATGGACTTCTTCAGGAGTTGACTAAAATAAAACAATACAGACCGCTAGAACAATGTGCGCCGGGCCAATAAATAACATCCCAACACATACAGAATAAAGATGAACAATTACAAGTGTCACCGTCAATTACAATTTAAAAAAAAAAAAAAACAAACAAAGTACTTACGGATGTAGAGTCAACACGTTAAAATATCATTAATTAAAAACACAAAAAACATGTACAGATCTGCTGTTGGATTAAAATAAACGAATACAGTTAAAAGAAATGTTGTTGCTGCCAACGTTAACAGCAGATAAGTGTGGGTAGTAGACTACTGCTGGTATACTTAAGTCTATGAATTAAATGTGATTGAGAATGCCACAGTAGATATTACTCAATTGGTCAGTGTCAGACTTATAATTGATGCAGTTGGGCTGCTTTATAATGTGGAACATTTCCATAAATAAGCGGCTTTTGCTATTAGCCTGACGGTCAATGATCTTTACATTGTTGTAGTCAAAAGTATGGCCAGTTTGATGACAATGGTTTACCACTGCACATCGGTTCTTTCCCGTACGACAGTCACTCTTGTGTAATGTAATACGTTGTTTTAATGTTTGGGAAGTCTGTCCGATGTATGTACCCAAGCAATCGTTGCACGCCAGTCTGTAGATCACGCCACTCATTTCCAATGTGGGGGTTCTGTCTTTTAATTTGGAAAATAAGTGAAAGTTCGTTAAACTGTTATATTTAGCAATCTTCAAATTCGGGATGTCCTTGAAAACCTTAATCAATGAGTCAGTGAGCTGTGTTACGTAGGGGAGCTTTCTGTAGATAATGGTATTGGGATTCTCCTCCGTAGGCCCATCGAAAGTGTTGGAGTTGTAAATTAATAGCTTTAGAATGTTTTTATATAGATTTTTTAGATATATATATATATATTGATGATATGAGGTCTTCCCCTTTTTCTTCTTCCATCTGGCATCCACTCCAGGACCTGCTTCGGCAGTCTATCGTTTCCCATTCTCTGGACGTGCCCGCACCACCTCAGTTGTTTTTCTCTGATGTCGTCAGTAATTCGATGTTCAACTTTCATTATCTCAAGAATTCTTTCATTCCTCACTCTGTCTAATCTACTCTTACCGGCCGCTCTTCTCCAATAATCCATTTCCATAGCCTCGAGTGAGCGGAGAGCCTTCTGTTTTAATGGCCATATTTCACTACCGTAGGATGCTATAGTTTTGACTATGGAATCGTACACTCTGTGCTTGTTGTTTTTTGAAATTGACCTATCCCATAGTATTCCATTCAGTTGCCTGATTGCTGTTCTTCCTAGGTTGTTTCGGTGTTTTATTTCTTCATCCATACTTCCGTCGTTTCTGATCTGTACTCCAAGATATTTGTATTTGCTGCATTTCTTTATAACTTGCTGTTCCAGTACCAAATCCTGTTGTTCTCCACCAATACACATATACTCTGTCTTACTGATGTTTACTTCTAGCCCCCATTTGTCGTACTCCTCTATAAGTTTCCGTGTCATGTACTCTAGATCTTCGTAATCTTTGGCCAAGACCACCTGATCGTCGGCAAAACACAGAGTGTAGAGAATTGTCTCACTTAATGGTATACCCATGCCCCGACACTTTCTCTTCCATATCCTGAGAACCTGTTCTAGATAGATTTTGAACAGAGAAGGTGAAAGACAGCAGCCCTGCTTCAGCCCCTTGCTCACGCAGAATCCAGTTGAAACCATTTTTCCTCTTTTTACTTGACTTTTATTGTCTTTGTATAAATCCTTGACCGCCTTGATGAGGGTTAAACTTATATTAGTTCTTTCAAGGGCTTCCCACAGTTTTTGTTGGGGTACGCTGTCATACGCTTTTTTGAGGTCTACGTAGAGTAGATGAATTTCCTGGTTTAGCGCTCTTTTCTTCTCTATTACTTGCGTAAGAGTGAACAGATGGTCGATTGTCGATCTACCGGCCCTAAAACCGGCCTGTTCTTCAGCTTCCATGTCAGAGAACTCCCCTTCGATCTTTTCCAACAAAAGTTTTCCGTATACTCTGGAAATACTACTCAGCACAGCGATACCTCGAAAGTTATCACAGATTTCCTTGTTACCCTTTTTATGGATTGTTGTTATGTAGGAGGATCTCCATTCCTCAGGGACGCTTTCTCCATTGAGACATTTTTCAAACAGGTCAGCAAGACATTCGAACAATTTGTCTGTACCATATTTGAGTAGTTCTGGGGGTATATTACCTGGGCCCGGGGACTTTCTATTTTTCAGTCCGCGGCATATCCTTTCGACTTGCTCTTTAATGACTCTTATAGGGGATCCAGTAGTTGTAAGGTGATCATTCTCATACGGTTGGTTGTACTCTGCCCTGTCTTCCGCCAAGAGTTCTCTGAAATGTTCGTCCCACTTCTGTAAAGAAATTGGTGAGACAATGTCTCTCTTCTTGTTCTGCCGAAGAGCTCTCAATGTTCTCCAGCTCTCTGTGCTCTTTGTACCTCCTATATATGAATTGATTTTTTCACAGGTTCTTTCCCAGCTTTTGTTTTTCTTCGCTGCTATTGCTCTATGCACTTGTTTCTGTGCTGATCTATATTCCTTTCTGCAGTGTTCTGTTTTCGTACTGAGATATATGTTATATTTTTTCTTTTTAGCTCTGATTATCTCCTCGATCTCTTCGTCCCACCAATACGGTTTCCTTCTGATGCTCCTCTCTTGTTCTCCCAAAGCCTCTAACGCTGCACCTGTTAAGCATTCTTTTATGTACTCATATTGTTGTTCCGTGGTCTCAAAATATTCTTGGGTGAGTTTGGCGTTTAATCTGGACTGGTATAGTTTTCTAACACTCTCTTGGTCGAAGCTCTCGAGGTTATATTTTTTGTTCTCCGTGATTTCCTGTTCGTTGTCTTCGGTATAAGTTTTTTGGCTGCTTTGAATTCCGAAGGGGATAATTTTGGCTTTGACGAGGTAATGGTCGCTTCCACATGTTACCCCTCTGTAGGCTCGTACGTCTTGGATGACCATCCGTGTTTGCTGTCGTAT
Source organism: Taphrorychus bicolor (assembly GCA_951812265.1). NCBI lineage: Eukaryota > Metazoa > Arthropoda > Insecta > Coleoptera > Curculionidae > Taphrorychus > Taphrorychus bicolor. The sequence goes on from OX638297.1 coordinate 33,245,894, forward strand.
GATCACATAATCTATGATTGATTTCAAATTTCTTGTATGTTGGACCCAGGTGAACTTGTGAATTGAGCGGTGTTGAAAGAATCCATTCAGTATTTTGAGGCTGTTATGTTCACAAATATCTATAAGTCTGCTTCCGTTGTCATTTACTGTGTCTTCTCCGAATCGACCTATTATTTTATCCTGCTGTTTTGAACCCGTTCTGGCATTGAAATCACCCAACAGAATGACTTCTCTGGAGGTTCCTAATATTTTTATACATAAGTAATTTCCAACATGGCTTCGCTTACATGCAAATCTCATGGAGTGTATAATGAAAAAGAATTGAGGCAGCGTGAATAATGAATATTATTCACGCTCTTCCAGTTAAAAGGTTATGACACACCCTATTATGTGTTTTCAACCACACATATGATGATTATATTATTGTACAGCCGTGGACAAAAAACAGAGTATCAAACTCAACGTTCTATCAGGCAGAGGAACCATAGACCGGTTTCCCTCTTATTGGAGCTCATCAGTACGGTATACCTCAAACCTGACAAGAAAATGGAGTTCGAGAAACTTGGTTCTTTTTATTGCTCAAGGCGATGTGTATATGCGCAAGTGACGCCATCAAACGACCACAAAGGGTATGTGAAACAAATCGTAAAGTGGACCAAAGCAGATTTTCCGCCTAAGTTGTCACTTCCCACAAACAGATGGACGAGATGTCGCACCTATATTGTCTGGGGGCGACGTTTAGCAAAGTATTAAACTGAATTTTCTAACAGTCAGAGGAACCATAGACCGGTTTTGCACTTATTGGAGCTAATCAGTACGGTCTACCTCAAACCTGACCGGAAAACGTCGAAAAACTTGGTTCTTTTTATTTGAGCTCCAATAAGATCTGATGAGCTCCAATAAGAGCGAAACCAGTCTATGGTTCCTCTACGTGACAGAAAATTTAGTTTTATACTCTGCTAAACGTCGCCCCTAGACAATATAGGTGCGAAATCTCGGCCATCTGTCTGTGGGAAGTGACAACTTCGGCGGAAATCTGCTTTGGTTCACTTTTACGATTTGTCTCACATACCCTTTGTGGAATAACCAGCCGTCGTCTGATGGCGCCACTTAGACATATTTTTATTATATATAATAGTTGAGTTCGGTACTTACATCCTGAGCGCTCGGGATATCAGTCTATCTCCCTCTAGCTTGTTAAGATTTTGGGAGATAGTCTATGTCCGGAACGCTTGGTTGGATTTACCGAACCCGGCTAATATACAGGGTGTCCAGTTTAAAATAATGTACATGGGGCTATTGAAAACCATTCTAGATACGAGGTCGCTTAAATGGAAGAAAAGTTGCGTATTGGTCTGCTTAAAAATAATCCGAGTCAATGATATTTCAAATTGATATCGGTCTGACGATACAGGGTGAAAACCAAAAAAGTGCATTTTCGAAAAATCCTAATACTTTACTTATTACAAGAGCTACAGTGATGAAAATTTCAGATTAGGGTTAAGAGAATATGGTGATTCTGAAAATTCGGTCAAAAGTCGTATAGGCCTACTATGTTGTGCGCGGCCTTTGTCAACTTGTTTTGCCAATCGAAAACGCTGTAAGCAGTGTTGCCAGGTCTCATGTTTTAGCATTAGATCTCATGTTTTCATTGAACATCTCATGATATCATTAATATGCAAATAAATTAGTAAACTATTTAACAAAAAGGTAGTTAAAACCACTAATGTAACATTTTTAGATATAAATGGTTACTATTTATTGGCTTGTTTTTCTATTTACACACTATCTTTTTCTTAGTATTCCTCAGGCAGTAATAAAAAAATTAGATCAGCGAATTTATGACTCTGGGTTTATGCAACTTCTTTATTCTTAATTGTTAATTCTTTATTGATAATTCTTAATTGCTATTGTCTATTCTTAATTCTTAATTCTTAACCTGGTTTACACAATTTCCTAATTCTTAAAAATTAAGCATATGGCAACTGACACTACTAACACTACATTGACAGTTGACATTCCCCTTTAGCTGGAGAAAATAGGCGGGACGTGGAAAGGTTTATAATTTAACATTTTGTTAGTAAAGTCTGTTGTAAATTTTGGGAGATTTTAAAATGAAGATAACCAGAAGGCAGAAGAAGGCACTGGCTTTATCCGTGTTGCTTTTTTTGCACTACATATGTAAAGTGGCAATAATAACTATTATTGCAAAAAAAATAATTATACGATTTGGTGTTCGCCCTATGAACCGAAACAGAAAGGTAGATGGTTATTTTTGGGATGAGGAGCAATTCTTTAAGTACACAAGAATGACTAACCCAGTTTGAATATTTGCATTCCTTACTACATTCTCTGCTAAATCGAGACCCAAAAAAATTGCATATTTCATCAGAACAGTGACTTATTATGACACTGCAGTAAGTATAACTTATATTAAAAAAAAACTTTTCAACAATCACATCTACCTTTTTTATTTATTACAGCATAAGTGGGTGGAAACTTTTCTTAAGACTAGGATTATTTAAACTAGATACATCTGCTGCAACTCAGAATAAAGACTTTTATATAAACACAACAAAAACATTTTTCTTTTTAAATTATAAAAGAAAAGAAGCGATAAATCCATTTACCCTCATTAGCACCCACGTTATTTAAGCCAGGCTTAAATAACTTCGGTGCAAATCGGGGTTAATAACTTATTTTGCAAAACTAGCCCATTGTTTTGTCAATTTCCTCAGCAATTTCCTAAAATCAAGTAATTACCTACTTGTAATTACCTTATTAGTAGCAATATGGAAATTCATGTAATCAGTAATATGCTAATACCCATGAACCACTCTAATACCAATGCAATGATAAAATTATAAATACTCACATTTTTGTTTGCAGCACTCTATCTAGGAATCCTAATTTTTCAAAAAGTATCTATCCTTGCTTTGCTGCTGCCGAGCCTCATGGTATATTTTTTGCTTGCCTCCTTTCTCTCACATATTTCTTTTTAAGGTATTCCCAGTTTTCCTGACAAGTCTTTACTGAAAAAAAAAACCTATGAGCAAAGTAGCTATAAAAAATAACGTTGCGAACTCGGGGTTCAATAATTCCAGTGTAACGATTTAACACGAAAACACTATTTATTTATTTATCAAATACACACGACTACTAAATAACTCACTAATTAACACTTTATAGCCTTCTATTATCGCTTCGTAACTTTAGCTTACTTATAGCTCGCTTAAAATAATACTACTACTTATCCGCCGCTCTATGCGCCTTTTTATATACAATCCTAAAATTACAGAAAAACCTAGAAAGTTCTTTATAAGAATTCTTGAATAATCTCACATAAAAAAAACGGTTGTAAACAACTGCCTTCTAGATTAAGCCAGACGAGCAATAAATCACTCGTGTCAGCCATGACACAGCGCGGATAGGTCGCGAAGCTCCACCAACCAACACGCTCCCATGCGTTGCCCCGCCTCCCATGCGGCGTTGTTGCGAATCGTAACATTGCCCTCCTCCTAAGGCTGTGCGTCCCAAACAGATAGAGTTCCATGGTATCGTGCTAATCGATCCAAATGAACGACCTTCATCTTTGACCTAGGGGTCCGCTGGATCCTATACACCACATCATTAATCTTCTTTATAATTGTATAAGGTCCTTCCCAATTTTGGCTAAGTTTGGGCGACTTCCCCACCTTTCGCCTCGGATTGTATAACCACACCAAATCACCATCCTGGAAGCCGCAGGAGTTAGCTAGTAAGTCATATCTTGCTTTGGCTCGATCACTGGATATCCGCAGTTTATTCCTGACTTGCTCATGAACATTGTCCAGCCTCTCCTTAAGCTCCTCCACAAAATTCTCAGAGTTGAGTGAGTCTTTTTCTGGTGTTCCATACATCAAATCTGCAGGAAGCCTCATTTCCCTTCCGAACATCACTTTCGCCGGAGTATAACCAGTGGCTTCATGCGTAGAGCCTCGGTATGCCATCAACATGAGAGGTAGATGTTGGTCCCAATCACGCTGATGATCTGCCACCATTTTAGACAGGTACTAACAGTACAAACTAGTTGTCCTGGTCTTGCGAATTCCGAGAAGTTCCATGACCTTCTGGAAAACAGCCGATTCAAAATTTCGGCCCTGATCAGAATGAAGTTCGAGAGGGACCCCAAATCTGCAGAACATTTCATTTACTAGCACCGTTGCCACAGTCGTTGCTTCTTGATTAGGTAGGGCGTATGCTTCAGGCCATTTAGTGAAGTAATCCATGGCGACCAAGATGTATTTGTTGCCCGACTCAGTCTGAGGAAATGGTCCCGCGACATCAATTGCTACCCTCTCGAATGGAGCACCTACAGTGTACTGCACCATTCGGCCCCGTGATCTTGTTCGAGGTCCTTTTGTGGCACAACAAACTTCGCACTTGCGGCACCAAGATTCGACGTCTTCATGATAGTTCACCCAATAATACCGCTCTTTAATTTTGGCCAATGTTTTATTGACCCCAAAATGGCCTCCGCTTGTTCCGTTGTGCATTTCCTGTAGTGCATCTGATTTTCTGCTACCAGGAACAACCAACTGACTGACTACGGACTTGCCATCCGGACTCTCCCACGCTCTCTTCAGTAGTCCATTTTCTATTTTGAGAGTGCCACTGGGCCCATAGCGCCTTTAGGTTTGGACTTTTACCAGCGATTTCTTGCCATTCTGGTCTCTTGTCGTCAGTCTTTGCAGAGAGAATGGGTCCAATATCTGAATCATTCAACTGTTCTTCTCGAAGCGTCTGTGTGGTCCAGCCATCGTTTACTTCCACCGACGTTCTCCTTACAGAAGGAAGTCCCTCACGCTGCTCAGTTCTTTGACAATGCCGACAATCTTCTTTACATGGCCGTCTAGACAATGCATCGGCATTTCCGTGAGACCTTCCTGGTCGATGTTCAATTTGAAAATCGTACTGCTGCAGGCGCTCTATCCATCTGGCTATTTGACCTTCAGAGTTTTTCATCTGTAATAACCATTTCAAGGCTCCATGGTCAGTTCTAATCAGGAACCTTTTTCCATATAAGTAGCGATGGTAATGTTCGACTGCTTTAACGATGGCCAACAGCTCCTTTCTAGTGACGCAATAGTTTCTTTCTGGCTTACTTAAAGTCTTACTGTAGTACTCAATGACCTTCTCTTGCCCGTTTTGTCTTTGAGAGAGTACTGCACCTAGACCACAGTTACTTGCATCCGTGTCCAGAATAAACAGTCCGTCCTTTATAGGGTAAGCCAAGATTGGACCAGAACAGAGGGCAGCTTTAAGCCTTGCAAACGCCTGACTGCAATCATGGTTCCACAAGAACGGTGTTTTCTTTTCTGTTAATTTGTGCAGCGGTTTTGCGATGTCGGCGAATCCCTCTACAAATCTCCTGTAGTAAGTACATAGTCCCAAAAAGCTCCTTACTTCGTGTTTGTCTCGGGGAACTGGCCAATCTTTAATGGCAGATATTTTACTTTGGCTAGTTTTAATGCCTTGTTCTGAGATAGTATGCCCCAAGTACTCGACTTGCTTTTGGAATAGGCTGCATTTCTTGTAGTTTAACTTCAGGTGAGCATTCCGTAACTTGCTGAAGATTTCTCTTAAATTCTTCAAATGCTCGTCAAAATTACGTCCCATGACAATTATGTCATCCAAGTATACCAGGCAAGTTTTCCAAGTCAGCCCCCTCAAAACAAGTTCCATTAGTCGCTCGAAAGTTGATGGAGCATTGCACAATCCAAAAGGCATAACAGTGAACTGGTATAGCCCAGAACCAGTAGAAAATGCAGTCTTTTCTTTGTCTTCGGGAGCAATCTTTACTTGCCAATACCCACTTTTTAAATCTAGAGTGGAAAACCACTTTGATCCCGATAAAGTTGCTAAGGTGTCGTCTATACGTGGCAATGGGTAGCTGTCCTTCTTGGTCACGTCATTAAGTTTCCTATAGTCAACACAGAACCGCGTTGAACCATCTTTCTTCTTAACAAGAACCACAGGCGACGACCATGGACTAGATGATTCTTCTATGACGCCCTCCTTTAACATTTCATTCAGCAAACTGTTAACTTCTTGTTGTTTAGCCAGAGGGACCCTTCGTGGGTGTTGTCGTATTGGCTGGGCATCTCCTGTGTTGATCTTATGGACAACTAAATCAGTTTGACTGTCGTTGCTCTTGAAGTTGAACATATCAGATTCATCCATAGCAAATTTTATGGCAGATTGAAGTTGTTCCCTTGACAGATGACTCCAATGTCGTTTGAAAGTATCAATAACCTCTGGGGAAGCTTGGTTAGAAGATTTAACTTTGGATGTCTCTGCTTCGACACAATTGCATACCCATTGCACAGGCTCATAATTGGCAAGAACTGTTCCTTCTTTGAGCTTGATGGTCTTTTCTCCAATATTTGCAACTCGTACTGGCATAGTCTTCTTCGTGTCGGTCAAAGTTCGTGCTACCATGATTTCAGTCGTCAAATCCAGGTTAGGTTCTATAAGTCCTATGGACCACCCAGGATCATGTTCAGAAGTCACTGTGATAATTTGCTGTGATATTTCACTGTGATAATTTGCCCATTACCGTCATAATCGGGAGGCTTAATTTTAGCGTTGGCTGTGCTAAAACTCTCTGTAGACACGTTGTCGTCCTCAACTTGTTCCCGGAATTTCTTTTCTAGCTCGAGAACCCTCTGGTTGACAGCTTCGAGTCCTTCGTTAACGCCGTTAATGGATTTGTTCACGCCGTTAACGGATTCATTAACGGATTGCATTATTCTTTCTTCCAATTGTTGCTCCCTAGCTGCGAGATGGTTCATTAATTCTTCTTTGAATTGTTGATGACGTTGCTCCTGTACTTGATCACGTCTTTCTTGTTCCTCTTTTTGTTCATTATAACGTTTCTCCTGTTCTAGATAACGTCGCTCCTGTACTTGATCACGTTTTTCCTGTTCTTCTTTTTGTTCTACATAACGTCTCTCTTGCTCTTCCTTCTGTTGTTGCATAAGGGACAGCAGGGCGGCAAGTTGATCCTCCATCGCTTGATGCTGGCTTCTGGTCACTGGCATAAGCACGTAATGTCCGGCAATGATGCACTCACTTACAGTTCAGCAATATTAGTCCTCAAATTCCCACTGGAATCGCACTTCTGACACCAATTGTTGCGAACTCGGGGTTCAATAATTCCAGTGTAACGATTTAACACGAAAACACTATTTATTTATTTATCAAATACACACGACTACTAAATAACTCACTAATTAACACTTTATAGCCTACTATTATCGCTTCGTAACTTTAGCTTACTTATAGCTCGCTTAAAATAATACTACTACTTATCCGCCGCTCTATGCGCCTTTTTATATACAATCCTAAAATTACAGAAAAACCTAGAATAGCTATTTATGTAAACAAGTTACGAAAAGTCCGATTTTGTGTAACGAATGAATGTTTGCGGGACGAGCGCAGCGAGTTCCCGCAATTTGAATGAGATACACAAAAAAGGTTTTTCGTCACGTGTTTCATACAAGATTTTTTCTAATTTTGACTACAAATACCTACTTTGAGAGAGAATTATTATTATTAAAATTCAATATTTACTTTTAAACCACTTTGTATCTACTTAATACCGTAAAACTATAGCAACGGTGTGCCACAGCCGAAACCTGCAACTGGTGGTGACACCAACTTTTCATCACTAGTTACGAAAGATTTTACTTTTCGTAACTAGTTACGAAAAGTAGGACGTTACGACACTGTCATCAGTATCATTTATCATTTGTATGTCAAAATTTTATATGTCAAAATTAGAAAAAGTTCTTTATAAGAATTCTTGAATAATCTCACATAAAAAAAACGGTTGTAAACAACTGCCTTCTAGATTAAGCCAGACGAGCAATAAATCACTCGTGTCAGCCATGACGCGGCGCGGATAGGTCGCGAAGCTCCACCAACCAACACGCTCCCATGCGTTGCCCCGCCTCCCATGCGGCGTTGTTGCGAATCGTAACAATAAATAATGATCTTGAAAAGTTTACTACAGACAAAAGTTCAGAATCTGAATGTTCAATTCAGACCATTGTTCATTACATTAAAGAAGCCTTTCAAATATAGACAAGTTTTTTAAACAGTGCCATATCATAAGAGGATGCATTAACACATCATTTTTAATATAAGTACTTACCATCTGTCTCCATTATGGACGCAATGGACTACCATGAATTATTGCATGCCAATAAAGCATCCTTATATTTTTTGTTTTTTTGTCGTCCCAGAGATGGGGAAAGATTTGTATCAAATCAATTAGTGAATCTTGCTGTTGAATATCCATATTTGTACAAAAATGTATTATTATTGCCACGTATTTTATTTTTAACCCGAGGGGAACCAAATAATAAAAAAAAACACAAAATTTGAGGTTATATAATACCCGCATGAAAAATTCGCGTCAAACGTCAAAATATCAGTCTACTGGACATGCGCAATGCAACATTTTTCTTAATTCTTAATGCTTAATTGCTAAAAGTTAAAAATTGGGAACTTTCAAGGTTAAGCACTAAGAACGAAAATTAAGAATTAGGAACTTGTATAAACAGTGCCAACTAAATAACATGGTTTTAACTCCTTAAGAATTAGCAAATCAGAATTAAAAATAAGGAATTAAGAATAAAGAAGTTGGGTAAACCCTGCCTAAGACTAAGTAGCTAGGTAGTATCAAATATCAAATGTAGTATGTATTTGGTAATAAGTAAGACTGAGAGTTGGTTAGGAGCATTAAATACGTTGGAATTAAGAAGATTTTTATTTTTTCCAAATTCCTTTAATTTACTACTTCATATGAGTTGCGCAAAATAAATTTTTATTAGAATATCAATAAAGGACCTATCTATGACTGGTATAAATGTTAAATATGATATATTTTATATCTCATTCTGTGATCTGGAAATCTCATGTTTTAACGGTAACCTTTCTCATGCTTTCTTGTTTTTTGACCTGGCCACACTGGCTGTTATGCAAATATGATGACGCGCGTGACATTTGACAAACGGACCCGAGAAGATAAAAACATAGACGATTTCGACTAATTCGACTAATAGCATTTTCGAGTGGCCGCTCTAAAGCGCTCTGAGAGTATTTTCATTATTTTTCTTCCCAATAAGAATGTAAAAATGGCAATACACTCAGACTGGTCTAACTGGAGCCCTCTAGCGCTCAAATAGTTTTGATGAATGAGAATCGTTTATAAATGCGCCACCGTGACAGTAGGGGTGACTTTTGAAATTATTTTACTGGTTAGGACTCTTCTGTTACTTCTTTGTCTGAGAATTAGAAAGCGTACTTCAAGTGCCGTATCGGAATAAAAAAAAAAGTCCTTTTAAAATGCCTAAAAAAAATTTTTTTTTAGCAATTTTAAAATATTGTTCTTCAGTACTTGAACTAATCTACTACCTGCTTAAACTCCATACGCACTTGCTGGGCTAGACAGGCTGCAGATGATACATGAAATTAAATACTTAGCTAAGAAAACGTAGAAAAGTCAACAAGTTTTTTCTTAAATTCTCGGAATTTAACTAAATTTTAAGTTTAAAGTCGAAATTTAGTTACATTCAGATTTTAAAGTCGAAATTTAATATTCGAGTTCAAAATAGAAATTTAGTTAAATTCCAAATTTAAAGTTACAATTTAGTAAAATCCGTGTTTAGTGTGAATTTAGTTAAATTTCGAGTTTTGTTGACCTTACCAAAAATATTTATCTTTTTTCTTAAACAAAATTAAAATATTTAAAAACTTTTACTACAGAGATAGTATAAGAGAGAGAAAAGGGGGACGAATTTAAATAAGTTATCTAGAGAAAGTGGTTTTGTTTTTTTTTTGACATTTCATTAATCTATCTTTTTCCTACTCCAATTTATTTGCATATTAGTGTATTCTTATTTTCATTAATTAGCTCAGACGTTTCTCGAACGAACTTATCTCTCATTCTTGATCTAATTTATGTAGGGGTTTTTCTGTGCTTTCTTTTGCCAATTAGTCTATTTCCTTTCTGCGTTTCAGTTATTTTGTATAATTTTGTATATATTTTTGCTTATCTGTTTTTCTTTATTTTTTACTTTTTTTTTCTGTTCTCTCATTATGTTTATTTCTCTACACACATTACACTTGAAGTCTGATTATATTTTTCAACTTTGTCGCTTGCTTGTCTTTACTTGCATAACTTGCAAGTTGGCAATTTGCAGCGTCTCTATACAAATTATAAAGGTAAAACTAATATCATTCTGCGCTTTTTAGCTGTGTTTTAATATGTAAAATTATTATTTTAGCCACGATGTAGACCCCAATGTTGGCAAGCACTGGCAATTTTTGAGCAGCGAAGTTGTCTTACAGCTGCTATCTTTTTCTAAGATTTCTGTAAAATCTATTTTTTTCTAATTTTTCTTTATAAAAATGTTTTTATGTTTAGTTAAGCGAAATTTTTTATATTTTTTTATTTAAACGAACTTAACTCTTTCGTGGTAAAAAGTATAAGCAAAGCGAATTAAATTATAGAAAAAAGTGTTCTAATTATCTACATTAATTACAAACACATGTAAAATAATTACTCTTAGTTGGACGCATCTGGTTATTATTAGTTATAGCAAAACGATAACTGACAAAGCTAGGAAATTATAGTTAACTTTTCTTTATTTTTTTAATTTAATATTTTCTAAAATGCAAACATTTTTTAAAAAACAAAAATGTGAATAAACTTTTTAATTAAACACTGTAAATATTTAGTGAAAACTACTTTTACACATTTAGTGAAAAGTAATTAATGAAAAGTGAAAAAATAAAATTACAGTCCTCTAAAAGAAGTTAAATTTTTTATATTTGCGTCGACATTATTTTTACGTACATGTAATATAACTAGTTTCCCATCTTCATGTATTGTAAAACACCTATTTCTTTTACCTAAAGTATCTGACAATCCAATAAAAAAAACGCCCAAAAATCGATTTTAACAAATTTTAAATCTATCACAAGTTTGCATTTAGTCAAACTTGGAAAAAATAGACGTTTTTTTTCTGATGACAGAAATAAAAACATGACGGCCTTACGGCCTAAAACAGGACCAATTTTACTCAGAATTTAGCCGAATGCCGTCTTTCAAATTCAGAATTTAACTAAATCCGGATTTTTCACTAAACATCTAACAAAACTCGGACATTAAACAAGAAATTTAAGCAAATCCCCACATCAAACTCGGACTTTAACTAAATACCGACTTTGAACCAGAAATTTAACCAAATTTTGACCTTGAACACGAAATTTAATTAAATTCTCACTTTTAACTCAGAATTTAACCAAATTGTGACTTTAAACACAGAGTTTAATTAAATTCTCACTTTGAACTCGGAGTTTAAATGAATTACGACTTTAAACAAGAAATATAATCAAATCCCGACTTTTAACTCAAAATTTAACAAAATTCCGGCTTTTTACTAAAAATGTAACAAAACTCCGAAATTACAAGAAACTTAATCAAATCCCGACATCAAACTCGGACTTTAACTAGATTCGAACTTTAAATAAGAAATTTAACCAAATTTTGACCTTGAACAACGAAATTTAAATAAATTATCACTCTGAACGCGGAATTAACTGAATTTCGATTTTAAACACGAAATTAAATCAATTTCCAACTTCAGACTCGGAATTTTACCAAATTCTGACTTTAAGCACAGAATTTACTTAAATTATCACTTTGAAGGCGGAATTTAAAAGATTTGCGACTGTATACAAGAAATTTAATCAAATCCCGATTTCAAACTAAGAATTCAACAAAATTACGATTGTTTACTAAAAATGTAACAAAACTCGATATTAAATATAAAATTTAATCAAATCCCGACATCAAACTCGGACATTAACTAAATTCCGACTTTAAAACAAAAATTTATCCAAATTTTGACCTTGAACACGAAATTTAATTAAATTCTCACTTTGAACACGGAATTTAACTGAATTCCGATTTGAAACACGAAATTAAATCAATTCCCATCAACTTCAAACTCGGAATTTAACAAAATTATGAACTTAAACACAGAATTTAATTAAATTATCACTTTAATCTCAGAATTTAACTGAATTCCGATATTAAATAAGAAATTTAATCAAATCCCCACTTCAAACTCAGAATTTAACTTAGATCCGTTTTTTTACTAAAAATGTAAGTAAACTCCGATTGTAAACAAAGAATTTAATCAAATCCCGCCATCAAACTCGGACTTTAACTAAATTCTGAGTTTAAAACAAAAATTTAACCAAATTTTTACCTTGAACACAAAATTTACTTAAATTCTCACTTTTTGAAACACGAAATTACATCAATTCCCAACTTCAAACTCGGAATTTAACCAGATCTGACCTTAAGCACAGAATTTAATTAATTATCACTTTGAACTCCGAATTTAACTGAATTCCGATATTAAACAAGAAATTTAATCAAATCCCTACTTCAAAGTCAGAACCTAACTAAATTCCGATTTTTAAGTAGACTTATATGTCTACTTAAAAAATTTAACAAAATTATGATATTAAACAAAGAATTTAATCAAAACCCGACTTCAAACTCAGAATTTAACTGAACTTGAACGGAACTAAATTCCGACCTTAAATTAGAAATTTACCAAATTCTGACCTTAAACACGGAATTTAATAAAATTCTCACTTTAAATTGTGAATTAATTGGAATTTAACTGAATTCCGACTTTCAACGCAGAAATTACTCAAACCCCAACACCTTTCTAATTACTGATAGGACGCAAAGCGCAATATGATCATACCCCAACTTCAAAGTCATAATTTAACTAAATTCCGATTTTTAAATAGAACTTTAAGAAAGTTCCGATATTAAACAAGGAATTTAATCAAATTCTGAATTTAAACTCGGATTTTAGCTAAAAATTTAACTCCGAACTTAACTCTGTTCAACTAACTAAATTCCGACTATAAACACGGAATTTATTGAAATTTCGAATTCAAACACTGAATTTATTGAAATTCCGAATTTAAACTCGGGTTCCAACTAAATTCAGACTTTAAAAAAGGAAATTATCTAAATTCCAACTTTGAACTCTGAATTGAACTAAATATACTTTAACTTCAAACCAAACACGAAATTTAACTAAATCCCCATTTGTTAACTAAACTGAATTAAATTTCGAGTTTAAAGTCAAAATTTAGTTACACTGATTTTAATTACACGTACACATGTTTAATTCGGAATAAAGTTACAATAAGTGTTTAGACAGAATTTGATTAAATTCGTTATTTAAAATGGAATTTAGTTAAATTAAATGTTTAAAGTCCGAATTTAGTTAAATTCCATGTTAAAGTCAGAAATGGAAAAGATTTTGCCATAAAACTCGGAATTTACCTAAATTGCGAATTTCAACTAAAACTAAATTTCAACATTTAAATTTCGTCTTTAAACTCATAATTTAACTAAATTCCGACTTCAAACTCAGAATTTAATGAAATTGTGAATTCAGACTTGAAATTTAACTTAATCCTGAATTTAAACTCAGAATTTAACTACTTAAATTCCGACATTAAACTCGGAATTAGATAATAAACTTTTGTTTTGACTTATAATTTAATCAAATTCTGATTTTTAACACGTACAGAAATTTAAATAAATTGCGAGTTTAAAGTCAAACTTTAAGAAAAACGTTTGTTGGTTCTTCTACGCCTTCGTACTACACGTATTAAGTATTGAGAAAAATTAACACATAGTAACGCCAAAATTTGGTATTTCGGACTTTGAAGTAACCTGCATTTGCTTGAAGTGTTAAAATGGTTTATGATTCTATTAAATGACTCAAAACTTATTCTTAATTACAATATTTTAAACGTGTTTTCAGATATATTGTATTGAGCTGTGGAGTATTTATGGACGAAATAGACAAAGATATGCTGGCACTGTTAACCCGGGAACAGCTGGACGTCCTGCAAAACACTCACTCCCACAAAGAAGGACCTTTGGTACGACTTAACTCTCTATACGTTAATATCACTAACGCTAAAGCCGTTTCACACCGGTTCCGGATCTGGTTGACATAAACCTGACTCAAATAACATTTGACGTCGAGTCGACGTCGCTTCAGATAACCCGATGTCGGAAGAAAACTTTGCCGCGACCACGTACCGACCCTCCTCTACACCTAAATGTATTTAAATGTAATTAAATGGGGAACTCAATTTCCAGTCGGGCCGACGTCAGACTCCAGTTACGTTTTAGGCAATGTTTAAAAAGTCATTGGACAATCACAACTGTTTCGACGTCGGAATTGGTACGGAATACGGAAAAATGTTATTTGGAGACAGACTGACTAATGACTTTCAACAAGTCTGATTGGTTGAACAATTAGTAGTGATCTGCCATTTTTATATCAACCAGATCCACAACAATTGTAAAACAAAAATATTTTCAATTTTTTTTTAGGTGGTCCACGGTATAGCCGGAACAGGAAAGACTCTTCTTATTGTGAAAAAGCTGCAGCTTCTACATGAAACTGGTCGGCTCAATGCCGACAATCGAGCGCTTTACGTGTGCTATTGGCCTGGGATTAAGTAATAATACAGTTTCCAATTTTGACCCTAAAGTCAATTTATACAGGGATTTGCAGATGTGAGGTGGAACAAAAAATTCGCCGGCTGGGGATCGCAGACTACGTCGATACGATTCGTTTCTACATATCGTGCCCGGATTTCTTAAAACACAACAAAAACAAGTATAAGCATGTGTTCATGGACGAAAGCGAAGCCATCATTTTGGGCTTTCATCGCGAAATTGTCCAGAACACGTTTTATCGTCTTTACAAGACTTACCACGATGGTAATTGCCCGATTGACAACTGCACCTTGGGCCTTCTAGAAGCTTTCCAGCAACATCCAGTGTCGCGCTTGTTCAGGCTACACATCGAGCTGAAGATCCAATGGGGGGAGCTTTGGTTCATGGTGGACACCAATCAAGCTTTGATGCCACTTCCTAAACACTCCCCGGAAATACTGATCACACCCAATGTAATCCTCAACAAGCTCATCAGGTCTACCAGCCAAATATGCAGTTTTTTTAGTGCGCTTACCCAGCAGCCTATTCCTCGTGAACAAATGAAATTCCCTAGGGCCTCCAGAGAACCTCCGATATTTTGGGTTCCCCGCAAACCCGACATCTCTCAAACAGTCTGCGAGGTTATTGTGGATCTGTGCGCCACCAAGGGCGTCAAACCCTGCGACATTTGCGTCATCCCTTTTCTTCAGAACGAGATGCTCTCAGCCGGAGCCATCAATTCGCAGATTTGCCAGAAATTTGTGGAGAAAGCTTTCAGGCCGGAGGCCATCGGTGACGTCGAAAAGTTTTTGACCGAAAAGAATTCGTACGATTTCTTAATAGCGTGGGCTTTGCGCGTGAAAGGGCTGGAATTTAAGGTGGTGGTGATGGTGATCGACGAGGACCAGTTCGACAAAGAGGACGCGGACGACCGAAGGAAGATCTACGTCATTTCTTCCAGGTGTACGTGCATGCTGGTGGTGATCAGCGACGATGCGCTGAGGAAGGCTGTGGGACTGAATGGTATGGCGGAAGATTATTGTTTTAATATTGACTTTGATTGGAAAAAATAAAAAATTAAAGATTAAATGTTAAATATTTACTCAATCCTGTCCTCCAGGATATCTTCATTATGTAAAGTCAGTGCTCTTCTCACTCCTAGATGTTAGCTGTTATCATCATCTATAAAGCTAAGTCCCTTTATTCTGTCTATGGTGTATGTGTGTCTGTGACAACTCTAACCAATGCCTTCTACTTAAAATCTTCTACCTCTCCTTCTTGGCAGGTTTAGATTGGCTGATGCTGAATCTTGTAACTGCCAAATATTGTTCACTTTCTTCACTATACCAATTCCCACTCGGTATATATGATCTAAAACTTATTACATTTTTTGCTCAGTCTTCTTGATCTTCGCCATCTCTCCTCTTATGATAGAGTTTCTAACAAAAGTTATACATATTCATATTTTTCAAAAAGTTAAAACATGGTTAAATCAAACCAATTTCAAATACTTACATGCTTTGAAATGTATTATGCAAGACGGACCAATCTCGATATGATGGTGAATCGAATAGCGCCATATCATGATCTCGAAGACACGGGATGGTCTAAACTAGTCTAACAAAAGACATAGTCCTGTTGGACTAGTTTTGCAAAGTTTTTATTTGGACTAGTTTGTCTTGTTCTGCGTGAATTCTATATATCGTTGACGTTAGAAATCTAACTTTGACATTTTTATTTACTATTCTATGAGCAGGTTCATAATTTTTAATCGCTAAGTCGGGTTTGTCAATAAAAGGTGCGACAAGAGAGATAAGCTTAACGCAGATACCGTAATGTAGAAAGAGATGATCAGAAAAAAGAATGTTGGAGGTCTTGGAAACAGCATGTATTTCTGCGACGTATAGCCATACTTAGGTCTAGTAGTACAAAGTCACTGGGGCGACCATAATAGTTGAATCCTTCATCTGTTTTGTTTGTAATTTCCAACATGGCGGTGCCTGCTCCAGTCCAAAAATTATAACCTGTATCTGTTTCTTGTTAATTCAAACAAGATAGACTCAGTGAGTCAATCATAAATTTGTAAGGTTTGTTTACTTCCAACGTGCATATGGACCACAGCGGGAAAAATCGGTGAAAACATCATACATGCACTTACCTGTGATAGGAAAGATTTCTGTCCCACTTTTATAACTAGAAGTCTTACATATGCCGCCATATCTCACCATAATGATAAAATCTTTAATAAAACACCAAAAAATCGCACAAAACATTCGCAAGCACGGTCTTAACTTCAAACACAAAGGAAACACGTTTTGACATTTTGTGGTTGACATCAGTTCAATGAGGTTGATACCATATAAATAATAATTGACATATAATTATAACGTAACATTAAAAAGTTCAGCCCGAAAAAATCCGGCTCAGTGGCAACAAAAGCGCATGCGCGGCTGGCAAGCTCCGCCCCTTAATTTTGAAAAATCGACGATGCCAAACTTTATGTTTTATTAAGTTTTCGCCGAAATATAAAATATCTAATAAGGTATTATATCAATATAAAAAATACTAAGAATTATTTTTAGTTTCTAAAGTGATTGAGCTGTTAGTTAACTTGGCAATTAGCATGGTGTGGTGTAAGAAAAAACTAAAAACTCATTATTTATATAAAATAAGCTTCTGTTCTATTCCTGAATATAATTTACACATGACAATGCCGTAATGCTTTCAACGTCATTTGCTGTTAACCTAACTTTTTAGGTTTTTTTTTTTTTGGCGGGTACGCGCTTTACATTTACACATTAGTCAGTTGATATTGATAATAAAACCATAATAATAATTATAATAATGTAATTTAATTTAATTAATTATAATCATAAAACCTCAAAAAGACCCAATACTCACCATTTTCATGATCAGAAAAAGTCTAACCATCCTATAAAATATTGGCGCCTTTCCTTGTCTTGGCTTACAAGTCAGGAATCAAGAAATCAATACACAATACACTTGATAGTCTTGGTGTTACTGTAGGACAAAATATTAATATATTAATATTAATATAATAACCTACGCGATCCTTGACGAGAACGGTCCACTTTCACTACCACCAAGCGATGTTGCAAGCCTCCCAATGAGTATTTATTACTTATTACACTAATTTGTTCTCGAATTTGTTTTAAAATAAATACGAGCCTATAATCAAAAAAACAAATCTTCGATCTTTCGTTATTACAAGTTTTCTTTTCATGTCAAAAAGTACTCAGAGTTGACCTAACCTCAAACTTTTGTTCTTCTAGAATTTTCGGTAAACTGCTCTGTGCACTGCGACATTACTATCATTCTTTGTTTTCTCATTGCGAATAGAAGGATGAGAATACTCCGAGAGCGCACTAGGGCGTCCGACCGAAAACTTTTTTTTTTTGTGGGCGTGTCCTCCGCATATGTCGTGCGCAGAAGAATGTGCGCATTAGCAAGCAGTGAGCCTAATCTTGGTTTCCATAGGTCACTGGAAGCTGCACTTTTAGTCCGTGGGGAAAGATTGACATTCGTAGTATATTAACTAGTACGAATATGGTTGATACACACATTGAATTGACGACATTGAAGAAGATTTTCTACCTATGTTTTGATCGTGCTGTACAGCTACGTTTGGCTACACAACATATAAACATAGGTATAGGTTGTGTAGTTGGGCCTTGAGAGCGGGTAACATCGCACCGAACCTTTAGAAATGCCAGACAAAATTTTGCGAATAAAGGACTCTAGTTAATTTTTCCTATGTGGTTATAACACACCCTATTATGGTACCTTCATCCGTGGATAAAAAGTACTAAAGCACCATTAAAAAGTTATGATGATAAAGAAGTTCCAAGCCTATATAATATTAGTTATAACTGCCAAACTCAATTTTCAATCAATTTTAGACCAAAATTGAACTTCATGTTTTCCTTCTAGTGACAATAATAAATGAATGGTTTATAGGTGTATGTGCAGCAATAAAAAAGAAGCAAGTGCTTAAAACAAAAGTTGTTTATGTGAAAAATATCACACCATCTTATAAATTAAACTTACCTCCTTCATATTAAGCGAGGAAAAATGCACTTTTGTAAGATATAAATTGAAAAATAAGAAAATGAAGCTTCTCAAAACACACCTTTAGGCAAAGACGACATAGCATCATTGCAATATGCAAAAGGCAAAAACTGTTTTTCTCCGGGGCCGCGTTCATAAATAACGCCGGACTTTATCTTACATTTTTGTATACCTATCTCTTTTTAGCACACGTTGGGAAGATACAAAATGTCAGAGGTAGATTTCCATCTACAACTGGATGGAATCAATAATAATAAATCAATGAGGTATATACCGCGATGATAAATGTTTACTAAACAAATTTTACTACGTTTAAATCTATATAATTACCATGAACGCACCTCAGCAGGCAATATGGCAACATTGCCAAAAGTAACGTGATTCTGGTACGTACATACGTTTGAAATTAGTGTTTTCACTTTTACTTATTGCCCTGCGAACTGCTCTAAATTGAACGGAAAAGTAAACTCACTTTATTTGATTTGATCTATCGGACCCACACTTAATTATGTGCAACAATCAACATACCACGGTTTCCCAAAAAGAGCCATTATTTATTTCAAAATTATTATAACGGAGGAAGTGGCAACGTTGCTGGTCTAATAGGTGACAGATGACAGATCTACCGGTTTATCTTAGGTGACCGCTCAGCTCTGAGACTGTCTTGCTATTCTTACATTTCTATTGAAATAACAAAGGACAGAAATATCCAAAGACGCTACCCTCCCCCCCTAACATTTCTTAACCTGATAGATCCCATAACATATTTTTTTTTCAAGCGGACTAAAAGTACGTCATTTGTTTTCTCCATACGCACACCTAAAGTGGGCTTTCAAATCCTGAGACCAAAAAAGTAGCAAAAAAGTCCTAGGCAGTAAAAGTAAAGTCAAAAGTCACCGCTAGTGTCATGGTGGCGCATATATAAACGATTTTCATTCACGAAAATTATTTTAATAATAGATGTCACCAGATAAACCGATCTGAGTGTATTGCCATCTTTACATTCTTGTTGAAAAAACAAAGGACAGAAATACTCTCAGAGCACTCAAGAGCACCATCCGAAACCGTTATTAGTCGAAATCGCATAGGTTCTCGAATTCTGAATTCGTCTGTTAAATGTCATGCGCGTCATCATATTTATCTGTCAATGTGACATTTATTTATTATTAATTTAGTATTGAAAATAATGCTACAAATTCTTAGTTTACCATAATCAATGGTTATTATTTAATACATTAAAACCATTGAACATTGAAAGCCACCATTCTAACATATTCTATGTATTTTACAAATAATATACACAATTGGGTAAGTACCTAGACTCGCTTAAAGAGGATGAGAGAAAATTGCAAAACTGAACCACTTTTAAATAGATTTCTTATTTCTTGCATGCTTGAAAAAAAATAGTATATGTTACTTGGAGTAAAAGGTCTTTTTGTGCTTCGCCCAGTTGCAGGCCTCAGCTTCGCTTCGGCCGTCAATCTCTGGGCTCAGCACGAAAAGACCCACTTTTACTCCTAGTGACATAATGTACTATTTCATTTTTGTCTGATACTTTTTTCAATTTTTTCAAATAAAAACTGTTATTTTGCCCCAAGGACGCTAGACTGACAGGACGGCCCAATTCCCTCTTTTTCTGTACCCGCGGCGTGACGTCACATTAGTGCTCTGGTGAGATATATCATTAAGCGTTTATTCCGCGGACGCATAGTTTTTTTACATATGCTGTGTTTCTGTTTATCCTGTATTGGTTTAAATAATATTTTAGAAGTGTTGATAAGTATGAAATGGTCTATAAACTAGTAATAATACAAATAGTTATGATTTCAAAGGTAGGTTTATTACTTTGATGCAGACCGGGTTGCAAGCAACAATATTCAATACTCCATAAGCAACTACGAGTTTGGAATACTTACACTTATACTTAGCATATTAATGTACCGTCACATTGTCTTGATGTCTAGATAAGTTAGTATTGAGTAGTATTGATAATACTACTACAAATACATAATGCCACTAGAAAAGATTTTCTGAATATTTTGAATAATGTTGTTCTCGTGCTTGAAGATCTCAGTGGCTTCATTAGTTAGTGTCGGATACTGCACTTCGTTGAAAAGGATATCGCGACTTTCCGAAAGAGTGGTCTGCTACTGCTGACTTCTTTGTTTATAGCAGCCTGCAAACCTCATGGACCCAGCACAGAAAACACTTGATAACAGAATCTATTCAATTAACAATTTATTTAAATTTTGGTATCTTGCGTCTCTCGAATCGTCATAATTCAGTGTAAAAGCGGCGTGCAATAAATATTGCTCCTTTCTGCGTTGCTAATTGCTGGTTGCTTTAGAGCAAGAGCCAGCCGCCTAGGTACTTGATACTGGATGTAATACTTATACTTATCCAAAAGTTAATTACGAAAGTCTCTTCATAATCATTTGCAGTAAAATGCAAAGAGCATGGCATATTGCCGAGGTATCTTGATTGAATGTATCAGTTCGCTGGTAAAGGCGAATCCACTTGTTTCTTATTTTAAACATCTTTTCTTTTTGTGAAAAAATGAAAGGATCTTTGTCTGCCTTCTTTCTTCTACCTTAGTTTGTTGCTTTTACATTCAGGAACAGCACAAATCTGACCAGGTATTGTGTACTCGTATGTTTACTAAATCACAACCCAATCGGCACAATCAGAACAACAAGGGAAAGATTCAAAAATTAGAATGCGATCATAAAAAAAACGAATAACCCGCGCCCGCGAATAATCATCGAGATGTCAAATCAAATATTCACATTCACAGCGTTTTCGGGTGACCCCTCTAGAGCGCCCTGAGACTATTTCCGTCCTTACATTCTTATTCAGAAAACAAATGACGGGAATAGTCTCAGAGCGCACGGGGCTCGGGAAATAATGACGTCATTATCGCTCCCAAGTCCGCACTAAGCTGACGTCACGATTTTGGGCTCATGTTGTTTAAATGGCAGTGGACCGTCCTGTACTGTTTACCGTCCTTGATTTTGCCCGTGTTCGAAGTGTGTTAAGCAGGGTTGTTACAAGGTACACAATTGTGCAAAATGCTACACAATCCATTAACAAACTGCACGGCTACACCCCAATTGTAAATAAGCCCATTTTACTGCACATTATCAAAAAACTGCACAGAAAACTACACAACTGAAGCGGACCTCGTATTTCGAATACATTTTTTGTAACTGCTTGAACCAGTCGCATGTAGCAAGGCGAGAGTCACTCACACTGCTCGCTCTTTTCCAGAGTTGTCAACCATGGCTACTTTTAGCCAAAGTGGCGACTTTTTGTCACTTTTTGCGACTTCGAATTGGAAATGGCGATTGGCTACAAAATTGGCGGAATTTAAGCTTTGATTGGTGAAAATGTGGCGACAAATCATGAACCAGTTCGAGTTCTGTTTTTCTTTTGCTCTTTTTATACATTTTACCCTTTTTACTCTGAATATTCAAAGACCTCTTTCTGTCAGTTCATTCTGTTACGTGTTCGTCTTTCTTTGTCTTGGCTGTTTGATTTATTTCGTTATTCTTTCTTGTTCATGTTCATTTCCAGCTCCAGCCGTCCTTCCGCGGCCTCCGCCTTTGTCCTGTCTTGTCATCTTCACCTCACCTGAAGGAGTGAAAATGAAAATTGCTGGCCAATGGAATTCGTCAAAAGAATTTTTTGACCAATCAAGGTTGTCAAAATTCTCACTTGGCGCGGCGAAATAATGGCGATTTTCTCTTTCTTAGAGTTGGCGATTTTTTTTCTTGATCTGGCAACACTGAATTGGAAAGGTTGGCAACTCTGCTCTTTTCATTCTTACCTTAACAAAGAACTCTGTAATCTAATCTTGTTAGAAAATGGAGCAGAAACAATAAATTATTAGTGTCTACACTATGTGCCAACAGATTTTGCTATTTTACTATGGGCCCTTTCAAATAGATGTTCTTCTAGCAGGCTGAGGAATTGACAGATTCGTCCTATTCCATCCATGTAAACATGTCATTTATATGTCAATTTCTGAGATTACTAGATGAATATCCCTTTGAAATGGAATATATCTTCAAGATTTTTATAGCCAACTGGGGAGCTTCATTTTCGATCTATTCAAATCTATTGGGAAGTTCTCCGTATATATAGGTATATGCAAACATTGCAAACAACTGATAGCGTTTTCGATTGGCAGAATTAGTGCAAAATGAATGTATTGTTGTCTTTTTGAAGCATCATTGAAAATCTTTGATTTTTTATTGGTGCACAATGCTACACAATTTTATTTGAAATTGGTACACATATATAAATCAGTCCGTAACAACCCTGGTGTTAAGTGTTTATCAGACCCCAATGGTAAAATACGTATAATAAAACGATTTAATTTGTAGTATTTAATTTATTGCAAAAATAAAAAACTAAACTAACATCTTTACACTATTTAAATGCATAAACAAACTAAAAGTTAAATCGTTTGGATTTTTAGCAATAAAATGCTATACATTTGTAATACTGATAAGTAAACAAACTATTACTACTGACCATTTTTTTAATAAAAAAAAAATAAGTAAGAATCCATGGGTCCATGACGGTCGTCCATGGCACATAAATTTGATGATCCCCCATGCCAATCACGAAGTCATCAAAACAAAGGGTAAACAGTCTTCTATGGTCTAGACTTTACTTATGGGGTCCTTTTTTGAGCAACCTCTTCGGCTTAAACTTTTTTTGCAACTTCTGTCCCACACTTTTCACAGGTTGACCAGTCAGCGTGATCGGTATCTCCTTGTACTCCACTTGTTTTCCCTCAGGCTTCTTTGGTGCCACAATGTTTAAAACCCCATCAGAAGACAATTTTGACTGCAACTTCTCAGTGTCATATTCCTCGGGCAACACATATTTCCTAACAAAATGTCTGGATATGTAACCATGTTCATCCTGTCTCTCTTCGTGCTTGGCTTCAACAGTAATTACATTGTCTTCAGTCAGCTTTACCGTTATTTCTTCTGGCTTAAACTGTTGAACATCAATGCTAGCCTGGAAGTTATCCTTATTAGTGGTTATTGCAGATTCACTTGTCCTTTGAAGATCCTGCAGAGTTTTCGTTAGTTGTTGCCGGTCTTGGTCTCTAAATTGCACCAATTCGTCGTCAAGAAAAGGAGACAGGAGCCGCGCCAAGGTGTAATTTCTTCGGGTGGGGAATGGACGATAATCGTCGAATAATAGCGGTAATAATGACATTGTGGTTGTTGTAAATTCACAACTAACTAAGCACACAAAAGAACGTAATCACTCAGCACTCTCTAGCTCAAATGGTTTTACTTTATAATTCGCGCTCTCACTTGGTTTGCAAACAGACTGATTAAAGCGCCGACTGGCGGTGCATATATAGATCGTGCAAGTCCGATACGAAGTTTCCAGAATCGTGTAGAGCCGGTCGGAAGACGATCGATGATTGGTGGAATCTGAACCATCTGGGATACTTGAGAAATGCTATGTTGCCACATTTCGTTTTTACACAAAAAATATTAAACTTAAAGGAGGTTTTGAATATTGAATTCATAGTTTTATGCCGGGTTTATCCAATTTCTTATTCTTGTTCGAAATCGTATTCTTGATTTTTATCCATAACAAGGTAGCCCATCGAATAGGATCCACCCCGTTTTTCTTTCAACTGACTATAAACATCGAACATCGTTCGAACACGTTAGGTAACTTTAGTTTTTAAGGGGAAAAAATTAAATTTTTGAGCCCTTCAACCTCCTAACTTCACAGGAGAACGAAAACCAAATCAAATTACTTAAATTAAAGCATATTAAATGTACAAATTTTGCAAAGTTTAGGTCATCATTATTGCGTCATCAAATGACAAGAAATTTGGCAAATGAACAAACTTTGGTAAGACCTTCAAAAGGAGGTATCACTCGACCCTACTTTTCATTTCAAATTTGATGATCAATGCTTACTTCTGCTTGGAGGTTCAGGTTGCAGGTTTGAAACTGCTCAAAAATTAGTTCCCCCTAAAAACTACGAACGTGCCGGACCAAGTTTCGATGTAAGGGGTGTTCATTTGAAAACGTCATCCAGTTGACTGTAAACTGTCAAAAGCAAAGGATAAAAGAATAAAAGTCCATTTACTTTGATTATATCATCCTTTTCTGTCAGATATTCATAGCCTTGTAGATAACGTTTTCTAATGAACATGGGGTATATACCAACCGTAGAACTAAATTATAATATATAATATAAGCAAAAATATTAAATTATATTTTTGCAAATCACACACCAATATTGTTGAATTTATACATTTTATGGGCAATGTTAAGCCTTTTAAATCAAGCACCGCTACCTAACTTCAATTATTGTTTTAGAAATAATGGTGCACTCTCATGCACCCATTACTTCATTACAGTCTCAATTTTTTTTTGCCAATTATGCCATGCTGTTTGTTGTATGATCTGTAGTTTCATTATGGATTAAAATAGGTTTGCAAATTTGCATATTTTAGAACTTTTTTATATAGCTGGATTCCCATGCCCATATATCGGTAAATCCTCCTAAATTGATTGGTTAAAAATTTGTCAATATTCATATTTTAGACCGTTTTTCATCGAACTGGCTGATGCATGGTACTCCAGCTTAAAGCATATCCCTTTTTTACAATAATTATTTTAAAGGAACATTTAGGGCAATCATGTCTCTATTATTACAATTTGGCAACGCCGCTTTTCTCTTTCTAGAACCCAACATCAAAACAGAAGGCTAACCGTTCATGGAATGTTGTGTGTACACGACTTTCATGCCCTTATATTCTACTTTGTAGACCAAATTTTAACCATCTAACTTTGCAGAAAAACAAAAAAAACATTCTTACATCACTCAACACAAAAATTATTTCCTAAAGAGAGAAATCTATTTGATTTATGGGACTATTGAAAATCACAGAAGCATGACCAACATTCCATGAACGACTAGCGTTGCTGGGCAACGGCATCGACGAATCAAGTAAACGTTGGGTAAACGTCAAAACAAACTTCTCTCCACGCGACTGGAATTTTCTCGAAATATTGGCGGGTGTATATAAGCGGAGAGCCGGCACTGCCCCGCCAAAGTTGATTTGCAAACGAGTGTGAACACAAAAGAAAAACAGCGAGTTAAAGTGAATAGTGATTAAAAAAAACGTTCAAATGGCTCTGTTACCTCTGTTATTCGACGACCCATTGTACACGTTCCCAGCCTCCCAATGGTTGAGACCGTCAAGAATCCTGGATCAGCACTTCGGCCTGGACTTGGACCCCGACGATCTGTTCCAACCGTTGAATCTCAACAACCGCATCATCACCAGAACCCCTGCGGGATACCTTAGGAATTGGAGGGCCAATGCTTCCCAGTTGGACACAGGCTCGACCATCAGCTTCGATAAGGACAAATTCCAGGCCAATCTCGACGTTCAGCAGTTCAAGCCCGAAGAAATCTCTGTTAAAGTGACTGGTGATAATGTGCTGACTGTGGAGGGCAAACATGAGGAGAAAAAGGACAATCACGGATATATATCGAGACATTTTGTGAGGAGGTACGTGTTGCCGAAGAACTGCGACATGGGGAAAATTGAATCCAAGCTGTCGTCTGATGGAGTGTTGACCATTTCTGCTCCTACGGTGGAACATATGGAGGTGGAGCATAAGACGGTGCCTATCACTCAAACTGGAGAACCAGCAAAGCAGCAAGCCGCTGTGGAGCACAAAAAGTAAATTAGTTAAGTTTTCTTTTAAGAATTTTTTCAATAATTTATTGGTATTATCGTCATGAGACTGGTTAGTTTTAGTTACACATTCCTTATTGCTCTTAGTTATCAATACTTAGAAAGACTAGAAATAGTTATTTGTTTTGTTACAATGTAGTTTTGGAATATTTAAATAAATTAAATTTGTCTTAAAACATTGTGGTTTTTATGTATTGGACTGTTGGTTGCATTTAAAACATATACCAAAAACAAATTCGACGATAACTCAAAGATATTGTAGAAACGATATAAATGTAAAAGATATACCAAGTGGTGCAGTCAGACTGGCCATAGTAAATCCCTTGTAAATTTTTAATAACCAGAATTAACGTCCACTATTAATGTTATAGCAAAATTGTATTTTCCAATAAACCAACTCCCTGATAAAAGCTTGATTGATGAAACCACCAATAATTAAATAAACAAATTACAACCTATTCAGAAAAAAGATAACAAAGGTACAACATGAAAAATAGTTCTTGGAGAGTATCCAAAATGTTCTTTCTCTGCGATATATCCAGACAAACCTATTCCAAGCAAAACAACAGTCCAGAATATTGTTATTAGTAATTTTGAACGTACAGGTACTCTCTAATTAAGAATCGCAAAATGATACAGATATAAATATTTTATTTACTGCTTGCATAAGAAAATATCGGAGAAGTATCAGGTTTTTTGAAGATCTTTATAAAATTATTCGAAATTAAATTATTAGAAACCAAATGTCTTTCAAAATGTAACAGTATCATAATTACTAGTGGTTTCGTTCTGGTTTGTATCAGGACTGTATTTAATGATTTTACAAATAGTTTTTCCTCAAAAACTTTTAATAGGTAGAGAATAATAAATAAAATTTTGGTGTGTTAGTCCATCACACAAAAACCCTTAAAAAAGTCTAATATTGCTTTGCTGTAAAATTTACAGGGGATTTCCTATGGCCAGCCTGGCGCTGCACCACCCGGTATATAAAAATACCTCATTTCTTTACCTATATAATATATACATATATAATAATACCCCATTCAAAAACCCTCAAGTGTTTTGTATCTTTATATACGCATATATTTGCGTTTGCATATGGTTCACCAAGAGGTGTTTTATTTGCAGGGTTTTCAGGTTGTTTGCCTCAAATGTTCACTGACAAAGAAGACTAGAGAACCACTAAAGTCGCTGTCAAAAGGTCGGTAACTGTTCACAAAGGACTAAAGTTGCGGCAAAACTGCCTGTTAGTGCCAAATTAGTGAAAGCAATTTTCGAATGCATGGATTCTTAAAAAAATAATGAAGCTCTTGTATAGGTAATTATTATTTTTTTATTTTCAATATATTCATAAATTGTATATAAAAATTGATAGTATAGAATATTATTATTAGTTTATATTATTCATTAAAATCTAAAATTGTTTGTTTTTGCTTAAAGCTTTTGCTTATTTGGGCCTATCACTATATCACGACGGTAACTGTTTAAAAAATCCTCTGAAATTTAATTATTATAGTTACGCAAAAAATTAAGAATCTTTCTGTTTGACTTTCATATAGTAGGCTAACCACTGACGCTTCTTGGCGTACTTCTCTTTGATTTTGGCCACTTCTCGCTCCTCCTGAGAGTAATATTGGTTAAGGATGGCCCTACACTCGACTAGTGAAAGGTTCAGAAACTGAGCCACTTCGCTGCTTACTTCCTGCGTGGTGTGACGGTCGACAATAAACAATTTAGCTACGTCTTCGTGCGGCCCCAACATCACTCTGGTTAAAAGCGGATATTCGTCGTCTTTTAATCTCCTCTGTTCTAAAAGATGTAGCCCGAATTATGCTTTTGTATTGCCTCGATTTTAAGTCTATTACCTCCGTTGTCTCTGACAACAAACAAAGCGAAATTGTACCATTCACTTTCCACTTTGTATTTTTCTAACATTAACTTAATAACCTCTTGAGAGTTAACCATGGAAGTTACCCAAACGCTCATTTGACTACCGTGTGGAGGAGTAAAAAAGCTCGTTTCTCTGTCGTAAAAGTGTCCATTAATTGAACATCTTCTCTTTACCTAAAAAAAAACTGGGATTAATTCCGGTACTAAACTAAATTTGTAAACAGAATGGCTAATGTAATGAGGCGTAAATAAACTGAGAAGCAATTGAAACAGTACACCCCAAATTTTGAATGAAATTTTAAACTGTCTATCTCTAAATACGCTCAACCGATTTTCGATAGGCATTTTGGAAAGGTCCATGGATAGACCGTTTTAGGAAGTTATGTGCATCGCTAACGAAAATCGGTTGAGTGGCTTTATTTTTGTTTTTTCCAATCAATATACTTTCTTGACACAAGTTAAACAACCATTTGACAAAGCTTAAAGGGTAAAGGAACACTTTTCAACAGTTTAAAATGAAAACTATCAAATAGTATAAAACAAAATAAATTATCAAAAGTATAGGTACATCAGTATAATTACGTCAATCAAATAACAAAATCTACACATAATACATAAGACCAATTCACCAGGGGGTCACAGTCGCTTATTGTAGACTGTCGTCATCGGCCAGATTGATCCGAGCCCCAGACTCGGCCAGGGAGTAGTATGCTTTCTTGAGAAGGATTGATCTGACAAGTCGTCTAAATCTTGCAAAGCATACCTCCGTTCTCACCTCGCTGGGAAGACGGTATGAACAATCTCCCTCCATTATACACAATAGATCGCTTCACTCTCTCGCTATGGGGAATAGGCAGGCTGAAAGTATGTGGTCTCCGCTCACTGTAACGTTTGGATATCGACAGTAAACGCCCATACCTCCTAAATACCAAACATACTGTTTCCAGGATATACAGATAGCAGAGCGTGAGAATGTTCAGCCTGACAAACAGGGGGCGACAAGATTCCCGAGAATGAGCCCCAGAGACAAACCTGACAGCTCTCTTTTGTATAACGATTACCCCGTGGAAAAACTCAGAAGAGCAAAAGCCCAGAAGCAGATGCAGATTCGACAAGAACAAAGTAGGCTGGCGGGCAACAGAAGGCCCAATGTCGTTACAGATTAGGCGAACGGCATAGCAGCCCGACGACGCCTTGCCGCACACATTCATCACCTGTCTGTCAAATTTCAGCCCTCCATCTAGAGCAAGCCCCAGGAATCCAGTTACCCTAAGGGAGCCAACAGGACTGCTCCCCAGCCATATGTCATTAATCTCACATCCAAAACCTCGAACACATGTTTTATGTTATTATGTATAGTAGTATATATATGCATTTATATCAAGTTATATTGTGTCTCACATAATAGACATTAAGTGAGAGTTGGTTTGCGTCACACCATTGTTTAATAATAGTTAGGTCATTATTTATGATGGATCTCAGACAATTGTCATCTGTCCATAAGATGGTAGTATCATCGGCAAATGGGAGAAGAAATCCTCAATAGGTAGGAGGAGCAGATCATTGATATAAATGAGGAAGAAAAGCGGATCAAGAAAATAGCCCTGAGGCAACCCTGACTCCACCCGAAGCTCCATCGAGGCGGTCCTACTAACAACGGTCTGTCCACGCCCCTCAAGGTACGAGCGAAGCACTGCGATAACCCCCTAAACCCATACACTTCAAGCTTTTGCAGCAATATCGCGTGGTTGACACAATCAAATGCTTTCGTGAGATGAGAATATCGCACCGTTGTTTAGGTGAGTGTAGAGGTGGTCCAGGAACAAGAACAAGGCATCACTGGTACCCCTGCCAGGGCGAAACCCAAGCTGCAGGAGATTCAGCAGTTCTCTGCGCTAAAGAAATGAGAGCATCTTCAAGCTCATTATCTTTTCAATTCTTTTGGACAATGTAGGAAGGAGAGCTATTGGGCGATAATTGCATAAACTCTCACGGTACTCCCCCTTTAAACTTTGGAATTACAAGAGCTTTCTTGAGGCAGTCAGAAAAATGCCCACTTGAAAAAGAACAGTCGATCACCTCCGCCAAGACTCCCAAGGCAGTGTCCGGCAAGGCCATGAACAGGGTCAAAGACTCTGTCCCATTCCGCTGCTGGTTTGTTTTTAAGTACAACAAACACTTCATTGATCTCATCAAAAGTAACAGGGCCGAAAAAGAATGTTTCAGCGCATACTATCCGTCGAAGATAAGCTGCAGCATCCAGTGTATCCGGGGCAGTTCCACCAACAAGTGAGGCCGCCACTCCGCGATAATAATAATTTAATTCATTAGGATCAATATAATTCGGTTGAGTGTGTATCTCAGGGCCCCCTCGGTGCTCCCCCGGAGCTCTTTCACGAGTCTCCAGGTCTCTCTCACCTTATTGTTAGAGTTGTTGATTCTATTGGGGCAGTACAATCTTTTAGAAAGCATAACCGTACTCGTAAAAATTTTTCGATATTTCAAATAGTAACTTTCCAGAGCTAAGTTGTCACCCGCAAAGCTGCGCAGAAAGCGGAGCGATCTCAAATTACCAGCAGAAATACGCAGTCCCCTGGTGAACCACGGCTTTCTCTTTTTACGCTTAGGAACGACTACTGGAAATGCCGTTTCAAAATTACGGCACAATGTTTCATGGCACGTGCGAAGTGGATCACCAGCCGTCAGAATACTTC
Source organism: Taphrorychus bicolor (assembly GCA_951812265.1). Taxonomy (NCBI): domain Eukaryota; kingdom Metazoa; phylum Arthropoda; class Insecta; order Coleoptera; family Curculionidae; genus Taphrorychus; species Taphrorychus bicolor. Next base: position 33,276,948 of record OX638297.1, read on the forward strand.
TCCAGTCGGTTTCATCGTTTAATGCTCTAAATCTCTTAAAATTTCTTGTACAATATATTCTACCTCGCTTCACCTTACTGTGGCTTGAGGAGGACTCAATCGGGATGTTGCAGATTACCGCCTGGTGATCGGACAGGCCAGCATCAATAGTTTTGCAACGTATTTTATTTAGATCGTAGTTGCTACATACATAATCCAGCAGGCTGGATGATGTTTCTGAGTATCGGGTCGGTTGATCCACATGCACGCGGAGGTTATAAGCAGCAAGTAAGTTCCTCAGATGCCGACAATTTAGTAGTGAGTGTTTGTAGTAATTGATATTAGTCTCCAACCAGTAAAATATTTGCTTTCACAGAAATGTGGCTCAAAACAGTTTCCAGGCCACTGAGGAACTCCTTTACAGTCGCAAATTGACGAATGGTACAATGTTATCACATACAGTTTTAAAATACTAGAATAAACTATACAAAGTTCAAACAACTTTGGTCCTTGGACAAATAGTCAAGGCCAGTGATCGGAACAAACCTATATTTCTCCAAGGTTTCGTTTAAAACCATTATTAGGACCCCGCCATGGGAGTAGACACTGCGAGAAAAAAGCTTCACCATGGTGTACCCAGGCATAGAAAATGGGTCGTCAGGGTTCAACCAGTGTTCCACAATGATCACTATAAGCCATTCACTTATTATTGCCGTCAAGTCGGCGTTGGAAATGTGACTTTGACATTTTTATCCTATCTTCTCAACATTTACTAAAAGGAGATGGGAATAAAAAAAATTAAGGTTTCAAAGGTAACTAGATGACAAAAATAAGTGAATGGGTAATAGGTTCGGATAGTCAGCAGAGTAAATGAAGAGTTCAAGCTCTTCCATCTTGGAGCGCACTGATTGTACATTAAGGTGTATCACACCAAGCTCACGAGCGAAGTGCTTGTGTCTAAAAAACGTTTGGTTGTCGCTGATTGAGATACTCGCAGAGCGCCGGAAGGAGCCGCATCAGGTGCCCCAGCACCCCCCAAGGTCGGCGGCAACCTGATCTGAGCACTATTCTCATTTTTATTGCATCGGCATTACGCACATATAAAGAAAGCAAATTTAGTTTTTTAGATAGAGATTAGATATAATCCGGATGGAGGCATTGTTGGTTATAGAAAATTCCGATATACCGTGTGTCCAGCACAACCATGGACATAGGAGATTAACATGGGAAATCGGTTTTTATTTTTTTGCGTCTGTACGGTTGAATTGATTGAAAAACTTTTAAGAGTAAAGTGGTATAGTGTATGGTCAGCTATTATCCTGTAATTTTTTCAATACCCCAGTTTTCTGGAAAAACGTTTGGAAAAATGCAAAAATTTGAATTTGTCGCGTCACCCCCGCCATGCATGTGCAGTGTCGCCAACATATTTTCACTGCATAATCACGTTAATTACTACATGATAATCCCTCAAAATTAATAAGAAAGGAAAATCGGCTCTGACTCTGACATAAGAAATTATTATGTTGGCGACACTGCATGGTGGGGGTGACGCGCCAAATTCAAATTCTTGCACTTTTCGTGGCGTTTTTTCAAAAAACAGCCAAAACTGAGGTATTGAAAAAAATACAGGATGATAGCTGACCATAAGCTCTGCAACTTTACTCTTAAAAGTTTTTCAATCAAATCAACCGTACAGGCGCAAAAAAAATAAAAACCGATTTTCCATGTTAATCTCCTATGTCCAGGGTTCTGCTGGACACCCGGTATAATTCGTTATGTTATAGTATTTTTCTTTAGGAGGTGAGAGGTCAAATATAACGTATATAATTGGGTCTGTTGTTTTCCCAACAGACAGAAGAGTCCTGAGGTCTGAGCGACGAGGGACTTTTTTGCCAACTGCAAGGCCAACTATACATGAGTCGTCAGCCAACAAATCTAGTCACAGCATACCCTGAATCACTCGGCGTCGCGGTTTTTTCCGAGGACAACAGAATAGTTTCTGATGCTAGAGTCGCCTATCACAACGACTCTTTTCCTATACGTCTTATTTACGGTTATGAACACGTCCCCAGTTTCGCCTCGTGAGTGATGCTTTTCCTCCGAGGGCAGGACAGATGACACATAAAGAGTTATGTAAGTACAAGCAAGATGGCTGCAAGTGGAGGCAGTGTTTTCGCTCGCGGTGATAGAAACGATTGTTTTCATTGCAAAAAAGGTGTAGTTAATAGTGTTACTTGCATCTATTGTGACCAGAATTTTCATCCATCGTGTCTAGAACAGGCAGCCAAAAGCAAGAATGCAGTGTGCAAGCATAATATTGCAGTCGACGTTGCTGGCGGGAACTCTAAGCAACAACAGGAATCCAAGTCTGCTGATAACTTGATGTTGGAAAACGCACTTCTAAGACGCTTACTGAATGAGATGGAAAGTCGCAATAATACACTACAAGAAAATTGCGACTTGTTAAAGCAAAAGATAATTATGCTGGAAACCAGAGATGTTATTGATAACTCACATGCCATAAACAATTCCGACCGGCTGGGGCAAAAACGGAGAGAATCAATTGTACCGCAAAAAATGCAGGAGACGATTGTCGATCTGAATGAGATATACGAGCAAAATAAACAAGCGGACCTCCCAAATATGGACAGCGATTTTCAAGCACAGAAGAAAAATGGCTGGAATAGAAATCCACTATTGAGGCAGATAGAGAATGATCAGAAAGAAAAAAAAAGATATTGAGCAATCGGGAAGAGGATCTCAGAAGAAATGGAGGGAGCTAGTGAAGAAGAAAAAGGCCCAAAGAAAGACAGGAACGAATAAAGACTATGGTACTTTTGAACCAGGCAAAGAGACCAAAGATAAAAAAATATGGTTGTTCCTAACTAGAGTCAAGCAAACAATTACTGAAGATATTGTCAGTGATTACATAAAGAAGAAGGCTGCTGTAAATTCTGATGACATTGCGGTCAAGGAGTGTCTGGTTAAAAAAAATGATAGAGCTAAATATAGAAGCTTCATGGTTGGGGTCAATACCACATTATCTGATTTGGTATATAGTGAAGATTTCTGGCCATCAGGCGTGTGTTATGAGCGCTTTGACTTTGCGCTAGGAAGAAATTTTTTATAGATAATGATGATAGCTCCACGTATGTGGATTGTAGAGACGATATCTCCTCACATAATTCCGACACTGATCTTTCACAGTCAGACTGTCTACAGGTTACACACATAAACCCGTGGTCTATGTGTAATAAATTTCCAGATGTAAGAACCTTTATTGAAAATGGACAGTATGGCATAGTCGCAATCTCAGAAACTGTCTCGGAAACTGAACTGTCATCGGACTTATATGGAATAAAAAACTATACGCTGTATCGCAAGGACCGGGATGGCAGGGGAGGCGGTGTTGCAGCCTACATATCATCGAGAATCAAAGTTCTAAACTTTAGAAGTCTGGAAATGAATAATGGTATAGACCAACTGTGGTTTAGACTTAAATATAACAAATTACGTATCTCGTTGGGTATTGTATATCGCCCACCCTCTGTGCACTTTAATGAGCTCGAGTTGTTATATGACGTCATTCCGGAGTATATATGCGACTGTGATATATTTATTTGTACAGGAGATTTAAATATTAATTTCCTCAGTCAAAATTCGGCGGAAAGTAAGTTCTTAAAAGACATTATAACATCGTTTAATCTTGATCAAGTGGTGAAGGAACCTTCTAGAGTTACAATGAGTAGTGAGTCCTTACTTGATGTGATATTAGTGAACAAACCAGATTTAATTACTAACTCTGGAGTTTTTCCATGTGATCCAATACAAACTGATCATGAAGCTGTATTCTGTAACGTGAGCTGCATGTACTCGCGTCCTAGAGAGACTGGATTAAAATATAGGGACTTTAGTGTGGCGACAAGTGAAGTATTCCGAGATTGTTTGAGGAGCGTTGACTGGCATGATCTCTATTATAATGAAGATATAGATGGTAAGGTGAATTACTTTAATAGTACTTTATTAGGAGTTTTTGACTTATTGTGTCCAATTAGGCAGTGCAAACAAAAAAAGACCAAGCCGCCATGGTTAACGTTTAACTTAAGAAAAATGATAAACTTAAAACATACAGCTTTTCGAAAATTTCAAAAAACTAAATCTCTGAATGACCGAAGCTATTATATACAATTAAAAAACTACATCTCATCGGCTGTTAAAGCAGAGAAAAAAGCTTATTATAGCGCTGAGATAAGAAATTGTCCTAGAGTAAATAAGAGTAAGAACATATGGGATAAAATTTCGAGGTGGAAAATCGTAAATAACACGCCTGAATGCCTTCCTGATTGTCTGAGAGAACCGGATAATTTAAATATTTCATTGTTGGAAAATGTCCCCAAACTGCCAATTGCACCGGAAACGATTAACAATTACCTAAATAATGTCATTGATCGGGAGGCATTTGCGTTCACCTTTGTAACAGAAAAGGATGTTATAGCCTGTATTCAGTCAATAAAAAGTAATGCTACAGGTATAGATGGAATATCTATTCGAATGTTAAAACTAAGTCTGCCGTATTGTCTTGGGCCATTGGTACATATAATTAATAGTTCATTGGACACTGGGTGTGTTCCTGTGCTGTGGAAAATGGCACTTGTGACGCCGCTGCCTAAGGTCAGCAATCCTGTTGATGTGGGCAATATTCGTCCCATATCTATATTGCCTGCCTCATCAAAAATCCTAGAAAAAGTAGTTAGAAAGCAGTTATTTGATTTTTTCTGTCATAATAAAATTTTACCAGATCATCAATCTGGCTTCCGAAAGTTGCATAGTTGCACCACAGCACTCTTAAAAATCACCAGCGATATAACTGTAGCTTTTGATGAGGGCAATGTATGCCCTTCGGTGTTGATAGACATGACAAAAGCTTTTGACAGTCTTAACATTAATTTGCTGTTGGCGAAGGCACAGTGTCACAAATTGGATGCCAACAAGTGGATTACAAGTTACCTCACTAATAGACAGCAGGCGGTTCGCTTGATTGATGATTGTGGTGAGGCACAGGTATCGGACTGGAGAGTGATTGAGAGAGGTGTCCCCCAGGGATCAGTCCTTGGGCCACTTCTTTTCACTTTTTTTGTGTCTGATCTCACCAGCTGCATTCAGTATTCAAAATACCACATGTACGCGGATGATTTACAAATTTACTTGCCGACATCTCGTGTGTGTCTACCAGAAACAATTAATCTCATTAATCAGGATCTGAATAATATTGCCATCTGGTCGCAGAGCAATTCCTTGGTTATCAATCCAAAGAAAACCCAAGCGATACTGTATTCTAGGTCAGAAATTGTTGTCAGCCCTGAGATGGCTATAAGATTGAATGGGGTTACAGTTGAATGGACGAATGTAGTGAAAAATCTAGGATTGTATATGGACGGCGGACTTACTTTTAATAATCATGTAAATAGTGTATGTCAGAAAACTTATTTGAAATTAAAGACGCTTTATGAATATAGACAAGTCTTACCGCATTCAATTAAAAAGATCCTTGTAGATAGCTTAGTACTGTCTATTCCAAATTTTCTTGATGTAGTATATGGTCCTTATTTAACAAGTTACGATAAATACCGCATTCAGAAAATCCAAAACACCTGTGCTAGGTTTGTTAACAATTTGAGAAGAAGCGATCATGTCAGTCAGCACGTTAGACATATATTCGACATTAATATGGCACAGAGGCGTTTTGTGCACTTAGCTGTATTAGTATGTAAAATCCTATTAACGCGGGAGCCTTGCTATCTGTTAGAATTTATCCCAATTAGAGCTTTAGCTCACAATGTTAACGTTCGTTACCTGGATGACATTACTATTCCCCATCATAGAACTCAGTTTTTTAAAAGGTGTTTTGCATATACTGGTCCATATGTATATAATTTGTTACCGCGAACACTCAAGTCGTATAATAGTATAACAACTGCAAAAATTAACATTTCTCAATTTGTGCATGAACATAATTTCTTATTGTAAATACGTATACAATATGCCTAGGTGACGCCAGGAATCGGGTGGTTATTAAAACACGGTGTAGCTGGTACTTTCCACCTTTTGTACATGTTTGTGCAATAAAGATTTTATTTATTTATTTATAATCCTTATCCCTGTCTGTGTAGAAATTTGCTTATCCTTCTCGGAATAAGGAAAGTGTGGTTGGCGCAGACTTTTATGATGCAGTTGTTCCACTTCTGCACACAAACGCTCCTTCTCCTTTCTGAAAAGGATTATGCCAGCCTCAATCACTCCACTTAGGCGCCCCACTCTCGACAGTAGCATCGAGTTTGCTCTACAGACCTTTTCCAATCTATGCCTCAGCAGTTCTTTTGTTAATGCATCATCCCTCAGTCTGCGTACTCTTGAAGACTTGTTTTCTGAGCATATTATGAACGTAAAGTGTGTCTCCCAACAGCTCATCGTCAAGTTGCTGCGAGTCAAGCAGAACCGAAAACTGGGTGGGCTGGAGGTGCGGCAGCACGGAGCAGTCTGTCTGTACTTCAGTGTTCTTTACGAATTGACTAACAGTTTGCGGGATTTTCTTTATCAGGCTAGTTCAAGCACCCTTTCTTGAAGCTGCTTTCTAATAATTGACTGATTCTTCAGTTCCTTCTTGTAGTAATCTTCCATATCGCAGACGTCATATTCAAACGCAGCGGACCGCTTTTTGATTCCTTCGCAGTAAAGCTCCCATTGACATAGCCCTTTCATTACACACGAGTTCTCCTCTTTGAGTCTCCGCAGCGCCTCATCTGCATACTAAGCTCCAGACTCAGAGGCAGAGCATTCTTTGGAGCAGGATATTTTGTGTCCTTCTATGTGAGACCAATTCTTTTTCCTACTCCAGCAGGATTTGTAGAAGATGGATATGCACACAACACAGCAAAACAGCTTCAGTTTCTGCTCTTTTCGGAGTGCAGGGGTAGATAAATAAAGTTTTTTCATTCACATGGAAACCAGACATAATGTCTCAAAGAAATCATTCCTTCACCGGACACACTGTATTGCTGCCATACTCTGCAAGTTATAACACAGTATAAAGAATAATACATTATATCAGTAACGTCAGTCGGTCGAAAAATTGAAACTCCCCTCCCCTTGCCCCGTCCGCCCGGCCGCCAGCGGTGCACCACAAATTTTGTGGTTTTGGCAGTGCATCGCTTATGCTTGAGCCGTATACAAGTCCCCTGTAACTATTCGAGAAAATTGCCGGGTGCAGGTGCGCGCGGCACGCTTTAGTTTTGGGAATATCAAGTGCCGACACGAACTGACGATACTGATATAATGTTATATTCCTTATACTGTGGTTATAAGGAGCGAACGACACCCGGTCAACGGGCAAGTCGAACCGAATGTTCTCATTAACCTGTCTATCTCTAAATACACATTTAGAGATACGCAGGTCAAAAGTTTATTCAAAATTAGTGGTGTACCGTTTCAATTGTTTCTTTCATTTCAGTAGTAAGTTTTCTTTACCTTACTCCTAGAAAGTCGTCGTCCTGGACGCCTCTTAATGGCTGTAGAACCGCTTTTGTGAGGCCTTCGCAACAACACTTCTTCACTTTGATCCGAAATCGAACTAACATCGGCACTTGTTGTGCTCAATCTATCAACGTCAAGAGCGCTCTTATCCCGACGTCTTTCTAAGCAGTCAGGTCCAGACATAGACCTAAAAAACTCTCTTAAAGCTGTTATGCAATAAAAATCCGTAGCCTTACCTATTTAAGGGGCCACTACTTAAGGACCATGTATCATCCTTACTGTAAGACTTAATAAAAAGGGGAACCTTATCCTCAGTAACGCTAGTGTCAGTCGATACGTAATTGCTTAAAGGTGCCTTAAGAGTACTAGAGTCTTCTGTTATTGTCGCTGTAGAACACACCTCATTTGTATTCTCTGAAGGGCTGTTGTAAAATAAAGTATAAAAAACTAGACAATGCTGTAATATGTGGTAATAGTTGATGTAAGTCTCTAATCAACCATTCGATCAGTTGAACCATATATATTTTAAAAAATTTTAAGGAAAATTCTAAGATCTAGTTTATCTTAACTTGTGCAAATAAAGTGTTAAAATCTTACCTAGTCTTGGGACTAGTGGTCGATTCACTGTCAGTACTAATCTGTGAAGGCAGAGGAAGTGGCATGGTTTGGTATAACTTTTCCCCATCATCCACCTTCCTCTCCACTTGAAGCAGGTCATCCAGCTCGTCCCAGTCCATATTTTTAACATCCAATTTAGAAGGCAGCGTCACGCTTTTTGGAATTATATTCTTAGGCGAACTTAGATCATTATCAGAGAGACTAGAATCTATAGAATCGGAGCCGCTTTCTATACCTTGAAAAGAAAGAGATTTTCAAAAAAAAACTTAGATTCTGCCGATCCCTGCCCACCTGTATCCGATCTACTAATTTCCAATGTGGTTGTACTAGAACAGGTTGAAATGTCATTTAAACTTGTGTCTCTCGAGATGTTCTGCACATCCTCATCAGTGTCATACTCAGGACTTGAGCTAGCTCGACATGAGTTTCTCTTCCTCACAGTAACGACAGTCCTTTGGTCATCATTCTCTTTTAAATGAATCACCCCCTGGATTCCCCAATGGATACGCAACGAGCCTTCCAACACGTAACGTCCGTTAACTTCGCGGCATCTAATTTCGCCGCTCTTACCCTCATAAAACTGATTGTACACCTTAAACATGCCCGGATTAACCGACCGCAAGTTCTTACAAAACGGGCAAAATTTACCTTAATTTTAGATTCTAAGGCTGACCGAGGCAGTACGGGCTTGCTTCCTAGTTTCGGTGACTCTTTCTTACCAAAACTCGTATGAGATTCCACCCTACTCCCGTGGCCAAATAGCTGAGGTCCAAATAGGGCACCATAACAGGGCACATGGCAGTAAGGCACTCCCTTATGCTCCGCATGCTGTCCAGGATTTAATCTTTTGCCGCACTCCTCGCATCGCAGGCATTCAGGATGCCAGTTGTAGCCTAAGGAGTGCTTGCGTTCAGCTAAAACAAAGAAAAAAATATGCAGGTAATCTATCTACTATAGTATGGCAACCATAATGTTGAGGCTAAGAAACTATTGTTTAGTTGATGTATAGTTATTTAAATACATATTTATTATGATAATTGTTTTGGTTTTTAGTAACATTCACATTATGTATTATTATAGTCAACACCACAAAGATATAATATGATTAAATTTGCTAAATAAAGGTTTTGTTCAAACTTTTTTTAATAAGAAACTAAATTATATTGGTTTACATTCTATAAGTGGTGAGTAAACATATACGGGGTGTTCATTATAAAACTTCATCTAGCAGGCTATGAAATTTTGACAGGAAAGGATGACATAATCAAAATAAATGGACTTTTGTTTTTCCATCCTTTTCTTTTGACATTTCACAGCCAACTAGATGAAGTTTTATAATGAACACCCGTATTTCCACAACTAGCTTTAATAAGGGCTTGTTTATAGAATTTATGAGAGAATTTGTTCTATAGAACAAATTGTTCTATAAAAAATATTATCAAATGTGCTGTGAATTGGGCAGGGTGTGAATGGAATAATAAAGGTACAATTTTTATATCACATCATTCTTTTCTGTGAAGCAAAATGTCTGGTTTTGCTAACTGTAAAACTTAATATTTTAAAATGTGCTTTATTACATAAGAGATTATGGTTTATGATAATATGTTAAATACCTATCTGATTTACTAATTGCTTGATTTCCAACAATATAAAAATAAATAATTAATGGTTTTGAGAGTCTCTTTTCAAATATAAAATTTTTATATTTGAAAGTACAAAAATATTTGTACTTGATGTCCAACATTTATATTATAGCATAAATATTGGACAAATCTAGATTTTTGTTCATATTTGTTGTTTTTGGTTTTTTTAAAATTAGTTAGTGACCAGCCTTGGCATAATAAACTTCCAATAGTTCGACTGTTGTTTACAATCCCAGACAACAAAGCAATAGAACCTTAAAACCTGAGTTGGGTTGAGATGTACCAAAATTGAATCTCAAGTGATGTTTCATAACAAACTAAGGCCTGGGATATCCGATTTCTTATTAGTAGTTGTAATCATACTCTTTTCATCTATAACAACCCTTATAAATAGCATACCCACATAGCAAAATGGATATTTTGTTCACATGGGTTGTAAGGAATGAAAATTAAAAATATGATTCTTCTTATTGTGCCCTGTCAGGTCCCCCTGACGTTGGCAATCACGATGGGGTGCTGATCCCTGTCTTCAGCCACTCTAAACAATTGTTTGAAGCTATGTATGCCTGTCCATTCCCGGATGTTTTTTAACCAGGAGATTTCTTTTCTTCCTACGCCCCTGCGGTTTTCTATTTTGCCCTTCATTATAAGCTGTAGGATCCGGTAGCGATTTCCTCAGAGAACATGGCCGAGGTATTCCAGTTTTTGCCATTTAACTGTTGTCAAAAGTTTACGAACTGTAATTGCCTTGTCTAAGACTGCTTCATTTCTTTGCAAAGCCACCCATGATATTTTTAGCATTCGTCCTCGCATCTGTTTCGCACCACATTTCAAATGCTTCTAAAGGGTTGATTGTGGCAGCTTTCAGTGTCCAGACTTCAGCTCTGTATATCAGCACAGACCAAATGTAACATTTAATCATTCTTTGTCTCAGCTTTAGGTTCAGACTGTCATTACAAAACAGTGATCTCATCTTCCGGAATGTTGTACAGGCTGTTTCAATCCTACATCTAATTTCCCTATCTCGCTCGAGTTGCTCAGTGATGTATCATCCGAGGTATTTAAAATTGGATACTCTCTCAACGTTCTGTCCATTTATCTGTAGTGACGCGTTGAGGTATGGCTGACGACTAAAGACCATAAACTTTGTCTTAGAAACATCTATATTCAGTCTAATTTCCTGTCCCACTGCACTAACAGAATTTATGAGACTTTGGAGACCCTGAAGACCATCACATTAAATTGCAGTAGCATCAGCATAGCGAATGGTGTTAATCAGCTCGCCATTGATTTTGACCCTGAATTCTTTTTCATATAAAGCCTCTTTAAAGACTTTGTCAGAATATAGGTTGAACAACAGCGGAGACAGGACACTTCCCTGTTGAACGCCTCCTTGGATTTGATGTTCATCTGTAAATCTTCCATTGACTCGAATGACTGCCTTCTGTCGCCAGTACTGGTTCTTAATTATATGTAAACCGTTTCCATCAACACCAGTATCTCTCAATATATTTATGAGCTTTTTGTGTTGCCCTCTGTCGAATGCCTTTTCATAACCAATAAAACACACAAAAACATCCTTACATTGGTCTCGACATTTTTGCAGAAGAACATCCAGAGCAAACACTGCTTCTCTGGAACCAAGGGCATTTCTAAAGCGGAGCTGCATCTCGTCTGAATCACTTTCTCATTTGTTTGCATTCTTGATTTTGTTCTTTATTTCCTTGTTTGTTCTTATATTCCTCTGTGTTGTTTTTGCATTTTTGTCTTTCCTCCATGAGTTCCACGATCTCTTCAGTCATCCATCATTGTTCTTTTGGATTGGTGTTGTTTGCTGTGTTCTCTTCCATTATTTTATGTCAAATTTTCAAATTTTTAAAATAAAAATTGTGAAAACTCTGGGCTGTTACATACATCTTGTGTCACCCAGTATATAGCCTTCTTTTGTGTAGTTTATACCATGTGTTTGTTATAACTATGTCATGCTCTTAAGAATAGGTATGATTAGTACAATAAAATTATAAATAAGCATAATTAATTTAAGAAAGTAAACAGAAGAATTGTAATATTGTTATTTAAACATTACTGTAACACACATATATGGAGGTAGAATTTGTACTCCAACTTTTATTAGTCCTAGGGGGTAACATGGAGCCAAGCTTGTGTCCTGTAAAGCTATTTTTATCTATTTAAATCAACAGACACAAAGAAGTTTAAAGGAGTCAAAGCCATGACTTAAAGGTTAATGACCTCTTTCTTAATATTGTTCTATTAGTTAAAAAAAAAATCACCCTGATAAAGGAGAATCAATCACAAAGGTTTTCTATTATTTATTAAATGGCTATAAATGATATCAACATTTGGCTTGAATGTCAATTTATGGTTTCTAAAAGTGTATTTTGAGTTGTGTAGTCAATTAGATGTACTCTGTGGTCATTTTTTCCAACTGTTTATTGATTTTTTACTTCAGTTTTTCATTTAACCTACTATTTAGCAAGAGTAGTCTCAAAACAAGGGGGATGACCATGGGATGGTAGCCACTGGATATTTTTGCACAATATGAATCGAGCTTATCCTAAATTAAGCTGACAATCTATTAAGCTGATAATCAATTAGTGGAAAAAATTAGCAGACGTTACAACATCTGAGTTAGGGTGTATGAAGTTCAGTGTATGTACCAAGTAGCATTCCATGACCCCAAATGAAATCAAGGAGAAGGTTACTAAACTTACCAAAGTAAACAGGCTTCTGGCACTTGTGACATTTCCACATTATTTATTTACAAAAAATGTCTCACCGCAACATACAACAAATTAAAATAATAAACAATAATTTTATGTATTGCTGATTAAAAGCAAAAAAAAATGTTTATAAAATTACTAAAAATTAACAACAAAACGAAAATTGAAAACAGTTCTTACTAATCTGGCAAACAACAAAAATCTTCGAATGTCAGTGTCAACTGTCAATGTCAAAACAAAAGCCGATTTTAACTAATTACTCAAGGCGTATATCAGGTGATCATTAACGCTAATTTGTATTAATAGTCACGTGACCTCCTATACTTAGGAGTTGTGGCGCCACCTAGGACGTTATTAATTAACCAAATTCGAATGATACTTTGTTACTTAAATAATTTCCCGCTCTTTCTTTCTTCTAGTTGTCGCTACTTCTACGTAGGATTTCCCAGTTAATCCGAAAATGGTCATTGTGCAATAATGTTGCACAATGGCTTAAATGTTTAATGTTTCCGTTTTTGTACTTCTTGGCCATTCAATTCAAATTAAGGATTTTGCGCGCTCTCCACTTTTCGCTTTTGGGTGGATTCTCGACAAATCGCTCTGAGAATACGTTTTTTTTTTAGAAAACAAAAGGACAGGTATACTCTTAGACTATTCGGCTTTTATCATAAATCGAGAATTAATTCTTTACGTACGATGGTTCAATATTTTCGGGCGCAGACCTCTTGGGCGTGGTCGACTTTTAGGCAATAGCAGGTAATCGACTTTTTTGCCATTTTTTATATTCTACGTTTTAGGCTGATGTTCTTCCTATTAATCATAGGATTCTATAACTTTGGCTTACAGCGGTGTATGCGATGTATAGCCCTAAAGGAAGCTACAAACGAAATTGTAAAATTTACAACCGAAGATATCTTCAGTATTTTTGGAACACAAAATATGAATGGCATGGTGGATCAAATAGAGCTTCATAAATGTATTGTTTTGAGAAGGAATAATTGAACAAATGAGAAAATTTGCGTGCTTTTCACATAAGTGCACCTTTAAAACGATACATCTCTTACATCGCTGTACGCAAAGTAACATCATAAGATTGTATTACGTTCTTAGGGAATTACAAACGTCCCAACAAAAATAGAACAGAAAATAATCATTTTTTTTCCAAAGTGGGCTTTCTAATCCTGAGACCAAAAAAGTAGAAAAAAAGTCCTAGGCAGTAAAAGTAAAGTCCAAAGTCACCGCTACTGTCATGGTGGCGCATATATAAACGATTTTAATTCAACAAACTTATTTGAACACTAAATGACACCAGATAGACCGATCTGAGTGTATTACCATCTTTACATTCTTATTGAAAAAACAAAGGATAGGAATATTCTCAGAGCGCTTGAGAGCACCACCCGAAAAAGTTATTAGTCAAAATGGCATAGGTTCTCGAATTCTATTAAATATCACGCGCGTCATCATATTTATCTGTCATTGTGACTTTTATTAATTTAGTATTGATAATAATGCTACAAATTTTTAGTTTACCGTAATCTACTTAAACCAACTAAACCATTGGTTATGATTTAATACCATTAAAACCATTGAATAACATTGAAAACCACCGTTCTAACACATTTTATTTATTTTACAAATAATATACACCACTAATTGGGTAAGTACCTAGACCCGCTTAAAGAGGATGAGAGAAAATTGCAAAACTGAATCACTCTGAAATAGACTTCTTATTTCCTGCATGCTTGAAAAAAATATAGTACATGTTACTCGCAGCAAAAGGTCTTTTTGTGCTTCGCCCAGTTGCAGGCCTCAGCTTCGCTTCGGCTCAGCTTCGCTTCGGCTGTCAATCTCTGGGCTCCCGCTTTTACTCCTAGTGACATAATCTACTATTTTTTGTTCGTGTTTTAAGACGAAAGAGAATATTACTTTTTTTTGCTTTGACTTTGAGAGAACTTTGACCACCTGTAACTTTAGAACAAGTCAACCGATCGGACTAAATCCAACTGCTTTTTTGCGTTTCTTGATGACCTCTTTTACAACATTGCACTTAGGTGCCATAAAAAAACACTTCAGATGTTAATTTCATTCGAATTATGTTTGTTACATCATTAGAGAATTGCAAGGGGGTCATTCTGACCAAAACCAGCACAAAAATTCCCAATCTGTTTTGAAATTTTGACCTCCTGTAACTTTAGAACCAACGGGCCGATTGGACTACATCCAAATGTTTTTTGCTCTTCTTGATGTCCTCTTTCACCTCCCATGAACCTAATGAACCCATGAATAAGCTCTGTAGGTGCAATATTTTGGGAGACAGACCCCTTCGGTGTCCTAGACGCGCACTTTTAGAATCGAGTTTTTTGCAATTTTTTAAAAATCAACTTTAGGGCTTAATTTAATTCGAAGTAAGTTTGTTACGTTCTTAGAGAATTGCAAACGCGCCATTCCGATCAAAAACGGCAAACAATTTTTTCCGAAATTTGTTTGGAATTGATCAACAGGGAGGGGGGTTCCTACTACGTCTTTTTTCTCAATTTTCAATTTTGGACTTTTGAAACTTTAGAACTAGTGAAACGATTGGAGTGAGAGTCATCTTTGACTTTCTTCACCTTTGTCTAGCAGGTGTATTTTTCTTTAACCTCTGTACGTCCTTCAATAAATAGAGTTCAAACTCTGACCGATATTTTTTCCAATTTGTGAAATTTGGCTAAACCATTATGCCATGACGATTTTTCGGTATAAGTAGTTTAACAGCAAAAAACAACAAACAATATGTATATTCTTTTACTGCTTTCATATATACTAATACATGTATTTGATATAGTTGAACATTTCTATATGAAACATACAGTACTAATCTACTAATCTAAAATAACTATTTAAAGGTAAAACATGGCTCCACTGAAACGGTCTATTTATTAGTGCAACTTGTGCACAAATTTCAGGTTCTATACACTTTTACTGTCTTATTTGATTTTCAATAGAAGTGTAAAAAATGAATAAGCAGTACTCAGTACCTAAAATATTGTTATTAGAGATATAGTAAAACTGGCCATCAGTTACCAAAACCTTCAAGAAAGCTGGTAGTGAAACAACTCCCATTCCTGCTGCATCCATGACCAAAGGTTTTTGAGATCTCATTATTATGGTTTGGATTTTCTTCTGCACATCTGAGGTATAAGTAAACCAATCCAAAGAGTAAATATCGAATGAGAGTTGCTTGCTCTGCGAATTTACATAAGAGCGTTATTAAAAACCACCTTGCTGGATGCAAAAAAGGGCAACCTACTGTATCAATGACTTTTTGTCCATTGTAGCTAATCGAAAATAGCATTATTAGCCAACCCAACAAGTGCATGGTGAATCTTACAGAGTCCTCAATATCCTTCACCATAATCACCTCAAAACACAAGACGCTCAGCACTACTGAGGTAAGGGAAATGTAAAAGAGCAGAATACTGCTAAAGGCCTTGGAAGTGTCTTGCGAATACCTATTATAAATATGTAAAAATCGTTTTAAAAATAATTAAAAGTGACATACTGAATAATTTCATTGTGATAGTGGACGATCCCTATTAGACGATTCAGGAATATGTCTTGAGGTTGATGTTCAAGTTTGCTAATAAATATGCGAAGATTCTGCAGCTGGTTGACAATATGCATTAGGAAGCTGCAGAGAAGCATGGTCACCACCAATACCACCACCGATACCATGGTGCAGGTGTAAATTTGGTGAAAAAAAATTATTTCGTAAACCGGAGAGTAGTCGAATTTGAAAGGAAAAAGACTTCGAACCACCTGTAAGAGGTATAGGTAGGTACTATAATTCTATCAAAGATGTGTACTAATTATATACTAGTCCACAAGGGATGCCTTGCTCAATCATCTCAATGGTCCTGTTGGCAGTGCATCTGTGCATTCCAACTTGCGGCATGACCATATAAACGAAATTACCGAGAATGCCGTAGAACATGAAGACCTTGCTAATCAGGTTGGCCTTATCGTCCACTTCTTTTGTGGTGAATGCGTTTCCATACTTGTTGAAATTGTTTATTGCCATCTGAAATATTGTAGTTAAAAATTATATTAATACACGGAAATAAAATATAATGGGTACCATTAATCTCATAATCGTGCGCCTGTTTCTGATAAAGCAAACGACCATGTAGAACATTCCAATCAGGCAGTTTAGAGCTATCATGTTCTCGACGGCTTCGGTCAAATTAGGGATGTCATCTTCAAATAGATAATCCCCATAAACATATTACATACCTATTAAACAATACTGGTTATATCCTACCGTAAAGCTGTTTCATGAAATCGGCTAGAATAGGTATGAAACAAGGCTGCAAAGATAAAATCATTATCGAGTCCTGTACAAGTCTCCATGCATTGTAATTATAGTCAACATGGGTTGGCCAAAAACCGCACATTTTCAATACGAAAATGTTAAATTTAAAAAACTTGAAGTTTGTGCTCCTCTTCTGCATCTTACGATTTGTAAGAAAACCAGGTCTCTAAACCCTATTATAGGTGAGTTGCTAGGTACTCCATATTTATCTTATAATGGGTTACGAGATTTGATTATGGTAGTGTGGTAATTGCACATTGTCATATTATGTTTCTCTGATACGTTTAAAGCTGCTAGAGAATTACAAGGCGGGCAGTTAATCTTAAAAGGGAATTTGTAAGAGTATACATTTTTTAAAGTATACTTATATTCAGAAAACAAAATCAATACCCATGCTCCTCCTTATACTTGTCTTGCACCATGCAGGGCAATAACTGCTCATCATTTTTGCGTCATTGAACCAAGAATAAGAAATATTGAATATCGGGAAAAATTAATTGTTCTTCAAGCGACAATACTAATAACTAATAAGTTCATAAGTACGGTCGACAACTCCGGGAGTCGATTCTGCCTCTAAAATGAAGCTAACTTGCTATATAAACCGTGTAGTATCTAATAATAGAGGATGTCAATAATTATAAATCCACTTTTTAATTCCTTGTTTGAGGTGTAAGAAAAAGCCAATTGAAAAAACCAATATTATTTTGAATGTGAACAGTGGGGTACCACCCTTACTGTATACCTACCCAGTAAATAGTTGAACGTTGATTCAACGTTAAAAAAACCTGTAACCAAAGGTTTTTTCAACGTAGTTATGTCCGGTGAATCAACGTTTTTATCAACCTTTCTTAAAACGTTTTATCAACGTTTGCTTAAAACGTTTAATCTACGTTTTCTTAAAACGTTTAATCTACGTTTTCTTAAAACGTTAAATTAACGTTATCATCTATTTTTTTCCATTTACATGAATATAATTTATGTCAAATGAGTTTTACCAGGGTTTGAACTTTGAACCCAGTCAAAACTAATTCGATAAAAATGAGTGAACCTGTTTAATGAATTTTAATTTTAGTTTAAGACAAAAGCTATAAACCTATGTAAAAATGCTGTTAAAAATATACAGAGTGAAATGAAACGCAAATCCCTATTACTGTTAGTAATGAAATAAGTTGGTCTTACCCCAGTTTCGACCTAACTCCTGATCTGGTTCACTTCCTCTCCTTTGAGTGGGTCCGGAGTACCAGGGCACTTAGCTTAATATTTTGTTTTTCTTATCAAAACTTAATCATGGCCTTAATCAAGCTTTTTTTTAAAATATTCTTAATTTTTCTGAAACTTATTTTAAAATTATTCTTTACCTTTTACATCGGAGCACTTAGAAAATCTTTTCAATTTTTTTTTTCTATTCACAACCTAGAAAATTAAAAAAAAATTACAAAAAAAAATGTTAGAATTTTCACTCCTACTTCTGACGCCATTCTCAACTTTATAAAAAAAATTTTTACAAATTTATTTTTTCTAAATTTGAAAATCTTTACGATATTAATGACTTAGAAACATTTTATAAAAGGATACTTTGTATCTTTTTTTTTATGAAAAATTATTTCAAGCTCCTTGACAGCATCTTTATTTTTTAACTTGCAATATCATAAATACTTATTCATTCTTCGCGAAACAAAAAAAAACTTTAATTACTTATTATGTTATCTGCACTTTTGAAAATATTTTATTCTATAATTTTTAGTTTCTTAATTATTCCAAAATTTATTTTTTGACTTAATAAATTATTTTACTTAGCTAAAATAAAATGTTTTTGCAAAAGTAATATTTTTATGGGATACAAACATAAAATAAATATATTAAAATGTTATTAACAATATTTAAAAAAAAAGTATCTCAGAAAATAATACATATAGATAAGTTCCTTGGAATTTATTTATTTATGTATTTATTTTTTTTTAAGTACTTATAAATCTCTAGAAGTTCATATTTTCACATAAATTTCAAATATTAGTGGGACCCGCCTCTGGGTCATCACAAGAGCGTTAATGTTTATTTAAAAAGCCCATACAAAAAAGTGTTTGACCCCAGGTAGCACACTACGTCGTTACATGTCACATCCACAAGACGTCCATTTGTTGACGTATCTCTACGTATTTAATATATCAAACTTTGCATTTTATCATAAAAAAATTCATAACATATTTTAAACATGTTTTATTGGAAATATAATACTTGTGATAATGGAACTGCAGATAGCGGGTGTAGGACAATTAAACAGCTTCACAGTTGCGAATGCGCCAACGTTTCGATCTTTATTTAGATCTTCTTCAGGCCCATTCTTCTTTCTGTCCCTGGCGGTTGATGTTTCGTGTTGTCCTGAACTCGTGTGGTCGTTGCCTGTTTGTGGATTAATCATTGTTTTATTGTTATGTCCGGTAAAAGACATACATGTAGCTTAGGTGACATGCTTCTCAAACCGAATTAAGCCCTGAAGAAGATCTAAATAAAGATCGAAACGTTGGCGCATTCGCAACTGTGAAGTAGCTGTTTAATTGTCCTACACCCGCTATCTGCAGTTCCATTGTATTGAAAAGGACACAAAGCACACATAAACTTGTGATAATTACAAACATTAGTAAAATAGTTATATTTTATAAATTCGTTTTTGAGGATGTACGAGTATATGTTAAAACTTAAAACCAAAGGAAGGACAGCATTTAGGGGTTGACTGGGGGTGACTATAAACTAGGAATAATTTTAAACAAAAATTAAATTTTTAGTACTTACTTTTGGGTAATGTCTACCTCATACACTTTTTTGGATGATTTTGAATTGTTGGAAAAGGAATTTTCCACAACTCACTACTTAAATTAGTTGGCTTGCAAAATACTATAGCCACATTCATCAAAACCAATGGTGGTGGGGAGATTCCAGCCATCTTGTCTCCAATCTTAAAAAATTAGCAGTAAAATCTCAACCTATGAGTGCTCACCTTTTGACGGTAAACAAACGGTAAATAAACAAAACGAAACGAACAACAACAACCAACGTCGTGCCATGGCCGACAATAACATCTCAAGTCTCAAGCAGCCAACAGTGCCGACGCCCGACACGCGTGAGAAGGATAAACCCCGGGAATCGTGGCAATACGTCCTACCCCTCTAAGCCTCGTTATAGGAATATGGGTCGTCCGCCGTTTACGCCAACGCCACCTAGCGCTCAGAGTATGTGACATATATGTAAGCCAACGCCACCTAGCGCTCAGAGTATGTGACATGTAAAACTTTAATCAACGTTATAAATTCAGCCAATATCTAAACATATTCAACACACGTTTTAACAACGTTGATTTAACGTCGAAGAACATAACATGGTTTTTCATTTTCGAAAAAATCAACCGAAAATCAACAGCTTAAAATCAAAGAGACAACTATAAATCAACCGAACAAATGATGTTTTAAAAGACATTTCGCAATCGCTCATTCGTGACGGTTTAATTACTGTCACCTATTTGCAATGTTTAATCAACAGGATAAATTCAACCAATATCAAAACGCATCCAAAACACTTTTCAACAACGTTGATTTAACATCGAAAATCATGATTGTGCACTATTGCTTATATCAACCTGAAATCAACGTGACAACTATAAATCAACGGACCAAACGATGATTCTACGTTGAAACAACGTTCGACTGTTTACTGGGTATATATAAGAAATATCCCATGTTTAAAAATCAACTTTATTACCGATATAATACAAACATATTAGGTACTTATATGTATAATACCTATTATACATTTTTTTTCTTAAATATTAGGACGATATGTATAAAATTTGACCTAATATATATAGGTATATATAGCCAACTGGTGTTTTTAGTTTTGATCTAAAATATCACAATTTAATTGATTTAACCCTTTTTAAACAGGCTACGTCTTCAAGTCATTTCTGTCCCATTGGCCAAAGTCCCCATTTTTTTCTGCCTGACACGGATCTCAAACATTTCCGCTTCTTCGACCGTATCCGGCAGTTTGCAATCTAAAGTCTCGGGAAGTTTAAAGCACAATACGGCTCCCACTAAAGGCGTTATCCCAAATACTAGAGGGGGGATCCAGGGTTGGACGGTGACCAGCGAGGCGACGAAGGGCGCCACCATGGAACCTACTCGGGCGCACATAGACGAGGTTCCCACCCCGATATTTCTTAACATGGTTGGGAACAATTCACCGGAATAGATGTAGACTGTCGGAAAGGAGAGGGCAAGTCCAAACATACCTGAAATACATATAAAATTTTTAAACGTAATAATCAAAACGAGATTACGGTGTCAATCACACGTTTTTCAATGTAAGAAAATAATATTTGTTGGTTCCAGTTGATTGATATACCACGACAACTCACCTACAATCATAAGATTTGCGAACGAGGAGTAAAACATAAATTAGCTTGGCCATCTTATACACAAAAGATCCAAGAATGCATAATATCATTGTCTATATCTACCTAGTCATACAATCTAACGCTCCCAAGTTCCCTACCCTTAACATCTGGTGTCCGCCAGTATTACGACTTTCTTCTCAATTCTCAATTTTGACCGCCTGTAGCTTGAGAACGCCTTGACCCATTGGACTTGATCATTTTTAGAAAAACAAGAGCAAAAGAAAAGAAAGAGCAAAAAAAATTTCCCGATTTTTTTTTAAAAATGTCCAAAGGGGGGGGGGGGTATTACGACAGTTTTGACTGCCGGTAACTTGAGAACGCCTAGACCGATTGGAGTGACTTCGACTGTTTTTTTCATCTTCTTGATGTCCTCTTTCACCCCCCACCATTGGAAGTTCCGTGGGTGCAATATTTTCGGAGAAAGACCCCTTCGGTGGTTGAATTTTAGGCACTTTTAGAATCGCGTTTTTGGACCATTTTTAAAAAACCTCTTTAGGCTAATTCACTCGAATTGAGTTTGTTGCGTTCTTAGGGTCTTACAAACGTGCCATTCCGATCAAGAACAGCAAAACAAATTTCCCGACATTTTTTAGAAAATGTCCAAAGGACGGAGGTATTACGACCTTTTTCTCAATTCTCAACTTTGACCCCCATAACTTGAGAACGCCTAGACCAATTGGAGTGAATTCGAGTGTTTTTTCATCTTCTTTATGTCCTCTTTTACCTCCTACCATCGGAAGTTCCATAGGTGCAATATTTTCGGAGATAGACCCTTTCGGGGGTTGATTTTTAGTCACTTTTAGATCACGGTTTTGGATCATTTTTAGAAAAACCTCTTTAGAGGCTAAGTTTACTCGAATTGAGTGTGATACGTTATCAGGGAATCCCAAACGTGCCATTCCGATCAAAAATTGCAAAAAAAAAATTCCCGAATTTTTTTTGAAATTGTCCAAATTGAATTAAGACTTTTTTCTCAATTCTCAACTTTGACCGCCTGTATAACTTGAGAACGCCTCTACCGATTGGAGTAAAACCAACTGTTGTGATGTTGTATCACTCGCCTACGGCTCGTGTCCAAACTGTCACAATTTACAATCGTGTGAAAAGTGCAATTTTCGACACTAGTTGCACAATATACTATTATTTATCTTTCCACGTAGACATAACAGGCAGATAGATGGTGCTGCAATAAACTTTCCCAAGTTCTGAAAAATTTGGAAATATTCTGGGATTTGAACGTCGAGCGACATCTATTGTAGTTTTAGTTAAATAAAAGTCTCGGTGAAATTGAGCCATTGGGAATGTCTGACTAGATGTATATAGACAATGATAATATCTGCATCAACCATTGCGAATATCTCTGTATATTTGAAATTGGATTTTAACTCATTCAGAATGTAAGTTCTTTTGTCCTTTTTAATTAACTTTCCTATGAGATCTGCTCTGATGTAAAATATACATGGTTACATCATAACCTAAAGGAGTTCCTTCGCCAAAATATCAAGAACGTTATTCTCTATAAATAAACTAGTTCTTCTTAATAAGAAATTATTGAAAGCTTAAGTTAAGTTTACTTACATTAATTAAAAGATCTTACATTGAAAAAAAGCCAATTTCAGAATTTTCAAAATGCCAAAGTTTGTACCAATAATAGGCAAAAACGTTAAGATAAGATAAATAAGGTACAAGTTATTTCAAATATCATGCACATCACGCTAACGGCTAACGAAATAGCAAAATTTTGTAAATAGCTAATAAATATATAGGGTACAGAACTTTTCTTCTCTTCTTTACTCCTCAACTCTGTAAAATGTTTTTCTTTTACTTGATAGCTTTACAATGTTTAATCAGTGTTGTTACCAATTTTAGATCAATTGGTCCAAACTTGGACAGATAAAAAGCATCTTAAATGGAAGTCGTACCTACCTGCAGCACTGAGGGTTGGTTTAAGCCAAGCAGGCTGATCAGGTACAAAACCAATCAGAATAAGTGAAATGCCCGAAAGAATATTAGCTGCAATTAAGGTGTTTCTTCGACCCCAAGCTTTAGTGGCCCAACAGGCAAAGATGGTGCTCGGCAACTGTATGACCGCTGATAAAGCCACATTCAAGAAAATGTTCCCTGTGGAAATAATTAATAGTTATATGTAAAACTTAACACACGAGCATATGAATAAAGATAATAATGGTTTGTTAAATATTACAGTCAAGACTAGTGCTTGTTTGTGGACATAATGGCGAAGGTGAAATTGCGTTTACATGTCTGGCCTTTCGTAATTCGCTTATTTATTTACTAAATGTAACATATGTGTGTTAGTGTTAGATATCATTAATGCAGACAAAAAACCAAAGCTAGAAAGTAGACAGTAATTTATTGGTCCGAACAGACAATTTCCATACCTATTCCCAGATAGAAAGATATATTGTTGGAGTATTTTTATGAGTAATAAAATAGGAATATGCAAGAATGAAGGAATATTTCAAATATATATTTCAGAAACACCTATTTTAATCTTTTAACGTCGGATATATATTCCTGGATTATTCCTGACATACACTTGAATATTCTAGTAAAATCTAGTCTAGTTGAATATTCTACGAATAATCCATTCATATTATGAGTCAGTATAGCTCCACTATTCTAAAAATTTTCCTATAATATTTATAAAATAATCCCTGTGGAAGATTGTAAGAATATTAATAGAACATATTCAGTATTACGTGGGTTAATAAGGAAAAGGAGAGACAATCTGATAGCATTTATTATATAAATAGTGCCTGGGAGTCAGTATTTATAGAATAGAGAGAAAAAGGATTATTAAAGAAGTGACTATGCCACTGATCCATCCATATTTTCAATAACGAAAAACTGTTCATTATTTTATTTATCTACTATCGGATTCTATTTATATACTATACAGTGATATTGGGTAGTGACAGAAGAGTAGGCCAAATTAAGCTATTCAGGCTATGCTACAAGATTTACATCATTATATTGACGCCCTTCTCTTCATCTTCCGACCTGCTGTTGGATGCCCCTGGGTTAATAAGGAGAAGGAGAGTCAAGAGCTCTTAATATGAAAGCGTTTATGCATATAAGTAGTGCTCGAGAGTCAGTATATTTATAGTATAGCAGAGAGAAAAAGGATTATTAAAGAAGTGTCTATGCTACTGATTCCTCCACATTTTCAATATCGAACAACTCTTCATTATTCTATTTATCTACTATGCAATTCTGTTTATATACTATGGGATAGTGACAGAGGAGTCGGCCAAATTAAGCTATTCAGGCTCTCCTATAAGATTTACATCATTATTTTCATCTTCCGCTGAGTCCGACCTGGACTTAACCTGTGTACGTTAACAAAACAGTGGTTTATCTATGCCTTAAAACTCTACTTATGAACTTTCTGGTAGATACTTTAAAAAAATTTCCAAACCACATAGTTGATGTTAAAATTTTGCCATTTTGGTTTTCTAAAACGACATATTAGATTGATGAAGCCCCATTCTCTTACCTCCAAGTTGGCCTATGAATTGTGACACTCCGAAGAAACACAAACCGCACACCAACCAGTTGAAGCAAATCGCCACCGTGTACATCCTCATGATGGGCGTGCGGACCAAATCCAAAATCCGGCCTTTGCGATTCTGAATTTCATCGGGGTCGCCCTTGTGGGCCAAGTACTCCGTGACGTCACCGCGGATATTCTTGGTTGGTAAGTTGTTATGGCTTGCGGCCTTTTCCAGAATTGCTATGGCTTTTTCTTTTTTTCCACCTAAACGTAGTCAACACATAGTATAAGTGAGTTCGTTAGGATGGAGGATGTAGTGAAGAAATTTTTTCTGAAACTCAGAGTTTTTATTTACTTGAACATCCTTACCTGCTAACAACCATCTAGGGCTTTCAGGCATCACCCAATAATAGAAAACCAACAAGAGAGAAGGGATGGAAATTGCCACTTGAAAGTGCCTCCAATCTCTCAGGAAGTAGGAGATCACTGGAAGGAGGAGGTGGCCCAGGTTGAAGGGTATTTGATAGAGAATCCCGATGACGGTTCGCCATTCTGTGCCTAAACATAAAAACATATAAAACGACTAATTTAATTATTTTTATTGTTCTTATAGATAAAAGTTTTCAGTAAAAAAAAACCATCATTGGCTTGACCTCACATAGAAATCTCACGTTATTGAATTCAATTATGATTCCTCTGATTTTATTTCACATGCATAAACAACGATTGTATTTAAATCGATGCAGGAGTATATTAACCTTTCCAAATGCGTTATGCTTGGCTAGATCACAATTACCGTTAGAAGAGATATGGCAACCTAAATAATACGATAGATAAAGTTCTTGTTACGTTTTGACAAGCGCTAATTAAACCATCGTGCTGGATTCAAATTGGGTCGATGGGAACTTACCGATAAGTTCCATGGTCAAGACGAAACTGGTCACCATGGTACCACCGGTGGCTAAAGCTGCCAAGAATCGCATCAGCAGGAATAGGGAAAACCAGGGGGAGAAACCGGCTATCGTTCCAGAAACTGACTGCAAAATTACAGCTCCCACTAAGGGGAGCTTTCGTCCAAACCTAATAAAGTAGCATAATATAAAATTTTTGCATAAACCAGTATTACAGTTTTTGTGAAGATATTGGTCACGGACTATTAACTCTTATCTATTCTGTCCTTTTACAGGCATCAATAGCAGAATTTCAATTTAATGAAAGTAGCTGAATATAGACCATTAATCAAACTGATTTTGGCCACACCTGTATTTTTATTTCTGCCCAGGGCATGACTTGGTGTTGAATGACTTTACATTCGAAAAAAAGTCCTAAAACGACTTACATATTGCAAAGGAAACAAGTATCTCAGTATTCAACGCAACACCCCAACAATATGGGACTTAATTTACCAAATAATCTTTGCCAAATAACGTACCGTCATCCGGGGAATCCGGGGATATATGGAATAGCAGGAGTTTAATGGAACTTTGGGTACTAAATTTAAATTTGCCCCTTTTATTTTAGTTGAGTTCGGTAATAACATCCCGAGCGGTCGGGCTATCAGTCTATCTCACTATAGCTTGTTAAGATTTTGAGAGATGGTCTGTGTCCGGAGCGCTAGGAAGGAATTACCGAACTCGGCTTTTGAAATGTCAATAGTTTTAGTGACTTTTAGGCAGTGTTGCCGATTCGAGCGAAAACGCTCCTTTTGGGAGCATTACATCATTTGTGAGCGGGGCGGGAACTTTGCTTTGATGCGAGGATTCTTCGAGGATCTTCGATACGTATTTAGAGTAATGCAAACGAATGCTCGGCCAAAACAGTCAAAACACCTTCAAAGAAAAAACTAAAAAGATTAAGATATGTCATTTAACTTTTTTGTTACACCATGTAACATTTTCAGCTTGCAGCTCTAGAGCAATCTGCAAACATCTAACTATAAAATCTGGTTCAGTCAGTAGACGTAGAGAATAGAAATACTCTCGGATTGCACTAGAACATCGAGCCAAAATAGTATATTATTCAACGAGCTTTTTATAAAGGCCATTATTCTGTTTTTGGTGAATTTTTAAGTGAGCGATTTTAAATTTTTGAGTTGACAACACTGCTTTTAGGTTTGGGTGAGATTGGTCGATTGGTGTGAAATAGGGCGAATTGCAAAACTTACCAGATTATCTACCGGGTAGATCAGTCACCTGCTTAATACATTAAATTGCTAGATGGCCCTCACATGACCATCAGCTTAAACGGTAGATGACCCGGTGAATTATGGAATTCGCACATAGTTGCAGCATTGTGCCATGTTTGCCGGTGGCGCTCATTGATAGAGATCGAATAAAAAAGTAAAAGGTAAGTTTCTACAATTTTTTCAATTAAAGGGAAATTTTGAGTAGTTTTAAGAAGGGCTAAAACTCTCATCTGTAGCTACCAAAGGATCGAAATTACAGTGCCGGCTGAATGTATTTTTTTTAGTACACAACCTCAACAACAAAAAGCCCTTTTGTTTTTAAACAAATATTATATTTTATTTTTTTTTTCAAACATGTTTTATGAAAAAATTGTTTTTCAGGGTTATATGGAACGATGCCTCGAAAACATAAAGGGCAAATTCCAAAACTCACCAGGTTATCTACTGTTTAAGCTGGTCATGTGATGGCCATCTAGCAATTTAGTGGGTTAAGCAGGAGACTGATCTACCCTAGATTGGAATTTGCCCAAACACGTTCCTGGTACAGCCTACCGAAGAAACTATAAATTTTTCTTGCGAGAAAACGGTTTTAACCGGTAGTTACCGTACCGGTAACAGTGACATTTTCCTCACTACAGATTTTATATCAGTCAGAACGAGTTACAGTTTACAAATCTAGTTCCCGCTAAAACGTACGTGTTAAATTCGAAATTTTTAACAAAGTGGCTTTGTTGGTTTTTCTTATTAAAAGTTTATTTTTTTTGTGATCTATATAATAGTATTTATATATTTTTTTCATCGTTTGTGGGAAACAATTGCCTTTCATTTAATTTCTAATGTCAAAACGCCAGTTACCCCTTGTAACTCTGCTCGCCACTACGGTAAGAGGATTTGAGACCGTTTACTAAAAATTAGACGTCAACGATGTCGTCACGTAAGATTCCCCTACTACCGTTTAATTCGTAAAAACGTTTATGTAAAACGATTTATGTTACCGTTTGATAAACGGTAACCGGCAAAAATAGTATTAATTAGAGGGACGTTTGCGTCACGAGCCGCAGGCGAGGGGCGCAAGTCTCCCGTGAGAATAATGGCCATAAAAAGCGAGTATAATACTATACTTTGTCCATTACGGTCATTGCCTAATAATTACAAATTATAAAATCTATAGGTAGTGTAAATAAAATTATTGAAATATCAAAGTGACACTCGCGTTTGACGACAAAACCGGTGCCACCAGTGCATTTTTTACGCTGCGGCATTTGATATTGCGTTGTTGCCTACTCTTACTGGTTGCCAAGGCGACATGTATAACTTAAATGGCGAGCGAGAATAATGATATTATTCGCGCAGTTTCAAGTCATTTATCCCCCTGACGTTATATGGGCCCTATTTAAGTTTCGTCAACAAGCTGAATGTCAATATGTATATTATTAGGGGTTGTGGACAATAGTATATTATTAATAGAGCTTTTTATGAAAGCCATTATTCCCTTAGGGGGACGTTTGCGTCACGAGCCGCAGGCGAGTCTCTCGTTGCAATAATGGCCATAAAAAGCGAGTATAATACTATACTTTGTCCACGGCCATTGTCTAATAATAATTACAAATTATAAAATCTATAGGTAGTGTAAATAAAATTATTGAAATGTGAAAGTGACACTCGCGGTTCACGGCAAAACCGGTGCCACCAGTGCATTTTTTATGCAGCGGCGTTTGATATGGCGTTGTTGCCTACTCCTACTGGTTGCCAAGGCAACATATATAACTTAAATGGCGAGCGGGAATAATATCATTATTCCCGCTGTTTCAACTCATATCCCTCTGACGCTATATGAGCCCTATTTAACTTTCATCAGTATATTATGAAGTGGTAGTGGACAAAAAGCTTTATTGACGTGCAAAACCTCATGCAAAACATAGAACCAGCTCTGAGGGCCGTAGTTCAGAACAATTTAATGTGCCCAAAACAAAGTTGTATAGTAAGTACGGGAGCCGTACCAGCGACATGTTAGGCCGCCCCTCGGTATTTAGTAAAATCGATGGATCGATCAGATCTACCTCAACCACAAAGAAACGCAGATTCTCTTTTTTCAAGAGAATTCTCCAGAAGATGATCCGCTATCATATTTTATGAAACGTAACCCAGAACTTGTCCAGAGAAATTCAGAGAATATGAAAAGTTCGAGGGCTGATGTCTCAGAAGAAGTGGTCAATTAGTATTTTGATCATCATAATGATGTGATCATCATTATTGATGACCGGGGCAAGCAGCAGGTTTATGTAAAGAAAAGGAATAAACATGCCCGAAGAATAATGGACACCTCAAAGTCCTCTACATTCATTAAGTTTACATGTAGTGGAGTGGATAAAATTTGTACACAAATACCCACAAGTACAATTCGTCTACTAAATAACTCACTACTTAACACTTTATGACCTTCTAATATCGTATGGTACTTTAGCTTACTTACTTTTAGCTCGATTAAATAAGATTTTACGATTACTACTAACGGCGGCGCTATTCGCTTTTTATACAAAATCCTAAAAATGTAGAAAAGCCTAAACATTCTTAGAAGAAAAATAATTGATAAGGGAGACAGAAGAAAAAGGTCGTAAATAACTGCGTCATAAATAAATAGAGCAATTAATCACTCGTGACAGTCCCCATGGTAATAATACAGCAGCGCCCGGATAGGCAGCGTGCCGCGGAGGTCCAACCTCCAATGTTGCTCCGTCTCCACAGCCGCCGCTCACCGTAACAATATATAACCGTTCAAAAAATGGCTGATTCGACAGTGACTTATTTGAATACCGGTTTGAAATTTTCTTTATTGCCAACAATACATACATACACATATGGCCAAGCAACGTTAACAAAAGACGCCTTTACAAAATTAATAAGAGTTGTCTGCTATAAAACAAATAAAAATTTAAAACTTAGATAGTAATAACTATTCAGAATCAAAAATGAAGCTAAAAAATAAGTTAAAATGATGTTAAAATGAAAATGGTATTAAAGTTAAAACAATAAAAACATTTTTGGTGCACCCATTCGTAAACTCTCTTCTTAAAGATTGAAACATTAGTAATACTCTGCATTTCCCCGGGAAACATTCGAAACGCCCTGACTGCTCTATCTATATAGTACGCCCCCTCTCAAGAAACGCCGTTCTGTGGAATGGTACACTCACCTGCTCCCGGCCTCTAGACATGCACTCTGAATGTCTGTGTTCTGCGAGAACAGCCCCATATTTTTCTTCACAAACATAACCAAGCCAACAAAGTAAAGAGAAGGCAGTGTCAAAATTCTCTGATCAGGGAACAGTTGCCTACAAGATGTGAATTGAGAAACCCTCATAGACCTCACAATCCTTTACTGAACTCTAAAGACATCAGCAGCCCCCCGTGGAGCCACCATACTCTAGGGTGGACTGGATCTGCGCAAAGTAAAATACTCTCAATACTTCAACAGAGACAGTAGGTCTTAATGTCCGCATCAAGCCACAGAGTTTTGATAGCCTTGATAGCTTCGAAAGCGGTTTTGCCCTATTTTAGAGGAAAGGAAAGTTGGTGATAACTTGCAGAGCCATTTGTCACAGAGTGTAATAAGATGTTATTACACTCTGAGCGACATCACATAACATTGGCTTTTTTACGTACAATTAACACTCACATCTGCCAGCTGCTCGATGTTGCAGTGGTCCGACCTGTCAAAATGACTTGGAGAAATGTTTTGACACAATGGAAGAAAAAATTTAAAGGAGTCGCCTCAAAAACTGCTTATTGAATCAGTTTCTAGAGACAATTGAACCTAATTTGGCCCAAAACATTAAATCAGGATTTGCAGCTTGTGGAATGATTTCCATCCACAGACACAGGGTTTTATCTAACATAATTCCTGCAGGCTATATCCGACAACAGGCGCCTGTCAATGCAAATGCCATAAAGAATTATTTTATTGAAATAATGCAGATACATACTGCAACACCAGAAGGGCCAAACAAGAAAAGATAAAAAAAATTAATGTTACGGTCGAAAAGTTCGTGTCCTCTAGAGAGTGTTTTCACCATTTTTGTCAGGTCTTTCGAGAAATGCTATGATTGAACCTCTTGTCCATGATCTCGAAGATGATTCACTTTCCGAATCAGATTCCAACTTAAGTGATATCAGTAGTAGTGACATAGAGTGATGATAAAAGTTTTAAAATTCCAGTGCTACAAATCCGTGATATCAGTGTTTTGTGATATGTGAATTTATTTATAATGTAGGAACCAAAAAAGAAAACTCTAAACAGTTTGTATATACAATAAGATCCACAAAGGTGGTAAAGTTGATGTAGAGTGCCTTAGAACTTATAATAGTTGCTTCCCGCAGTGTTAGATAGCAACAGTGTCTCTTTGATGCAAGTCAAATATAAAGTGATTTATTCCTTTACCCGAAATCTTTTTGCTTAGTTTTTATTTACATGTTAAGAAGTTTTTATAAAAATGTTTGCAACCGTTTTTAAACTAATTTGTTTCTTCTTTAGTGCCAGATAATGGTAGTTTGCCCTTGTCGAGGCATTATTTGTTCTCAAGAAATGTGTTTTATTTAGTTAAGTAATTTTGTGCTAACAAGTTTGTAATTTTTTTTACAGTTTTCTCCGTTTTTACATAAGTAGATGTAAAAATAATTTCTGTCCTTATTTTTAATACCAAAGAATTAGTTTTATATTATTTTTTTGTTACCATATCATTAACTTAGGCTCCAACATGACTGAAATAAATTTGTAACGTTGTAAATACCTGTTTTTTTTTCACTGAACACGGTGATGTGGTTCATTTGGAACGCCAACACTTATTTGGTTGGATAACTTTTTAGCTTTTAAACATTTTTTAGTTTTTTCTTGTCAAAAATGTTCCATATAGGTTCCCTAAGATGCCTATGTAAATAAGACCCTCATTTTCTGCGTGTATAGTCTACTCTATTGTGTATAGTTAGTAAAGTACAAATATTCAATATTTATATAAGTACAGTAATTAAGTACGTAATAATATTCATAACATTCAACGTTTGTTGAGGGGTTTAGTAAAAATTTTCCAAAGTACCTAATGTCTACTTTCTACTAGTTAGTACCGCTTATAATTTTAGTTCTGTAGAAACTTAATATGCCCACGTTTACTTAAACGGTGACATCCGGCGAGAGAACGCTTCATTGGTCATTATAAGAGTAATTAGTGGTCATCTTATATATTAAATGTTGAGAGTGGTCAAGATCGCTAAGCGGTATAATAATTTTAACTGGAGACTGGAGAAATTGGCATTAATCACCTTTTACTTTTAATGCAACAACGTCCTCTCATTTTCTCTCTCAGAAATTAGTACACAGAATCATTTGACGAATCTTTGATTTACTTTGCTTGTAAGTGAATGTCGAGTCTTTTAAAGGAAATTTACAATTTTTATATAGAAAATACCTTTCTTCGAACTTTCATTTTTGATATATATCCAACCTTCCACAGACAAAAGTAACTTTCATTTTTTTTTCATATACAGGGATGTTTAAAATTGCAGGACCACAAATAAGCAGGAAATCCTTCAAGTGATAATTTGTTAATTAAACTTGTAGGTACCTATCTATCGAAAAATGCTTCTTGTAACATCATGCATTTAAACGGAACATGAACAATATAATATTGATTGATTGTGCCTCAATATCAATTAAAGTTTACTCAGAAGACCCAGACTCCTTTTAGAAAGTCCATCATCTTCTTGAGTGAGTATGTAGTCTGAGTATGTAAGTTCTGAAATCTAAGTGTTTCAGTTGAAGGACATTCACTCAGGATGTGTGCTAGTCTTCTATGCAAAGTCTGCATTCGGCATTGTCTGCCAGGCCTATCATATGCATGTATTTTAATCAACAGTGGCCCAGTGTATGCTGTTGTCTGTCGTGGTTTAATACGTCTTTTGTCCTTTTCTCACAGGATCCTTGTATGAACGCCTTTGAGTGGACAAGGCCCGGACTGTCTATCCAGTAACGTTCGGGCTTCCGGTTCTTTCGCCATCTGGATTATTGCCCTCCTCGATACCTCTCTTGCGATACCCAAGACCGGTTCAGGCCCTATGAAGGTTTGTGATCTGGAATTCAGATTAAGGTTAGCGTATTATGCTTTCAGTATGTGTCGAACTCTCCAGACAGTTCTCGAAGAGATCCTGCTGAAGTCAAGTGCATTGAGTGCCACTTATTGACAGTCCGTATATATTTTGATATTTTGTCCAGTTTTGATTGCTTATCGACCTGGCAGATATTTCATTGGCATGAAGCTCCCCCTGAAATATTGTTGCGTGCTTTCCCAGACTCTCCTTGAGTTTGTACCTCTGTCCACCGCCATACGGCCCAGCTAGCTCCCACTCCCTCGGGAGTCTTCAAGCCATGCACGTACCAGCAGTGGTGCCCGCTCAGTAGCCTTAGTTTATTCCGGTACCATTCCTCCTTTGTGGAGGAGTGGTCCCAAATGATCCACTAATGGCAGACAGGCTTGACTCTGAAAGTTACTCAGTTTGCACCTCGCACTTCTTTGTCCGCCTTTGGAATGGCAGACAATGGATACATACGTGGTCATTAGTCTATTGACTGTGACACCACACAGCCGCACAGCAGCACAGCACACAGCAGTGCATTAATTTGAGTTTTTATCCCCAGTTTTTTCCGCAGTACCTTTTGCATGTCCACAAGGACAATTTAGCCCTGCTGATCATTCTTTCCATATGTGCATTCCAGTTTAGTATTACGCATAGATATCTAACCTCGTCAGCAAATGGAATAGTTTTGTCCAGCAAAGAGGGTGGCCCCAAAGAGTGCAATTTTCTCCTCCTTGTGAACGGAAGCACCACTTTGTTTGGTTTGATAGACAGCTCCCCAAGACACCACTCGTAGCGTAGATGATACTGAACAGTATAATATGGTGCTGTTCTATTTACTCTTGAATAGTTTTTAAAAAGCATGTGTAAACCAGTTTTCTATTTTTTTTTACCTTCTTGAGTCTTAGTATTCCCTTATTGAATTTAAGCATTTAGTACTTACCTATTATTGAGAGACATTCTGAGATTCGTGTTTTATTTAATGAACTAATAGGCAAATAAAGGTATTCGTATTAATTATTATGGCTATGTTCCTTAGAAATTAGCGAGTGGTATTTGCTTTTACCTAGAGTTTATAAGAAAAGTCAATAAAGCGTAGGAAATTCAGTACCGGTATGATGCGATCATCATTTATCTTGATCTAATATAATCTCTCCTGGCTCTGTCTTTTCAATTTTTAAGGATAATACAAGTGTTGTGTGCGCTTTTTTTAAAGGTGCTCATCGATAACTTTCCTGGAAAGCTACTTTCTCCCTTTTTCTGTAATAATACACTTTTTATAGACATAGAAGATGTAATGAAAAGTATCGTAACTCATTTTATCGACAACTCGTACCAATCAAAATATACCAAGAATATATTTGTTCAACAAAAAATCAACTTAGAAGGACATTAATCTATTCACAGATCTCAAACCAATAAGCAATTTGGCAGGTTAATGCATTTTTGGCAATGGCCGACGTCTCACCCACATATAACAAATAATTGATATCCCCTGGATATTCAATGGACATACAGTTTCACACATGAATGTCCTCAATGATATCTATTGGATAACTACACGATATCCATTGTACATCCAACGGATATACATTCAATGGCACTACTGAACATTCACTGAACATGCAATGGATGTTTATGAAAATACGGAACTGGACATTGGCTTCGTTTATTCCTGCTATATTAATGGTTAAAATAAGTTATACAGTTGAAACAATGATTCTAGTGATCCTAAGTATATATTTGACTGATGGTTGCTTGGTGTAGATCAATGAAACTACAGGATGTAGAAACCCTGTATATCGACGTTTCGGCACTAAATTAGTACCATCTTCAGGACAATACAACACACACAAGCCTTGTACTGAGTGGCTGAATGGTCCTTTCTTCTTGATGTTCTAACAGTATAGTCAAAAAACAAAAAAATATTAGTATAAATAAATGAAAATATCTCGCATGTTTGTTGAGTCTGACACACAGGAAGTGGCTTGTGTTGTATTGTCCTAAAGATGGCACTAATTTAATGCGGAAGCGTCGACATTATACAACGTTTCTACATGCTGTAGTTTCATTGATCTTGATTGATTCACGACTGAAGATGACCCAAAATGCAAATTTGGTGTTTTTCGGAAAAATTCAAGTTAAAAATAGGGCAAAGATCGCTTAAAAATAACTTTAATAAAGTATAAAAAAAATGCAATTTTGAATCCTTCGGAAATTTTTTTTAGATGCCACGCCCACTTTTTGTAAAATTTTGATGAATAGTTCGCTCATGCATAAATTTTCCCATAAGAGGAGAGTAATTTTCAAAAAATTTCAGCGGGAAATTCCACGTTGTCTAGACAACGGTAAATTTCCGTTGTCCTATATGATTGCCCATTTTGACTGAGAATGTCAGTAACAACTTCATTGACCGCCTGCAACTTGAGAACGCTTCGACCGATCGGAATGAATCCAACTGTTTTTTCCTCTTCTTGATGACCCCTTTCTCCTCCCATCATCGGAAGTTCCATAGATACAATATTTTCGGAGAAAGACCCCTTCTGTGGTCGATTTTTAGGCACTTTTAGAATCGCGCTTTTGGACCATATTTAAAAAAACCTCTTTAGAGGCTAATTTCACTCGAATTGAGTTTATTACATTCTTAGGGGATTGCAAACGTGCCATTCCGATCAAAATCAGCAAAAATAATTTCCGAAATTTTTTTTAAAATGTCCAAAGGGTAGTATTACATCATATTACATTTTTCTCAATTCTCAACTTTGACCGCCTGTTACTTGAGAACGCCTAGACGGATGGGAGTTAATTCGACTGTTTTTTCATCTTCTTGATGTCCTCTTTCACCTCCCACCATCGGAAGTTCCGTGGGTACAATATTTTCGGAAATATAGTCTGTTCAGCGAGGGTTCAATATTACGTCATAAATTGTGATGTCATACAAAAAAACATGTCTGTCTCTGATAAAATGTCAGTTGAACAAAATGTCAAGTTATGTTTGTAAACACGGGCAGGGTATCAGTTTAGTCTTTTGTGCAAATATTCCAAAGTTTTCCCATTTCGGTTATTAATTCAGAAGGAATATCCGCAGCAGCTTTACCATAGACACCTGCTATGATTCACACGGCCATGGATGTAGATCGTAAGATATGGACAAAATCGGCCCAAGATATTCTGAGTATTTTTGTGTGCTTACTATACCTAGAAGTGCTCACAACTTGTGTTGTAAAACCAACAAGCAGAAACACTTGTAGTCTGGCCGCCAAACATATTTTTCCTTTTTTCGTTCGAATGCACCCTTTTCTGCGGAATAGTTCAACACGTGTCCGCATGAATCCATTAATTTGATAAAAAAAACTGCTTGACGTTTATTGTATATTCAATTCTTGAAATTTGTCTTAGAATTTAATTAATGCAATATGTGATAATAAGACCTGCAACATAAATAACTTAAATTGAGTACATAATCTAACTAAGCGTGGGCAATATAAGACATGCAAGATAAATAACTTAAATTGAGTACATAATCTAACTAAGCGTGGGCAATATAAGACATGCAAGATAAATAACTTAAATTGAGTACATAATCTAACTAAGCGTGGGCAATATAAGACATGCAAGATAAATAACTTAAATTGAGTACATAATCTAACTAATCGTGGGCAACTTTTTTAAGACGCCTAACCGCGGTTTTGCTATTATCTGTGTCGCATGCATGCATTGTTCTTCCACATTTTTTCTTTAGTTGATTCAGTCAAACACCTCGCTAATTTTGATTAAAGTTTTATTAATTTCCACAGAAGCGGATCTAGCCTTTAGGTGACACCAGGGGAAGATATTTTTGTGGACCAGTAGGTGGTTGTTCAAGAACAGGGGCTTCTTTTCAACAATTGATAGTTCCTTCCGGACGTACGTTGAAGGAATTTCTTCCGCCGCTTCGTCGATTGTAACTCCTTGTTTCTCCACTATCTTGGAAATTTTCTCCGGTTTTCCTTCACACAGTAGTTTCTTCTACATGATCCCTTAAAAGCGGTTCTTTCGTTTCTATCTTTAGTTCTATAAAAGCTGATGGACTCGGATTTCTAAATTTTCACGACATTTTGACATTAAGCGTCAAACTGACTTTAGCTGGTGGTTTTATTATTAATAAAAACTAATAATACGCCTGCTTTTTTGCAATCTTTTTCTAATGAAATGAGATGAGCAATGTGACGTCATATTGAACCCTCGCTGAACAGAGTATAGAACCCTTCGGTTGTCGATTTTTAGAATCGCGTTTTTGGACCATTTTTAAAAACCCTCTTTAGAGTCTAATTTCACTCGAACTGAGTTTGTTAGGTTCTTAATGGATGACAAACATGCCATTCCGGTCAAAAACAGCAAAAAAATTTCCCTAAATTTTAGAAAAAATTAACAAAGGGGGGAGGTAGTAGTATAGAGGAAGTATTACCACTTTTTTTCAACTTTGACCGCCTGTAACTTGAGAACGCCTAGACCGATTAGAGTTAATTTGACTGTTTTTTCATCTTCTTGATGGCCTCTTTCACCTCGCACCATCCAAGTTCCATAGGTGTAATATTCTCGGAAATAGACCCCTTCGGTTGTCGATTTTCAAGCACTTTTTGAAAAGCATTTTTTTATCATTTTTCTCTCTAAAGATTTTTTTTTCTCGATTTACTTATTATATAGGAAGTTGTTCATATATGGACGAAACTTGACGTTTGCTAAATTGTTGATTTAACATTTTGAAAAATTATTATTTTTAAAGCTTTTCTGAGTAGTAAACTTAGTAAAGTAGGTATTACTATAATATATTTCATCCTTAATAAGTGACCTTATCTTAATACCCCACAAACAAAACAGTACTATGGGTAACTAGCTTAGCATAGTCCAAATAACGGATACTCTGAGCAAATACGTGCTTTCATTAGGTGGGTACTTATCGCTGTACAAAAGATCATACGATAAGCCCTTTTCGGTCATGTGTTTGTTCTACTTATTGGCAATCTTGTGATAAATCTTGTAAAGATCTACTACTAAAATCAATTTAATTTTATTGTAAATAGACAGAAAAAGTGGGAGGCCGCAACGAAGCCCTACGGTGGAGGAAAGGGCTTTTAGTAGCTTGAAAAGCACCAAAGAAAGGCGAACATCTTTCCTGGAGAAAGATAATGAAGAGTTTGTTAGATCGCTGATAACAGGAAAGAAAAAAAAGAGCAAGGTGGAGCAGGAAAACCCTTCTCAAAAAGAAGTTGGATAAAAAAAGGACTAAGGGATATTAATGGGACCCCGCCAAAAACTATGAAAATAATTTGGAAATAAATCATTATTGATAAGGTCAGCACCTCAAAACAAACCTAAAGTAATGCAGATCGCGTCGTTTCAGGAAACGCAACAGGAGAGGAAGAGAATATAAAAAACCACTTGGATATTTCAAAGCTACAGAACTTAATTAAGAAAATCTAAAAAAAAACAGCAAACTTGGACACAATTATTTAAAGAAAATGGCAATACAAAAAAGAAATCAAAGATTCAACCATCACGCTATAGAAAAGTTGAAACGTTTGAGCTCTACCTCTTTCAAACTTGATTTTCTCTAGAGTTTTCTGATTTTCCACTTTTCTTAATTCGGTGCTTTTGTTTGTTCTTTTATCCTTCATATTTTCTATTCTTATCCGTTGCCATGTAATGCTTTGTTCTTTTATTTTTTTACCGATCTAAATTGAAATTTTTCTTTTAAATATATGTGTTTCAAAGTTTTTTTTACTTAAAATTAACTCTCGAAAACGAGTAAATAATTTTAATATAAATTCAAGTTTATTGTGACAATTTTGGTACAAAACTCACTTATTAACGATTGATAAGTCCTGATTTTTCAAGATTTTTTTAAAACAGTTTTGATCCGAAATAGAAGTTCTACGGAGAGGAAAACGATGATTATTGATAGAATTATCTAAGGACCAATTTTTAGCAAATTTTGAAAGTTTGTAGGTCTACATTTTGGCCTGCAATTAGAAATATTTTAAGCTGTGTGTTTTTTCTTAAAGATTAATTAATGATTTCGGATTTTTTTTTAAACGGCTGTGACCGGAAATAACACTTTTATAACGAGTCAAACATCATTTTATATTGAGAAAACTTTAATTCGATTTTTTTTAAATGTGAGATGATTTTGGCCCAAAATTTTAATATTTTAATTTTGTGTTTTCACCGTGTCTTTGCAACGAATAAATTATTTTTTAAGTTTCTTGTATGGTTTTGGCTCGGAAGAAAACTTTTCCAACTAGTCAAGATCATTTTTTTTTATTGAAAAAGCTTTGGTACGATTTTCTGACTTTTAGAGGATTTTTTTCATTTTTCCCCAGTGTTCTTTTATTTTTCTATATTTATTCTTTGCATGTTTTATTGAATGTTTTGTTTTTTCCATTTTTTTACCGATCTAACCTCGCCTTCAAGGTACTTTCTTCGCCTAAAATTTTACTTTAACAACGAGTACAGAAAATTGTAATAAAAAACAATTTCATTGAGATACGTTTGGCCTAAAACCGTGTTTTTGTAACGATTAATGATTTTTTTAAGTTTCTTATATGGTTTTGGCCCGAGATAAAACTTTTTCAACTAGTCAAAGATCATTTTTTATTGAAAAAGCTTTGGTACGATTTTCTACGTTTGGAGTTTTAGAGGATTTTCTGACAAAATTTGAAAATTTTAATTAGGTGCCAATCAATCTATTGTGGAACTAATTGTTTCCATAAGTTTCTGACATTTTCACTTTTCTTAACTAGGTGCCGTTGTAGTTTTTATTTTTTTCATTTTTTTATCGATCTAACTTCGCCTTCAATATACTTTCTTCACCTAAAATTTTACTTTTTAACAACGAGTACAGAAAATTGTAATAAAAAATCAATTTCAATGAGATAGTTTTGGCCTAAAACCGTGCTTTTGTAACGATTAATGATTTTTTAAGTTTTTTGTACGGTTTTGGGCCAAAATAGAACTTTTCCAACGAGTTAAAAATCATTTTTTGTTGAGAAAACTTTGGTTCTTTTTTTTAAGTTTTAAGGATTTTGGGACCAAAATGACAAATTTTATTATTTGTATGGACTTATTTTTTTCCAAAATTTTCTGATTTTTTTGCTTTCCTTAACACATACTTTTGATGTTTTTATTTTCTTTCTTATTGTTCTTTTATTCTTCATTATTGTCTTACCTTATTTTCTGTCTTTTCATTGAATGTTTGGTTCTTTAATTCTTTGCATCGATTGAACTTTTCTTTGTGTTTTAATCGGGCGTCTAGTCCGGCGTTTAGTCCGGCTAGAAACCTCTTTTTAACAAAGTTTATTGTATGTGATTTTGGACCACAATTAGAAATATTTTAAACTGCGACCCTAACTATTTGTCACTTTTGGACGGATTTTTTCTATAATTTAATTCTTCTATAATTAATTAAAGCTTTTAACTTTGTGTTTAGTGGATACATAAGGGAAATATTTGGCAAAATGTATTACAAATTTGCGTATAATAGCCCCCTAAAATAACTCCACATGCGACGAATTTATGATAAAAAATATTTGCCCCTCCCCCCGTTGAGAATATAGACAGAGGGTGTCCATGAGTTCAGGAATAAATTTCCTTTTTTCCTTTTTCAAAATATGTATTTCCGAAAGTGGTCAAAACTTTGCTCAGATTTAATTGTATTATACTTGTATCTTTTACGGTTTACGAGATCCCAATGATAAAGCGGAAAGAAATTTGGTGAAAGATCTCAATAGATGTCGAAATGTCGGCACTTTACAGAGTGTAGAGGGTTTTTTTGCCCCTGTATGAAAGAGGAAGGGAAATAAATTAAAACAAGGAGCGTTCTACGGTAGGAACTAGTATACTGCTTTGTCCTGCACCGGCGTCATACCCGAAAGAACCGTTTCGGAGCAAGAGAAAGAATAAAGTGATAACTGAGGAAGTTTTTAGGCCAGATTGTACCAGTCACCCTCAAAGTCGGGTTCAGCTAAACTCGACTGGTACTTCAACCCGCCCATAAGAATCGCAATGCTGTAAAATTAATTTCATTTGTGACACTTGCTGACAGCAATGCTTTTTTTATGGGCGAGTTCATGTACCAGTCGAGTTTAGCTGAACCCGACTTTGAGGATGACTTGTACAATCAAGCCTAAGTGGGGAGTGGAGTTCTCCCTTAAAATGATACACAAATGACGAATATTTGTTAGCATTTCATTTTGAGACATTTGTAATAGAGCATAAGTCAGACCTCAGTTCTCGAAAGAACTCAGTTCTTCAGACTCAAGAATTGGACTCCTGGTCCCGTTCATGACCGCGGCGCAGTAGACCTCCATCAGGAGCCTGATTCTTGAATCAATTATTATATAAACTAATTATTAGAGGGATGTCACTCCCTGAAAGGATTTTGTTCACGCAGAGCCAAGAATTAGGCGACGAGGGGGGCGGGAAACTCTTAGCAATTTTTTTCCAGACTACAGATCGGATCTTACTTTGGGAGACTTTGTTACCAAACTTTTAAAAAAAATGGTACTCACTTATCTGATAAGTAGCCAAAAACCATATTGCCAAACAAAATTCCCAACATGGTAATTGTCTGGGCCAAATCCGTCAAGTACTGCCGGTTGCAGACCAAATCCCATTCTGATTGAATCGTCTCCGTAAAAATTGTCCTGAAAAAAAAAGTGAGGAAAAACACTTATTGAAAAGTAGAAGCTAGGTGTGGAACCTGGCGACACCTACCGTAGGTTTTAAAAACTGCGATGGACTACAGAGAAGTTCTTAAAACTCACGGAGGGTGTCGCCAGGTTCCACACATCGCTTCTACACTATTTTTTTATAAACTGACACCTTGAGGCCATTGAACAAAAACATGATTGTTAAGAAATCTTTCAACGAAGCTTTCTTAACAATTATCTTTTTGTCTACTTTCAACGAGGTTTTGTTTATATATACAGAGTGAACCGTAAGTGTATTTTTTGGTATTAACTTAATTTTGTTTCAACGACTCCCCTTGTGTTCTATTCAAGATTATTTTAAATTTAATTAGGTATTATTTGTTTCACAATTAGTAGTCAGAGTTTTTTCTCAATGAAATAAATTTTGAAAAATTACGACGACATCCTCAATCTGGCAATATTTTTTCCTTGAATAAAATCATATTATCTTCTAATCCAGTTCCACAGTGCTGATGTTTTTAATAATTTTATTTTTTTTTAATGCAACAAGTGAAAATGCTCATTAACTAAAGCTCATTTTGGTACTTTTCTCAAAAACTATTGAAAACATAGTTGGAGTTACAAAGAGGATTACTACAATTTGCATTTTTATATTTTATAATGAAATTCTTTACAGTGACATGGTCATCATTTGTAAGCACATAATATGGTGTGTTATAACCTTTGAAAAAACAAAAGAAGCAGCATGAATAGTGTTCATTATTCACGCTGCGTGTTTGGTGTTTTCTTTTTCATTATACATTTCATGCAATGACCTAGCAGATATGGACAGAGCCAACAAATGCCGATATTTCCCTAAAAATGGCCCCCCTTTTTGGCCGGAAGTCAGTCGCTTTAAAGGTTCCTCTGACATATGTTGTCGTCAGCGCACGTCTTACAAGCGTCATAGCAACTTACAGCCGAACCGGATATTGATTGTGGCGATTGTTTTTGGTTTTTGTTACATTGGAACTTAAGTTTTAGAAAACCTTGGAAGTAGGTCACCTAAGGGCTAGGAGTCCTAGGGCTCTAACTAGGAGATGGATATAAGCTCAATATCCAATTTGATTGGAAATAAGTAAAAATAAAAATAATCACAGTGACAACTGTTTTGAAATAATTTGACGTTCTATTGACGAAAATTATTTCGTCAATAGAAATAACGTCAATAAGTCATAACGTAAGCCAAATAGTCATAACATGAGTCAAATAAAGAATATGACGTCAATAAAATATATATAGAAACACGTTATGACGTCACTGAGTCGTCACTTCCGCCGGAAGTCATCAGTTCAAAAGTTCCCACTACCAAAAAGAGGGGGGAGGGCAAAACTGTAAAACAGGAGGGGGTCTCCAGATTAGCTCAATGACTCCATAAAAATTGCGTCCAGATACCGCCACATTGGAAATTACAAACACTTCGACTTTTCGTCACTCGAATATTCACAATCCTTTGAGCTACCCAAAAAGAACATTCTTTAAGTAATATGAAGGTAACATGAATGTAATGTTCTCTGGAAGAATGTCCAAATAGTAACGTTCTTGTGAAGACCCCACATATCACGTACTTTTCAGTATGAGAATATCACATGACAAGGAGGTTACTACTCCGAATGATAATATTTCACATGTTCTTGTCCTGAAAGGCTTATTCTTGTTAGGTAAATGGGTCAAGTAAATGGTGCATGTTTCTCATATCACAAAAGAATGTGTTTATCACGTAATAATCATATGCCACGTTACATAAATTGCACGTTCTGAGAACCTGAAAAGAATGTCGCGGGATGCGTTCTTCTCATGTGATATTCAAGTTCCAAATGATGATTTTTCACCTCAATATCACATTTCATCTCCTCGAAGGCATATTCTAGTCAGATGATAAGAATGTAAAATTGCTAAGTGGGTACGGGATATTAAATAGAAAAGGAGTCATCAAGTTATTAAGAAGGTACTTTAACTTCATATATTCAACTTGATACATTTTTTTTGATCACTTTATATACTGGGTGTTCATTAGAAAACGTCATCTAGAAGGCTATAAGTTTTTGACAGAAAAAATGGCATAATAAAAGTAAATAAACTTTTGTTCCTTCATCTTTTTCTTTTGACATTTCACAGTGAACTAGATGGACATTTTCAAATGCCCACCCCCTATGTATATAAGCCATTCAGTTATTATTGTCGTCAAGTAGGCGTTGAAAATTTGACTTTGACATTTTTATCGTATCTTCTCAACATGTGCTTAAAGGAGATGGGTATTAAAAAATGAAGGTTTCAAAGGTAACTAGATGACAAATATAACTGAATGGGTAATACGTACTGTCTCAGTTGTTAATCACACAC
This sequence comes from Taphrorychus bicolor, assembly GCA_951812265.1. Classification (NCBI taxonomy): domain Eukaryota; kingdom Metazoa; phylum Arthropoda; class Insecta; order Coleoptera; family Curculionidae; genus Taphrorychus; species Taphrorychus bicolor. Next base: position 33,321,153 of record OX638297.1, read on the forward strand.
CGTATATAGAGATTTCAATGTTTCCCATACCTGTCAAAAGTACGTGAAGTACAGTTTTTGTCACATTTGTCCAATTCAGCATCCGAAGAGCAGCTGAACTCCGTCCTGGGGGCTACGAAAACTATGCTCAATTGGTGCCAGGCAACTGGAAACTTTACCAAAAATATCGCCAGACATATCCAGATATGCCATCTTCCTAACACGCCAATAGACTTTTCAACTATATCGATGTGCGCGTGTTGATGGTGCAGTTCTTTTTCTTTTGTAGCTGATTGGTGATGGTCGACAGTACCATTTTGCACTATAATTAAGATTCATTGCTGCTATACTCATCTACATCTACATATCTTCGCAAGTATTACGATTTTTAAACATTCATTGTGTCATTCAAAAACCTGATTTTTTGGAAAATATGAGGCACTTTTGATTTTAAAAAAATATTAGTAACTCAATAGTTTTTTGATAGAAAATTAAACAGTCTATTTTCAAATTATTTATTTTTAAATTTTCAGGGACGAGGACGCAATTTATAGCCACCTTGCAGTGCAGACTTGAAGCCTATAGATTATTTCGTTTTGAGTCAGTTGGAGAAGTCTGTTTTCAATCCAATTCGTGGTATTAATCACTCAAAATAATTAATAATTGAAACCTGGAACCAGTCTACATCAAAGACAATTACTTTCTGCATATGGTGAAGAAAACCACTACAAATGGTATCTAATGCAAATATAGATATGTTGAAACATACATGTGATTGTATGCCTACTTACATTTTTTGTATGCCTTTATTTACCATCCTAAAACCATCAAGTTACTAAAATTTTTTTTAAAACAAAATTCTCTAAAAATTGCGTTTTTCATTCAGATGAAGAAAACTTCAAAAATCTTAATAACTAATAAAGCTGTGTAGCCCATTGTGTATACGATCAACGGTTCGCTTGATTGTCTATTGTTTATTTAAACAAAAGTAGAGAAACAAACATTCAAAAAAGGTCAAGTGTGATAAAGGAAAACAATTAGCAATAAGGCAGCAATTAAATGGATCAAATGTCTACATATTATATTTTTTTCGTCAGTTTCTCACTACATACGTAATGGTGCCGTGGACTTTAACCACGATAACATAGGATTTATGAAGAACGGAGGTTGGGTTTGCGTATCTGGGGTCAAGAAAAGCGTTTGCAGGAAGCAATATATATTGAAAAGAAAGATATACAGGGTGGCCCAGCCGAGAGTGATCCATTTTTATTGCTTTTAACTCCTAAACCACTCGTGTTAGTCAACTGCGGTTTACGCCGTTCTTTTTCTCTTGGTCTAAATTTTTTTCTTTTTTGTTCGTCATTAAAATTTGGAACTATTTTTAGTGAACACCCTATATATTGCAATGTCACAATTTGCAATCGTGGTATCCACGTACTAATGAACATAGGAATTCAAACTTGAAGTTTCAAAAGTAAAAAAAATATAATAAAAATCCTGATGCCATTTTTTAATAACGTCTGTGATTGGTGGATTTCTTTGAAATTTAGCTCAAAATATCCTTTGTATCGTTATTATTGATCTAGAGTTTAGTTAGTAGTAAATCAAATTACTTAATTTCAAACAATAGAACCTTGTATACAGCATATTTTCTTGTTTTATCTCATAAATTATGTTTATGCGTTATTACGTTCTATCTAATTTCTTGGAAAATTACTAATAAAAAATGCGGTATCACAATACTCAGATTTCTATTTTATTTTCTTACAGATAAAACTTCAAAGATGTTTAATGGTAGAAAGATGCGCCTGGGTCAGGACTCGTAATGGTGAGGTTGCAATATAGAGGGTGCTCCATTAAAAATAGTTGAAATTTTGACGTCGAAAAAGGCATTTTCTTAAATTTTACTACTAATGAGTGTCGTCAAATTTGATATCAACTAGAAAAAAATTTATACCAAAAGAAAAGAAATGGTGTAATCCGCAGGTGGCTAGCACACCTATAATTAAACCATTCACTTATTATTATTGTCATCAAGTAGGCGTTGGAAATCTGACTTTGACATTTTTATCATATCTTCTCAACACGCGATAAAATGAGATAGGTAAAAAAAATAAAGATTTCAAAGGTTACGAGATGACAAAAATAAGTGAGTGAGAAATAGTTTAAAAGTTATAAGAATTTAAACTGGGTCATTCTCAGCTGGAACACCCTATATTATGGAAAATATAAATCACTCTTCTGTCAGCAAATAAAGTGCTCAGTAGAAATATTTTTATATATTTTTTTTGTAATAATTTTTGTTTTAAAGACTACTAGAAACTTTAAAAATAATAAAAACCTAAAATAAACATCCCTTTCGTCGACACGGTAGATACACAGGGTGTGATTCAGGATGTATTTGGTTAATTAAAGTGAATACCAAAGAAAAAAAAAAAGATAGAGACTTTTATGATATCTAATTCGAAGGACGTTACTTGGTTCTATAGTTCCTGTTCAGTTTTATAAGGTTTGGCCTGTAATGAGATTAATTAATTAAATATAAGTTTTTTCAACACCAACCAAGCTTGACGGTTAATTGAAAATTGTATCAACATTAAAATTCCTTTTATAGGTAGGTACCTAACATGCAAAAAAAATCAATTCCTAAATAAAGAAAAATCTACTTTTTTTTTTGGTGATAATAAAGTCTGGATCAAAAATCGCTTGGAGGAAGAAAATTACTAAACATTTTTTTCAAATACCCAAAACTTAACTGCCTAATTGCTTCCAATCTACATAATCAAAGAAGACAGTTACTCTTGCCTAGAAATTACAGTTCATTAAGTTTTTGATTGGAAGTAAAAAAAGCAGCTAAAAATGTAATGAATTATACAACAATAAATATTTTATTTCTACTTACTGATGGTTCAAAATCTTCTCGGCAACCGCTTGTTCTCAAATTATCAGCTCTGCAAGGCAACTCTATATAAGTTCACTCTGCATGCACCAACAAATTATTGAATATTGAAACAATGACGAAATGAGGGATAAAGAAATTATGCCACACAATAACAAGGAAATGTCAGAACCGAACGCCGATAAACTTACGCACTTTTTGAATTCAGAACCAAAACAATAGCGTTCCTTCGGAGCTTATCATATAACCGCCTTATTGCGAGCCGAGCACCGAGAACCAACTGATAAACGCTATTGACGGTACGGTGTACGGTTCCACCACTTATTTAAACTCAATGAAAGTTTTATTAAGGTACCTACCTACCTGGTTCCGTTTCGTTCTACCTTCGCTATGATTTGTTCAGGTCACTTTTGCGACCAGTCTGGAAAGCAAATATACCTATAGGCCATGATACGAGATCTCTAGTACTCTACTGTTAGGCAGTATCTCATTGGCATTCGCATTACGATAGGTATAGTCAGTATAGCTATTTTGATACAATCAATGTATTTTTGTAAAAATGGTGAACTAACACTTTCTTTTTCAAACCCGAATCAGTTGTTTCTCTTTGGTGTAGCTCATGGATGGCTCAATGAGATGTTTCCTCCCAAAGACTTCGAATCCGCCCTGGTTTCATTATTGAAGAGCCAGTTAAGCCTCCTGTTTAAAGTAGCTGAAGCTGAAGCTCATTTTACTACAAATATTTAATTTTTGTGAGCAGAGCACCCCAAATACAGCAAAACAATGTAATATATGCTATCCACTGAACAAACGTAAACTCATTTCTTTAGCAAGTGGTTTAAAAAAATGTAAAATTATTATTTATTGGAATTTTTGAGCGCAGCTGCTCGAAACAATTGCCAGTTTTCCTATATTGCCCACATTAAATTGTTCTCAACTGCGTTCCTAGATTGATGTTTAGTTTTTGTCGAATCTAACAATTATTGTTTTTCCATATTTTAAAGTGTGATAAAATAGAGAGTAAAGTAAATGATGGAGCGCCCTAAATACAGCAAACAATGTATAATATATGCTAAATCCACAGAACAAACGTAAGCTCATGTCTTTTCCAAAGTAGATTTCAAAAAATAAAAAAAATGTAATTATTTTATTCAACAATTGCCAGTTTTGCCAGTTTTTCTATACATACCTAGCTCACATTAAGGACGAATTAGTAAATAATTCAATAGTATTAGTAAGTATCTGCCATCAAGTGTGAATAGAAAGGGGAATTTAAACTGGCTAAAATGGTAGATTAATACATTCTTCCGCAATTCACACATTTGATTGAATAATGAGCGTTAGTGTGGGGGGCAGTGATTTGACCTTCAGCATCTAGACTTCAGTTAGTAAGAAAATAATTAATAATTTACAAGAGAGCTTCTAATACAATTGCTGACGATTCACCAAATATTTTTCCTATCATGTACTTGCATTAAATGAGCATCATGTACATTTGTTGGCAATAATATTCGAAGATAATAGTTAGTTGACAATATTGAATTATGTCTTAAGGATAACTTGCATTCGCCATTATATTCAGAAAAGTGTACTTTTGTACAGTACCCATATCTCGACATGAAAAAGTGTGATTCTAATGTGTCTCAATGAAATTGATAGAGCCAAAAGCTTCAGCAAACACCATACCTTATTCCGAAACCATCAATGTATTTAACCACATTTTTTTGTTTTTTTCTTATTTTATAGTACAAAAACACTCGTCGTTAATTACATTAAGTACTGCAAGTACGCATTTTTTGTTTATTTTTTTTTTACAAAAAAAAAAACAATTTTAATTTCCTTTTCATTTTGATTCTACAGCTATAAGTCTTAGAATTTCTCCTACTTCTAGACTCTAGAACAGACAATAACGGCTCGAGGGTGATTGTACCTACATGCTAGATTGTCTATTAATATAGTAATGAATATTAAATTCCAGCTAATTAATACAGAAACCTTGATCAGAGGGAACATTTTTATTTCTTCAATGCCTTCTGAATTTTATTCCTCATAGACTTATTAAAATAATGTATTGAAGCTATGAGAAATATTGGTTATCAGATATTTCTTGCGTTTATACTCCCAAGTAGCATTCTAAGCCACAATTTGGCAATTGCTCTGTAATCCTTGCTAAATTTGGCGACCATTTGGTTAAAAAAGTTGCCAAAAAGCCAATCTATTACGAAATTATTAGGACGACACCTTGGCGAAAATGGGGAACTTTTATTTCGTCATTACTCAGCTTTTCTGACCAATATTTAGGCCAGTATTTTGGCTATATTTCATCAAAAAATGCTAGATTTTATAGCTAAAATTTGAGTGCTAAAAAATAGCTTTATGACTAAAAATGTTCCCACATTTTGATATCTACCAAACGACCTGTACATGGAGATTCAAAATGCCGACATGACATGACTGATTGTTTTGTGTGGATATATTCTCAATAGTTTGATTGCAGATTTTACAGCAAATTGTCGCAAATAATGGACTAAAATCTTTAGTGCCAAGGCAAATTTATTGTAAATGTAGAGGTGATAGTTGATAAAAATCAGTGCGCCAAAGGTATTTTTAATTATTTTGCAAGATATCATTTGTACCTACTAATAATAAAAAATAATTGATCTTAAATTAAATTTTCTGATTTTTTGCCTTCTCTAATACACGCGTTTTGACGACTCAATGTATCAAAATGCTTTTATCTTAACGCTAAAAATATGATATAATTCAATAGTTGCATGGATATACCTTATTATTTTACAAATGGCTGCTAAATTAGAAAATTTAACAGTAATGGCTGCCCGGTTACTGGAGATATTTATCGAGGCTACAACGATCGTCAAGACGCTAGGAGCGACCGTTCCGTCATGAAAACCAATCAGTGGAAAAAAATAGTAGATTATGTCACTAGGAGTAAAAGTGGGTCTTTTCGTGCTGAGCCCAGAGATTGACGGCCGAAGCGAAGCTGAGGCCTGCAACTGGGCGAAGCACAAAAAGACCTTTTACTCCGAGTAACATATACTATTTTTTTTTCAAGCATGCAGGAAATAAGTCTATTTCAGGGTGATTCAGTTTTGCAATTTTGTCTCATCCTCTTTAAGCGGGTCTAGGTACTTACTCAATGAGTGTTGTATATAAATATTATGTGTTGGAACGGTGGTTTGCAATGTTCAGTGGTTTTAACGGTATTAAATCATAACCAATGGTTTAGGTGGTTTAGGTAAATTATGGAAAACTAAAAATTTGTAGCATTATTATCAATACTAAATTAATAAAAATCACATTGACAGATAAATATGATGACGCGCATGACAACCAACGACATTTAACAGAATTCGAGAACTTATGCGATTTCGACTAAAAACGGTTTCGGGTGGTGCTCCCGAGCGCTCTGAGAGTATTCCTATCCTTTGTTTTTTCATCAAGAATGTAAAGATGACAATAAGATGGTTTGTATATGCGCCACCATGACAGTAGCGGTGACTTTTGACTTTACTTTTACTGCCTAGGACTTTTTTGCTACTTTTTTGGTCTCAGGATTAGAAAGCCCACTTTAGGTGTGCGAATGGAGAAAACAAATGAGGTCCTTTTAGTCCGCTTGAAAAAAAAAATAGTTATGTCGGCCATGTCGCTTATTTTACGCCCTTTGATGTCTCTCTACGAAGTAAAATGTAAAATAACATGCTGTCACGTTTTTGAATGTTTTTGTTGTTACAAAAACTTTGCATTATAAAGTAAATAATAAATATAAAAGTAAAATAATTATTTTAATTTTTGCTTTTTGAGTTTTAAACTTCCGGTTTTATTTATTACCAATTCCGTAGTAGATCATATACTTATATGAAATACTTTTATAAGGATATAAAAGAAATCTCTCACTAATCAATTGACGTAACAACATTGTCCAAAAAAACATTTGGGTTAATCGATTTGTGAAATTCTAGTGGAATAAGTACTTCCTCTTACCCATGTTCATGGAAGTTACAGATCGGATCCTGGAGTAGAATTCGATTTTGTTTAAGATTAATAAGTTTTCAAATAAACTTTGACGTTTGTGTAAAGTTAAAGTTGCTACTTTATTGCTATCTTGTATCAATATTCCGTGGCTACATAAATTATCTATTATTTCCAAATTTTGTAGTCATTTTGGCTAATTCAAGTTTTAGCTATATTTTTGGTTAGAAAAGCCACACATTTACTGCAATGCTATATACATTTTATCCAGTAAATATTCGCCAATTTTAACCAGGCAAAAAAATTAACTGTTTACCAAAATTTTTGCTAAATTATTGCCATCAAGGAAAATGCTACTTTATGACCAAATCTTGGCAATAGATGAGATTTTATGGCTAATTTAAAATTGATGTTACATAAATGGCCAAATAATAACCAAATCCTTGCTTTTTTACCTACTAACTTTTGGCCATGAATGCTATTTGGTTATACAATGCTACTTGGGCTAGGAAACATTTTGTGCTTAAGTTCTAAGTAAATCACAGGCTTCAACTTTCACTTCAACGATAAGTGTATAAACGTTCTTACCAAAAAATGTGGTAGAATTAGAATATGAAGAAACTCGGTTCCAGGGTACATGCAAAATAGATTGCATCCACCAGAATATCAAGAAACTTGCCTCGAGGGGATTAAATGCAAAATAGCTCGCATCCACCAAAATATCAAGAAACTTGGCCTTTATTTTAGACGATTTGAGTAAATTTGTTTAAAAATGGCTTTCTTTAGCTGGCAAAAAGTCCAGCTAATGTAGACTTTAAAATTTGCCTTTTAGAATATATTGCTGAGCTTTTACAATGTAAATACTGTAGTATAGTAGTACCTATATAAATACTATAGTACAATGTAAAGCTTTCCGATAACAATTTGCGTAAAAGTTTCAGGCATGTGGATCTATTGTTTTGGAAATGCTACCGCCGGCATAATCTATAAACGTGCCGCTCGCTTTAACACTGTAAGTAATAAGATGTTCATCTGCCACTATGTTGTACGGAAAAAATATTATAGATATAGTAATATAAGTTCAACTTCTGAACATACAGGGTGTCCCAGAAGGGACGGAAAATTTCGCGACTAGAGGTGCTATATGGAGGGTTGATTTACATATTTTACTTTAATTCAAGAGAGAGATGATTCAAGAGATGCTGGGTGTCAAAAGTATTAAAATAGTAGTGCACGCAGCGCTCTTATGTAGATCAAGAGTGATTTAATATTAAACATTTTCACTTCAGAAAGAAACAAATTTCATGATAATATTATTGAATACAGTCCTCACGCAATAAAAAAAAATTATATAAAACTGGATTTTTGCCACCATGTATTTCTAAAACTACTAAGTAACTTTTAGACAAACGGGTATCCATATAGTTTAAGCATGATACAATTGAAGAAATAATTGTTGCGTTATATTTGATCCCACTGATGCTATATAATCTAAAATCCAACACTTTAAATGTTAAAATCATCATAGACATAGTTTTACCTTGGAGTTGCGACTCAACTTAAGCAATATAAAAATATCAGCTACCCTGTGTGTAGGTACTGCGTATAGTATTAAAATATTCAATTTTATTCTTAAATACAGCTGTATAATGATTAAGGTAGGTACCTTGTGAAAAATATATGGAACAATCGGAGCTTTAACATAAGCCCTTATATTCACATTTTAGGGTTCGGTTTACTTGGTCACGGGCGGTTCTTCAGGATTAGGAGAAGCTGCAGTCGAGATGTTGCTAGCCGAAGGGGCCAATGTGGCGGTCTTAGATTTGCAACCCCCCATCGACAAGGTTTTTGATCGTTTTGGGGATCAATTCATCTTCCTTCAAGTGAACGTAAGTCTTTGAAAATAATTTTCCAATTAATATAGTCCATACGCGATCGTTGGTATGCGAAACCACCAAAGGGTGTTGATGAAAGGCTTTTGTGATTTTTTTCTTAAACTTGACGATTCTTCTCGTTGCTTCGCTTGACCATTCTTTCTCCGAAAGTTGTTCTGGAACGCTGAGCAATTTTTTCTCAATTCAGTGAGGAGTTCTTTTACTTGGAGTTCGATGTCTCGTTCGATTAGTTTTGTTTCATTTTGACCTGAAAAATAGGACCAGGCTGAAGTTAGATTCAGATTTAGATTCAATATTTAGATTTTTACAACGGACCAGATAAGTACTAAACATCATTAAAAAAAAGTGATATAAATGTGTTCTGACGTAATACCACGCACGCATATGCACTTATTACACCCTACCTGAGACTTATGCGAAATAAATGCGTAAGGGGTAGAATCTACCCCCTCCCGGAAATGCAATAAAATTCAAAATAAAGTGAATCTGACGTTGTACAGCATTCTAATATTGAAAGTAAGGGACATATAGATGCATTTTATTACACCTTACCCAAGATTCATGCGAAATTACTTCGAGAGGGGTAGAATCTACCCCCTCTCGAAAAAGCAATAAAACTCAAAATAAAGTGAACCTGACGTTGTACAGCATTCTAGTGTGGAACGTAGGGGACTTATAGACGCAATTTATTACACCCTGCCCGAGATTCATGCGAAATAACTTCGAGAGGGGTGGAATCTACCCCCTCCAGGAAAAGCAATAAAACTCAAAATAAAGTGAACCTGACGTTGTACAGCATTCTAGTGTGGAACGTAGGGTACTCATAGATACACTTTATTACACCCTACCCAAGATTCATGCGAAATAACTTCGAGAGGGGTAGAATCTACCCCCTCCAGGAAAAGCAATAAAACTCAAAATAAAGTGAACCTGACGTTGTACAGCATTCTAGTGTTGAACGTAAGGCACCTACAGATACACCTTATTACACCCTACCCGAGATTCATGCGAAATAACTTCGAGAGGGGTAGAATCTACCCCCTCCCGAAAAGCAATAAAACTCAAAATAAAGTGAACCTGACGTTGTACAGCATTCTAGTGTGGAACGTAGGGGACTTATAGACGCAATTTATTACACCCAGCCCGAGATTCATGCGAAATAACTTCGAGAGGGGTGGAATCTACCCCCTCCAGGAAAAGCAATAAAACTCAAAATAAAGTGAACCTGACGTTGTACAGCATTCTAGTGTAGAACGTAGGGTACTCATAGATACACTTTATTACACCCTACCCGAGATTCATGCGAAATAACTTCGTGAAGGGTGGAATCCACCCCATCCCGTAAAAGCAATAAAACTCAAAATAAAGTAAACCTGACGTTGTACAGCATTCTGGTGTTGAGCGTAGGGGACTTATAGATGCACTTCATTACACCCTACCCGAGATTCATGCGAAATAACTTCGTGAAGGGTGGAATCTACCCCCTCCAGGAAAAGCAATAAAACTCAAAATCAAGTGAACCTGACGTTGTACAGCATTCTAGTGTGGAACGTAGGGGACCTACAGACGCAATTTATTACACCCAGCCCGAGATTCATGCGAAATAACTTCGGGAAGGGTGGAATCTACCCCATCCCGTAAAAGCAATAAAACTCAAAATAAAGTAAACCTGACGTTGTACAGCATTCTGGTGTTGAGCGTAGGGGACTTATAGATGCACTTCATTACACCCTACCCGAGATTTATGCGAAATAACTTCGAGAGGGGTAGAATCTACCCCCTCCAGGAAAAGCAATAAAACTCAAAATAAAGTAAACCTGACGTTGTACAGCATTCTGGTGTTGAGCGTAGGGGACTTATAGATGCACTTCATTACACCCTACCCGAGATTCATGCGAAATAACTTCGAGAGGGGTAGAATCTACCCCCTCCAGGAAAAGCAATAAAACTCAAAATAAAGTGAACCTGACGTTGTACAGCATTCTAGTGTGGAACGTAGGGTACTCATAGATACACTTTATTACACCCTATCCGAGATTCATGCGAAATAACTTCGTGAAGGGTGGAATCTACCCCATCCCGTAAAAGCAATAAAACTCAAAATAAAGTAAACCTGACGTTGTACAGCATTCTAGTATTGGGCGTAGGGGACTTATAGATGCACTTTATTACACCCTACCCAAGATTCATGCGAAATAACTTCGTGAAGGGTGGAATCTACCCCATCCCGTAAAAGCAATAAAACTCAAAATAAAGTAAACTTGACGTTGTACAGCATTCTAGTATTGGGCGTAGGGGACTTATAGATGCGATTTATTACACCCTACACAAGATTCATGCGAAATAACTTCGAGAGGGGTAGAATCTACCCCCTCCCGAAAAGCAATAAAACTCAAAATAAAGTGAACCTGACGTTGTACAGCATTCTAGTGTGGAACGTAGGGGACTTATAGACGCAATTTATTACACCCAGCCCGAGATTCATGCGAAATAACTTCGAGAGGGGTGGAATCTACCCCCTCCAGGAAAAGCAATAAAACTCAAAATAAAGTGAACCTGACGTTGTACAGCATTCTAGTGTGGAACGTAGGGGACTTATAGACGCAATTTATTACACCCAGCCCGAGATTCATGCGAAATAACTTCGAGAGGGGTGGAATCTACCCCCTCCAGGAAAAGCAATAAAACTCAAAATAAAGTGAACCTGACGTTGTACAGCATTCTAGTGTAGAACGTAGGGTACTCATAGATACACTTTATTACACCCTACCCGAGATTCATGCGAAATAACTTCGTGAAGGGTGGAATCTACCCCATCCCGTAAAAGCAATAAAACTCAAAATAAAGTAAACCTGACGTTGTACAGCATTCTAGTATTGGGCGTAGGGGACTTATAGATGCACTTTATTACACCCTACCCAAGATTCATGCGAAATAACTTCGTGAAGGGTGGAATCTACCCCATCCCGTAAAAGCAATAAAACTCAAAATAAAGTAAACCTGACGTTGTACAGCATTCTAGTATTGGGCGTAGGGGACTTATAGATGCGATTTATTACACACTACACAAGATTCATGCGAAATAACTTCGAGAGGGGTAGAATCTACCCCCTCCCGAAAAGCAATAAAACTCAAAATAAAGTGAACCTGACGTTGTACAGTATTCTAGTGTGGAACGTAGGGGACTTATAGACGCAATTTATTACACCCAGCCCGAGATTCATGCGAAATAACTTCGAGAGGGGTGGAATCTACCCCCTCCAGGAAAAGCAATAAAACTCAAAATAAAGTGAACCTGACGTTGTACAGCATTCTAGTGTGGAACGTAGGGTACTCATAGATACACTTTATTACACCCTACCCGAGATTCATGCGAAATAACTTTGTGAAGGGTGGAATCTACCCCATCCCGTAAAAGCAATAAAACTCAAAATAAAGTAAACCTGACGTTGTACAGCATTCTAGTATTGGGCGTAGGGGACTTATAGATGCACTTTATTACACCCTACCCAAGATTCATGCGAAATAACTTCGTGAAGGGTGGAATCTACCCCATCCCGTAAAAGCAATAAAACTCAAAATAAAGTAAACCTGACGTTGTACAGCATTCTAGTATTGGGCGTAGGGGACTTATAGATGCGATTTATTACACCCTACACAAGATTCATGCGAAATAACTTCGAGAGGGGTAGAATCTACCCCCTCCCGAAAAGCAATAAAACTCAAAATAAAGTGAACCTGACGTTGTACAGCATTCTAGTGTGGAACGTAGGGGACTTATAGACGCAATTTATTACACCCAGCCCGAGATTCATGCGAAATAACTTCGAGAGGGGTGGAATCTACCCCCTCCAGGAAAAGCAATAAAACTCAAAATAAAGTGAACCTGACGTTGTACAGCATTCTAGTGTGGAACGTAGGGTACTCATAGATACACTTTATTACACCCTACCCGAGATTCATGCGAAATAACTTCGTGAAGGGTGGAATCTACCCCATCCCGTAAAAGCAATAAAACTCAAAATAAAGTAAACCTGACGTTGTACAGCATTCTGGTGTTGAGCGTAGGGGACTTATAGATGCACTTCATTACACCCTACCTCAGATTCATTCGAAATAACTTCGAGAGGGGTGGAACGTTCATTGATGTCTTTCTCAATGCTATTCTACGCCTTAGTGTGAAAATTACCTCAGATAATTTGATATTAAAATGCATTAGCGACAACAAAAAAAGCGATGCGGAACAAAATGTTACATTTGCAGACGTAGCAGTTGCAAGGACACTGATTACTGAGGCGTATTTGATTCACCACAAAGGATTGCTGATCTAACTGATTTAAGTGATCCTTCTTTTTCTTGGAATCACTTAGAATAGTTTGGCAATGATGATGGTTATCTGAACTGATGTCAATAAAACAAGATCACCTCATTTCGGTTCACTTAAAGTGATTTAGATTAGTTGGATTAGGTGAATCAAATACGCCTCTGATTGACTTGATATGCATGCTCGCATGTTTGCTTTGAATGGCGTTTTCCTCTAGCAGCGGCCTTATTCTTGAAATTCGAGTAGTGAATTTTCATATTCGAATGACGTCAAAACAGAGTAGTATCTGACAGCTTGTCGTTAAGAATCCGTCAGTTATGCATCATGAAGGCGTCATTCGAATACGGAAATTGACTATTCGAATTTCAAGACTAAGGGCCATTTGCACCACACAATTTTTAACTACACCTAGTTAAGGCTTCCATTATTACCATGGTTACTCTTGCTAATAGCTATGGTTTAGGGTCTTTAACTTTAGGTTTACCTAAATTTGCTTGGTGCAAACTGCAAACATAGATTAGGCTGATGGTGCCGACGACTTTGATCTTCTAGGGTTAAGATATAATTTCGACACTAGCCGTGGAATAACCTTGAAAAGAACATCGATAAATATCTAAACGTCGGCAGTTTCTACTTAATTTGTTTGTAGCAATTATATTGGATAATAGGATTATAGGATAATATGAATTTAAAAGGATTTGTTCCTGTTCTCGACAACCACTTTTTTTACCCTTTTGAGGACGCTGTATCAAAAAAAGGTTTTACCTGAGTTTAAGGTTTACCGTTTTCAATCCTGGCTAACCGCCTAATAAATCATATCCTTCAATTTTGGTTAGAGGTAGTTCCTAAAAACTCATCAGTCATACAGTTTTAAGGCAACTCTTAGAATGCTTTAGGAAATTATAAATACATTATTTTTCGCTAATGCGGTCTAATATCAGGTCCAGAGTATAGGGCGAAGGGTAGTCGTAATTTAGCTCCTCAATGTCATTTAGTTGTCTATATTTTTCAACCATGTTCGTTGTAGAATCGTCTGCAATACCATAGTATTTAAAAAATATTTGAGCATTGATCCATGGTAGCAAAACAAAGCAAACAAACTCTTTATCACATATGTTTGTGCATTTAATTATTTCATTTGAAATAAATGTTGACATTGAAGCATCTATAAAGGCTGTCGAATAGTCCCATTTCAAATGTTTCTTTCTATCTTCTGTTATTCGGAAACGTCTAGCTTGGTCATTATCTTCTCTGGTGTCATAAATTTTTTCAAAATTTTGTTTGTTACTCCATACAAAACCTTCTAAAACTATGTTTGTAAGACATATATCTCTTTTATTATGTGTTGACATAAAAGGATCTATAGATCTAGCATTGCAAAGAGGACATATGTAGACAAAATCGTCGTTTTGTGCGTCCGAAAATGAAATATTTTCACCAGCTTCCGAACATTTTTGAAAGTGACACCACCTCTTACATTGGTCGCATTTTATCGCTTCATTTTCACATTTTACACCGCATATTACACATAATTCGCTCATGTTCTCGGATGATAGCAATAGAAGTGATTGAAGGTCAATGCGATAAGATTCAGGGTCAAAATCACAATTATCAGGAAACAGTTTACATATTGAATTGGCCTTGGATAAAGAGTGGATATAAAATAAAATATATATTCCACAATTGACATTGTCTGTCTGTTTTGGACACTCCAAGTTTTTTATTGTCCAAGATCGAATGTTTAACTTTTCAAACTTATTTATTCTATCTCTGGCAATAAAAAATCTACGGACATGTTCGTATACTCTTTGAAGCGAATAAGTGGATGGCGAAGGATCCAGGAAATAAATAATTTTGTTATCTAAATCAAGAATAATTAATGTCCAATGTGATTCATTTATATTTAGTACCATTAATACAAAATTTTTTTTTGTTAATGATTTAACATATGGCTCGAATTTTGTGTAAGTGTTAGAGTGTTTTGAAAATACCATTTGACATGATACCGTATCAACATAATATATGTTAGAACAATGCTTTAATAAGGTATAAGCCACCGCATCTATTCCAAAATCCGATAACCATCTTCTTTCGGAAACAGCTGGAATTTGTAAGTCAACGTTATTGAGTGACAAAAATCGTAAGTAGTCTTCTGAAGACAATTTAACGGAATTGCAATTTTCGGCATTTTTATAGATTCCTATAATGAAAGATTTACCCATTTTATAAAATAAATCGGCACAATGTAGATAGTATTCATTATTAAAAAATAGAGCATTAATCAATGCCCTTGCAGAAGGAAAGTCAGAATTTGAAGAACTTGCGGATAGTCTGCTTGAAACGAGGTTTTCTTGGTATTGTGTGCATTCTAGTGATTTTGAAAAAGACCCGGGTTTGTTTTCCTTCGACGAACTGACAGTCTTATCTAAATGTCTCGCAATTGCATGAAGGGAAAAATAAGAGGAATGCTGTTTTTTAGGTTTCCATATCTCTTGCTTTAAAGGCTTGTCCAACTCTTCACTAAGAGCCAAGGCAATGTCATACTCTTCGAGTTTTCTTTTTTTTGGCTTTTTACCAATATCGAGTTCTAATATTTTTAAATCGATATCCACCCTTTCTTTAACTTTTTCTACAAATCTTCCAATTTTTAAATGTAATTCGTCACGCAAAATGTCTTTTTTGATGATTTTAAACCAGCATTCCACATTTGCGTTGCTGTATCGTGGCATTTTTGTTGTGGTCATTTCTAAAGTAAGCGAAGTCCATAACGGAACAAAGGGCATACAGTACTGAAGCATGTAGTCAATAAAATGTTGGCTAGCAAATTCGTTTATCTCAAATATCTGTTCGTTCTCATATTTGTTCGTTTGTTCCGATACGCTTAAATATATTTTGAAGAAATAAATGTAAAATGGAGAATCCGTGTATTTCGCTCTAACTTTATCGTCCTCTTCAATTTCTTCTGAGCCTTCAAGATCATGGTCAGGTATTGTATATCCGTCGCCGAAATCCTTTAATGTTTTCAAAGCATTGTCAAGTCGTATATTTCGTCTCTTGCTGAGTAGAATTATGCAGAAAAGGCGAAATAGATCTCCCAATTGATCTAAAGATGCTACACCCATTAGTATGGTGACCAACTCGGTAATAACTTTTCTACTACTCTTTTGAATTTTTAGTTTTGAAAGTTTTCGCATTATCATTTTAACAAAATGCGCACAACAGCATCTCAAAACTATTATGTCACTCATATCTTTTGAATGGCCTATTACATATTGGTATATTCGATGAAGATAACTATAAAGAGTGATTTCGTTTAAACCAAAACAGACTGCAGATAGAATTGCGAAGCTCCAATCTGTTACTACTATGTCAAATATAGGCCATTTTTTTCTTAAATTCACCACCACAAAGCGTTTGAAGCGAATGAAAAAACAGGACAAATTGCTCGCATCGTGTTGGGATGTGATTAACTCGCATACAGGAACAATTCTTCCTTTTTGATTAATAACCATCGCATAGTATAACGTTCGACCGTGTGTAAATGGTCTGCAAACTGAACCAGTGGCGTCAAAATACGCAACTACTTTTTGATGTCTGGGAATCAGTACATCGACTTGACGCTTGCTATATAATGACACGAATGTGTCGGTCGAAGGGGCTTGAATGTACTGGAAACTCCCATCGGTTTCATTATTAGCCCTCAAGAGTACATCTAAGTACGAATTATTGTTTAAATCTAACTCATTTTTGGCTTCTGACCGAGCTTTCTGATACACAGAAACAGAACGAATTTTTTGCCAGTTTCCTTCTTTAAATAAATTTTGATCTGCATCCTTAATGTCCGCTTGCCTTTTCTTACTAGGCAATATGGACAAGAGCTCAGTTTTAACGCTCTGTCGTTCATGTCCCCTTAACTGATAACTATATTCCTGTCCAACGTGTTTGTCATTTTCTAGATCATATCTTATTAGGATTTGTAAGTAATTGTCATGACAGCGTTTGTATTCTAGTCTAAAATTCCGACAATTTAAATGTTTACATTTACCGTACTCAACAAAATCCGGACTTTTGTATGATTTTCTTCCTTGTCCGCCCTTAAAAACGACAACACAAGATATTCCAATAGAAGGTAACAGATCTTTTAATAAAATATGTCTTCGCTCAAATACAAAATCGTTCGAGTTAACCTTTATTATTAGAAAATTCGGAAACTTTACGTTTCTGTTAGTCTCAAAACATTTCTGGATAACGTCATTTATACTACGATCATAAACAGAATTCAAATCTTTTTCGATAAACTTGGATACAGCTACATCAATTTGATTTCCATCTTTGATTTCAAAATCGGTTTTTGATTTGTCTTTGTCTATTGATATAAAGAGATCGCTGGAAGTATTGCTCTTGATATCATACTCCTGTTCACGTTTTGTCTCTTCGTTCTTCCCTGAATCTTTTAGCATAGATCTTTTCCTTTTTACGATTTGCTGAATGCGTAACCTATTTTGATGGCAATCTTGCAAATTCAATTTGTCAAGAATTAATTTAATGACAGGGGAAGACAATTCAATATCTTTTGCACAATCAACAGTGATATTCATTTCAGTTAATATCAAGTCAATTTTGTCGTCATTGACTTTAATACGCTTTTTGATAGGCATTTTATCGAATTATAAATAACAAGACAAACTCCCCCCCAATACAACTCGCAATAGATAGAAATTTTAAATTGTAACTTAAGAGTTTATCTAGAAAAAATATTGTTTCTCATTAACCAGATAAGCGAAAAGATAATATTCTCCTTTGTATGTAACTCGGTACGTACTAAGACTAAGTCAAAATTACTTAATATAGTAACCTACCTACTAATCTAATCTTACCCTACATAAAATCAAGTAAAATATGAATAAAAAACGCAGTTAATCAAAATAAGTAGTGAATACTTCTACGTAATAAAATAATATAAAAAAAACGAATAAAGAGATGAAAAGAAAAATGTAAAAACCCAAACAATACTTGAATTTACTCTATTTTAAATTCTAGTCAAATAGGTAGGTAGCTACGTGTAAATATCAAGTTGGTAAATACCTGCTACCTACTTTGAAACTATAGTAAATAATAAGTAATAAACTTTTAAACCTAAGTTTAAAGCAAAGCGTTAACTTTAAATTTAATATTAACTAAGAGAAACCAGGAAATAGTAAACAACCTACAAGAAAAAGAAAGATTAATTACGAAAAATTAAAAAGCTTAATAAAAATTACAGAATCGCTGATATTTGTTATTGAGCTTATAACTTATAACGCACCCAACCGGCCAACCGTATGCAATTCCAAATGCTAATATAAATTGTTTAAAGCGGGAGGCAGCCATAAGGTAAACGTTTCGACTAAAGAGAGTTTTCGCGATGCTTACGATAAATCGGTCACACGTTATATGTCTTAAAATTTGTAAAGGTAGTAAGTAAACCGTCATTCCATTACATTATTATCGTGAAATATAACGTCTTGACTTATCTGGGCATGTAATATACTGATGTACCTAAGGTAATATGTGTATTAAACTGCTAGCATATACTACAGAATGCTGTAACAAATTAAATTGTTAACATTAGATCATTGGTGAATATAAATTACTAAATAAAATTCAGCAACAAAGCACTACAACAATGCTTATGACAAAATACATACAGAAAGCAGAAAAACTATTCAAAATATCTGTAAATAAAGTATAAAAAATAAAAAATGTTGTGCGCATAACATTGTATTCCATTTTTAGTTTAATTAACAAGTTGTATTTAAAAATTTTCAATAAAATTTTAGGTTTTGTTCATATTAAAATTTTTTGCAAACTTTTTCTATATGCACTATGCACCACTTTTTCTATAAACAACAGAACACAAAATGTAATTTTTCTCTTAAACGAATAATTTTATCAAAATATTTTAAATGAGAAAAATGACCACGATGCAACATTTATAAATATTTAAGCATTTACTTTGGAAGTCGATAAAGTTTGTCACTTTGAGTTTTATTGCTTTTCCGGGAGGAGGTAGACTCCACCCCTCTCGAAGTTATTTCGCATGAATCTTGGGTAAGGTGTAATAAAGTCCACCTAAAAGTCTAATACGTTCCACACTAGAATGCTGTACAACGTCAGGTTCACTTTATTTTGAGTTTTATTGCTTTTACGGGATGGGGTAGATACCACCCTTCACGAAGTTATTTCGCATGAATCTTGGGTAGGGTGTAATAAAGTGCAGCTATAAGTCCCCTACGCCCAATACTAGAATGCTGTACAACGTCAGGTTTACTTTATTTTGAGTTTTATTCCTTTTCCTGGAGGGGGTAGATTCCACCCCTCTCGAAGTTATTTCGCATGAATCTCGGGCTGGGTGTAATAAATTGCGTCTATAAGTCCCCTACGTTCCACACTAGAATGCTGTACAACGTCAGGTTCACTTTATTTTGAGTTTTATTGCTTTTCGGGAGGGGGTAGATTCTACCCCTCTCGAAGTTATTTCGCATGAATCTTGTGTAGGGTGTAATAAATCGCATCTATAAGTCCCCTACGCCCAATACTAGAATGCTGTACAACGTCAAGTTTACTTTATTTTGAGTTTTATTGCTTTTACGGGATGGGGTAGATACCACCCTTCACGAAGTTATTTCGCATGAATCTTGGGTAGGGTGTAATAAAGTGCAGCTATAAGTCCCCTACGCCCAATACTAGAATGCTGTACAACGTCAGGTTTACTTTATTTTGAGTTTTATTCCTTTTCCTGGAGGGGGTAGATTCCACCCCTCTCGAAGTTATTTCGCATGAATCTCGGGCTGGGTGTAATAAATTGCGTCTATAAGTCCCCTACGTTCCACACTAGAATGCTGTACAACGTCAGGTTCACTTTATTTTGAGTTTTATTGCTTTTCGGGAGGGGGTAGATTCTACCCCTCTCGAAGTTATTTCGCATGAATCTTGTGTAGGGTGTAATAAATCGCATCTATAAGTCCCCTACGCCCAATACTAGAATGCTGTACAACGTCAAGTTTACTTTATTTTGAGTTTTATTGCTTTTACGGGATGGGGTAGATTCCACCCTTCACGAAGTTATTTTGCATGAATCTTGGGTAGGGTGTAATAAAGTGCATCTATAAGTCCCCTACGCCCAATACTAGAATGCTGTACAACGTCAGGTTTACTTTATTTTGAGTTTTATTGCTTTTACGGGATGGGGTAGATTCCACCCTTCACGAAGTTATTTCGCATGAATCTCGGGTAGGGTGTAATAAAGTGTATCTATGAGTACCCTACGTTCCACACTAGAATGCTGTACAACGTCAGGTTCACTTTATTTTGAGTTTTATTGCTTTTCCTGGAGGGGGTAGATTCCACCCCTCTCGAAGTTATTTCGCATGAATCTCGGACTGGGTGTAATAAATTGCGTCTATAAGTCCCCTACGTTCCACACTAGAATGCTGTACAACGTCAGGTTCACTTTATTTTGAGTTTTATTGCTTTTCGGGAGGGGGTAGATTCTACCCCTCTCGAAGTTATTTCGCATGAATCTTGTGTAGGGTGTAATAAATCGCATCTATAAGTCCCCTACGCCCAATACTAGAATGCTGTACAACGTCAGGTTTACTTTATTTTGAGTTTTATTGCTTTTACGGGATGGGGTAGATTCCACCCTTCACGAAGTTATTTCGCATGAATCTTGGGTAGGGTGTAATAAAGTGCATCTATAAGTCCCTACGCCCAATACTAGAATGCTGTACAACGTCAGGTTTACTTTATTTTGAGTTTTATTGCTTTTACGGGATGGGGTAGATTCCACCCTTCACGAAGTTATTTCGCATGAATCTCGGGTAGGGTGTAATAAAGTGTATCTATGAGTACCCTACGTTCCACACTAGAATGCTGTACAACGTCAGGTTCACTTTATTTTGAGTTTTATTGCTTTTCGGGAGGGGGTAGATTCTACCCCTCTCGAAGTTATTTCGCATGAATCTTGTGTAGGGTGTAATAAAGTGCATCTATAAGTCCCCTACGCCTAATACTAGAATGCTGTACAACGTCAGGTTTACTTTATTTTGAGTTTTATTGCTTTTACGGGATGGGGTAGATTCCACCCTTCACGAAGTTATTTCGCATGAATCTTGGGTAGGGTGTAATAAAGTGCATCTATAAGTCCCCTACGCCCAATACTAGAATGCTGTACAACGTCAGGTTTACTTTATTTTGACTTTTATTGCTTTTACGGGATGGGGTAGATTCCACCCTTCACGAAGTTATTTCGCATGAATCTCGGGTAGGGTGTAATAAAGTGCATCTATAAGTCCCCTACGCCCAATACTAGAATGCTGTACAACGTCAGGTTTACTTTACTTTGAGTTTTATTGCTTTTACGGGATGGGGTAGATTCCACCCTTCACGAAGTTATTTCGCATGAATCTCGGGTAGGGTGTAATAAAGTGTACCTATGAGTACCCTACGTTCCACACTAGAATGCTGTACAACGTCAGGTTCACTTTATTTTGAGTTTTATTGCTTTTCGGGAGGGGGTAGATTCCACCCCTCTCGAAGTTATTTCGCATGAATCTCGGGCAGGGTGTAATAAAATGCGTCTATAAGTCCCCTACGTTCCACACTAGAATGCTGTACAACGTCAGGTTTACTTTATTTTGAGTTTTATTGCTTTTACGGGATGGGGTAGATTCTACCCTTCACGAAGTTATTTCGCATGAATCTCGGGTAGGGTGTAATAAAGTGTATCTATGAGTACCCTACGTTCCACACTAGAATGCTGTACAACGTCAGGTTCACTTTATTTTGAGTTTTATTGCTTTTCCTGGAGGGGGTAGATTCCACCCCTCTCGAAGTTATTTCGCATGAATCTCGGGCAGGGTGTAATAAATTGCGTCTATAAATCCCCTACGTTCCACACTAGAATGCTGTACAACGTCAGGTTCACTTTATTTTGAGTTTTATTGCTTTTTCGAGAGGGGGTAGATTCTACCCCTCTCGAAGTAATTTCGCATGAATCTTGGGTAAAGTGTAATAAAATGCATCTATATGTCCCCTACTTTCAATACTAGAATGCTGTACAACGTCAGATTCACTTTATTTTGAATTTTATTGCATTTCCGGGAGGGGGTAGATTCTACCCCTTACGCATTTATTTCGCATAAGTCTCAGGTAGGGTGTAATAAGTGCATATGCGTGCGTGGTATTACGTCAGAACACATTTATATCACTTTTTTTTAATGATGTTTAGTACTTATCTGGTCCGTTGTAAAAATCTAAATATTGAATCTAAATCTGAATCTAACTTCAGCCTGGTAAAATAGGAATCACGTTTAAAGACCTCTTTATAAAGGTAGGTAATTTAATAAGGTTCAATAAGTATATTTTGTTATTATTGGCCCCAATATGTAAGGTACCTACCTAATCGTCTCAAATAATTCTAAACGAAATTTTCTATTGGTCTCATTCGGATCTAGAGAAAGTTTTCATTGGTCTCAATGAGGTAAAGCATTGATTCTAATGGTTTTAATCAGGTTAAAGTAGTTTCTATTATTGTTCATAAATTAAATGTCAATAATATTAAGTGAATGCATTATATGTATAAAAATATACGTACCTACCTACTTAAGATAAATGTAAGTAGGAACACCGTTTATGTATAACTCATTCACTTATTTATGACATCTCGATTGTTATCTATGAAATCTTTATTTTTTATATACCTACCTATCTCCTTTCAGCATTTGATGAATAGATACTATAAAAATGTCAAAGTGAGGTTTTCACCGCCAACTTGATTGTCAAAAATAAGTGAATGGTTTATAGGTACCCTATATACTTATCTGGATACAATAAACTTCTTATCTACAGTCCAGAACGCTTTTATATTCTGTGGATAAGAAAAAATATTTTTTTTATGTATGTATGTTATGTTTTTATGTATGTATGAGGTTTAATTTTTTTATGTGTAGAACTTTATAGATATAGAAACATTAATATATATGTCTAATGTATTAAAGCATATATATCTATATAATTTATTCACTAATTTTTTTCATTTTGTTACCTCTGATTCTGAGATATTATGTCTATCTCCTTTCAGCAGTTTTAGAAATGTGTAACACCTATTTTATAAAGACATATTTATTATCCAGAAAAAAAAGTTCTGGACAGATTTTTCAGAAAAATGAAACTATATGCATAATATTAGATTTTTTTATTTGAGTTGTGCTTCTTGTATACTCATAAATAAATATATTTCTTATCCAGACAATAAAAAAAATTGGCAAGCAAATTATCGCAGTTGTTATCCATCTTTTTCAGATTTTTGAGAAACTAAGCAATAGGCGTAATGTTAGATTTTTTCTATTTGAGCAGTGTTATAGTTTTATGGCTAAAAATAATTTCTGTTATTTTTTTTACTTATTATTTTTATTTTATATTTCTGAATTATAATCCAGACATTAAAAAACCTTCTGGACAAGCAAAGTATTGCATTTTTATACAGATTTTCATAAAAAATGCATACAATTTTCAAAAAAAAAGCAGATTTTCAAAAAAAAAAGCAAATTTTCAAAGGAAAACAAACAATATGCAAAATATTAGATTTGGGTAGTGCTATTTTTATACTTAAATAATAATTTTTCTTATCCAGACAATAAAAAACGTTCTGGGAAAGAAAGTTATTGCCGTTTTTATCCAGTTTTTTCAGAAAAATTAATGAATACGCATATTAGACTTTTTTATTTGTTCTGTTTTTATATTTTTTTTGCTTTTATTTTATACTTAGAAAATATTATCTATTTTATCCAGACATAAAAAAACGTTCTCAATAAACAAATTATTGCATGTACGTTTCTCCAGAGTTTTTTAAAAACCAACCATTATACGTAAGTGCAAAATAGAATCTATAATTTGAGTATAGTACTTTCATAAATCTGCTTTCAACACATATTAAGAATATACGATAAAAATTTGAAACTCAGATTTTTAACCCATATGACGTTAATAATACGTGAATGGGTTATACCTACTTATCCTAATTATTATTATTACGCGTTATTTCTTTGTAAAATCATATACATTAACCGCTTAGCATAACCTGTTTGATTCTCTGGAAAATCTGCATAACAAATACAATAATTTTGTTGTCTAAAGCATTTCTGGATAACATTTAGTTGAAACATTTCTTTTTTTGCGGATTTTCTTTGCATTTTAATTAGTTTTATCGTTAATATTCATTATTTCTCCAGTTTAATTCAAGTCTTCGGTAGTATAGTGGTAAGTATCCCCGCCTGTCACGCGGGAGACCCGGGTTCGATTCCCGGCCGGAGAGAACTTTTTTTATTTTTAAAATAATCGTTTTTAATTTAATAAACAACACTTTTTTAATTACATGCAAAAATATCATTATTTATTTTTTTTTGCCAGAAAACTATTTATAAACGTGTAACACCTATTTGATAAAGATATATTTATTATCCAGATAACAAAAAAAGTTTTGGATAAGCAATGTATTGCAGTTTTTATCCAGATTTTTTAGGAAAATTAATCTATATGCATAATATTACTTTTTTTTATTTTGAATAGTGCTTCTTGTATATACTCTCAAATAAATAGTTTTCTTATCCAGACAATAAAAAAACGTTCTGGAATACCAAATGATCACAATTTTTATCCATATTTTCCAGATACCTATACTAAACAATATGCATATAGTTAGATTTTTTTATTTGAGCAGTGCTAGTTTTATGGCTACAAAGAATTTTTTTATCCATTATTTTTTTTACTATTATATTTCTTTTATATTGCGGAATTATAATCCAGACATTAAAAAAAAGTTCTGGATAAGCAAAATATTGCAATTTTCTATCCAGATTCCCATAAAAACCAAAGAATAAGCATAAAATTAGTTTTCTTTTTTTAAATTTAATTATACATACATATAGTGATACATATATATTTAAAATATATATTTTTTATTTTTTCTTATCCAAACAGTAAAAAAAGTTTTGAGTAAGCAAATCAACGGAGTTTTTATCCAGATTTTCAACATGTGCTAAAAGGAGATGGGCATAAGAAAATTGAAAGTTTCAAAGGTAACTAGATGATAAAAATAACTGAATGATACGGTAAGATCATAACAAAGTCGGTGAAAAATGAGAAGTAACAAACTAGACCAAAGGAGAATGTAATTACGTATATTATTCAAAATTAGTGTGAAAAGCTTAAAATATATTGTTAATTTTTTTTCTATTTGAGCAGTGTTAGTTTTATGGCTACAAAGAATTTTTTTATCCATTATTTTTTTTACTATTTTATTTCTTTTATATTGCGAAATTATAATCCAGACATTAAAAAAAAAGTTCTGTATAAGCAAAATAATGCATTTTTATCCAGTTTTCCATAAAAACCAAACAATAAGCATAAAATTAGATTTTTTTTTAATTTAATTATACATACATATAGCGATACATATATATTTAAAATATATTTTTTTTTATTTTTTCTTACCAAACAGTAAAAAAAGTTCTGAACAAGCAAATCTTCGGAGTTTTTATCCAGATTTTCAACATGTGCTAATAGGAAATGGGTATAAAAAAATTGAAAGTTTCAAAGGTAACTAGATGATAAAAATAACTGAATGATACGGTAAGATCATAACAAAGTCGGTGAAAAATGAGAAGAAACAAACTAGACCAAAGGAGAATGTAATTACGTATATTATTAAAAATTAGTGTGAAAAGCTTAAAATATATTGTTATTTTTTTCTATTTGAGCAGTGCTAGTTTTATGGCTACAAAGAATTTTTGTATCCATTATTTTTTTTACTATTTTATTTCTTTTATATTGCGGAATTATAATCCAGACATTAAAAAAAAGTTCTGTATAAGCAAAATAATGCATTTTTATCCAGTTTTCCCTAAAAACCAAACAATAAGCATAAAATTAGATTTTTTTTTTAATATAATTATACATACATATAGCGATACATATATATTTAAAATATATATTTTTTTATTTTTCTTATCCAAACAGTAAAAAAGTTCTGAATAAGCAAATCATCGGAGTTTTTATCCAGATTTTCAACATGTGCTAAAAGGAGATGGGTATAAAAAAATTGAAGGTTTCAAAGGTAACTAGATGATAAAAATAAGTGAATGATACGGTAAGATCATAACAAAGTCGGTGAAAAATGAGAAGAAACAAACTAGACCAAAGGAGAATGTAATTACGTATATTATTCAAAATTAGTGTGAAAAGCTTAAAACATATTGTTATTTTTTTTCTATTTGAGCATTGCTAGTTTTATGGCTACAAAGAATTTTTGTATCCATTATTTTTTTTACTATTTTATTTCTTTTATATTGCGGAATTATAATCCAGACATTAAAAAAAAGTTCTGTATAAGCAAAATAATGCATTTTTATCCAGTTTTCCATAAAAACCAAACAATAAGCATAAAATTAGATTTTTTTTTTAATTTAATTATACATACATATAGCGATACATATATATTTAAAATCTATTTTTTTTATTTTTTCTTATCCAAACAGTATAAGAAGTTCTGAATAAGCAAATCATCGGAGTTTTATCCAGATTTTCAACATGTGCTAAAAGGAGATGGGTATAAAAAAATTGAAAGTTTCAATGGTAACTAGATGATAAAAATAACTGAATGATACGGTAAGATCATCACAAAGTCGGTGAAAAAATAGAAGTAACTAACTAGACAAAAGGAGAATGTAATTACGTATATTATTCAAAATTAGTGTGAAAAGCTTAAAATATATTGTTAATTTTTTTTCTATTTGAGCAGTGTTAGTTTTATGGCAACAAAGAATTTTTTTATCCATTATTTTTTTTACTATTTCATTTCTTTTATATTGCGGAAGTATAATCCAGACATTAAAAAAGTTCTGGATAAGCAAAATATTGCATTTTTATCCAGTTTTCCATAAAAACCAAACAATAAGCATAAAATTAGATTTTTTTTTTAATTTAATTATACATACATATAGCGATACATGTATATTTAAAATATATTTTTTTTAATTTTTTCTTATCCAAACAGTAAAAAAAGTTTTGAATAACCAAATCTTCGGAGATTTTATCCAGATTTTCAACATGTGCTAATAGGAGATGGGTATAAAAAAATTGAAAGTTTCAAAGGTAACTAGATGATAAAAATAACTAAATGATACGGTAAGATCATAACAAAGTCGGTGAAAAATGAGAAGAAACAAACTAGACTAAAGGAGAATGTAATTACGTATATTATTCAAAATTAGTGTGAAAAGCTTAAAATATATTGTTATTTTTTTTCTATTTGAGCAGAGTTAGTTTTATGGCTACAAAGAATTTTTTTATCCATTATTTTTTTTACTATTTCATTTCTTTTATATTGCGGAAGTATAATCCAGACATTAAAAAAGTTCTGGATAAGCAAAATATTGCATTTTTATCCAGATTTCCATAAAAACCAAACATTTAGCTTAAAATTGGATTTTTTTTTAATTTAGTTATTAATACATATAGTGATACATATATATTTAAAATATATATTTTTTTATTTTTCTTATCCAAACAGTAAAACAAAATTCTGAATAAGCAAATCATCGAAGTTTTTATCCAGATTTCAATAAAAACCAAACAATAAGCATAAAATTAGATTTTTTTTAACTTGAGTATATACGTATAGTGCTACTTTTATATTTTAAATATTTTTTTATCATTTTTTTTTATCCAAACAAGTTCTGAATAAGGAAATCATCAGAAATTTTTTCCAGATTTTCAAAAAGAAACATACTAGATGCAAAATATTAGATTTGGGTAGTGCTATTTTTATATTTATAAATATTTATTCTTCTTTTTTAGAGAGACAGATTTTTCATAAAAATGAAACTACTTATATGCAATAATATTACATTTTTTTTTTTTAATTTGAGTAGTGCTTCTCGTATATTCACAATAAAAAAACGTTCTGGAATAGCAAATTACCACAGTTTTTAACCATATTGTCCAGATAAACTAAACAATAATACTTATAATATTAGATCTTTTTGTATTTGAGCAGTTCCAATTTTATGGTTACAAATAATTTTTTTATCCATTATTTTTTTGCTTTTTTATTTCTTCTATATTTCGGAATTATAATCCAGACATTAAAAAACGTTCTGAATAAGCAAAGTATTGCATTTTTATCCAGATTTCATATATATTTAAGATATATTTTTTTTATCCAAACAGTAAAAAAAGTTCTGAATAAGCAAATGATCGGAATTTTTACCTAGAGTTTCAAAACAAAACATGCAAGATGCAAAATATTAGATTTGAGTAGTGACTATTTTTATACTCATAAATAATTATTTTTCTTATCCAGACAATAAAAAACGTTCTGGGTAAGCAAATTATTACCGTTTTTATCCAGGGTTTTCAGAAAAATTAATGAATGTACATAGTGTTAGATTTTTTATTTGAGAATAGTGCTACTTTTTGACTTACAAATAGTATTTTTTCATTTTTTATACTTTTTATACTTAGAAAAAATTTCTATTTTATCCAGACATTAAAAACGTTCTGGGTCTTTATCCATTTTTTTTTTCAGAAAAATTAGTGAATATGCATAGTATTAGATTTTTTTTTATTTGAGTATAGCGCTATATTTTTTGGTTTAAAAATAAAATTTTTCTACATGTATTTTTCTACTTTAATTCTATATATAGATAATATTATCTATTTTATCCACACATAAAAAAACGTTCTGGATAAACAAAATCTGGAAAACAAATACAATAATTTTGTTGTCTAAAGCATTTCTAGATAGCATTTAGTTTGTTGCAGTTTTTATCCAACTTGTTGAATTGCAAAAAGTGGACAAAATTGAAATTCTTGTCTAATTTTTCCAGAAAAAAAATGTAGGAAATATGCCGTGCCATAAAAATTTAACTTTTTTATTCCTTTAAAAGCCATACACAAGTTGATTTTGGGAACATAGTTTGCTTATCATATTCCAATATTTGTTTTTTTTATCCAGAAAATGTTGAATTATTCAATATTTTTATTCAGATTTTTCCAAAAAAAAAGGTAATATGCAATAGTTATTTTCGTAACTAGTGCGGAAAGTGATACTTTCCCGCACGCTGTCTGCCGACCGGGCAGCTGACGAGTGCGGGAAAGAGACTTTCCGCACGAGTTAGGAACAATATTTTTTCTACGAGCCAATTCATTGTTATATATACAAGGAATAAACATACAATACATAAACAACTTTATCTTTGTCAACAGTATGACAGCTGAATTAATCAACAATCAATTGGTTGTTATGACAAAAACTTGGTGTGATTGTTGGCGTGACGTAATGTTTCAGGCATGAACTGGTGACATTGGAATAAAAAGTACGTACATTATGGGTATATTTTGTATCAAAAATCAATAAAGGCAAGCATAATAGTTCCTTAAAACAGATAAAAGTGTGTGGCACGGCTGTAAGGCAGATGCTCGTATCTAGATAGACAGACTATAAAGTCTAAATTATATTATAAATCTGTTATTCTTTAAATATTTACTTTCCCGCACGCCAAGTTTACTTTCACGCACGCCGTGCGGGAAAATAAAGCTTTCGAAAACAAAATGCGTGCGGTAACGTGACATGATGAGCACGCTCGTAGAAAAAATATTTATTAAAATTTTTTTAAGAGCCAATATAACATTCTTAAGGAATATGTCGAACTTTATTATAATTAAATAAATATTTTTTTCTTCCAAAAGAGCAAAAATATTGTGGTTAATTAACTTATTGCATTTTCTTACTCAGATTTTTAACAAAAAAATATTAGAAAATATTTCTTAATGTTGATAGTAAAAGACGTTATTTAGTAATAAATTTGTCTGTGTGTTTAAATAATAATTCCATATATATCCAGAAAGCGAAAAATGGTGATTAACACAATTATTGTATTTTTCAATAGGATTATTGAAATCGAGTTTTTAGTTATTATAAAAGTAGAGAATCAAGGGTTCGGAGAAAAACGGAAAACATGGAAACATTTCTTATTAAAATCATTTATGTACAAATTAATTAGTAGCAATTAATTTCCAATAAATTTTAACTTATTTTTACGTATTTTCCGACAAATAAAATTTTGCTCAAATTTTCCAATTTTTTTTCCAATTTTTCCTGAAATAAACGCTTTTTTTTCCGGCAACCCATTTTCGCACTTTTTGTATCTCAACTTGAACTTTTACTGAAAGTAAAAACAATTTACTGAGTGGTTGGGAGTATTATGTAAGTACGTACTTTAAATACAATTAATAATTATCCTAATCCGGAACATATAAAAATGTAGCTTATAAAGAAAATATTGATTTATTTACAGTTTTTAATTATTTTGCAAATGGCTTTTTTTTAAATGTATTGCTTTTTATATTAACTACCACTATTTATTCTTTTAGACAAAATAAATTAAATTATTGTATTCTTTTTTTGACATTTTCAGAAAAATAAATATAAAACAACGAAATAACCGCAGAAGAGAAACAACTACAGGAATGCAAATTCCTTAAAGCCAAAGGCAATAAATAAAGTAAGGAAGCGCCTTTAAAACGTAAATAATAAAATTGCAAAAATAATCCTACTTATTCAACGACCAAAACATTTTAAAAAATACAAAATTTTAAATAAGAAAAGGAAAACTTTAACAAAGAAAAAAATAGAATGGGGAAAGCACATGGAATGAAATTAAGACACACCATTTTGACCCTGAAAGTCCTTCAAGTATCAAAGAAGTGTACCTATAAGTCATTCACTTATTATTGTCAAGTAGGCGTTGGAAATTTGACTTTGACATTTTTATCGTATCTTCTCAATCTTCTCAACATGTGCTAAAAGGAGATGGGTATAAAAAAAATTTAAGGTTTCAAAGGTAACTAGATGATAAAAATAACTGAATGTGTAAGATCATAACAAAGTCGGTGAAAAATGAGAAGAAACAAACTAGACTAAAGAAGAATGTAGTTACGTATGTTATTCAAAATTAGTGTGAAAAGCTTAAAAAATATGAAAATATGCTGCTATATACCAATACGAGTACCAATAAGAAATTTTTTCTACGACCATGTAAAAATAAACAACTTTCGTCATATCTTGCCCTAGCCGAAAACTAACTAACTTTCGTCTCTAGTGAGAGAAAATCCCATAACGTTAATGTTCGTCTCTAGTGACGAAATTAAGTTGTTCTAATTTCGCCTGTATATCGCCAATTAAATGCGATTCAACTGGTCTAATCTTATAAAACACAATGGAAAATGGTGATATCATACAAAAACATATATATTTTGCCTGCCCGGGCCTCATAAAAGTGAATCAAAGTATTGAAATTTGGCCAAACTGAACTCATTGACAGTTGAGGTGTCATGTTGACAATGACGCGCCGTTGTTCGGAGGAGCATGGCGCGGGGTTCGATGCAACATCAATTTTCAAATACTGAATTTCAAAGATTCAATTTAAAAGTATAATTTGATATCAAATTTCGTATATTTACAATTATATTGAGCAATATAATAATAAACCAATAATTCAATAATAATTGCGAGAATAGTTGGCGAATACATAGCATGGCGGCGGCGCATCGGACATCGAGTAGGCGCGCGTTCGATTAATCGGCATTTTGACAATGATGCTTCTTAGATTTCGAAAGAAATACTCTATAAAGATTATTTTTAAAGTAAATGAGGAACTAATGTTAGCATGGTCGAAGAAAAAGTATAGTGTTGTACTCGTCAAAAAGCATTTTCTATCGCTCGAGAACATTACCAAACTCGGCTTCGCCTCGTTTGTTAAACTGTTCTCTTGAGAGCTATTTTCGTCACTCGTTGAACAATATACTATTTCTAATAAACTTGTAGGTTACATCAGGAGACGCTGTTTCGAAAGCACTTAAAACCATTAAAGAGAAATTCGGAAAATTAAATGGAGTTGTTAATTGTGCTGGAATTGTAGATGATAGCCAGCCAGTATTTGACTTTGAAACCCGAAAAGCGTATAATCTTGGCGTATTCTCAAAAATTTTGAACGTAATGGAAACTTTTTTACCATTTAATATAGGCGGTGTTCATTTGAAAACTTCATCTAGTTGGCTGTAAAATGTCAAAAAGAAAAGGATGAAAGAAAAATAGTCCATTTGGTTTGATTATGTCATCTTTTTCTGTCAAAATTCTATATCCTTCTAGATGACGTTTTCTAATGAACACACCGTATAAAAAAATTGCACTATTTTGTTATTTCTGCAGGTAAACCTTACAGGAACATTCAATGTTATTCGACTTGCAGTTCCCTTACTTTGTGATAACGAGCCTAATGAGGATGGCCAAAGAGGCGTAATAATAAACACTTCCAGGCTAGTTTATTGTCAATAATAATATATTCTTTTATCTTATATACCATATATTATTATAGCATAGCGGGGCAAGAGTGTATGGATTTATGCCTAGCCTATACAGCAAGCAAGGCGGCAATTATAGCCCTTTCTTATCCATTAGCCAAGCAACTGAGTGAGTATGGGATTCGAGTCATGGACATAGCACCAGGTAAATTTATTTTTTACTATTAATATTAACGGAATTAACGACTACAAAAAAATAATTATTGTAAGTACCTATTCTAGTCGAGATACACAAAAAACACCATAATTACTCGAAAATTTTTGTTACAAATGTATTAATCGAGAATCGGATGTGCTCTGCAAGTTTGTTATTATAGCCCTATGACGTCTTAAGAAATCTTCGAAACGACGGCACTTTCAACAGTTCTCGCCACATTATGTTTTTTCAGGATTATCTGACACGCCCTTATTGCGTAAAACAATCGAGAAGGATCCGGCCTATAATGTCCCGAATCTATTTCCGAAGCGATGGGTGCAGCCAAATGAATTCGCCAAACTTGTGAAACATATTATCGAAAATCCCATGTTAAATGGATCGTCGATTCGGTTGGACGGTGCTACAAAAATGTTGTAATTAGTAAATTGTTTATAATAAATTCAAAACGAAATACTCAGCAAAAAATGTTAACATTGAATAGCCTATGTAGTCCTTCGCCATATTATTAAGAAAACGTTCAACCTGTTGTAAAATAAATATATACCTATCTGGCTCTGATATATTTTGGACTGGCTTACAACAACTGCCGTGGAATATAGACAAGTACATATTTCATTGATTTAACTCATTTATTTCCAATGATTCTAGTTTTCAGTTATATTTGCGGATAACAATTTAATATCATTGCTCCTTAAAGCTCACATTTTCTTGGTTTGACAACGTCGCTGTATTCTTTTTAACCCCGACAGAGAAAAGCTGTTTTATTTGCGATATAAGTTAGGAAGAGATGGAAGCACGCCTAAGTGCTCAGTAGGATAGTGCGGGGTCTGATGTTGAAGTAAAAATTGGTCTTAATTAAATTTTATTTTTAATAATAATAATAATATAAGGTTGTTAAAGTTTTGCTTAAATTAAATTAATATATTCCGTCGGCCATTTTCAAATAAAGAAGAGGTGCATTATTTGTCCTAATCCCGCTAACTTCACCAGCAACTTATAACTTAAGGACGCTAATTACAACAATAAATTAATATAATTAATTATCTAATTTAAGCCCAACAATTCAATTTAAAATTTTTATTTACGTATCATTTTTATTACCAACAGAATGTTGTTTGTAATGAAAATGACGTGTGTTGTAAAATGCATAGTAATTATTATTATCAATTACGTCAGTCAATAATTTTTAAGGATTTTACTGTCATACAACACCTATCTCCTGACTAATATGCGCGGCTGCCATGTTTATCTGAACCGATTTCCCGTCATCCTCTCAGATGCTATGTTTCTGCTCTTGGCGGCGATGCCAGATGTAGAATATTGTCTGTCATTTTAATATGCAAAAGAGTAAACATTTTATAAGATTTCAAACCTTATTTTTATGTAACTTTACGTGTATTTACTTTTAATTAGACAAAACCGATATTGAATGCGTCTGCCCATGGTCATATCCATAATAATTTAAGAAAATTACAAATAGAAGCGGAATATGTCAGGGATTTCTGTAATGCAGGTCTGGCAGCGCTGCTCCATATTCGTAATCGACACCTGTTGACTGCAGAAGTTGGAATGTTTGAATGTACCCGGTACTCCGGTACCCGTTGTGAATTTAGTTAGAATTCTTCAGGAAAAGGCGAGTTGGAGGCTTGACCAAGCGACGTGCGTTCACTGCGTTCGTCCCGTTCGTTTCGATATTTTTCTATATTTATTTAATACATTTGGGGCGTTAGTGCGTGTGATTTTGTGCAAATACTTCTTGTTCTCGTTGTGCCTTTTTTGTACTAGTACTTTACCTTGATTTGGATTACTTCTGTTGACCAGAGGCAACAACTAATTTAATAGGTAAGTGGTCCACTGGGGTATGGGTTTATAATGAGCAGAGAGAGTTTATAAAATGCAGCACTACCTATTTATTCCTAACAATTAAGAACACAGAGAAAAGCCTATCAACCAGCATCAGATGTCATGTCATTGATTTAGGTAACCCCAACTTCTTGTTTAATTATTAATTAGTGTTATTTAACTCAAACCATAATTACACTCATAGAAGGTTTCGTTTTGCTCCCAATTCATGCCATTTAATTTAAAGTCATGGCAGCCTTGAGCCTGATGGGCACACTGACCCATCATGGTGCCACAAAAGTGGTAGTCATCATCTCAAGGACGCGTCTTTCCTGACTGATAGCCAATTTTTGGTCTGGTTTCACGAGACCTTGATTGAGGTGGCCTAGGCAATGGTACCTACCTCATACCTAAATTTTAAAATATTTTTTTGTTTATGAAGTTTATAAGTGGAGGCATAGACATTATTCGCTTTTCATAGGTATCCCAATTTATTCTCCTAGAATGAATAAGAATTTGGGGTTCCAAACAGCCTTGCTATCAACAAACATGATTGCTAAGTTAGTCGAAGTCACCTTAGAGCATTTTCTAGGAGAAAAGATGTTGGTATTACTGAAGGCAGTTTTAAAGCCTCCAGTGCAGGTTACCCCCTTTATTTTTAAATAGGTACCTCGATAGGTACTTAATTCCCATTCAGAATTTTTTGCTATTTTAGTAGCCATAGATTCTTCATTTTTTTCTGGACCAATCATTTGTTGGCTCATGTCAAAAAGATATAGCAAACAACATCAAAGCCAAATTTCTAAGGCTAAGGAGAAGTCCTACCTATCCATAAACCATTCACATATTATTGATATCAAGTACCTAGGTATTGGAAATTTGAGATTGACATTTTTATTGTATCTTCTCATCATGTGATAAGATATCAAAAATAAGTCAATTGTATGTGTAATTGCACAAAACAATGGGAATACCTATGAAACAACTCATTTTCTGTTTAATTTTTATTTTGTTTGAGTTATTTTTTTCTGACTGTTTTTCACTTTTTGTTCTTGTTACTGCATAAATGTTCTTAGAAGTAGGTTTAGTGAAGTCGAGAGTGAGGTTCTTTGAAGTCCAGTAAAGTCCTCTGAAGTCCAATTAAGTTTCAGTTATAATGCAGTCCAAAGTAATATAAAATTCCAAGTAAAATTCACTTGAACTTCACAAAGTACATGTTGTAATGAGGGTGCAATCCGAGGGGCAATCACTGGTAAATTTTGGTGTACACCTTGATGTACTCCCCTTTGGAATTTAATGGTATTTAGTGGTATTTAAAGTGAATTATATGGACTTTTTGGATAGTTTTCTTTCCTTTACATCAAAATGCACCAGTAATTTTTCAAAATTCACCAGTAATTTCTTTTTAAAAGTAAAATTGCTGGTGAGATTTGTTGTGTGGACCGAGGTGTGGACAGTGGGAACTTAGTGGCATTACTGGTATTTAGGGAAAATTCAGGAATTTGGGGGTATATAGTTGAATTTAAGGAAATTTAGCTCAGAATTTAGTGAAAATTAAGGTGAATTATATATGGAGTTTTGGTGTACCTACACATTTTATGAAATTTAAAATCAGTACCTATACAAATTTCAGTTAGCAGTTTACTCTTGAGTTTTACTACCATGATTTATAGTTGTCAGGAGTGGTGGCATTAGGGGCCTTGCATACCATCTTACTTATACCTGTACTGCATCTTTAATTTTAGTTTTGCAAAAAAGCAGGATATCGATCTCAACATTTTTTAAATGAAAAGATTGATTTCTTTAATTATTGCTACGTGCAATAAAAGTAAGCAAACATCATTCTTTGCGCAGCTGAAGCAATATGTATTTTTGACAGAGTTTTACTGGTAAAAAAATATTGTTCTTAACACTTGCGGAAAGTATCTTTTCCGCACTCGTCTTCATGGCCGAACTCCGCTACGCGTCGTTCAGCCAACTGCAGTAGCGTGCGGAAAAGTGTCACTTTCCGCACTTGTTAAGAAAATAACTATTAACAAAATGATGTCTTAAATACGAGGGTTGTAGGTAATTTTAACCTGAACAAGGTGACAAGATTTCTGACAACTGTCAGTTTTGAAAGACTATAGCAATGGTTATTTATCTGCGAGGCCTCAGAGAGAGCGAGGGAGAGAGAAAGAGGGAGAAACATTTCTCAGCGAACAAACAAGAGAAAGATATGCTTGAGGATATGCTTCTCCTACAAGTCACGAATACTTTGAGGGCTCGCAGATGAATAACCGAACTTAGCTAATATAAACTTACTCTTTTTTTAATCAATGGATTAGAAAAAAGTAAGTTAGGTATTTAAAAGGTTTTTTTGTTAGTTTTAAACGGATGCCAATGAGTGGAGGGGTGGTTTTCAGAATGGAGGATTTAGACCCATTAGCTCGCCCATTAGTCTTTTCATTTCAGCCTATATTGTTCACAAATGACAGCTGTCAGAAAAAATCTGATTAGCTCATCTTATACAGAGGAAAATTATCTGTGACTTTGGTATATTTCGAAGTATATTTACATCATTTCTGTAGAACCAATAAAAACTGTGCAAGACCGATTTAAATGAATTCAAAATTTGATTTTTGCAAATTCTTTAAATCGATCTAAGAAGATTTTACTACACAATTTTTTTTTATACAGGATTTTCAGTTTTGTTTTGGAAAAAGTCCTGCTCTTGATGCAGATTAAGAAACAATCAATAAAGAATTTTTTCTAATTTTGACATATAAAGTGGCACTTTTCAATACTGATGACAGTGACGTAACGTCCTACTTTTCGTAACTAGTTACGAAAAGTAAAATCTTTCGTAACTAGTGATGAAAAGTTCGTTTCACCACCAGTTGCAGGTTTCGGTTGTGGCACACCGTTGCTATAGTTTTACGGTAATAAGTAGATACAAAGTGGTTTAAAAGTAAATATTGAAGTTTAATAATAATAACTCTCTCTCGAAGTAGGTATTTGTAGTTAAAATTAGAAAAAATCTTGTATGAAACACCTGACGAAAAACCTTTTTTGTGTATCTCATTCAAATTGCGGGAACTCGCTGCGCTCGACCCGCAAGCATTCATTCGTTACACAAAATCGGACTTTTCGTAACTGGTTACATAAATAGCTATTATAATATCTAAAAAAAATTAATTTAAAAAAATCATCAAAACAACTTAAATGTAGCAAAAATATACATAAATTCAAATGCTTACATATATTAGAGCGTATAAGGGGTGTTTATTTAAAAACATCATCTAGTTGGCTGGGAAATGTCAAGAAGAAACTCGAGAAAAAATTTTGATTTGATGAAAAACCATTTACTCTAATTATGTCATCCTTTGCTGTCAAAAATCCGTCTATAGACGTCGTTTTTTTATGAACGTTCCGTACTACTTAAAGAGTACGGCGAGTAGTACGGGGTACTTAGTCATTTTCAAATACTTGGTGTTCATTAAAAAGCGTCATCTAGTAGGCTATTAATATTTGACAGAAAAGGATGACAATCAAACGAGCCCTCGAAATCAAAGTAAATGTACTTTATCCTTTTCTTTTGGCGTTTCACAGCCAACTAGACGACGTTTTAAATTTATCTCGTAGCTTGAAGAATTGATGGATTTGTAATTGGAGGAAATTAATTCCTTAAGAATTTTGAACAAGTAATATTGTCTTGGAAATAAAAACTTTTAGTTTCGTTTTCATTAAGCACACCATCTCTGAACTGAACGCTTTATATTCGGCTTTATCTGAGGTTCTATCATTGATTGATGGCAATAACAGCTAATAGACCAAAAGAACTGTAACAGTTATCAAGAAAGTAATTAAGTAGCATTCACATCAAAGATTGATTTTCTGTTATATACAAAACGATTGCAAATAGAAAGTTATAATATATAATCTTAACCTTTAACCTTGCGCTTAGACCTATTTGTGCGAGATAAAAATACACCGACAAAAGCACAATCATAACATAAACTGCCATTCCTAAGATAAAACCCGCTATAAATATTTGTTTATAACTAAAACGCTCGCTAAAACCATATTACCTACACCCCATTCAAATATTTTTGTCATCTCGTTACCTTTGAAATCTTCATTTTTTTTATGCCTACTTTCAGCATATGAGTGAGTTGAGATATACGATAATATCAGTCAGATTTCCAACGCCTACTTGATGTCATTAATAAGTGAATGGTTTATACCGAGGTTTATACACGTTAGTCTTCAACATTATTCTGGCTTCTGATTGGTACCTACAACAGTCCCGAGAATAGTCCCTACTGAAATAAAACCATTTCAGTTAAAAACCGAGTTAAAAACTATTTTAGTCACATACCCACATTGGGCATTTGGACTACAAAGATGAGCTTTTTAAATTCCAACTTTGATATTTTAAACATATTATAGCCTGTCAAAACGTACAAAAAGGAGGTCGGCATAAAAAAAGACAGATGCAAAGATAATGAAAAGTATTTAAAGTACGAATCGGCTATTCCTATTTAACGCAGGGGCAATAGGTGAAATCCCCAAGCATCGAGCGAGATGCAAAATAAACTCGAATGCTTTATATAAAAGTAAGTGAAACTAAACGCATTAGCTTAGTATATGACCATATTAAATGAGAAATTAACACACGTTTCTTTAAGATTTCAGATTTTCAAACTGAGTAAAAGTTGTTTTTAAATTAAGAAAATATGGCGACTAATGAATTGAATTATGTAGTTGGTTGTTTGGAACATTCACAGATTAATTCTTAAATTACAATGGTGAAGCAAAAATCCTGGGAAATTTAGCCTCAGATTTTGTTAATGTTTTAACTCGTCTTATTTTACAGGAATAAGAATCGTGAACGTTATTTTTGCCTTAAATACAGCCTGAGAGAAAGCAATAAACTTTGTGATAGTAATAATGGCAATTTTAAGCTTTGTTATTGTTGATTGCGGCCTATGCGCTAAAACGTTAATTAGAGAGCGGATAAATGGTATTTTGCTTACCTACTAATAGTGGGTCTTTGACGTTAATTTTTATAGAGGTAAAAACAGTTTTTGTGTCCTATTGACGCAAATTTTCTTCTAAAGGCAGTGTAGTGCGCTTTGGCAAACGACGGATTTCCGTTTTGACAGACCGTTTTGGAAACACATTCCATTCCCTCTTGTTCCTTTTGTCAAGCACACGTGGTATTTCTCCTTTGATGATGTTCGAAGCTAAACAAGGGTTTCCAGCAGCAGCAGCAGCACGCACCTATACAAATTCCTTTCTAACTTTAGAACGACAGGCGTGTTTCACCCTCGCAGTGGCCTTTTGGCTTCTTTATAATGTCGACTTAAGTTTAGGTTTAGCTGCATAGGCAATGTGTGTAATAAAATAATTACTTTACATTGCTCATGTCTTTCTTCACTTAACGGCAAATTACCGGTGTGGTTAAGTTAACGTTTGCGGTGCCCCTTGTGCTTAAAGAATTTGTTTAAAGTTGCTCAGCAATTATGTACAAGTTCATTAGCCGGTCCATGGATGTGGTGTATGTTTATTATTGTGAACATGGAGTTGGTAAGTGTCTGGTTTTCGTTTCTCTTCGGATTGTTACACATTTTTGTTCGCCATGAAACGAAAAATGGCCAATAAAAAGCTGATGTTTTACATTTTCTTCTATCTCCAGAAACTATCCTATCAGTCTAACGTCTATCAAAATATGACTTGGCCTTCAATACACAACTATATACGATAACTTTGTAAACTATTGTTTGCTGGCTTACATTGGCAATTTTAAATAGTTGACGTTTTTTGAGCGATGAGTTTCGTTTTTTATTGATTCAATTCGGGGAGACAACTACAACCTCGACCACTATTAATTGGCAGATTTGTCTTATAGTGTCAATGTAAAGAGGATAATTTATATGTCATTTTTACAGTCTACTCAATATCATCATACCAACGGAAGTCTTATAGGTGCAATATTTTCGGAGATAGGCTCCTTCGGTTTGTCTTTTCTGAATTTTTCTTGATCCGAATCTAAAAGTCGTCCTTAGTTTTTTATTCATTACTTATTTTATTTTTCTCTGACTTTTTTCTTTCATTCACTATTCACTGCAACTTTTTTGTTTGATACTTCTATTTTCCTTGAATGAATCTTATATATATTCTTTGTTCATTCGTATCCTTTAGCTTGGGGTGCTTAATCTGTTCTTTCAAGAATTTTATCTTTCCATCTTTCTTTAAATTTGTTATTTTTGATGCCCTGAAGTTTTCTGTATCTTGACTCTTCTTATAATTCTGGTTTAAGTTTTTTCTGCTCTACTTTTTGCTTTTTAAATCCAATTGTCATATTTTATTATTCATATTTTTCTTTATTTTTCTAACCCAAAAAGTCTTTCTTACTATCTTCTTTTTTTTAATATATTCTCGGTTATATTCTTTTCTCTGACATTTTTTTTTCTTCTACCGTCCATACTTTATTTTTCTGATAAATTTTATGTTGTCTATTTTATCTTTTTTTTTTCAAATTACGTATAAGACCTTTTTCTTCAATATTCAAATTTGACCATCTATAACTTTAGAACCAGTGGACTGATTTGAACAAAACCAACTGTTTTTTGCTCTTCTTGATATCCTCTTTCAGCTTCCACCACAGGTCCCGGTAGATGCATTATTTTCGGAAATAGACTCAAGTTGTCAATTTTTAGGCATTCTTAGAATCAACTTTTTTACCATTTTTAAGAAACTCACTTTTCGTGCTAACTTTATTCCATTCAGCTTGTTACTTTCTTAGGGGATCGCAAATGTCCTATTCTGATAAAAAACTAGAAAAAAAATCAATTTTTTTTTAAATTAGCTTAAGGGGGTTTTACGCCTTTTTTTCTCAATTTTCAACTTTGACCTCCTGTAGCAACGATTGGTATAAATCCGACTGTTTTTTTACTCTTTTTGATATCCACTTTCACCTCCTACCGACGAAAGTAATGTAGGTGCAATATTTTCGGAGATAGGCCCCTTCGATGGTCGATTTTTAGACACTTTTAGAATCCACTTTTTGCCATTTTTAAAACACCAACTTTTTGTGGGTAATTTTATTCGATCTGAGTTTACCTTCTAAGGGGATTGCTCAATTCCTTTTCTGATCAAAAACTAGAAAAAAATCCAATTTTTTTTTCAATTTTTCAACTTTGACCGCCTGTAACTTTAGCACGAGTGGACCGATTGGAGTGATTCTAACTGTTTTTTGCTATTCTTGATGACCTCTTCGTCAAAATCCCGTAGGAGCAATATTTTCGGAGATAGACGCATTCGGTGGTCGATTTTTCGACACTTTTGGAATCGTTTTTTCTTGGCATTTTAACGGCGTTTTTTGCTCTTCTTAATGTTCTGTTTCACCTCTCACCAACGAAAGCTCCACTATTATATAAACTCACTTTTCTGGCTAATTTCCATAGAATTCAGTTTACTACGTTCTTAAGGTATTGCAAACGTCCCATTCTGATCAAAAAAATCAAAATATGCCACTACCAGTAGATGCAATAGTTTGGGAGATAGAACCTTTTCCTCCTAGATCAAAATCTCGTTAAGTTTGTTACTTTTAAAAACTCGCTTTCTGTGTTTTCTAATTTTTCTTATCTTGCTTTTTGGAGTGT
The DNA here is from genome assembly GCA_951812265.1 of Taphrorychus bicolor. Taxonomy (NCBI): domain Eukaryota; kingdom Metazoa; phylum Arthropoda; class Insecta; order Coleoptera; family Curculionidae; genus Taphrorychus; species Taphrorychus bicolor. Next base: position 33,363,352 of record OX638297.1, read on the forward strand.
TTTATTGAGGTTTTTCAGTTTTCTGTGTCTTTTCCGAACTTTTTTTGACCAGAATCTAGAAGTCGTTCTTCCTAGTTTTTTATTCTTTTCTTATTTTATGTTTCACTTATTTTTTCTTTCCTTCACTGCACCTTTTTTGGTTGATTTCTGATTTCTGATTCTTGAATATTTTAAATTTTCTATTGTTTTTCTATTATTTGCCTTTTTCTCTATTTTTGTTAATCAAAAAGTGTCTCTAAAACCTCATTCTTTTTTTGATATATTGTTTTCTCTGACCTTTTTGTTCTCCCGTCCATACTGTATTTTTCTGATAAATTTTAAGTGAAAGTTTCATCCAACTTAATTTACTTGAGATATTCTCCTTTATTTATAAAAAAAAAATCTAATTTCTTTAAAAATCAGTTTTATATTTGTTTAATAGACATTTCCGATTTTATTCTGATTTTTTATATTAGGGACGTTATTGTTTTTTCTCGTTTTCTTTAATTTCAAGTCTCGATACGAACCTAATTATTGAGTAATTAACTTTGTAACTAATATCGATTTAAAACGGTTTGAATTTTTTGGTATTATCATGATTTTGATAATACTAAAAGATAGGTTTGAACCTCGGTTTGAACCGAACTTTGAACTAAAAACGATTTGAATCCTCTCACAATTCTAAGTTTGAAAGTAGAACTATCTAACAAGAAAACGTATATAAATTTCGTGAGAGTATCTTGGAATATAGCCTAAATTAGCAAATATCTCTAGAATGGTTAGAGGTTTCAAAAAGTGAATTAGTTATTATGTGTGAGTATTATTAAAATAGGCCCTCTGGTCTTCATTTGTTTTCTTTGAAATGATATGAAGCACTATCACATTTGAAAAAACTTACCTTTCTGGCTGAGTTCACTTGAATCCAGTTTGTTACGTTCTTAGGGGATTGTAAACGTGCCATTTTGATCAAAAACTAGAAAAAAAATCCAATTTTTTTTTAAATTAACCAAAAGTTTTTTCTCCATTTTCAACTTTGACCGCCTTTAACTTCAGAACGAGTGGACCGATTAGAGTGAAACCAACTGTTTTTGCTCTTCTAAATGTCCACTTTTACCTACCACCAACGGAAGTCCCATTGGTGCAATATTTTGGGAGATAGACCCCTTCGGCAAACGTTCCTTTTCGACCAAAAAATCATTTTTTAAAAATTTTGTTGCTTTCTGTGTTTTTGACTTTTCTTATCTTGCTTTTTTGATTGCTTCCCCGAGATATTTCACTTTATGTCTGTTTTCAAATTGAATTCCATTTTCTGTCTTTCCGAATGTTTCTTGCCCCAAATGTAAAAGTCTAAGTATAAAAGTTTTGTCGAGGGTTTTGTTGACCAAAGTGCGGGAATAAGTTTTTTTTTTAAACTGCACTTTTTGCATGTTTTGCATCTTAGATTTGTCCTTTGATTTTGAGAGTTGGCAGGTGTACTGGTCACGTCAAATTGAAATAATTTTTTTTTTAGGTTTTTTTTTTGTATTTCAAATCTCGAAACAACCTTAATTATTGAGAGATTGAGCTAACTTGAAACTAAAATTGATTTAATAACGAATTTTTTGGTGTTATGATGGGTGAATTTAGTGACTTGAGGCGGGTTTGAACTAAAATCGATTTAAATCCTGCCACAATTCTAATTTTTCGTAGTAAACTGTCTAAAAAGAAGAGTTAAAGATTACCCTAAATTAGCAAAAAGCTCTAGGATTAAAAAATGTGTCCATTGTCCACGTCATGGGCAGAGGTTCTCACGATGACAACGTTAATTTATTAATTTTGTTATTATTATTATTTTTATTGCTGTTTTGTTGTCATCGTGAGAACTTCTGCCCATGACGTGGACAATGGACACGTTTTTTAATAGAATGTACAGGACTTCGGCATATCAAGAGCCTTGATAAAGACCACAATATATGGTCGAAACGTTGGCAATTGATAAAAGCTGAATTGTCGTTATTTGTCCCCATCCCGCTAATCTACCTACTACTTGTTATGGTTGTTTACGCGGGTTTAATAATTGATAATTATTAGAATAAGTTTTGTCTCATTTGTTTTCTTTAGGATTATATGAAACTGTTCGACGTTTTTACCAATAACGTGTGAGCATAAAATAATAAAGGTGAGACATGAAAACTGGTTTCCAAGAAGTAGGTGAGATTGGTCACTCTGAAGGGGCCTCCACGCTCATATCTGTGTCAGTGAGCCAATCCGCGTCGCCGGTAATAAACCGATAAAACTGCATGTCCGATATGTTGCTGATAGTAACCACTGTTGCGCAATTGCCACGGGGTCGATGGTACCTCTGTCTACTTGTAGTCACATCCTGACGGGTACTGTTAAAATCGCTTTTAAAACGGTGACAGACGGTCATTTGATATCAATTTCCTGCTAACCGATAGTTGAGCAGAATTAGAGCATTAAGACATTTCTCCGGAAATCGATCTCTTTGGTGCAACTGCCGATTAAATAGAAATCGTGGAGCAAATCAAACACCTGTTGCAAATGTCTTTCGACTCGAGAATCGCCGACCGAAAACTCAATTAAAGTGCAACAAAAAAAAAACGAGTAATATGCGATATGGCCCTGCAGGGAATTGCAAGATGAGATAATGGAATTAGTTGCCAATGTAGTAATGAAGGAACGAACACAAACTGAACCGGTTCTTAAGTAGGTGAGTTTATTGGCCAGGGAGTTCGGATCTGTGTCAGTTCGCGCGATAATGTTAAATAACAATAATAAGGTTAATTTCGCATTCTTTAGGAATTTTTTTCACATCGAGAAATCTAACGGCAGGTCTCGAAACGAAGGTTATGTCTTCACTTCGTTAATACCTCGGTTAATACTGGCGCAAGGTCTTTTTCAATTCAAATTGACATAAAAGAAATTTTAGACTTTACTGCACTAGAGCCACACTAACTCTCAAAATGACCATCTTCCTCCCTAGCTGTCTTTGTTTCGTTGTGACTTTTGTCAGCTTGTCAGAGAGAGATAAACATCTTGTGGCGTCCATTTTCAGAGCTAGTGCGGATCGTCAAAATCGCTGTTGGATATGCAGATTTTTCCTTCCAAGGCACTCACAAATAAAAAAATTAATCATAAGTAAACATGTTCATTGTCATTATCACAACATTTAAGATACAAAAAACTACAATAAATCTCAGAAATTCACTATTCAGGGGTAATAATAAAAAAAAATATGACCACTTATTACGACGCTAACCGAAACCATAAGAGTAGCCTGACGTCTATACATGGTGGCTCACCACGAACGCTATCTGTCTTTGTATTCAATTGTTGTTTAGACAGAGGAAACTAGGTGCTCTAGCAAGAACCGGGTACCTGTTTTGGCTGAGTCCTAAAAACTACTACCCGTTATATCTCTAGTAAAAAGTTTTCTAAAAAATTCCTTTTTCTGTCCTTTAAGCTAATAATTTTGGTAGTAAAAATAAAAAGTTTTGAAAAGATTTTCAAAACTGACCTATATAAAAACAACTTTTTAAAATAACAAGTTTGGTCTTTTGAGCTTGCCGTTTTTTCCACAAAAGCGGTGACATTCTGCAAACATACTAAAATTTATATTTATCAATTCGCTTTTTTACGGTAATTGATCCACACAACACACAAGTAAAGAGTATTTAAGTGTTCCCAAAAATGCTTTTTGGTCCTTCGAGCATAAGTTTTTGTCGAAAAAGAAAAGCAGAAAAAGTTTCAAAACGTTTTTACACAATATCTAATACTAGGCAATTTCAATATTTTTGCTTTGAATGAGTGACAAAATTAGTCTTAAGAGAGTACAATGGCCATCCCGAGAGCCATCTCTAAATATAATTTTTGGTCCTTCGAGCTTGCCATTCTTCCACAAATATCACTGAAATTCTACAAACACTCTGACGTTTTGAACGAAAAGAAAATGAATTAACAGAACACAAACAAAAGTAAAAAATAATAACGATTTTCAAACATTTCTTTTTTGGTTCTTCGAGCTGACAATTTTTGCCAAAAAAGAACAGAAAAATGAAACATTTCCAAAAGCTCCCTGAAACCGATCTAATAAAGTCGATTCCTACATATTATTTGCCAAATTTCGTTGAATATCAACACGTCAAATTTTCTTGAACGCAAAATTACTGATAAAAGTACAAAATAATTATTTTAGCAATTTTTCCTCCACACAGCACAGTAGTAAAGAGTATCTATCAACTATTCTCACAAATTACATTTCTGGTTCTTCGAGCTGGCGTTTTGTTAAAAAAAAATAAAATATCAAAGAAGCTCCTTGAAACAAATCTAATAAAAGTTACTTATCATATTATCATATCATAAAACTACCAAAATACTTATAAAAGTAAAAAATAATAGTTATTTATTAAATATAATTTTTAGTTCTTTGAGCTTGCCGCTTTTTCCACAAAAGTTACTTCTCACTCTCTCTCACTCGCACTCTCTTACTTCTGAAATTGATAGTCATCAACTTGCTTTTTATTAGCAGTTAATAGATCGACACAACGTGAAAGTAAGGAGTATCAAGAATTCTCAAAAATTGTTTTTTGGTCCTTCCGAGCTGACAATTTTTATCAAAAAAAAATCAACAGAGAAAATTCACAAAGCTCCTTGAAACAGATTTAAAAAAAAGTTGATTCCTATTGTTTTGGCTTTAAGTATCATTGAACTACAAAATTACTCATAAAATAATAATATTTTTGGTTCTTCGAGCTTGCCGCTTTTTTCCACAAAAGACATTGAAAATTATTCAGAAATGTATAATCAATTTGCTTATACTTAGCAGTTGATCCACACAACGCAAAAGTAAACAGTATTGAGCTTTCTCAAATAATGCTATATAATATATACCGGATGTCCAGCAGAACCCTGGACATAGGAGATTAACATGGGAAATCGGTTTTTATTTTTTTGCGCCTGTACGGTTGATTTGATTGAAAAATTTTTAAGAGAAAAGGTGTAGAGCTTATGATCAGCTATCATCCTGTAATTTTTTCAATACCTCGGTTTTGGCAGTTTTTTGGAAAAACGCATCGAAAGTGCAACAATTTGAATTTGGCGCGTCACCCCCGCCATGCATGTGCAGTGTCGCCAACATAATAATTTCTTATGTCACAGTCAGAGCCGATTTTTCCTTCTTACTTATTTTGAGTTTTCATGTAGTAATTAACGTGATTATGCAGTGAAAATTAACTGAAAAAAATGTAACATGCATGGCGTGGGTGACGTGCCAAATTCAAATTTTTGCACTTTTCGAGGCGTTTTTCCAAAAAAAACGGCCAAAATTGGGGTAATGAAAAAAATACAGGATGATAGCTGACCATACGCTCTACAACTTTACTCTTAAAAGTTTTTTAATCAATTCAACCGTACAGGCGCAAAACAAATAAAAAACGATTTCCCATGTTAATCTCCTATGTCCAGGGTTGTGCTGGACACCCGGTATAAGTATATACATATATATAAGTTTTATTATCTGGCCGAGAGAAAAAATAAATAAAATAGGGGGTGTTCATTTGAAAAAGTCATCTAGAAAGGGTTTTACTTTAATTGTCATCTTTTTCTGTCGAATATTCACATCCTATTTTTTTTAATGAACACACTGTAGAGCCTTATATGTTTCTACAAAGTGTTACATTTAAGAATAAAGCACTAGGTTTTTTTTTCATAAATGTTGACAAAGAAACCAGAAACCGTAATAAGGGTAACCAGATGTCTATACAGGGTGTCACACCACGATTCCCGTCTGTCTTTATATGAAAAAATAACCGTAATTTTTTTTTTTTTTTTTTTTGTAAATAGTTATGTCCACTTAAGGTTAAATATTACAGGCATCTAGTACTTTAGATAGAGTAGTGTAGAGTAGGTACTGCAGCAAGAGCCGGGTTGCTGGGTAGAAAAACTCATACAAACTACTAGCCGTTACATCTCTACTTTTTATACCTGTTTCCTTTTTGCAAATCTTGAGAAATTGCGACGAAAAATGTCAAAGTCAAACTCACTTTTCCAACACCTGCTTGATTTCAATAATATGTGAATGACTTATACAAATTTTTCATTCCAAGCCACTCTCACAGTTTTTTTATTTGAATCCGGCTCATAAAATTTAAAAATTTTCCTAATATTTGGGATAATTTCAATTTTCTTAAACTTACATTATTATATCATAATTTCAACAAAATTATACTTGATGCATCATAATCAGAGCATCCGAGCGGTCCGAGTTCATGACGTTTTAAAGGTAGCGCGTCATTTATACCCAATCAGGCGTAGACGGTCTTATGTGAATGTCGTGCGTCAACTCGGTCATAATACAAGGCTCCTCGAAAATGATCAACTCCGTTTCCAACTGAGTATATACATCGAAAATCGCTCAGACACGTCGACTTTAGTTTTTAGAAAGAACAAATTTTCGAGCAGTTGCAACCCTCTAACCTGAAACTCCAAGTGGGGGTAAGAATTGACCTTGAAATTTTTAATGGATAGAGGGGTCGAGTGATGCCTCGTTTTGAAAGTCTCATCAAGGTTTGTTCATTTGCCAAATTTCATGTCATGTAATCAAGCCAATCCAAAATAGCGGCCTGTTAAACTTTGAAATTTTATAAATTTAACAAGCTTTAATTTAAGCAATTTGATTTGGTTTTCATTCTCCTGTCGAGTTAGAGGGTTGAAACGGCTCAAAATTTTCTTTTTTTTTCCTAAAAACAAAGTTGACGTGGTCGAGCGATTTTGTATGTATACAGGGTGATATTTTTTCGATGTTTTGTGAAGGGATCTCGGGAACTAGCAGAGTTACAACTTCGGTTAAATGGGGAACGAATTGCAGTTTTAGGAGATCCATTCAAAACAACTTTTGTTTTTTTGAAAAAGTTCGTGGCCTACTAGATATTCAGCAAACAACAATTATTGACGGTTTATTTAAAACGATCTAGCTAAGTTATTATTGGATCTAGAGCAAAGATATGTATACAACAGTAGTAGAGAATTTTACTCCGAACAAGACAGACTAATCAGATTTTTTCTGACAGCTGTCATTTGTGAGATATAACATAAACTTACATTTTTTTAAATGGGAAGCATAGTTGGTTATGGCCTATTTAAAAAGGTATCTTTCTTAGCTTTAAAATGATACCAACAAGTAGACAGTTTTTCAAAATAGTGAAGCTATGGCCATTTTTCTTTCCAAAATTGAAATACACTACGATATTATTATTTTGATAGTATAGGTGGCCCTGAAAAAGTTAAATATGCGTTAAAACATGGTTTACATGGCAACAGATAATAATGGCATTTATTTTGACGTTCCATACGAAGTTTTTTCAAAATGAATTTTTCCAATCAGGAAAAACGCAATATGGTTGAATGTTACATAAGATGCGATATAAATGCTGTACGTGCAGCTAATTCGAGAGGTATTTTGACCGATTAGTTACCTTTTTTAGTAAATTATCTGCAACATAAAATGGTGATAAGATCGTAGAGAATTTCAATTTTAGAAAGAAAAATGGCTATAGATTAGCCATTTTGAAACACAGCTGTCTACTTGTTGGTATCATTTTAAAGCTAAGAAAGATACCTTTTTAAATGGGCCATATCCAACTACGCTTCCCATTTACAATTTTTTTTTTATGTTATGTTTATTTTATGAAAAAATCTGATTAGTCTGTGTTGTTCGGGGTAAAATTCTCTACTACTGTTGTAAACATATCTTTGCTCTAGATCCAATAATAACTTAGCTAGATCGTTTTAAAGAAACCGTCAATAATTGTTGTTTGCTGAATATCTTGAAGCCATGAACTTTTTCAAAAAAACAAAAATTGTTTTGAATGGATCTCCTAAAACTGCATTTCTTTCCCCATTTAACCGAAGTTGTAAATCTGCTAGTTCCCGAGATCCCTTCATTAAACATCGAAAAAAACTCACCCTAGATAGTCAGTTGGAAGAAAAACGGGGTGGATCCTTGCAATGGGCCTCCCTGTATATTGTTACACTCTTTATTAGAGACAAACAAAGGACCAGAGCATAATTTTCTCCTTACGTTTCGACTTTATTTTCCTTAATCAAAAGATGAGCTAAAATACAGTTACGCAGTTAAGTAATATAGTTATTACGATGTTCAAAAATGTCTGTTTGGAATAAGGAGATGCCTTAAGTGGAATACCGGGTCGTGTAGCGTGGCAAGTCAATAAACCGTACGCTTTAAAGGCGATTAGACGAGCGCAGTTTTTAAATCCATTTAGCGAAATAACGTGAAAACGTTAATCGGTTAGAATGCGAGCGATACTGGAACGTTGGAACACTCGTTCTGAAACTCGCCAAGGCGATCGACTTTTATTCCTCTCTACGGCACATTCTCGACGGTCGCAAAAACACATGAAAACAATGATTTACATACGACTGAACCCGGTCTAGGCCATAATATTATCATCTCTCTCTCTCACCTACTTTAAGGTTTATCTAAATATTGAACTTCTTGAAATTATAATATAATTATTACATTATATCTCACTCACTTTAGGTTTCCTATAACTATTTTCAGTGGTCTTATTCTTCTTTTTTTTTCTGTGTATTATTCTCCAGAAAAAAAGATCAATAAAAATTACAAGATTCGTTCTCTTGACAAGCGCACCATTCCTTCACCATTTTATCAACAAAATGAAAAGTGTCTGACTCATGACTTACAAATTTAAATTATCTATTAGAGACAATTTTCATTAAAAAAACTCGAATATGCTAAATTAATGTAAGTCAATAAAGTGGTTGATTACTTTAGTGTCGCAAAACAAGGTCACGAAATTGTTGCTATTGTTCAAAGCCTTTGAAAACAATTTCAAGAGGCACGTACGCACAAGAACAGAAGAAACGTGTGACTAATTATTAATACTTACTGTCCACATCTATTTACCGTGATGATTCGTGCAGTTAATGGTAAAAGAAATACAGGGTGCGTCCTTTGGTAACTGTCGACATCATCATCGCTAAACGATAAATCTATTGGCGGATTCCGAAACCAGTAAAAGAAAAATCTGCATTCCTGAAGCTGTTGGCATTTATAAATAATATATAATCGTAACATAATTGCTGTTGCGTTAGCGTAAGCAACATTTTTTCATTATAATGAATGAGGAATGCTATAAAATTATGAATCTGTTGGCGGTGATTGTTTGGCGCTGTTATTGAGAGAATTATTATAGACCACGAAAAAAAGGGTATTTAAAAACTAAACCACAAAGTTAAACGAGTCTTAGTACAATAGTTCATGGTCAGCTTTGATTTTCGTTTTTAAGTTCGGCTTAGTTCGGTTTGCAGAAGTGTTTTGGGTTAAAGACCAGGCGCGCGGAGCGCCCATATTTAGTTTAGAAAATATCCGAACGCGCCTCTTATGTAGCTTAAATTACTGCAAAATTATGAAAAAAGGACCCGATGATGCCTAGAAGTAGCTGAAATGTGGGAACGTCGGAAAGATGTTATTTCATATTTGCAAACCTAATAGCTTTTAAGCAATGGTAAAAAAACGTGCTAAAATTAATAAAAAGTTGTAAAATGGTACCACAGTTACCCCTGGGGGTACCCATATCAGGGTCCCCATTTGTGACGTATTATTTGTGATTATAAAAAGAACCTACAACCAAAATTTCAGGTTTCTAGATGTAATGGTTTCTAAAAATCTAATATTTGCCCTCGTATTTGCCAATTTTTGGGACACCCTATACTATCTAAAGCAGCATTTGACACGATTTGACAGCATTTTTTGAGACACCCTAAACTATATAAAACGTAAATCTATGCTCTATTTATCATAAAACTACTAGAACCTACGAATAAAATCGATTAGTATTGATTTATAGGGGAAAAGTCGATATTTCTGTGTTAAGCATGTGGGGCTCTCGAACCGGCCCAAAAACCTACATTTGGAGATCAAAATCGTGCAATGCGTCCTTTAACAGCTCATATCTCGTTTCGATAAAGATTTATCCGAAAATCTATAGGAAGAGCTAAGAAAGTAGAAAAATAGAGCTACACGCCGACCCCATCTTCGAATGTCTGTCTAGAACCGAGTCTAGAAGAATTAATGATCCCGGGTAGCCCAAAAATGGAGTACCAATTTGGAATATTTTTTTAATTTTCTCGAAAACCGTGAAAGGCAGCTTGGTCATGATTGATGCATCTGATAGTCTTCAATGGCTTCTTCATACACCATATTAACCTGCATATTGAAAAGCCTTACCGTTTCCAAGATAAATAGAAAAATGTGAACATTTTAAAAATTTCCGGGGGGGTAGTCGAACGAAATTTTCGGCCGAAATCAATTGCCATAGATTTTATCAAAAATAGTCTCATATGAACGAGGGGACAAAGTATGTAAAAAATATGCCAAATTGGAATTTTCAGTAATTGCCTTCCCCTTCAAAATGGCGCGTAAAACGTAATTTTTCCACTTTTTATCGACATTTTAATACTTATATCTATATAATTCGAAAACAAAACATGGTATAACGATACTATTGACATCAATGAATAGAGCATTCACGACCACAAAATACATGCTTAATTTGTCATTCCAGGTTTTTAATTTAGTTGACGTAATGTTCGATCAAATTAAAACATTAGGTAATTTTCACACAATTTTAACAGTTTTTCACTTCCTATGAGACTGTTATTAAACTAAGCGAAATGGTAATAAACGTTTTGAGCAGTATTTGAGACGACTCACACTTAACTGAGATATTGTTGTTCTATTGTCATAAAAATCTGCTATAAAATGGCAAATGTCACTCTACCTCTATCAATGAAAAATTTAATAAATTAAATCTCGGAAGTTAAAAGCAATAAAATCGAACAGTTAGTACCAGTCGAAAGGTCTTCGTTAAAGCTAGTTTGCCAGTCTGTACGAAAAACTGATTATTTTTTTGCCTGACACATTTTTAAAGCAAACCAAGTTGCAATAAAAACTAATACCCTGATGATGGCGTACAGTAAACAAAAAGTCGAAACGTCGGATATATTCGGTTTCAGCTCACTTTAGCAAAAATAACTAAAATGTAGCAAAAAATGTCAATAAATGGAACTTTCGGTGCCCTCGGCAAGTTTCTGGTGTCCCTTTGCGACTTTTAGCCCGTCCCATAAGGTAGCTACATAACAAATTTCAGCTTTCGAGTTCAAACCGTTCCAGAGATATCGGCATAAAACCAATTGTTTTTAGGTGGTCATCTTGGATTTTTAAAACTGCTATTTTTCGCTAATATTACTTAACCTACCATTCGATTTTCAACGAGATATCATCAACAACCAAAGTTCGACCATGTACCATGAACAGTTCACTACATTTTTACGTTACTCAGCTATTGTAGCTATGATAGCTACGGCAACTATATCATAATTTATGATACCGTAGTAGAAACTTTCCACCCAAATTCCAACCAGGTACCATCGACAGTATCCTAAATATGACATAATTCCTCCCTTATAATACGCATTGACCAACGTTTTTCTTATGAGAAACACACTAGTAAAAGCCTGAAAACATATTTGCAAAATTTTGGTAATGGTATCCATGGGTTTGGCACTTAAAAGAGGTTTCGACCCATGGTACCTTGCGGTCCATTCTCTAATGAACCATGGTAGAAAATTTCAGCTCTTTAACTTTATTCGTTTTAGAGATATCAGTATTTTTTAATCACCCTGTCTACGGCTGCCATTTTTTTTTTCGCCTCCAATTTTTATTTATGACGAAATCAATACTGTCCCATTTAACAAGTATTGCACAATGTATTTCTTATGAAAAGGTGTGGATTGTTAAAATGTATTGGATAGTCCGGAATGTCTGAAAAATCCCGACACGAAATTTTCAAAGCGACCAGTTTTTGTGAAAAAGTTCTCGAGGACCGATCATTTTGCCAACAATCTTCTTAGAAATGTTCAAATTTTCACCTGCCATACTTTTTTCCATACTTTTCCGCCTATTTTCCTTGATCTAAGTGTTTAACATTTGATCTGTCAAATGAGACATTTTCGGAGTCGAAAAATGCGATCGCAGGGCACAGTTTACCCCTTTACTGTTGCGTCAATTTCCGGAACTAACAAAAATGTTTGCCAAATTAAAAAAAAATCTGCATCTTCCGCTTGGAAATTCTATTAAGACGGAGATTAAGACCATTTCGTGACGTGCCAGCGAAAAAGTGGTTCTTAGGTGACGAAAAGAAAACATTTTAAGGTATCCTCTGGAATAGAAAATCATTCGATTGGATGCACGGTCTCGTCACAAATAGACTTCAATGAGGCAGTTTGAAATTTAAAGTTTAAAAATTCTTAAAAATTTCAAATTCAAAGCTAGGCCATTGATTTTTGGTCAGGTTTGGAGTCCATGTGTGTACTACTTTTCTGAATTATTTCAGATTTCTTGCTACAAAAAAATGGATTCTACAGGTTGTGATGTGAGAAAATTACACTCAAATTGGAAAAAAATGTGACACAAAAACTTTCGTACCTCGCCCAGTATAAGAGCTAGACCAAAAGTAATAACTGTTTTTTTTCCTCAACGTCTTCTAGTTACACATTTACAACGGAAATGGGGCTGCGCTGTAGTTTTTTAAAAATCGCAAAAAAGGCTATACTATTTTGGACACTTTTTCTTAACCGTCTTTTGAAATTTTTTAGTCAGTCTTTAATAAAGTTACATCTTTGGGGGGATAGGATTTAAAAGTGCCCAAGGATATGCCTTTGCCCCTGGTACCTCGCTCATGAGGCCAGTCGTCTAATTTTGGGACAAGGCTGCAACTTTTTCATTTCGGTCAAGTTTGTATATAGCGTTTTTGACTGGGCGGTCTGAGATTATTGCCATCCTTACATTTTTTATCGAGAGAATAAAGGATGGGAATTCAAAAAAGCTATTAGTAGGTAAAGACAACGCCGCGCGCCGGTTGCCGTGGAAACCGAGTTGATACCGGGTCATACAAATCCCAAAATTTCCAGGCTTCGCAAATTTTAGTTTTGTTAATTAATCTAAAGGGTTTGCTTAACATGTTTTTTTTTTGTTAAATTAATAATATTTTTAAATCAACTATCTTTTTCCATAAAGCTTAGAATTTAAATAATATCCGTCCTAAGCATTAGTCCTTAAGCGTCGTTAGTGTCATAAATCTTCACCAATTTATTTAATAATATGTAATACAATAACCAATGGATAGAGCGTCACGCATCGGTCTACTTGAACAATCTTACGCTTGCAATTTGCTGAAGTTATGTTGACTTGAAAATTGCAGTCAGTTCCTATAAGACTGATGGAACCGTTAGAGACAGAGCTGGCGCTAGGCAATTTGCGGTCATAGGCAAATCAAGTTTAAGCCGCCTCTTTGTTTATATTCTTTCCATCTGGCGATGGCGTGGCTACTTGCCGGCCCCTAACTCCCTCCAATCTGTAACTTTTTTGCCATTAAAAAACAAACTTTTAAAGGTAATTTCCTTCGATTTAAGTTTGTGACGTTCCTAAAGGATTGAAACAAATTTCGATCGAAAACAGGAAAAAAAAATAAAGTAAACTTTCTTCAAATCAATTTCCATTTAAAAATGTAGATTTTAGTCTAAAAATGTTCTCTTGTAAAATATGCTAAAAGCTATCGGAGAGACTGTTCTTGACCGCCAAGTGGAACAAATGTTTGATGAGAGACCGACTACCCAAGAAACCTAACATTTGTTCTAAAAGCTATCCTCAAAAATCGATTTTATTTCATCGATATTAGTTTGACAATTGAGTTCAAATCTAAGCTTTAAGAGACAAAAGAAATTGATTTGTATCATTTTTAGACTTTTTTAAGTCAAAATATAGATTTGCTATTATTTTGAAATTTTCTCAGGAGAATATTTTAATGTTTTGGGAACCTAAACAGTGTTTGAGACTTTTTACGTTTATTTTCTATACTCGTAGAAACAATTTAGTTTTTTTTGTATTCATTGCATTTCTTACTAGTTTTATACAACTTTCTTTTAAGGAACTCCATTCTATTAAAAGTTTTGTCTATTTGCTGTGGCAGTTATTTAGCTAGAAATTCCGGCGATTTAGAGGTATTTCTTGCTCTTCTAAGTAGAAAACCACCAAAATACCAAAACAAAATGTATTGTTGTTTGGGTTTGCTTGCCTTCCTCAACTAGTGCAAGTTTTCTCTTCCTTGTCGTCTTTTTTCTTTCTCACTGTTACCTTCGTCCTATTTTTTTAAAATTTTTGTTTGATTTGTCTGTTTGATTGAATTGGTCTTTTATTGGGTTTTTATTCTTTCGAGGTACCCAATTTTGGCCCAAAACTGTTTTTTTTTTAAATAAATGATACCTGATTTTATTCTATAGTTTTGACCCAAAATAGAACTTTTCCAACGAGCCAAAAATCAATTTTTATTGATAAGGTTTTGGTCCGAGAAGGCATCTCTTTTAGCGAAGTTTTCAATTTTAGCTCAAAGTCAGAAACATTTTAAGTTTGTGTTTCTATCTACTTCTTTTGGACTTAATTTTTCGATTTTTTACAGGTTTATTAACTCTGTGGATTGTAGTTTTTACATTATTTTTCCTTTTTAGTTATTTTTTATTCTACATATTTTGTATTTTTATCGTTTTTTATGTTTTCTTTTACAAATCTAAATTAGTCTTTTGTGTGTGTGATAAATTGAATGTACCTAAATTGACTTCCGTTGGGAGACAATTTTGTCTCAGGTGCTCGCCACTGTATTTTTTTAAATTAATGATACCTAATTTTTAAAGAGTTTTGGCCCGAAATAGAACTTTTCCAACGAGCCAAAATACCATTTTTAATGAGTTGTTTGGTCCGAAACGGGATCTCTTTTATCGAAGTTTTTACAGTGTTTAGATGATTTTAGCCAAAAATCAAAAATATTTTAAGTTTGTGCTTCTATTTACCTCTCTTGAATTTATTTTTGTGATCTTTTTTCGGGTTTCTTAATTCGGTGCTTTGCAGTTTTTAAATTATTTTTTCTTTTTAGTTATTTTTTACTACATATTTTTCTATTTTTTCTATTTTACGATATTTTCAACACTTTTTTGATATAAAATTTAACTTTTCCAACGAGTAAACAATTTTAAGGTAAATTGATTTGCATGCGAAACAATTTTGGCTCAAAACTGTGTTTTTGTTTTGATTAATGATACCTAATTTTTATACAGTTTTGGTTTGAAAAATTTTGGTTTCTTTAAGTTTACAATTTTTTGTTTTAGGCACAAGAATCGAGTTAAAAAAAAACACTTTAGGAGTTAATTTCGTTCGAATTAAGTTTGTGACATTCTTAGGGGATTGCAAACGTGCCATTTCAATAAAAAAAAACCCGAAAAAAAAAATTTCAAAATTACCAAATACCCCCATTTGGGTGGGTCTTTTTTCTCAACTTGCAAATTTGACAGCGTGTAACTTTGGAATGGATTGATTGGAGTAAATCTAACTTCTTTTGCTCTTCTAGATGTCCTCTTTCACCTCCCACCAACTAAAGTCCCGTTGGTGCAATATTTTGGAAGATGGACCCTTTCGATTCTCGATTTTTAGGAACTTTTAGAATCAGGTTTTTAGGGGTTAGAACAGGGAGTTTTTCAATTCAGGTTTTTAGGGGTCTAAAACACTTTAGAGGTTAATTTCATTCGAATTAAGTTTGTTAGGTTCTTAGGGGATTGCAAACATGCCATGGCCAAGAGGAGGGGGTGTATTACTTTTTTTTTCTCAATTTTTAACTTCAACCGCCTGTGACTTTAGAACGAGTCGACCTATTGGAATGAATCTAACTGTTTTTTGCTTTTCTAGATGTCTTCTTTCGTCTCTCGTGGGTGCAATATTTTGGGAGATAGACCCTTCATTTTTAGATTTTTAGGCACTTTTAGAATCGAGTTTTATGCCATTTTTAAAAAACTCACTTTTCTGGCTAATTTCATTCGAATTGAGTTTTTTACGTTCTTAGGGGATTGTAAAGGTTGCATTTCGATCAAAAACTGCAAAGAAAAAAAATTCCCGATTTTTTTTTTAAAATGTCCAAACGGGGGTATTACGACTTTTTTCTCAATTCTCAATTTTGTCCGCCTGCAACCTGAGAACGCATCGATCGATTGGAGTGAATCCAACTGTTTTTTCTTCTTCTTGATGCCCTCTTTCATCTCCCACCATCGGAAGTTCCGTGGTTTCAATATCAAGAAACCTTCGGTAGTAGATTTTTAGGCACTATTAGAATCGCGCGGACCATTTCTAAAAATCCTCTTTAGAGGCTAATTTCACTCGAATTGAGTGTGTTACGTTCTTAAAGGATTACAAACGTGCCATTCCGATCAAAAACACCAAAAAAAATTTCCCGATTTTTTTTTGAAAATGTCGAAAAGAGGGGTATTACGACTTTTTCTCAATTGTCAACTTTGACCGCCTGTAACTTGAAAACGTCTTGACAGATTGTAGTGAGTCCAACTGTTTTTTCCTCTTCTTGATGTCCTCTTTCACCTCCCAACATCGGAAGTTCCGTCGGTGCAATATTTTCGGAGATAGACCTCTTCGGTGATCGATTTTTACTCACTTTTAGAATCGCGTTTTTGGACTATTTAAAAAAAAAGCCTCTTTAGCGGCTAATTTCACTGGAATTGAGTTCGTTACAGTCCAATTGTTTTTTTCCTCTTCTTGATGTCCTCTTTCACCTCCCACAATCGGAAGTTCCGTGGGTGCAATATTTTTTTCGGAGAAAGACCCCTTTGTTGGTCGATTTTTAGGCACTTTTAGAAACGCGTTGTTGAACCATGTTTAAAAAAAAACCTCTTTAGAGGCCAATTTCACTCGAATTGCGTTTTTTACGTTCTTAGGGGATTGCAAACGTATTCGATTTCGATCAAAAACAGCAAATAAGTTTTCCCGAAATTTTCCAAAGGGGGGGTTATTACGACTTTTTTCCCAATTCTCAACTTTGACCGTCTGTTACTTGAGAACGCCTCGACCGATTGGAGTAAATCGAACTATTTGTTCCTCTTCTTGATGTCCTCTTTCACCTCCCACCAACGGAGTTCGGGAGGTGCAATATTTTTGGAGATAGACCTCTTCGATGGTCCACTTTTAGGAACTTTTAGAATCGCGTTTTTAGACCATTTTTTAAAAAACTTCTTTAGAGGCTAATTTCTCTCGAATTGAGTTTGTTGCATTCTTAGGGTATTGCAAACGTGCCATTCCGGTCGAAAACAGCAAAAGAAATATTGCGACAATTTCTTGGTGTTGGCCAAAGGGGGAGGGGGTATTAGTCTTTTTTCAGAATTTTTGACTTTGACCGCCTGTCGCCTGTAGCTTTACAACGAGTGGACCGATTGGAATTAATCCAACTGTTTTTTGCTCTTTTTAATGTTCTCTTTTACCGCGTTATCGAAAGCGCTTCATTCAGGCGAAAAACAGCTTAAATTTTTTTTCAATATTAAGTTCAAAATGAGCAAAGGAGCGGAATTGTAGCACCGGCTCTACTAAGCTAACGGTGCGTTCAATTATTTTAGATTATGTATTATTGCTAATCGTACCTAATACCTCTATATCTTTTTAATTAAACTATAATCTAAACTAGTTTTTAATTAGGTTTCCTCTTGCAGTTATCTGCCTATTTAAATACTGATAGATTGATTATACTTACATCAACTAATAACGATTCCCCATCAAACTATATATAGGAAAATTAATATAAACTGGGGAAAAAACAAGCGTGACTAGATTGTTTATTGCAGAACCAAGTTACTTATCAATATTAATCCATTTCTAGTGAGTGTGACGTTTTTTTTTACAACAAAATGGGCTTCCTCATTGAAGTCTTCCATTCATATATACTTCTCCTTTCTTCTATTGTTCCCCAATTAATGGTACATTCGCCAGTGGAATATTTCAATAAAACTTATATAATAACATAATTAAACAGGCCTTATGGGTATAATACATTCCATACTAAAATGGCGTTCGAACCATTAACGGCTTGCCGAAGAACAATTACTCATTGTTGCGTCTTGCTTTGACTTGGCATTTGTAAATGGTTCTCGGTTGTTTGCTCTGTTTTAGTACCCGACAGCCATCTCGTAAACAATCACGTGCTTTAAATGCGATTGCTCTATGATGTTGACTTAACATTACGTTTTTTGTTCTTTGTTATCCAGCCCACAGCTTTGCTGCTACTTGTATGATGGGCCTTGGTCGATATTTTTAAATGGCAAGGATCTTAACGGCTTATTTGGGAAGCTTTAGTCATCTCTATCTATGCAATACACCATTTGGTAATCAGGATCCACATTTGACCCAGTAAATCTTTAATCATCATGCATCAGCAACGAGGAAACGCAAAAATGCCGGTAGCGTACCGATTCCACGTTGTGTTGGTGTAGGTACAAAGCAGAACACGAAACGTGGAAGAATGTCGGACGGTACTTACTTCGTGGTATATAGCTTTTTCGTGCGGCATTCGGGTATGGCACTCATACACACATTCAACGAACCAACCCACCCACATACCTCTCGATGAGCGTGGTTATTCAGTTTAGTGGTGGCCGTTGGGCATTGTTTTATAGTTCAGTTGGTTACCGAGACCTTTTGAACAAAATTCGTTAAACATTTTTATACATTCATCAGTTTAAATTTGACCCGAGTCCTGAAACCAAGCCAATCAAAATAATTCTTTAGCCAAATGTATCATGACGTCATCGGAATTCAAAAAAATGTGTTCTACGGTAGACGTTTCCAATTACGTAATTGTTTAACTAGCACGAAGCAACAACCATGCACGTTATTTCTTGGTATGCACTTTTCGTTAGTTAATGGTTAGTTAAACCGCTAAAAGACAACATTTGCTTAAAACCTGTGCTAAGATTACGCGTATACAGTAGGACTCTATGTCGATGTCCGTTAAAGACCCATCGTTATGCTGCTCTTACCGGAAGACCAACGGACGAGGTGATGTCATCATCATCATCATTCGTCGGCGACCAATACCATCTGATGTAATCCTTTATTTGGTCTTTACGATGCGGTCTCGTCGATTCAAAAAACATAAATAAATTGGCTAATTTGGCCTAGAATCTATTTCTGCCCGTTACACAGCACTATAGCACTTCCTTTTAATTATTGATGATTAAGCTAATCTGTCTGAAAGAGTCTTTATTGTATATGTATATTTAATGTATATATGGCTTTATTTATTACACATTGTTTTTCTTATGGTAATAGGCAAAATTAGCCCCTTTTCTTCAAACCAAAACAAGTGTCATGTTTATGGCACCTTTGTTTCCTTAACCACCCAATTTGTACATACACGACAAACCCATTAGCGGCACGAATTTGTTATGTCATTTTCATTGAATTAGTACTCGTTCGAAGTACTTGAACCGTAGCTATTTGTCTATTTTTGCCTGTTGACTGAAGGAATAAATATTGTCTTAACCTAAAATTCATGCCAAAGCTTTCCACCCATCTAAAATTGGTTCAGAAGCTTTTTGGGGTGGCGTACGTTTGCTTCAAAACATCTGTATAAAGAGCCAAAAAAGGAAAAAACTACCTGAACCTAACCCCTCGAAAACCAATACAGGAAATGTAAGTTTTGTGTGCCTATACTGCTAAACAAGATGTTAGGCGCACCCGGTCGCACCATATGGTTAGTAATGAACCATTTTATTACGTGATTTAAGTGAATTGTGAATTGTATTGATAACATATTTTTTTTTAGTCTTGAAAGCTAATAATAATGATGGAAGAAAAAGGTTTTTTTGTACTGAAATAATGGGGCACACAGCGCCCTCTAGATTGAATACTGTACTTTTGACACTGTGTATCTGAGAAACCATCATTTTTTGAACTAGGGTACATTATATAGTTCAAGCGACCTATGTTAGTCCTTGGGATCTTCAGTTGTGATATATCGCAACCTTTCTGGAACATCCTGTGTTATAGATATGTAGAGAAAAGAACTCATTGTTTACCCACGATTAGGCAACGCTGGCTGCTTTTGACAATGCAATATAGTACGGCTGAACTGATCGAGAAACTATCGAGTGCGACAAAAACGCCGATTATCAGTTAACCTTTGCGGTGTTGCCAAGAGTTACTTTTCCCCCAAAACGCATTAGTCTTGTTGTGGTTCGCAAAGGGGTCAGCTTTATGCGAGACAAAATTTGAGTTTTCATGTATTTTTATGTGTTTTGTGTATTAAATCCATTCATTGCTTTGTGTTCATCCTTCTACTTCAAAAGCGCCTTCCAACCTTCATTTCTGTCTTAAAATCTAATAATTTCAATAGGGGAAAAATACACATAGTTCAATCGACCTATTTTAGTCCTTGGGATCTTCACTTGTGATATTTCCCAACCTTTCTAGAACATCCGGTGCAATAGATATGTAGAAAAAAAACTCATTGTTTACGTACGATTAGGCAACGCTGTGTGCTTTTGCCCAAGCAATAATACGAATGAACTGCTCGAGAAACTATCGAGTGCGACAAAAAACGCCGATTATCAGTTAACGTTTGCGGTGTTGCCAAGAGTAATTTTTTCCCCCAAAACGCTTTAATCTTGTTGTGGTCCACTAAGGGGTCAGCTTTGTGTGCGAGGCTTTTTATTTGAGTTTTTATTTTTATGTGTTTTTTGTATTAAATCCATTAATTGCTTTGTGTTCATCCATCTACTTCAAAAGCGCCTTCCAACCTACATTTCTGTCTTAAAATCTAATAATTGCAATGGGGGAAAAAGTTTTTTTTGTATAGTGAAATACAAAAAAAAACATACTTGATTAGGGCCCTAGATTGATATAGTTTTCCTGTTTAAAAAATTTTCCGGGCAGCAAATTTTACGGTAACATTCAATACATTTCTCACTCAATTAAAAACCCAAAAATCATAATTAAAACTGTACTTTTGACACTCTGTATCTGAGAAACAATTAATTTTTGAACTAGGGTATATTATTTAGTCCAATCGACCTATTTCAGTCCTTGGGATCGTCAGTTGTGATATTTCCCAACCTTTCTAGAACATCCTGTGTAATAGATATGTAGAGAAAATAACTCGTTGTTTACGCACGATTAGGCAACGCTGGCTGCTTCTGACAAAGCAATAATACGACTGAACTGATTGAGTGACTATCGAGTGCGACAAAAATGCCGATTATCACTTAACGTTTGCGGTGTTGCCAAGAGTTACTTTTCTTCCCCCAAAACTCTTTTGTCTTGTGGTCCACAAAGGGGTCAGTGGATTTGTGCGAGACAAAATTTGAGTTTTCATGTATTTTTATGTGTTTTATGTATTAAATCCATTAATTGCTTTGTGTTCATCTAGATAGATGAACACAAAGACGTTTCAAGTAGATACTTGAAACGTCCTTCCAACCTACATTTTTATCCCGAAAGCTATTAATTGCAATACCTGGTGGAATAACCAAGTTTTTTTTTTGCAGGGAAATAGTGGTGCATGCATCGCCATCTAGATTGAAATAGTTTTCCCGGGCAGTAAATTTTACGATAACATTCAATACAGTTTCTACACAATTAAAAACAAAACTTCTTAATTAAAAGTGTACTTTTGACGCCCTCTATCTGGGAAGCCACTAACCGAGCGATTAACTTTTGAACTAGAATATATGTGGTTCAATGGATCTATTTTGGTCCTTAGAATCTCCAGTTGCGATATTTTCCAACCTTCGTCCTGTTTAATAAATATGAAGATAAATTTTTATATTTTTTTATATTAGTTTAATAAATATAAATAGAAAGGAAACTAATTCCTTACGCACGATTAAACAACACTGGCCGCTTTTGACAAAGCAATAATATGACCGAACTGCTTGACGAACTCTCGATTGCAACGAAAATGGCAATTATCAGTTCATGTTTGCGGTATTGTCAAGAGGTACTAATTTTCCCCCAAAATGCTTTAGACTTGATATGGCCCGCAAAGAGGTCTGCCTTGAGGCCTCTTTGATGTATTAAATCCATTATTAATCTCTTTGTGTTCATCCATCTACGTTCAATGGCATGGTGAAATAAAAAAATTAAAAGTTTTTACTTACAAAAAGTAGTAATCGACAGGCAAACTCATCCATATTATCAATTCGTTCACGTATAGGTATACAGATAGCTCTGAATGACGTCTTCTGAAAATAACAAAAACCTCGATATTTGAGGTTTGTTGAATACACTAACTTTAGCTGAAGATGTAGTTTTCTGGTTTTCTCAACGACACAGAAATCATTCTTTCAGGTAAATAATAGAACCAATCCCAACAAAAAAAAAATAAAAAATTGGGCTAGTTGGTGCAAGGAGGGAGAAAAACAATATATAAAAGAATGAAATATCTGCGTAGAAGAACGTCAAAAAGGAGGAAGAGGATGAGGGCAGCAGTGGCAATCCACCATAAAGTACTTAAGCAGCACAAAAATTCCATTTAGAAGAACAGAGATTTCCGGGAATGATTTTGGAGAAAATAAAAACATGAGCTAGAAGTATCACGCGTTTATTAAAAAAAAAAACCTCAAGTAGGCCGCGGAATTAGAAGAGTAAGTCTGAGATGACAAAAAAATTGAAAGTCGAAAATCTCATAAAATGTTCCGATTTTCATTGTTTTATGAACTTATCTCAAACAAGAGTTTCAATTCCATGGCTTGCTACGATGAACGCCCTTTAGATTATGTTACGCGGACATAGACAACTGGTAAAAAAAGAGAACTTAAGACTTAGCATTTGCCGGAAAATCTGCGTGAAGAATTTCAAAGGATTTGTGAAGAATATAACTAGATCGTAAGTTCCAAAACCAAACTAACTTGAGTACAAGAAGAGAAGCTTGAGGATAAAATTGTGATGCTGAGAGTGAAACAGCAACACTAAAGTGGTTGGTTTTACAAATTCGGTTTTTAAACTCCAGTTTGAACTTAAACGGAAGATTTTGACAGATGTACAATGTACGTCAAATCTGGAATTTAAGCTTCAGGTAGAGCCTAAACTTAAGTTGTAAAAGTGGGCCTAAACTGATCTTTGACACAGGCTGGATTTAGAAACTCTGCAGGTCGCAAAATTTGCAGTTGGATTAGCAGAGATATTTGCTCTCTCAACGGGAATAGCAGGGCAATGTGAGAAACGTAAACATGTCACAAAGGTATTATTGAAATTGTTGCAGAGCTAGCTGAAGATCAAGTCCCAACGATAATCGGAGACGGATAACCAGTTACTTTTTATTACGACTTCTGACATGGTTAGTTCTCTTCTGGCACTCTTTCCATCACAAAAATCCAAGCACGGACGTACCTTTTGCTTAATGCTGCTTATCTCGTCGTTGATTCGCCAGGTGTCGACGACAAAGATAAAATATCGGAGTTTTAGAAGATCAAAGAGATATACTAAACGAAGTACCACGTTGATATTTTGGCAACAAGATGTATTGCTATGTTGATGTATACTGATAGAAGGTCTCTGCAGATAATAAAAACCAAAACATACAGCGGTATCCCCATGAGGACTTTATGAACCATATTGGTGTGCAGAGGATCAGCGATGGCAAAGCAAAATTGAACCTGAACAATAAGAGACGTGTGGTAAGGGTTATGTAACGAGGATGTTCTAGTTGCAGAGACCAAGAGAAGGACCAAATCAGCTTGTGATAACCTGGAAACATATTGGCAATTTGACAAAGAGTAAGCATCAGATATCAGGAAAAATATCAGTTACCATTTATCTTGTGTAGAGTACACCCTTGGCATCTTAGCTTTCAAATGTTTTTCTATACTGGACTTGAAAATCATATAGTGGCAGGTTGAGTTCCACAACGTGTTGTACGTCTGCTACGTTTCAGGGCTTAATGGTGGTAGTTCTAAGATGACTCACTTGGCCGTCCTATCTTAACCAGATAATGTTAATCGGGAAGGACCTCAATGATCACCTAAAGAAACATGAAAAGGGCATTGTCGTGATTACCTAATGCACATCCTCAGTCGGCCGGTACGTTTCTGAGACACCCTGTATCTCGAAAACTATTAACTTTTAGACTAGGGTATATGCGATTCAATCGATCTATTTTAGTCCTTATAATCTCCACTTGCGAGATTTACCAATCTTTCTGGGACACTCTGTATAAATATGCAGAAAGAAAAAATAACGAATTTTAAAAATGGGACATTATAGCCAACACATCAAAGGTATTTTTAACAGTTGTTTATTATTATAAATTGGAAGGAATTCATTGTACAGAAAGATATTTTGATAGATCACTATTATAATTCTGTGTAAAACTATTTACTTACCACCTCTACTCAAGGAAACTCGGTATCTAATAGTGTTTAAAATATATATGTAATCGATTATAAATGTATCTCCTATCTCTATAAGATAAGGCTCTGATAAAAAATTACTACAGCTTTCGACGTTTCGCACATCTTACCAGCACAGTCTAGTGATAACATAGGTGTAATAACTAAGATTATATTTTAAAAAAATGGTTTCTTACCAAATCATCGCGTGACAGACATTATTTATTATTATTATTATTAGCGTACGGTTTTAGAATTCAGTGAAGAAAAAAAATGGAAAAACGATACTACTCGATGCCACCATTGCCACCTCCTGTCTCGAGGCAGTTTTCACATGGTACGTAACTTTTTGCCATTTTCAACTCTACAGCGGGTGTTTGCAAGTGATTATACAGTACATTATTTATTGCTTCTAAAATTAGCCACGATATTAAGACTATATAATACGAGTGTAGATATGGAAATTTTGCTTCTTAGAACTTTAGTTAATTTTCCTCGTTAGGAAATGACAAGGAACAAACAAAAATCAATTTACGTTAGATTTACTCGTTTGCTGGTGATTGAATTTAGATCAAGGAATTTTTATAAGTATTATCTATATAACCAACGATCAGTCAGTATGTCACGTCAAAAATGTTCTAAATATGTACAGATTTAAACATCGTGATGTTAATGATGAATGCATTAAGATAAAATTGATGGATGATTTATTTTTCTAAAGTTTCTTTATCAAAATCGTTAGTAGTATTTGCTTCTTCAAAACTTTATACTCGAGTAATTCTCGGTAAATTAATATAAATTAAATCAGATCATAAACAGGAAAACCGTATTCTGACGAATCCCTACAAGGAATTAATCCAATACTATTCGTGCAACTCTATGAGGTCGTGGTTTTCCCAAGGTATTGATTGTAATGTATCGTATCTTCTCATGTATTGGTACGTACTCGTATTTCTATTGTGCTTCCGAGAGCGATGAGGTAAACATCAATATATACTTATCTCTTGACTTGTCTCGATGAAATTTACGCAAGATGGACTCACAATAGGAGACAAAGGCCGATTTTGGTCGTGGAAATCTTTAGAAGGCAAACTCAAGGATGGTCGCTGTGGTTACGTATACCTTATCAATTATTTTATTATTTATCACCGCTATTACGTAAGACGTCTTAAGTAGATTTAAAACATCGAACTAAGTAAAAAGGGGAGGGGGATGTAAATATGCATGTCAAAATGTAAACAAATAAATAATTGAATAAACCCACCGACTAAACCATTCACAGCTTCGTGCTCTGTGGGTCATAACAATCGGCGACAATCAATCCGTAGGCGTAGATCGGGCATATATTCATTCATAAAAGTAAATCTACCAATAATCCAATTACTTTTCTCATCGTGGATTGAAATTTCATATTACTATGACTTCGGCGCCATTGTGCGCAAAAACCAAATATAAACCCCCAAAGTTTTCTCAATTGTTGATCTGTGCCACTTTTTTCAATTGAAACTATTTTGCGTGATCTTCGATTTCTGATTCCAATAAAAGTATCGAGCAGAGGACTGAAACGAATTAAGAATTAAACAGAGTTTTTGGTCCCGAACAAGTTTCGTTTTTTTGGGGCAAGCCTGTACAATTTTAGTAAAGGCGGCTACACACGATCCGGCCGGCCTGTCAGTTTGAACTGAACAGGCCATCTGAAGGCCAGTCGCCTGAACGTGTATATATTCCCGTCGGCCTGTCAGTCAGAACTGATCAGGCGGCCGGAGAAAAATCAAAAAGATGTTCGTTCATCCGGCAGACCTCATGAGGTCACAGGTGAACCTCAATGTCTGTATGTACAGTCGCCTGCCAGCTCGTCGGGCTTAGCAATGCAGTATCCAGAAGAGCAATTGGTTCGTTAAATTGTTGATGAGCTTCATCTCGGTACGACATGCCACGTGAAAATAAAATACGTGTTTAGAAGAATTTATAAGCTCCAGATATGTATCTTCGTCCATTCGAAGATAGTTATGCCAGTCTTTCGGGGTAAATTTTAACTCATTTAGCAAGTTTACATGAGAAAATGCGTCTCCTTTAATCAGCCAATCTTTGCACCATATGTTGCGTTTCTTTTTTGTTGTATTCTTATGTAACGCGACCACCAATCGAAAAAGTGCTAGAGCGTCGTCATCCAGAAGCCATAGCTTGAGACTGCTAAAGAGCCTTTGAAATCGGAATACGGCGTCTGGAGGGTCAGCAGTCCATCCGACGACCGGCCTTCAGGCAGAGTGTTCAGTTCAAACTGACGAGCTGGCCGGAACGTGTGTAGCGCCCTTAAAGGCGGCTACACACGATCCGGCCGGCCTGTCAGTTTGAACTGAACAGACCATCTGAGGGCCAGTTGCCAGAACGTGTATATATTCCCGTCGGCCTGTCAGTCAGAACTGATCAGGCGGCCGGAGAAAAATCAAAAAGATGTTCGTTCATCCGGCAGACCTCATGAGGTCACAGGTGAACCTCAATGTCGGTATGTACAGTGGCCTGTCAGCTCGTCGGGCTAGCAGTCGAATTGCAATGTGGAGAGCAATAGCTCCCAGAAGAGCAATTGCTTCGTTAATTTATTGATGGGCTTCATCTCGGTACGACATGTCACGTGGAATAGAAAACATGTGTTTAGAAGAATTTATAAGCTCCAGATATGTATCTTCGTCCATTCTTACCGACCTTCAGGCGGAGTGTTCAGTTCAAACTGACAGGCCGGCCGGATCGTGTGTAGCCGCCTTAACTTACAGGGTCGGTTTAATGGTGCGCTTTAACGGTTGTCATGGAAAATTGGTAGGGGACACGTCAAGGCCGCCGAAGTTAGAGGCGGCCTTAGTAAAAAGCGTTAAAGGCAGATTTCCAACGCCTACTTGATGTCAATACTAAGTGAATGGTTTATACAAGAATTCACGCCTAAACAACACAGTAGAACGAGCAGTGCGACGGTAGAGGTGACGTTGAAATTACCTAATGTGACATCAAAATGACGGTCCTAAGTCACAGCCCAGTGACGTTATCGTAGTAAAATGAAACTGACGTCAGTTTTTTTATCCGTCAGACCGTCAGACGTTTCTTGTCTATATTAATCTTGTCTAATAGTAGCTTTATTTTCCTTTACTTTGCACTCACTTTACACTTTATTTTATGCTTGGTAACATCCAATAGATGGTTTTATATCACATTTGAAAAAAAAAATATTCTTGTAACTCTCAGGGGTCGACAGTTTCGGGGTGGGCACAGTGACATTGATGAAGATTAACGAAAAAATAGAACACGTTCTAATTTGCCCAGTATTTGATCAACTTTTTATTTCAATTTATTGTTCAATTAATTTACAGTGTATTACGGAAATTGTAGATCTTTTTTAATAATTCATATTTGGAGTTTTAAAATTATAAATAGGGCAAAAATCGTTAAAAAATTACGCAAAACGACTAAAAATGCAAATTTAGGGAAATTCAGGTTTAAATTAGGGTTACAATAAGTTAAAAATGCCCACATTGTGCAGAGACGCAACTGAAGAAATCCTATTTTAGAACAAAATTCGGATGATTCAAATCTTCTTAACTTAAAGTTAAAAAAACTTAACTTAAAAAAAGAAGTGAAATTTGACTTTTTGACGCCTCAAAATGCCCCGCGCGGGCATAAAGTTTATGTTTTTGGTAACTAAGCAATAACAACACAATAATGAACGGGCAGGATATAAAAAAATAAAAAATAAATTTTTGCTTAACCACATTTTGCAACAATTTTCTGCATTTTCCATAGATGTATTCGTATGCTATTTTGTGTATTGTCTGCTTTTGCCCCAAAATGAACAAACCTCAAACAAAAAATTCACTGCTTTTTTTTCATATATAATAAAACAGTTTGGTTCTGATTCCAGTGAAAATATCAAGCAAAGGACTGAAACGAAATAAGAACTATAAACATAAACCATCCACTTACTGTTATCAAGTAGGCTTAAAGGTCTGACTTTGACATTTTTATCGTATCTTCTCAACATGTGATGAAAGGAGATAGATATAAAAAAATTAAGATTTGAAAGGTAACGAGATGAGAAAAATAAGTGAATGAGGTATATAAACATTTGTTGATCCCAAACATATTCAGTTTCTTTTTGTTTGGACAAGCCTGTATAATTTGCGTAACTAACAGGGCCGGTTTAATGGCGCGCTTTGTCGGTTGTCATGGCAACTTGGCAACTGACATGTCAAGGCCGTCGAAGTTAAAGGCTTTTACGAACTTATTTAAAAGTCGGTGAGTTTTCCTTATCGGTAAAACTGTTTTTTTTTTCAACAATCGGTGACATCAGTTCGAAAGCGTAATTCGAGCATATATAATTCATTCTCTTATTTTTTATATCTCGTTACCTTTGAAATCTTCATTTTTTTCATGAGTATTTCGTTTTAGCACATGCTGAGAAGATACTTTGAAAATGTCATATTCAGCGCTTACTTGATATCAATAATAATTAATAAGTGAATGGTTTTTACAATAATTTACTCCTAAACTACCCAGTAAAACGAAAAGTGTTACGGCATAGATGACGTTGAAATCATCTAAAATGTGATGTCAAAATGACAGCCCTAATTCGCAGCCCAGTGAAGTCAGCTTAGTAACGTGAAACTGACGTCATTTTAACGACGTGTAGAGGCCTTTAGAAATGACGTAACTAAGACGTCAGTTTAATGTCAGACATTTAGCACCTATACCTACGTCAAACTGCCAGACGTCTCTTGTCTTATTTATCAACACAAAATTAAAAAAGAACTAGTAGTAGTAGTTTTTTTTTTTCATTTGTTTTGTATTTGTTATATATTTACTTTGCACTTACTTTACACTTTATTTTATGCTTGGTAACATCCACTAGATGGTTTTATATCACATTTGAAAAAAAAAATTATTTATTCTTGTAACTCTCAGCGGTCGATAGTTTCGAGGAGGGTACACTGACATTGATGAAGATTAACGAAAAAATAGAACACGTTCTAATTTGCCAAGTATCTGATCAACTTTTTATCTCAAATTATTGTTCAATTAATTTACAGAGTAATATAGGAAATGTTGAAAAATTTGAAAATAATTTAAAGATTGTAAAAATTCATATTTGGATTTTTCCGAAAAAATTAAGTTACAAATTAGGCAAAAATCGTTAAAAAATTACACAAGGCGTCTAAAATTGCAAATTTAGGGAAGTTTACGTTAAAATAAGTTAAATATGATCCACATTGTCCAAAGACGCAACTTTTATTATTTTTAGAGAAATCCCATATTACAACAAAATCCGGATGATTCAAATCTTCTAACTTAAAAAAAAAAACCTAAAAAAATATAAGCGAAATTTGACTAATACGCCTGAAAATGTCCCGCGCGGTTATAAAGTTTATGTTTATGTATTTGGTAACTAAGCAATAAAAACACAATAATGAACTAGTAGGATATAAAAAAAAACTTTTTCAACTAAATTTTGCAACATTTTCTGAATTTTCTATAAATGTATTCGTATACCGTTTTCTGTAGTTTATGGCGCAAAATGAACAAACTCTAAACAACAAACAACCTAAAAAACTCCCTTTTTTTTCCATATATAATAAAACAATTTTGTTCTGATTCCCCGAACCAATACTTTGTTTTTGTTTTGGGTGGGGGGCAAGCCTAGACAATTTTAGTAACTGACAGGGTCGGTTTAAAGGCGCGCTTTTACAGTTGCCATGGCAACTTGGCAGCAGACATGTCAAGGCCGCCAAAACTGAAGGCTTTGGCACGAACTAAATTATGTATTATCAGTTAGTGAGTTTTCCTTCTATTTTTTATGTTTTTTTTATATATTTGTAGAGTGGATTTTTAATCGTAGCACGAGGAGGTCATTTTCGTCTTGATCTGGTTATTGTATAATGCATATTAGATGATTCTTAGAATATAAAAGAAAAACGTCAGAAAAAGAAGGGTAATTAATTATAATTATGACACCTGATAAATTAAAAGTGTAACTACCTATAATATTAGGTTTTGTTTATTAGGCTTTGGTCAGTTTTGATATAATAATAGGACTCGCGTACCATCATGTCTAGGACCAAATGATAGGTTACTATGTTAAGCGGTTGCCGAAACCAGTTTGTCCGTATTTAAATCGCTAGACACGATTTGGCCTTATGGCACAAATTTGAATATTGAAATGCGAAACCGCTCGGCAAACAAACTGTGAACATGATTTTCCACGGACTAGACGCGATTATTTAACCATGAACCCTGATTCAGTCGAAAGACAACCGGCCAATTGTATTATACGCGAAGGTCAATGGTAAATCGGTTCGGTTTGACGTCGAAATTTTTTGGGTTTGCATCAGTGAAAGGCGCGTCCTATTGGTAGTAGGTACCACCGGTACCGACGCCAACTGTTTTGTCGAAGTCCAGCCCATTGATTGGTAGCCATCGTCTGCTGGTTGCGTAACCTATGAATGGTACACGTTTATCAGTTTTTGGTACTAAATTTAAGCCGCCAGATTTTTTTTATCATTTCACTTATTGTAATTTGTAATAGCACTTGGCTTAACAAATAAAGATTCTGTCGCGCTGGCTCCATCTAAAAATTCCCAGTAAAAATACATTTTTCGTCTATTGAAAAAAAAAAGATAAATAACGCCATTTCAAGTGGTCCACTCAATATACATTTGAAATCATAATTGAAAAAACGTTTTTTTTTTGTAAAATCGGCAAGGACATCTTAAAAACGTCATTTCACAATTTTGGATAAATAAAAACAGACACAGAATTAACTTTCGTCCTGATGTTAACAATGAAGGAAACTTGAAAATTGAAACTTGCTTTAAATGTGAGTGATTTACGATAGAATAGACCAAGTTTAAGATAATACAGTAAGGAATTCAAAAATCTATATTATTTTTTTGGATTGTCTACAAAGTTATGATTTATTCACTTTCCTTCTAAGATAAGAATTACGATTTCACATAACATTGCATGTTCAAGATTTCGCCTGCAGCTAAGCAAAGCAATGCGAACCACTGATAAATCATTATGATCGTGCTTTTTCAGTGTTTGCGTGCCTACATTTTACTAGAAAAATATGATCTTAAAAAAGGCGTTCCAAGAACTTTTAAGTTTTATTTCTACAGGTTTACATCAGGCACGTTCCATCAAACAAAATGTCGAGAGGTTTGAATGTTGTTTCAGTTTGAAAGATACGATAAAAAGATTTAAAATGATTCAGATTCCAGTGACTATTTAAGGTTTATGAACGAAAAAGACCCAACGACATTTTTATCTCTTTAAGCTGATTAAAAAGTTATCAAAAAATAAATATTATTTAATACTGAAAAGTTGGGGCGGCGAAATAATCACATAGAACCCAAGTGTTCAAACAACTATGATACAACCTCAGTGGTTCATTCTATTAATTTATGAAACTAGGATAGGGATTGTTCATTTAAAACGCCATCTAGTTGGCTGTGAAATATCAAAGGACAAGGATGAAGTAACAAAAATCTATTTACTTTCAATTGGTCACCGTTTCTGTCAAAATTCATGCCTGCTAGATAAAGTTTTCTAATAAACACGCCGTATAATTTTTTAATTGTATATGTAGAATATCTACAACAATACATCTAAAGTGTTTTCCGGGCTTTGAAACCGTGGTCCAATAGAATTTCTTTCTGACGTTTCGTCTACAGCTGCGGAAGACTTTATCAAAGGCTATGAGACAATGGGCGAAGTGATTTCCTGTGCTTCCCGAAGTTGACTGATTCGACTATGGTGAGCTCCGTGGTCCGTGGTATTCCGCCGTCGCCCTGCAGTGAAGGGACTGGGATGAGGGTAGTGGTTAGTGGTGGCGCGGGGTTTCGGCGCACTTGAAGTATGTCCTCTGGTATGTCGTAAAACTCGCTTCCAGTCTGCATTTAGAAACGTAATTTCGTCCTTCCTGTTGAAATTGTCGTGTTTAAAATCTAAATGGCCTCTCTCGCTAGTCTGAGATAGAAACGCTGCGATTGATAAAAGATATCCACCTCGTTGAAAAGGATGTCATGACCTTCGGAGAGTGTCGTGACTCTGCTAGTATTGACTTTTGTGTTTATCCCAGCCTCCAGCTCCTCTTGTGTTCCGTAATCCTCTCGGTAACCCTCGTGTTGACACTGCGTTTTGTGGTGCCAATGTATACCGAGCCGCAGCTGCATGGAACCCGGTAAACTCCGGGTGCCGTTAGGGGATCTCTGCGGTCTTTGGCCGATCTCAAGCTCGTTGTATTGTACGAGTGGAAATCTATAGCGCCACCACTACCCCTACCCCAGTCGCTCCACTGTAGCACGACGGCGGGGGAATAAATACCACGGACCTCACTACTGTCGAATCAGTCATCGTCGGGAAGCACGGGAGATCACTTCGCCCATTGCCTCATCGCCTTTGATGTCTGCCGCAGTTGTAGATGAAACGTCAGGGAGAAATTTTATTTGACCACGACTTCAAAGCCGGAAAACACTTTAGATTGTATTTTAAACGGCCGTGAAAGCCTTCACAGTCTTATAATACATAGTATGTGTGCTTGTGAATTCGAGAAACCTTTTACTTGTCGCTTTGTTTCTTTCGAAATAATTAAATTTGCCACTTTGTTGTACTATTATTTAAATAGTTGCTGATTACGGCAATAATTAGTCAGCAACCTGAGGTTTAGTGTATATGTTGTAGCAGTACAGTAGTTATAAATAATTTCTAGTAAACTCGATAACGTTCATTCATTATTCCAAGTTTACGATTTGTGGCCGAATGTTTCGAATATACTTGATGTCAGAAAGATGTTTTCTTTAATACCGACGTTTTTTTTTCTAAACTGACAAGTGTTTTATCTCATGCTTCATTGTCCTCGTTTCTGCTACCTACTTCAAATCGCGTGTAATTTAAGCCGATGACGACATTTTTTTCTGTTTATTATAACAAATCAAGCAGCAAATAAGCCTTTTATTTTTTTTCAAACCTCTTCTCAAGTAGATACGCTATTCTTGGTTTTAGATAAAAATGTCGAAACATACACTTAAAGTGAAGTTAAGTATGTAGTTAATAAAAATGTCCTTATTTGGAGACAATTTAAATCTCTATGTCGCAATATTGAAAATTTTGTTGAAGATGTCAGCTAATTTTAACCGTGAAGTCAGGCTCCGAAAAAGTATTAAAAATAATTAAAAGACACATTTTTCATGTTTACGAAAAAAACGTTTACAATGGCTGTTCATCGCAGACCGAAGTATTTCAGATAATTTTAAACATTTCGCAACAGCCCCCTTGTCTTTAACACTGTTGGGTGACAGCTCTACAGTGCTCTTTGAGTATTACCATCCTTTGTTTTTTCAATAAAAATGTAAGGAAGGAAATACTCTCAGAGCGGCCACCCGAAAACGGTGTAGGAAATGTTGAAAACCAAAATTCTGTCATGTTTCATGTATCTCTGTTCTACTTATAGCGTTTTCGGATAACCGCTCTAGGGCGTTATGAGAGTATTCTCATCCTTGTTTCTCATTTAGAATTGTTGGTTAGGAATATTGTTCGCACCATAGAGAATTTATCAAGGTAGAGGTCTTTATTTACATTATTCAATATTGGCGTGATAAACAAACCCTCCATACAGTGTTGCCAGGATTACTTTGCTAGTAAATTGGCACTTCCTTTTTTTTGGATGATATCTTGCGAATCTTTACACCACGAGATTACTATAATATCTATTGCTGTCCTCCGTAATATCTACTCTGTCCAAATAATTTCTGAATGGTGATTAATAGAACACTTATGACGATAAAAGAAAAAAAATACGTGTAAAATAGCCAACTGATCACAATCGGCAACATTGCAGAATCCTGTGACACGTGGTTTATGTCAGTTTATGACAATTTTTTCATGGATTTTTTTTTCTGGTTTTAAGAGTTTTCCGCCGACTTTTTCGCTTTTAGCAATCGTTTCTGTGTTTTAATTTGTTTGTTAGCCATGGTGAGACAATGTTTTGTGTGTAGAACTTGGGATTATAAAAACAAATCTAGGAAATTATGTTTTCACCGGTAAGTTCATTTGTGTTTGTATGGTTATGTTGTTACTCGGCTCTTAGACGTTAGCCATTAGCGTCGTTTGTAGGTGTATTCTATTATTAATCTTTAGTCTAAAAAAACTCAATAAATGGGAATAGTAGGTATGTATCAAAAATCATTTAAATATAAACATATTTTAATGTTTTGGTCCGCAAAAAAATGCAGACGCGCGCTGCGTAAAAATCGTATACTTGTTTCCTTGAAAAATAATACGCCTATGTGTGCTTATGTCATCTGGAGATGTGTCCTTGGAGATTCAAATTTCGCCATATTGTTTTTAGCATATCTGCTTCCCCTCTACCCGAACAACCCGCAAGCCTCCAAGTATGCGGTTTGTATATCATGTCAAGTAAACAAATACCAATTTATGATTAACTCGCGGCGTCTAATTATTTACTCCATTGTCAATGGTTCGCTCTTTAGAACGTCCTCCTGAATATGTTATAAAAGACTTAATTCGATTTATTCCATAGCTGTGGTTTATTCATCACTTTATGGTCCATTTTAAATAGAAATTCATCTAGTAGGCTGAGAAATTAACATATTGGTACCATTGAATTAAAACCACCAGAATATTAAATTTTGGTATTACTCGTATTTAGAACTTGAATCTTAAAAAATAACGGAATGCTTGTTCACCGGGCTCAAAATACCGAATAAAACATATAGGAAATGTCAACAAAACATTTTAATTTACCAAGACAAGCTTTCACGGCTAGTCAAAATAAAATCTAAAGTGTTTTCCGGGCTTTGAGGCCGTGGTATAATGGAATTCCTTCCTGATCTTTAGTCTACAGCTGCGGTAGACATTATCGAAGGCGATGAGGCTTGGACGAAGTGATCTCCCGTGCTTCCCGACGTTGACTGATTCGGCTCTGACGAACTCCATGGTATTTATTCCCCCTCCGTCGCGCTGCAGTGGAGAGACTGGGGTGGGGGTAGTGGTGGCGCGGGGTTTCCACTCGTACAATACAACAGAGCTTGAGATCGGCCAAAGACCGCACAGATCCCCTATCGGCACCCGGAGTTTACCGAGTTCCATGCAGCTGTGGCTCGGTATACATTGGCACCACAATACACAGTGTCAACACGAGGATTACGGAACACAAGAGGAGTTGTAGGCTGGGACAAACACAAAAGTCACCAGTAGCAGAGCACGCTCTGCTAGTGAAGGCTGGAAGGTGCTAGGTAGGAAGGAGGAAATTACGTTTCTAAATGCAGACTGGAAGCGAGTTCTACGAGATGCTTCAAGTACGCCGAAACCCCATGCCATCACAACTATTACTCCCACCCCAGTCCCTCCAGTGCAGCGCGACGGCGGGGGAATAAATACCACGGAGCTCACTACAGTCCAATGAGGCAACGTCGGGAAGTACGGAAGATCACTTCGCCATTGACTCATCGCCTTTGATAATGTCTGCCAAAGCTGTAGACGAAACGTCACGAAGAAATTCCATTGGCTTCAAAGCACGGAAAAAACTTTAGATTGTATTTTAATTTCCGTTTTGCTTTGGTTATTTCTGTTTTCTTTTGCCAAACTTGGGGATCAAGTGATTTGTTGCAAAATTCCATTCGATGGTTACAGTCCTATTTCGATAGAGTTCCACTTTCAAAATCGCGCTGAATTTTCGGTTGAGTGCGATTGCAAGATACAAGGTACTATATCTTGCAATCGAGATACAAAAAGAGCAAGATACAAAAATTGCAAGATACAAGGTATTGTTTTTTCATCCCCTCCTTTTGCAGTCCAAGCCAGTAATGTAAAAGACAAGCAATGACCAGTATGTTATAGAAGTACGACGTTTGAACACTGATAGTGGCGACATCTACGAGTTTCTTCAGAAAGCGCATCGAAAAACCTTTGTCCTTGAAGGTAGAACTAGAGGTACCAAACAATTGCCGATATTTCCCTAAAACTGGCTCCGTTTTTGTTTGGCCGGAAGTCCGACATATTTGTATCAAGTACGTCAATACGTACAGGACATTCCTTAGTGACCTTGATGCCAAAATATGGGGACTCGGATCCGATTCATTATGCCCATGTGCGTGGGTTATTGCCAAATCTTGGTTGGTTACGTACTTGGTTAGAATCACATACATCCGTATCGAATATTTTTCCGTCACGCGCATTTACGTCGAGTTACCGGAGTAACTGGTGTAAGTATTGGATGTCACGAATCACGAACCAAGTGCTTTCGGCCTAGTTCGTGATTCATGGAGGGTACGTGAATCTAACTGCACGTGGGTCTAACTCACATACTTCCATAACATACCGGTCATTGCTTATCTTTTACATTGCTAGCCTTGGAATGCAAAAGGACCGGATGGAAACACAATATTTTGTTATTTCTGCGCATGCCGAAAAATGAGCGCCCATTTGAAAGTGGTGCAGTTAGATTCACGTACTCTCGTTTCCATCCCCTCTTTTTGCAGTCAAGGCCAGCAATGTAAAAGATAGGCAGTGTACTGTATGTTATGGAACTATTTCGGTTTGTATGCCCAACTCTTGACGTAAGACGTCACAAGTCAAATGACATCACTTCCTGACCATTGATAGACCAAGATATACCAAATTGTAAAATATGAGTTACAACAATATGGTTTATGTGTATAGACTTCTTAGTAAGTAAAAAAAAAACGAGGTATACAATTTTTGCTTGACCGTTTATTAATTACGAGAAAATAGCATGAGAGGACCACAAAAGCCTTGAAAATCCAAGCCTTCTACATCTGGTTAAACCTTGTGTACTGCATACTTAATATAAGTACCTACATTTTAAAATGTAATCTGTTTTATTAAATATGTGGTTTCGAAATGTTATTTTTACATTAAGCCATCTTCAATTCAGCAATTTTCAGCATTCAAATGTTAGGGAATTAAGGATTATTTGGCATTTAGTCGAAATTTCTATCTTTGGTAACTGCAAGAGGCTGGAACAGGTGGCCAAGCGAATTTCGAAAACCCTGGATCTGCTGTGGATATTGACACCAATATGGTAAATATCTAGATCGTACATGTGACCCGTTTCGTCTCTGCATAAAGGCAATAAACCTATACTTGATAAAACTTCTAAAATGTTAGATAACTAGTGGCGCAGCATTTCAAGAAATGAAGCAACACATTGACATGTCTCCGCTAGTGAAGTACCGTGATGTCACGCGGAGGATACACATGGACATCTCTCCGCTAGTGCACTACCGTGACGTCACGCGGAGGATATACATTGACATGACTCCGCTAGTGCACTGTCGTGACTTCACGCGGAGGATACATAATTCAACCGGATTCAGCCATCCTTTACTGTCTACTGTTATTGGTTTTGTTCTGCTTCATCGAAGCATAAACCTACACTTGACATAAGTATTATCACTTATAGAACCCTTTCATACTTAGAAAACTTATAAAATGTTTTGACTAAAACAAGATAAACAGATGCACAGCATTATTCCAAGAAACGAAGCTCCAGCTTAATATACAAAGATATATCATATCTCCGCCAGTGTACTGCCATGACGTCACGCGGAGGATACATGGTTCGACCGGATGTAGCCGTCATTTACTGCCTTCTATTCTTGGTTCTCATTTGAATTTACATCTGCATCGAGGGAATAGGCCAACAGTTGAAGTCATAAGTATTATCACTTAGAGGACTTTTTCAAACTTGGAAAAACTTCTAAAATGATTTGTTTAGAACAAGATAAGCCGAAGCACAGCATTATTTCAACAAGAGATGCATCAGTACAATACTGCCGTGAAAAATGGTCTCCTAATAAACCCATTATTTATTACATTATCTAAGTAGAAATATTACAAAGGTAAAATTATCCATAATCAAAAAAATAAAAAAATAACGTTTAAAAAAGACCCCGTAGCACACTCCTAGAAAGATTCCATCCAACGGCAGCTATATCGCATTTACAAGTCCCTCGTAACTACTCGAGAAAATTGCCGGGTGCAGATGTGCTCACCCTTTAGTTTTGGAAACATCAAAGTGCCGACCCGAACTGACGCTACTGATATAATGTATTATTCCTTATACTGTGCCTTTACTGTCTAGTGTCCTTAGTTTTGTTTTGACTTTTTATCTGCATGGAGTCAAAAAACTGGCATTTTAAATGTTATAATTATTACCTTTATGGAAAGAACACTCTCATTATTGGCAAAACTTCAAAAATGTTGTTTTGCCTAAAATAAAAAGAAAATGCTTAAGCTGCTTAATGATACATTTTCGCCAGAGTACTACGGTGACGTCATACCCTGGCTACATATTTCGATCGGATTGAGCCACCTTTTGCTGGGTAGTTTTTGTTTTTAATTTGACGAAACAATACTAGTGTTGGTTGGCACGTAGGCTTCTAAATTCTTAGACCCTTGTGATTGTATGGCTGGTTGTTTTCTTGGGTTCTGGTCCTGTTTTTGATTAAATAAGGTACAGCGGGTGCTTCTAACTTCGTTGTTTATTTTATAGGCTTGACTTTTCAACACAAATTGGTGCCTTCATCAGAGTTTTGTAATACAACATACGGAATACTTAATTTAAAGTTATATTTGTACACTAGCAGGAAGGAACGGTATAAAAGGAATAAACGAAAAAAAATATATAAAGATTACTAGAAGTAAACAAAATAAGATGCTGAAACATAAACGTATTGATAGATGATTAAAACTAGTGTCGCTCACGGTCAAAGGTATCCGCTTCGGAAACTTTCAATTGTCGAAATTTTCCGAGAAGGCCTGAAATAACTGAAGGAATGTTTCCGAAACCCGGTCAAGAAGTACCAATGAGTTGAATTTATTTGTACGATCATGCACATTCTCAACAAGTAAAGTATTTTTGTATTTTCTCTACACGTGCAAAGGTGAGATGGAGCAAAGTGCATTTTTTACTAGTTTGAAAACAATAAATAGCCAACCAAGTAAAAAAGAAATCTTTCCGGTAATATTCCCTACTTTTGCCCAATGAAATTAACGAGCAACGAGTTAGTAGGGTTGGACATTACTGGAAATTTCAAAAATCAAGAAAATTAAGTTTCGGATACTTCTGAGCGGGCTAGTATATTATACAGGGTGATCCATATAATTAGGAACATTGAGCGATTGTTTGGTCATTTATCAACGATTAATCAGGACATTCGCCATCTAGTAAGGATACATTTTACCAACTAAATATTGATAGACTATGAATATAAAGATAATGCTACATCTTACCGCATGCTCATACAGAATGTTTTTGATAGAGGGTGTTCATTTAAAAAGCTGTCATCTAGTTGGCTGCGAAATCTAAAAAAAAATTACGAAAGAACAATTACTTTAATTATGTCATCCTATTCTGTTAAAATTTTATAGCTTTCTAGAGGATGTTTTTTAATGAACACACCGGATTTAT
This sequence comes from Taphrorychus bicolor, assembly GCA_951812265.1. Classification (NCBI taxonomy): domain Eukaryota; kingdom Metazoa; phylum Arthropoda; class Insecta; order Coleoptera; family Curculionidae; genus Taphrorychus; species Taphrorychus bicolor. The sequence continues at coordinate 33,403,127 of OX638297.1, forward strand.
TTGCATGTATGCCTGTGCCTACACATGTGACTGCATCATATCTACTTTATTTAAGATAAGACTAATTGAATCATGAACATGAGGTGTATGTCACCGTTTATTTTGGCTTCATTGGTTTATCGATTGATTGACAAAATACATTCGTCTCCTGATTATTATTCTCTATTAAATGTTTGCTGCAGTATAGTGTAATAAATTCATAAAATGTCTCTTATCTTTATAATTTTTGTTTTTATATAAGTGAAAATACGTATAGTTTTGTAGGTATTTTGTTGCAGGTATAAGATGTCGTCCCATTTTATATAGCCAATAATACTCTTTTAGCATATTGCTGACAAAATTCCATTCATTCTATAGATTCATGCAAGGTGAATTTCCGACTATTCATGTAGGTTAAGCACACCGGCTTAAGCAGCCGAAATAACGAAAGCATTTAAAGAGTGTTCTTAGCGGTACCATCGCTAATTAACATCTCACATCTATTGAAGTTCTTATACAGTACCAGCGTTAATTGAAATTGTCTCCACATGTTTACTTTTTTTTTTTAATTCTGACTCATCGAATGTGTATGTGTTTCTTTATGTTTACACTTAATACGACCCACCGCCACCGCTTGCCCACATGGGTGTGGGTGTACTGTACCATTTGCATAGAAATTTTTTTATGACTTCATTATATTTAAAAACTGTTTTGCCTCGCTTGAAATTTACAATGAATTTGTGCCGAGTGTGGTAGCTTATTGTTGATTGTCCTCTGAGAGTTCTAACAATGATGGCGAAGCTAATTGAGTAATTATTGCGCTTTTTTTTGACGTACTTGACTTCGTTTCTGTTTGAAAATGTACAAATTTTTAAATAATTGTGGAATTTAAACATTTGCCCACCGAAAAGTTTAGATATTCTGTCTAATCCGCTATGAAATTTGATTAATTTCTGTATTCTTCTGCTGTTGAAACTGTCTGCATTTGACGTCCCACGTCAAATGATTCGAAATCGCAATTTGCCAATTGATGCGCTTTGACGGTGATATTTCGTCATGAGACACACAAACATGGCGAAATGAAACAAACAAAGTTAATTTTGAGATAATGTCAGCAATTGTTTGCTACCTCCAACAAACATATCTCCATGACTTGAATGGTAGAATAACATTGACCATTGACAGCATTTCCATTGCAACTAAATTATTAAAGGCCTGGTAACTTAATCGCCTCTAAAAAGTTCCTGTAATGACCGGTTTTATAAAACCGTGCGTTTACCTCCTATTTTATATCTAACATTCGGGGCTGAGTGATTCAACTTTATAAAACTGGGCATTACAGGAAACTTTATAGAGGCGATAAATCTACCAGGCCTTTTATAACTTGATTGCCTTGGCAGTGCAGTTAGTGGAATGACATTGACATTTAGATCTGCTAGAACTTCTCTATTTGTCACAATCAACTAAATAAAGACAGATAGACAACTAGCAAGAGACGGTTGTACGCGAAGTAGTTAATAGGAAATAAAATTAATTATTGCAGTTAAATTATGTTTCTTTTTGAGCACCGTATGTAGTACTTTTTAAGCCGAGGTTATTCAATTTTGTATCTTTATTCTCAACTGTATTCTTAATTTTCGTTCATGACAAACCATATAACCTCTGCGTTGCTGTCGATAATTCCTTATACATTAAGAGCGCGATCGCATGAGCGCAACGAGCAAAACGGCGGAACGCGAATCTCAGTTGTGATTGGATTTTGACTTTAAAAATTGAATATTTGGCGGTAATCCGTCGCTATTACGGCGAGAGCTAATGCCGCAATTTTGACATTTCCGCATTTTTGTCCATTGCGTCATGCGAACTCGCTCTAAGGGTCGTTATGGGCGAAAATTAAGTTGCGATTGCGAATAAGGATAAGGGCTGCGTTATAATCCCGGCTTTAGTCTTTGCGCGAAACTCTATTTTTGTAGTAAAATCGAAACTTTTAATTTTAAAAGGCTTATTTGGTAATTTAAAAAAAAATCAATTTTTGGATCTAAAAATGCATATTACTTGATTTTTTAATAACATTCAGGATTTGGACTATAAAAACTCAAAAGACCTTAAAATTTATTTTTAGTGCTTTCGGTGAATTTGAATTACTTTCCAATATAGACACAAAACGTCCAAAAATGTACCCGATTTACTTTTGGTGAAATTCAATAATTTGTCTACTAAGTCAAAACGATGGAAAGAAGTAACTAAAAATGTATGCACATTTGTTGTTTTCAATAAAATTCAGGTTTTTGACTACAAAAACTCAAAATCGACTCAAAAGAATGTGCAATTTCTTCATCAGTTGAATCTGAGTTACGAGTACTCGAGTGGATATTAATAGACATAAACCGGATTAATTTTAAAGTTATCTGAATTATTGAGATTATGTGGAAATATACTATATTTTGAAAGACAAAAGATTGCATAAAAAGCAGATTACATAAGTATTATGTGAAAAAAAAAGGTATTCGATATTCGATTAAAAGAAGAAAAAAAAACGAAACCTAACATATCATACATTCTATGTAACAATATGGTCCTGAAAGTGACTCTCTTTAAACTGTAACAAAAAACTAAGAACATACACTACATGCACTGTAGAGAAGCACTTTGTAACAAAGTTATAATTTTTTTTGACCTTAACTTTCTTTTCACCTTAACATGTTAAATAAATTTAACCTAGGCTTAACACATTGTTGCTAAGGTGTCATCAGGGCACTTATTCTATAGAAGGGTGTGAAAGTGAAAATGAAAATCTCTGGCCATTGGAATTGGTCAATAGATTTTTTTGACCAATCAAGGTTGTCAAGAATTTCATTCTCACTTTCACAACTTCCTACAGAATGAGGCTCCAGCTATCCAAGGAATTGTTTATCCAACTAGATATAAAAGTAGGCATTTAGCCCATTAACAGCAGTCAGTCCAGGGAGCAACACCTCATCCTAAAAGCCAGACCTGATATCTGGGCATTTATTCTATAGAAAGGTGTGAAAGTGAAAATGAAATTCTCTGGCCATTGGAATTGGTCAATAGATTTTTTTGACCAATCAAGGTTGTCAAGATTTTCATTCTCACATTCACAACTTCCTGCAGAATGAGGCTCCAGCTTAATAACAAATATTGTTGAACCAACGAAGCGGCGCTACAACTTAAAAAAAATGTTTTTGAAAACTGCCGACGTTTTTACCATAACATTGAACCATCCTTAGAACATAGAAAGTTTTATTCTTCGTCACATTTTAAATGTAAAGGCGTTTTTGTTTTTGATACGCAAATAGATTTTAATAAATCACCTAATTACAAACAAACAACATCCGTACACTATTTCTTATCTATAAATTATAAGCTTTTAAAACATGAACAATTAAAATGAATTCTTGTTTTTATGACGTCATTAGGCTCACTATTTCCTGGTTTGTTTTCAGCTGGGTCTCTGCAGTATGAAACGAGTTCGAGCTTTACACCCCAGCAAAGAACCAACATGAGTCAAAGAGATGAAGTCCAAAAGTTCGAACAGGGTCGGATCAGGGTTCTGCAAGAGGAGCGTCTGCACATTCAAAAGAAAACCTTCACAAAATGGATGAACTCGTTTTTACAGAAGGTTAGTACCTAATGGTCGTTGCCCGTTAATGGCCCGATAAGTAATTATTACTATACGTGGTTACGTTTTGTAAATAGCTTTTTTTCTCTCTCGTTGGTGACCTGGTTTGTTTTCGCTTAGTGTATGTTGAGGGGCAACAACCTCATCCTTAATGACACTTTAGTAGGATTCCTTCAGCTGCAGTAGGCTTCAGATCATTACCTTTCTTAATTTTGTTAAGTCGGTTATCATTTAAATCAAATTATGGAAAAAATCATTTTTGATGTTTATTGTCATTTGTCATTTTCCCAATACTCAACACTTCCCCCACAAGTGACATTTTTGTTGTCTCGTTCCATTGCATTTAAATCTACAATCATGCTTTCATTAAAAAAAACTTCAAGTAGGCCATGGAATTAGAACAGTAGGTCTGAGATGACATGATAAAAACAATTGAAAATGTCATAAAATGTTCCAATTTTATTTTTTTATGAACTTATCTCATAGAAGAGTTTATTCTTCTATATTACTTCCTTTTAATAATGCTATTTTTGTAGTATTATACGGGGTGTTCATTATAAAATTTCTTCTAGCAGGCTATGAAATGTTGACAGAAAAAGACGACATAATCAAAATAAATGGACTTTTGTTTTTCCATGCTTTTCTTTTGACATTTCACAGCCAACTAGATGAAGTTTTATAATGAACACCCGGTATTAATACTATAGCTCTAATAATCATTAATGAACACACTAAACTTGTTAAGCCTTGTCTAGTATCCTTTTTTTTCTTTTTTATAATGGCAATAAATTGATAATTTTGGATTAGTACGCTTTCACATTATTATGATGATTCATGACTACTAACAGGATTATATTTCCTGGTGTAAGTCGTTACTTTTGTTTTTTTTTAGTCTCGACAATGACGTCAAAAAACTTCGAAACATCTACCCCCCGTTCGTTAGAAAACTTCATCTAGAAGTCTATGAATATTTGACAGAAAAGAATGACATATTCAAAGTAAATTGGTTTTTGTTTTTTTCATTCTTTTCTTTTGACCTTTCACAGCCAACTAGATGACGTTTTCAAATCAACACCCTCTACAGATTCTGCTTAAATTTTAAGCCTTATGTTTACCCTGCAACGAGCGACATGTAATAATTATTTTCCTGTAAAACCATATTTATAGCTGAACCATCAAATTTCAGTCTCGTATGGAAGTAGAGGACCTGTTTGTCGACCTAGCAGACGGCAGAAAGTTACTAAAACTCCTCGAAATCATATCCGGTGAGAAGTTGGCAAAGCCCAACAATGGAAAGATGCGGGTACACAAGATCGAGAACGTCAACAAGAGTTTGGCATTCTTGCACACGAAAGTTCGGCTGGAAAGTATCGGGGCTGAAGATATTGTCGACGGCAATCCCAGACTGATTTTAGGTCTGATATGGACGATTATATTGAGGTTTCAGATTCAGGAGATCGAGATACAATTGGTGAGTTGAAACATACGTATATACATATATTATAAAATTAAATCATAAATCTACTGGTCGGATGCTTGCGAAAATTAAGTTTAGCACACAATGCCTCGCAATTAGCTTCCTTTACAATAGAAAGCAAGGCAAGGCTTGTGCCTTCATTTCCTTTCTACACATACGTAACGCGCTATTGTATATTTCACGTTTTGCCTCTTGCAGGATGAGGAAAATGAGAGCAGCGAAAAGAAGTCGGCCAAAGACGCCCTTCTTCTCTGGGCCCAAAGGAAAACGCACGGCTACAACGGGGTGGAAATCAAAGACTTCTCCAACTCTTGGAGGAGCGGCTTAGGCTTCAACGCTCTGATCCATGCACACCGACCGGACCTTTTCGATTACAATGCCTTGGTAGGGCATAAAAACATTGACAACCTGAACCATGCCTTCGACGTCGCTAACAACGAGCTCGGAATTCCGAGCTTGTTGGATGCCGAGGATATTGACACATCCAGGCCGGACGAAAAGAGTATCATGACTTATGTGGCTTCGTATTATCACACTTTTGCGCGAATGAAGAATGAAGAGAAGAGTGGCAGGAGAATCGCTAAGGTAGGTGTGATGTAACTATCGCAATGTCACTATGATACAGGATGGCTCAAATTAGACTGACGTGCAATTTTTTTTTTAAAAAGCGCATCTTCAACCGTAACAAATTTTTATTTTCTTGAACTGGATGACAGTTTTTTTCGAATCTGATAGCACAATCGTCTTAGTTGAAAGAAAGTAGCTGAAAATAAGTACCCACTTTATGGGCCTAATTTTCAAAATAAGAAAGTTAAAATTTTCTCCAAGTGGGTGACCACCAAGTTGCGTCAAATCTGACAGCGTCATCGTCTTGAAAAAAAATATAGTTAAAAATCAGTATCCACTTTTGACTTCATGCGTCTCATTTCAAAAATAGAATAATTTAAATTTTTTCGAACTGAATAACGTTTTTTTTTTAAATCTGACAGCCCATCTTCTTAGATGAAAAAAAAAATGAGTATCACTTCATGGGTCTAATTTGCAAAATAATGAAGTTAACGTTTTCTCCAAGTGGGTGACAGTTGCGTCAAATCTGACAGCATCGTTGTCTTAGTCGGGAAAAAATAGTTGAAAATGAGTCCCCACTTTCGCCGACTTCAATTTAAAAAATTAATTATAACAAGTAGGAATATGCCGAGTATGAATATTCCTACTAATTATATACCATGTGTTCATTAGAATCCGTCATCTAGCCGCCTATGAAATTCATTTGTTATTTTGAAGCATGTGGATTGTCGTGAATTGTTATTTTCTTCGATATTTTCTTAATTTGTCACTTTTGTAAAGTTAAATGTCCGGGGATGACACTGACAGCTCCAGAGCGTTTTGAAAGTATCTTCATCCTTTGTTTTCTTGATAAGAATGTAAGGATGGGAATACGCTCAAACCTGTCTAATGCTGCCACCCGAAATGACAGCTAATAAGTAAGTGACCCAGTCACAGTGACAAATAACAGATGGCGAGTCAAGTTACGATGTGTCTTTCTAACTCTCTTCTTTTCTATCAAAAAATCATAGCCAACTAGGTAACGTTTTATCCTGAACACCCCGTACTACGAGCGTAAATTTTTTGCCATGAACTCAAAGTGCGTCGTGTGACCCATGGAAACCAAAACCAGGTCGAATTTCTTCTAATGAGCACATCTTTATGCACAAGGACACGTCCAACAATCCAGCGTTTTCGGATGGCGGCTGTAGAGTGCCCTGAGATTATTCCCGTACTCTCAGAGTGTCTCAAAATTAAGGGGTGGATCTAAGCGGAGCTTGGCCGCTGGCGCATGCGCATTTGTTGTTTTTCGATCTGGTTTTTCGAGCAACACTTTGTAATGTTACGTTTATGTTTCACCGGGTGTTCTTTAAAAAAGGTCATCTAGCAGGCCATAATTTTTTGACAGAAAAGAAAAGAAAAGGATGATACAATCAAAGTAAATTGGCTTTTGTTCTTTCATCCTTTTCTTTTGACATCACAGCCAACTAGATGACGTGTTCAAATGAAGACATCCTATTCAATTTTTATAATTATACGCGGGTATGGCGACATCACGGAGTTTATAAAAACGTTGACAGCTGACCTTTTTGTTTTTGGCTCTCTAGGTAAATAATCGCACATGTTATCATTATTAACCGCTTATTTTCACTTGTTTTATACACAAGGTTAGAAAACCTATTTCACAGTCATTTAACAGACCCGTCGTATATCACTGAATGCAGAATTGCAAGAACATTGAAAATTCGATATAAAAAACCAGATTCAACTTTTAAAAAAATGAAGTTGATGGTCGCATGAAACCGAAATGTCCGATTTTAAATTTGAAAACACCGCGTTTAAGAGAGAAAAAAGTGGCTATTAAGAAGTCAATTATTTTTAAATAACTCTTTAAGACTAGAGAAAATTAAAATGTTTTTTTTTTCAAAATTATATTTTTTTTTCCGACTTTTTCCCAATCCAGTAAGAATTTTCGATATTTTGATAGACTTCTCATTGCTCACCCTAATTTAAGCTTCTTCTTGGCATCTCTTCAAATAACCGGGTTAAACTCGAAAAAGGTCACACTGTATATTTTTAACTTTTATAACGTTTTCTACTGTTGGGTAATACAATAGAACCCGCTTCCACACAACTGGCCCTAGCGAATTAATAAAATATTGTTGCTGAGTTTGCAAATATTAGAATTAATAATGATTCCAAATTTGAAATACGTGGCAAGAAGTCTACGAAAGAAACAGAGAGATAAATAAGAGGAGGAACTATATAAGTAAATTAATTAAAAAAATAAATACCGCAAAACCGTTCTTGTCTGGGGTACCCGGCAAACCCTAGTAGCAAAGAAAAATAAATAAAAAATCAAAATATAAAATAAATAATAAAATAACGTAAATAATATTTCATTGGTATTTGATTACGAAACGTCTTAAAGCAGTTTTACAGAAAAGTATTTATATTACACTACATTGAGACTATTAAGAGCAAAATTATTAAATTAATTTTTTTTTTAGATTGTTAGCCAAATGGTGGATGCTGACAAAAAGAAAGGACACTACGACCGCCTCACTACAGACTTACTGGATTGGATAAATTTAAAAATCGTAGAACTAGACAACAGAAATTTCCCCAATTCTCTTGAGGGCATCCAAACCCTTTTGGTGTCGTTTGGGCAGTACAGGACTCAAGAAAAACCGCCGAAATATAAAGAAAGAAGCGAAATCGAGGCTCTTTACTTCAACATCAACACTCAACTTAAAGAGCTGAGGCAGCCCATGTTCAACCCCGCTGACGGTAAATTGGTTCAAGATATAGAAAGAGCGTGGGAAGTGCTGGAGAAGGCGGAACATAAACGAGAAGTGGCCTTGCGTGACGAACTGATGCGGCAGCAAAAGCTCGAGCAGCTAAATTACAAGTTCGGAAAAAAGAGCATACTAAGAGAGGGGTATTTAAAAGAAATGATCCAAGTTTTGTCTGACCCTCGATACGGGTCGAATCTGGCCCAAGTGGAGGCCACAGTCAAGAAACACGAGGCAATTAGTGCGGACATTTTGGCCAGGGAGGAACGTGTGCACGATTTAACTCAAATGTGTAACGAATTAGTTGGAGAAAACTATAGGAATTCCGACAAAGTCAAAGCTAGAGAGGCGGAGATTATGAACCAATGGAAGCAACTTACTGCCTTGTTGGAAAAGCACAAGGCTAACCTCAATAGAATGCTGGCGGTCATGTCCATACTGAGAGAAATTGATACCACTTTGGCTAGTATGGAGCAATTGAAGCTTGACTTGTCTTCTACCGACGTTGGAATTCATTTGATGGCTGTAGAAGATCTTCTCCAGAGGCACGCTCTTCAAGAACTTCAAGTGTCCAGCTTGGGGGAGAGTGAGCGGAAGCTAGTGAGGACGGGAGAGCAGATTGCCTCGCAAAATCCCAAAGAGGCCGATATTGTTAAGAAGAAGCTGGGAGACCTTTTGGATGCCTATAAAAATCTTAAGGTACGGAGGGACTATACTGTTGTATTATGTATAAGTTGTGTTTTTTTTTTGAATGTAGGCAATTAGCGCCCAACGTAAGGCAATCTTGGAAGAAGCCCGAAACTTTTACCAGTTCATTCAGGACCAGGAAGATGAAGAAGGTTGGCTGATTGAAAAGCAGAGAATATGCCAGGCCGGCATCACTGCCAAGGACCTGAGGGGAGTTTTGTCGTTGCAACAAAAACACAAGGCTTTAGTGGAGGAGATCAAGAGGAGACGCAATAAATTCGATCAACTCGGTGCTACAGGGAAACAGCTCATTCAAGAGAAACATCCAAGGTGCCTTATAGTTTTTTTTAAGATTGTGATGTAATAATATTGGCAAAATCGTCGAAAATACAGAATTTTATGTCAGCAGTTTCGAATAATCTTTATTGAAGTTTTCGGCTACATGTTTCGCATAAAAAGGCATCATCAGCTCTGATGATGCTTTTTAAAGCAAAACATGTAGCAGGGAACTACAACAAAAATTATTCGAGACCCTTGACGTAGAGTTCTTTATTTTCAACTATAGATATTAAATATATTCCTAGGTCTACGGAAATCGACCAACACATGGATAGGAACAAGAAGGCGTGGGAACTGCTGGAAAAACTTGCTCAAGAAAGAGAGAAGCAATTGCAAGACGCTGCCGAGGCATACCAGTTCTATGCGGACGCTAACGAGGCCGAATCCTGGTTCCTGGAAAAAGAATCGATTTTGGCGTCTAAGGATCTGGGAACCGACGAACCGAGCGCCACCGCTTTGCTCCACCGACACAAGGACTTAGAGAGTGAACTGAACGCTTATCAAGGAGATATTCAGAGCTTAAACGTGCAAGCCAACAGGCTTATCGAAGCGGGAATTTCGAATTTGGATTTGAATGCGGAAGTCGATGTGGCGGACAACTATGAGGATGTTCAATATGAAATGAGGTAAGACCCATACCCTCGGCTACATTTTTGACATCTTTGCTGAGCGTTTCTCAGTATTCTGCTTTTGAGTAAACATTACGATTTGGAATATTGTTTTAAATTAAAAATTTGTTAACAGTATTTAAAGAACTTATTCCTCCGAGTTTTGATTGTAGATATTTGGTAGATTTTTCGTTCTTACACTTATAATTTTTAAACAGTTACTTTGACGGGATTTATATACAACCGCGTAAGTACAAAAATGAATTGCCTTTTCAAATATTTGGTCTGTTTGCGGAGGGAGGGGGCTGAGCAGTGGCGTACCAAAGTCAACATTGCGTTAACTCTCTGGGGCTGTGTGGGGTATAGAGCTACCCCTGGGCTGATAACGCCATATGTGTATACATTTTGAATAAGTTAAATAGAAACGCCAATACATTTTGAATAAGTTAAATAGAAAAATCGGCACAGTAACAAAATAAAAAAAAAAAACGTCCCAAGGTTTTTGGCCTTTTATACCTTCTTAGTTAGACGATTGCCCAACGAGGGTGGAACCAGCAAAAAAGGCATACCTTGGATACTTAGCCTCAAACATGTGACAACTGCTAGAGTGGATAAAACAATTACCGAAAAAAAAATTATAAAAAAGTGTCAAAATAGTATAGTAGTTTTTGGCCATTTTTACGAAAACTGTAACGCGGATCGGTTTTGGTTGTTTATGGTTAATTAGAAGACGTGGAGAGAGAAAAAAACCAGTTTAGTTTGGTATAGATCTTATACCCGGCGAGCTACAAAACTTTAAATGGTTCTCATTTTTGCCGTTATAGGTGTACTTGTTTCGCATAATGTAGTAGACATATTTATGTTGTTAAATTTTTACGTTTTTTGTTAAATTAAGGCATTAGATTATGACGAATTTTTAAACTTATATTGGAAATTACCACTTAAGGTCGATTTGAGCCGAGACCGTGCATCCAATCGAATGGTTTTCTAACCCAAGGAATACATTGAAATATTGTCTTTTTGACACCTACTCTTCGCTGGGACGACGCGAAGTGCTCCTAATTAAAATTCTTTCGAAGCAGCAAAACTTGCAAATTTTCGCCGATTTTTTGTAGTTTCTCCATTTTTTGTCCTGCGACCTCAGTCCGGGGCGCGACGGTCGGTTCCTTTTCATCTCACAGCTCAACATAAACATTAACTTTAAAGGCTTAGACCAAGAAAAATAGGCGAAAAAGCGTGGAAAAAAGTATGGCAGGTGAAAATTTGAACATTTCTAGGAAGACTATTGGCAAAATGTCCGATCCTTGTGCTAGTTTTACAAAGCTTGGACAGTTTTTAAATTTACTGTCAGGCGAAATGCCATTTTCTGATTGCTAGTCGTTGCGCGATGATAAATTTGCAGGTTACAGGCTGAATACGTACAAAACCACATCAATTACGCAGCCGCAATTTTTCCTTCAAAAATGCATTGTTCCCATGTTCGGGGTCATCATTAGAAAACGTCATCTAGAAGGTTAGAGATTTTTGCCAGAAAAGCATGACAATGAAAGTATATAAATCAATTTTTGTTCCTTCATCCTTTTCATTTGACATTTTACAGCTTACTAGATGACGTTTTCAAATGAACTTCCTCTATTTTAAATGGGAGGAATATAGAAAAGGTCATATTTAGGGTAACTATTAATAGCACATGGTGGTCAGGCACAAAAAAAACTACGCATACATTTACAAAAGCACACCAGCTTAAGATTTTTGCTGACCAACTTGTTTTTTTTTCAGGATGGTAGCCACGGAAGTATACGTAGACGAACCGGTGGAGAAAGTTGAATATCGCTCTGTAACTGAAGAAAAGACCCTACCACAAGTGCGCGCCCTCTACCCGTTCAGCGACCACGGTCTAACCATGGTCAAAGGCGAGGTCATGTTCCTGCTAAACAAGAGCAACCCTGACTGGTGGTGCGTACGAAAAGCCGACGGCACCGACGGCTTCGCCCCTGCTAACTACGTGGTGGAAATAGAACCGAGAATAATTCACGTTAATGTACGTAAGCCCGAGACCGTTCGTAGCGTGCAGCGAGTGAAGAAGACAAAAATGGTGAAGACCAAGGTTCCGGTTAAAGTGCGAAGACCGACCAGGCCAGCTAAGAGGAAGCTGGACGACAGCAATAGCGTACCAAAGAGACAGAAGCACTTGAATGACACTTACACGAGACTAAAAGACATGGCAGCTGCCAGACGCGCACTACTTGAGGATTCGATTAGATTATTCACGTTCTATAGGGAGTGCGACGATTTTGATAGGTGGATCAAGGACAAAGAGAAAATGTTGGCCGTCGAGGACTCCAACGATAGTGTTCTTCAGGCCAAGAGAAAGTACGAGGCAAGTATTTGTAACATATACCTCTAGGAAAAATGTATTTTTAAACATAAATATATTTTAAACAGAAATTCGTGACGGATCTATCAGCCAGCACCAAACGCATGGACGATCTTGAGAGGGAAGTCAAGGAATTCGAAAAACAAAACCATTCTCAAATCGATAAGGTCAGAGCCCGCTTCCGTCAAATCCAACTGGCCTGGCAGAAACTCAATCGCCTAAAGGCGTTGAAGGAAAAGAGTCTGGAAGGAGCCAGCAGTGTTGAGTTGTATAACAAGCTCTGCGAAGAGGCACGAGATTGGATGCTGGAGAAGATGATGCAGCTCGAAGATCCGGTTTCCGGCCACGACTTGAAAACCGTTCAGGCCCTGCAACGAAGGCACGACAACCTGGAACGGGAGCTGGCTCCTGTCGAGGAAAAAGTCAACAAAGTAACTTTGTTAGCGAGCGACGTGCAGGGTCAGTATCCGTCGGAACGACACAACGTGGCTCAGAAACAGAGCGAGATCGATAAGCTGTGGGCCAAAGTCAAGGAGAAGGCCGTGCAGAGGAGGGCCAGGCTTGAGGACGCGGTGGGACAGCAGATTTTCACCAACGGTGCCAAGGATTTGCTCACGTGGGTGGCTGACGTTAAGGAGCGATTAAACGCCGATAACCTGGTCAAAGATGTGCAAACTGCCGAGGCGTTGATCAAAGACCACCAGGATTTGAAGGCAGAGATCAGAACCAAAGATGATGAGTAAGTGGACATTTTATGTTATACGAGGTGTTCAATTTAATTATTTAATTCTTTTATTTCAAAGACTGGAATGTACTAGTTTGTGAAAAAAATTTCGTCAGTATTTTAAGAAACAGCTCGTTTTGCGTCATTTACTGACTAATGGGAGATATACATCTTAGTGAAGCCTTTACAGTATATTTTTTTGTCAGTGCGTTAAAGTTTGCTACTGGCAGATATCTGTACTTGGTTTTTTATCCCTAGCACCGGCAGCAATAGGTCGTTTCGTGAGTGATTTGGTTATTACTTTCATCAACATCTTAAATCTTTTCTTTCCACAACTAGAATGCTGACTTGCACTTAAAGGTATTAAAAATTCCTTCTGAATTATGTTAATAAATTACTGGAACTACTGGAACTCCTGAAGCACTTCTTTCCTCGTTAGCAGAGGAGGGTGCTCCGAGATCGCCCTCAAATAATATTAGTGTCACCTTGACCTTCTCTTATTTCATTCCCATTCATCACTTAGTTAAATCAAGTACAAATGAATAAAATATTTAACTGTAGGTTGCTTCTTCTGGCTGTTTAAACAACAAGTCCAACTGCTAGTTCTCGGCACATTTTACGTGTTGTAAACAAAAGTTGAATTCCTGCAATAGAAATGCGATTTACGACTGAAATATTTCGTTTTGCGTCAATTAATGACTTCATTTGAGATGATTTTGTTTTACTTTTAACGTTAGAGAAGTCTTTGCGGTATATTTTTTGTGAGTGCGTTAGAATTTGCTATTTGCAGGTTTTTCATCCCTGGCACCGGCAGAGACAAGCCGTTTCGTATGTGGTTTGGTTGTTACTCTCATCAACATCGCAGTCCCGGTTAATGATCTGAGCGGTTAATAAGTAACTTCGTCACACGCCCTTTATACAAATATAAATATCGAGATTGAGGATATTTTTTTTACAATGCTGCAAGCTGCAGCTTCGTGACGTCTAAGGAAAAAAACAAAATATTTCTGCCATAGTGTGTTAAACATTATTTAGCGTTAGTATGAGGAAGTCATCAAGTATTCTGCTCTTATAGCCGGACAGATAAGTAATATTTTGCATACGATAGAAACATTTTTTTTATTATTGTTGCTTTTTATTTATTTTTAGTTTCTGCGTTTAAGTTTTTTAATGGTATTATTACTTCGATTTACAACGCGATTTTCACTACCGGAGAACTCGTCTCTTTCTATCGAAATAAAGAACATTGGTCTTCGTGGTGTAAATGTCTGAAGAAAAACTTTCGTTCCAGATTCAAGCAGTTGATTGACTTGGGGCGCAAACTCCTCAAAACTGATCCAGAGTTGCATGAAGTGAAGGACCTTATCGACCGTCTGGACGCCGAACACGCTGCCATCGCCAGAGGGTGGCGTGAAAAAGAACAATGGTTGCAGCAATGTCTCAAACTTCAAGAGTTCAACAAAGAGGCAGACAACATCGACGCGGTTACTTCCGCCCATTTAGCTTTTCTGGAATTTTGCGACCTTGGTGTAAGAACTCTCTTGAAACTTGAACACTCTCTCTTTGTCTCTGATATGAAGAGTTACTATGACCCAAATCCAACCAGTTTTTCGATTTGGGTTACGATGCACAAATCTGAACATTTACATAACTATATTTCCACTGCAGAATTCCTTGGACGAAGTCGAGGCCTTGCAAAAACAACACCGAGCTTTCACCAACACTCTTGCCGCCCAGGACGAGCGGCTAGCGGCCTTCGTTAAAAGAGCAGATGCATTGATCGCCGAGCAGCATTACGATAGCAAGGCGTAAGTTCCTGGATGTATGGTCTTTTTACAATCACTTTAAACTTTGCCAATTTAGTATCGCAAATCGAAGGGACCAGGTTTTGGAGAGACGTAAGGCAGTAAAGGCCGCTTGTCAGCAAAGGGCAAACGTCCTTGACGCATCCAAAAACTATCAAGAATTCTGCGCGGAAGCGCATGACCTTAAAGTCTGGCTGGCAGAAAAACAAAAAACAGCTTCCGATGAGAGTTACCGCGACTTGAACAATCTAGAGAGAAAGTTGCAGAAACATGAGGCTTTCGAACGGGAGCTGAGGGCCAACGAGGGGCAGCTACGCAGTGTGACCAAACTAGGATCGGCGCTTATTGCGCAAGGCAGCTACCAGAAAGATGACGTCGCTAACACATTGCAGCAACTGAACGATGCCTGGAAGGATCTGGTGGGCGTGTCATTAGAGAAAGGCAAGAGATTGAGACAGGCTGAAGCACAGGAGACTTACAATGCTGCCGTGGACGATGTGAAACTGCGATTAGACGAAATAGACACAAGTTTAAAGAGCGCCAATGTTGGCGTCGATCTAAGATCTTGCAGGGATTTGCTTAAAAAGCACGAAGCTCTCGAAATTGAGCTCAATCAAGTTCACACCAGAGTTAATGATTTAAGTAAGTTTTATCAGTCACATAATAATTTGTTTCACATTATTATTATAAACTTTAATGTTCTAGTGGCCCAAAGTCACGACATGAGCGACGACGGACATTTCGATTCTGACTCGATCCGTCAGAACGCCTTGGCCAGCCAACTGAGACTGAAGGAACTGGAAACGCCCACTCAGGCTCGACGGGACGCCCTAGAGGAAGCTCTGAGGTTCTACAAGTTCGGATTCGAGATCGATTCAGAAATGCAGTGGATAAAGGAACACATGCCTCAGGCCACTAGCGAAGAGATGGCCAGTAGCCTCCATCAGGCGCAGAACTTCCATAAGAAGAACAAGAAACTGCAAGCGGAAATAGTCGGACATAAGCCGGGAATTGATAAAGTTCTGGAACTGGGACAAGGATTGATCGATCAAGGTCATCCTGAAGCCGCAAATGTAAGTCGAACTCGAGTATGATTTTTAGTTTGTCGTGGTTCTGAGTATTGAATGCTTTTTTATGCTGCATGTCTTTTTTTTAACTCTTTAACATTATACAGGGTGGTTACTTTACACTATTCACCATTGAACTCTCCGAACGGGTAAGACTTACAGACAGGGTCGGTTTAATTAGGAGTAAACCCATTAACCTGCTATCTTGAATCTAGATTTATCTGTCGCGGTTTTTTAAATATCTCGAAAAAAGTAAAAGTATGCAATAATGTTAAAAAAGTGCTGTGAAAACTATCAGTTCTATTTTAATAAAACTTGGGATTCTGACGTTTCTTGTGATGGCGCTTCGCATGACATTGACAGATTTTTCCTACGTCATCCAGTTTTTGCATACGAGCACTCATAGTTTTTCTTATGGAACCCATATTGGATTTTTATTCCACAACATAGAGAAAAAAATTATGTTTTTAAAGATGTAACATATATGGGCATAGCAAATCCTATTTGGCTTGATCCCAACTATCATTATGGGAAGGGGTGTTATTTTGCCTTAATCATCTAACTTTCATAGATTTTCTAACTACACACCTTTTCTTCTTGTTTGATGTTTGGGTGTCAAGAAACTTCCTTTAGGGCGTCTTTTACAACTATCAGTAAAACTTCAGTTAAAACACCAGTAATGACGTAGATTGCATTGTTTTCTTATATCAGGTAACAATGCAATCTACGTCATTACTGGTGTTTTAACTTCAAACTGAAATTTTACTGATAGTTGTAAGTTAAACACCTTTACTTGTTTCCATGTTATTGTTATAACCTTTAAGGAAACAACAAAGCACCTTCATACAGTAGAAATAGAATCTCAATTTTTTAAGAAACAACTACCACCGCACTATTTAACAACTAAAAAAATCTTATATTTAGGAATTAAAATAATAATGATTTAATTCTTTGACAGATCAAAAAGTTGTGCGACAAGTTGCGGGCTGCTTGGGCGGAGCTGGAGGAGAGCACTGCCAAGAGAGCGACGAAATTGGATTTATCGCTCAAGGCGCAGCAATACTTCTTCGAGGCCAGCGAGGTAGAGTCGTGGCTCAACGAAAAAGCGAATATTCTTGACAGCAACGATCAGGGAAGAGACCGAGATTCTGCAACTAAACTCCTCACCAAACATAAGGTGAGTTATTACAATGATGCGTTTATTAATTTCTTGCAGCGTTGCTAACCCAATTCGTGGATAATCCCCTCCCTGCTCAGCAAAATGCCCCTAGATTAACCGATTATTCCCTAGTGTTGAATGTTACTAATATGGTGTATGAACTTTGTTCTGATTAGTCAGATACGTGTGACACGATAACAGATGATTGAAATATTCAGGGTTGCTCATCGAAAAGGATCCACTCCGTTTTTCTTCCAACTGATAATGTACATTGAAAATCGCTCGAATACGTCGAATCATACGTAAATAATGGGGGGGGCGAAGACTAGGCCTTAGAGGCCCTTTTCACAGTCGCCCGGTCAACCCATCCCTACTCCACGAGTTGACCCATCTCTCTAATGAAGGAGAGTAGCCCGTCCCATTTCGGAAGCCCCTCTCGATGAAGAAACCCCACTCCAAGTGTATTATGGCGCAGTCGCGCCCACTTATGGCTCCCAGAAGGTGGTATGACGACTCTTCCCCTGCCCCACAGTGGGTGCAGAGTGGATTGCATGTGCTTGTTCAGTCGGCAGGGTCCAGTAAGGATTCCTATAAGATCTCACAGGCACTGCCGGCTTTTCCCAAGAAGCAACTAGGCCTTGGATCCTGTCGGAGTTAGGGTAGATTTTCTTGGTCTGTCTACATATTCCTGACTGTGTCCAGTTTGTCCTTGTACTCTCCCATGCCCGCTCTTTCAGAGTGTGAGAGACGTACCTTTTACCTACTCCTAGACATGGCTCTGGTCCAATAAAGCATGTCTGGAAACCACCCTTGACCGAGTCGTCGGCACGCTCGTTCCCCTCGATGGCCTCATGTCCAGGAACCCATGCCAGAGTTACCTTTTTTGTTTCTGCCGGCGACTCTAGAGCATCCCTGCAGTTCTGAACGTGCTTTGAACTCGATCTGCTCCTGCAGATGGCTTGCAGAGCCGCCTGAGTGCTCGAATATGTCAACATAAGTTTTTAGGGGAAATAAATAAAAAAAATTTGAGCCGTTTCAACCCTTCAAGAGACAAAACGCATTATCACTCTACCCCTCTTTCTATTTAAAATTTCAAGGTCAATGCTTACTTTCACTTGGAGGTTGAAATTGTTCAAAAATTTGTTCCCCCTAAAAACTAAAGTTGAAGTGTTTCAGCGATTTTCGGTGTATATACTCAATTGGAAGAAAAACGAGGATAAACATGATCAAATTTCCCTAAAATAGGAAAATTTCCCTACAGTTAGCATCACTGATTTCTTGAAAATCGCGTTGTTTTAGGCCCTAGAATTGGAATTGGACACCTATAATAATATAATAGCAGAAATGGGCCATGGGGCGCAGGCCATGATTAAATCCGGCCATCCGGACTCTAAATTGATCGCTGAAAGACAGGCCGGTTTGGAGCATCTCGTCCGGTCGCTACAAAGAAAGGCAGCAGTCAGACAACACAGACTGATGGAGTCTCTGTTCAGACATGAGTACTTTGTAGAGTCCGACGAGTTGGAGAGCTGGATAGCTGAAAATCTGCTGCAAGCGTCTTCAGAGGATTACGGACAAGATTATGAACATTTACTGGTAATTTACTGGATTCACTTGAAGCTTTTGCCCGTAGTTTACTTACACCGGTTTCTTATAGCTTCTGAAGAGCAAATTTGACGACCTGAAACACAAGATCGACGCCGGCGCCGAGAGGTACAAACAGTGCGAGGCCTTGGCTCAAAAACTGTTGGCCAATGAAAATCCCTACAGCACGGACATTCAAAACAAGCAGAACCAATTAGAGTAAGTAGTTTAGTGATGTCATTTGGCAGGTGAAAGATTGTTTTTTCTTCTAACAGCTGACAATAATTTACGTTACAGTATTCTAAATTGTTCAATGTTTGCTCACACTAACGAGATGCACTTTTATGTAATTATTTATCAATTAACAAATGAAACATGTGTCTTTGTCCTATCAAACTAAAGTTTACTCAGATTGTGTTGTATAACAAACTGCTCCATAAAAAGATCGCACGGAAACTTCAACGTAAACCCCGTTGGGTTGGAAAAATTAGTATTCGCAAAAGTTAAATATGTGCAAGGTGTCCAAATAAGCGAGGTAAGCGTCAGTTTCTACGAAACTATTCATCCTATAACTTCGAGAGAAATAAAATTGGTTGTAAAAAACGCCCACGACTGTCAAGCTTCAAAATAAAATTGTCATTTTTTCAGTCGCATGTAGTGCAAAATATGGCCTTTAAAATGACACAAACATGAATTCTCTTCTATTACCAGTTCTTGAGATATTCGATTTTTATTAGAACAAATTTTAGTCCACCACTACCTCGTTATTTCAAAAAAAAAAGACAGAAAAAAGTTAAGGAGCAAAGACTTAGAGAGCTTAAACTAATGTCCAGCTATTTCTCGTGCTACATTTACTGTAAATTTTTTTCTTTCGAAGTCTTACGATGAATAGTTTCGTAGGAACTATTCGTTTACCTCGCTTATTGGGAAACCTTATACACTGAAAAGTAACGAACAAACAAAGGATAAGCGATCATTTGTTGTGCAGTTTATTAGCCAGCTCTTTCACCAAACTATAATTTACGATGGTGTGGGCACTAACTTGTTTTAGAATCGACGCCATTCCTTCCGAGGCTTGTCTGGAGGTGCAGCAAAAGCACGAACGTGTCAGGTAACTCTTACTTTTGCACTAATTCACAACACACTTTCTACAAATTCTTAAGATCCTTCTAATATCATCATTACGCACAACAGGTGGTAAATAATAAAAATCCTATTTCACCATTTATAGAAACTCCTGGGATAACCTTCACGAACAAGTAAAGAAGCGCGAAGAGCGTCTGAACGCTGCCGGCGAAATTCACCGTTTCCATCGAGACGTGGCCGAGGCTTTACAGCGAATCCATGCGAAGAACGCCGCTTTGGGCACCGATTTAGGACGAGACTTGAACTCCGCTATAGCCCTGTTCAGAAAGCATGAGGCTTTCGAAAACGAACTGGTGGTACTGGAAGCCCAACTGCAAGTGCTTGTCGAAGACGCTTCCAAATTGCAGAAAATTTACCCCACGAATAAAAACAAAATCCAGCAACAGCAGGCGCTTGTGGTTGAGGCCTGGAACGGCCTTAAAGAGAGAGCGGATTTACGTAAAGATCAGTTACAAGCCAGCATTGATCTGCAAAAATTCTTGGCTCAAGTAAGAGACTTGACCAATTGGGCCACCAATCTGAGGCTTTCGATCAGCGCGGAAGAACACGTGCGAAGCGCCGCCAGGGCGCAGGTATTGAAAAGCGAGCACGAGGCTCTAAAAGGCGAAATTGAGGCACGAGAAGCGGATTTCCAGGCGGCTGGGGATAATCTGGCTGCTATGGAGCAGACCGGACATTATGCCGCCACCGAGGCCATTGAACGATACAAAGTGTTGATTCAGGAGCGCGAAAAGTTGCATACAGCCTGGCAACTGAAGAAAATTCATTTGGATCAACTGTGCGACTTCCACATGTTCCTTAAAGAAGCCAAATCGCTCGAGGACGCCTCCAACGTTCAGGAAGCCGCTTTGAGCCACAAAGACTTTGGAGACACCGTAGACGTTGTGGCTAACCAGGTGAAAAAACATGATGCTTTCGAAAAGCTGGTTGCGCACCAAGACAAGAATTTAGAAGCTTTAATTCAGACCGGGAACAAGCTGCTTAAGCAGAACCATTATGAGAGCGAACAGATTGCTAAAAAATTGGCCGAAATTCAAGCGAAACGGAAAAGAATCCATCAACTATGTGCACAGCGTAGCCAGTTGCTTCAGGATGCTTTGCTGTACGCCGAATTCGTGAGAGACGTGGCTGAGGCGATGACTTGGATTGCCGAAAAGCAGAAGAAGATGGATATCGAAGGAAAGATGGGCGACAATATTAATCTCGAAGACAAAATTAAGATTTTGCAAAAACACCAGGCTTTCCATGCAGAAGTATCTGCCAATGTCAGTAGGATAGAAGAAGTCCAAGCAAACGGGCAAAAACTGATCGCAAAGAAACATAAAGCCAGCCCGGAAATTCAAAAACAGCTCAACGAACTGCGACGAGTCTGGGCCCTGTTTATTCAGGAAGTAAACTTGCGAAACAGAGGGCTAGAAGAAGCACAAGACATCCTCACTTTTACAAACCTTCTTGAGAAACTCGAGGCTTGGATTAGGGAGAAAGAAGTGATGATTCAAGCGGGAGACACCGGAAGAGACTACGAACATTGTCAGCAATTGCAAAGAAAGCTCGACGACGTAGACAGTGACATGAGGATTGACGATGGCAAAATTAAGAACATTAGCTCATTAGCTGATAAACTGGCACGCCAAGGCCAAATGGGGGTGGTGGAAAGACGGGACGCTTTCATAACAAAATGGAAGTCACTGCAAGGGGCCCTGAACAACTATCGGGCCAAGCTGGCTGCCGCCTTGGAAGTTCACTTATTTGACCGTGATGCTGCAGACACAATCGAGCGAATTCAGGAAAAGAGTAAAGCCGTGGAGTTAGGCGACGTCGGGAAGGACTTGGCGGCCGTTGAGGCTCTTCTTCGTAAACAGGACGCTCTTGAAACAGAAATGAAAACCGTAGACGCTAAAGTACACGACGACCATCACGTTGTGGCCTTGGAGCTGAGTCAGAAGTACCCTCAAAGCGCTGACCATCTGCAAGAGAAGCTCGAGACTATAGAAGACATGCTAATAACGTTGAATGCCGCGAAACAACGCAGGAGGGAGCAACTGGAAAAAGCCCACTTCCAAGAAAAATTCAAATCAGATGTCAAAGCTTTAGAGCTGTGGGTTAGCGAAACTATAAAGCGAATGGACGCTTACGACAAGCCGAATAGTATTTCAGACGCGGAGGCACATCTGCAGCTTCACAACGAAGTTAGGGCTGAAATCAAGGGCCGTCACGAGGCCTTTGAAAGTCTAATTCATACCGGGCAGACTTGTCAACTAAAAGATGCTCCTGTAATCGTTGACCACGTCGCCAAGCTGCAGCAACTGCAGGACACCATCGAAAGCGCTTGGGAACAGACGAAGATGGAACTAGACCACGAATACAACATTCAGGACTTTAAGGAACAGGCTAATCAATTGAATAACTGGCTGGCCAGTAAAGAGGCTTTTTTGAATAACGATGATGTGGGAGATACTCCGAGAAGTGTCGAGACTTTGCTGAGAAAACATGCCGACTTCGAAGCCATGCTCGACAAGCAGCTGGTGCGAGTGAACGAAATTTCTACGGTGGCTGAGAGGATACTTTCGGTGAAACCCAGTTCTGAGGTCACCTCGAAGCTGAACGCCATACTGAATAGAAAGAACCGTCTATTGACCAAAGCGGCAGAGAGAAAAGACACGTTGAACAAGTCTAAGGCTTTGCAGCAGTTCCTTCATAATGTTAACGATGTGGAGATTTGGCTGAGCCAAAAGCTATCTGTGGCCGGTGATGAGAGCTACAGAGAGCCGAGCAACTTGCAAAACAAAATCCAGAAACATGCCACTTTTGAGGCGGAAGTCATAGCCAGTGGCGAGCGCATACAAAGTGTTGTCGAGGAAGGAAAGGAGCTGATTGCCGCTAATCATTACGCAGCCAAGGAGATCGGTATCAGATTGGACGAATTGGAAAACGATTGGAAGCACTTGTTGGAGCTGTCAAACCTGAAGCGTGACAGGCTCAATGAAGCATACCAAGGGCTGTTGTTTAACAGGTCTTTGGAAGAGTTTGAAAACTGGCTAAACGAAGTCGAGGCTCAAGTTAATTCCACTGAAACCGGCAAAGATCTAGCAACAGTAAACAACCTACTAAAAAGACATAACGCTCTAGAAAACGACGTCCAACAGCACACGGAGAATTGCGAACAAATTCACGAAGCCTCCGAACAATTTGCCAACAGTGGACACTTTATGGCTGACGAGATCAAGGAAAACGCAGAGTCTGTCATCACTCGTTTCCATCAACTAAAAGAGCCGCTGCAGGTGCGCAGGGACCTCTTGGAGTCCGCCAGTATGTTGCATCAGTTCACCAGAGACGTTGAAGACGAGTTGCAGTGGCTCACTGAAAGGGAGGTGTTGTGCACGTCATCCGATTTGGGACACAATTTGGCGGCCGTCCAGAGCCTGCACAAGAAACATCAAGTGATCGAGGCGGAACTGGGGGCCAGGGAGCCCATCGTCGCGAGTTTAGCATCACGCGCTGCCAACTTGACTAGGTCGAGCCACCCTCTGGCGCACATTATTCGGGAAAGAGCCAATCAGGTGAAGGAACAGCTGACGCAAGTGCGAGATTTGGCAAGCATTAGGCGCTTGAGGCTGCAGGACGCCTTGGAAGCTCATTTGGTAAGTTCTCTTGTGGTAAAATGTTGTTGATAAGTAAAAGGTCTGCAAAGACTGAATTGAAGTTATTTTTATTCTGACCCTATTACGAGTATGGCTTCAATCCCAGATACCAAAATTCGATAGGTCATTTTAAATCGAATTTAACTCAATTCTAATTCGAATTTCTCCAAAAGCTTCAATTTGCATTTTTAGACACTTCAGTAATTTTTAACCGATTTTGGCCATAATTTGAATTTGTTCAAACCTTTCAAATTTATATTTTGTATACGCTTTGAGTCGTTTTTGACGTATCTACTGTTTGGATTTAATCCTAGCTTGACTTTTT
This sequence comes from Taphrorychus bicolor, assembly GCA_951812265.1. NCBI lineage: Eukaryota > Metazoa > Arthropoda > Insecta > Coleoptera > Curculionidae > Taphrorychus > Taphrorychus bicolor. The sequence goes on from OX638297.1 coordinate 33,427,026, forward strand.
CTTAAAACATCAAAATTATCAATTTTAAATGAGATTGGTTATTTTTAATTAATTATAGTCCTAACTCTAAACAAAATTTTTTCAAAGACTCCAAATTTGCATTTTTAGACGCTTTATGTTTATTTTTTTAACCACTTTTGACTAAGGATGTACTGTTCGAATCGATATTATCGAAGCTCGATTATTTTTCCCGATTTAATATGAAACGATCTTCTCGAAAATCTTCTTTCCAGCTTTCAAAATGGACATCTACAACCTCCAACTGAGCGACATTGACGCTAATAAAATACCATTTTGCACCTCCAAATTAAAGGACAAAAATAAAGAAATACAAGTAACTACTACTGTATATGGGGTGTTCATTATTCATTAACTTCATCTAGTTGGCTGTGAAATGTCAAAAGAAAAGGATGGAGAAACAAAGGTCCATTTATTTTGATTTATGTCATCCTTTTCTGTCAAAATTTCATAGCCTGCTAGATGAAGCTTTATAATGAACACCCCGTATGTATATACTATACTTTGTCCACGGCTTTATTTACAATTTTTACATATTAATCAATTAGATATCGCGAGTTGTTTTGATTGTCAAAGTCGAGATGAGGTCATGGGCGAAATGGCAGCTATAATAGTTTGAACCTTAATTTGTTTTGTTTGTAATTTCCAACAAGCAACGGTGCAGCGGTGTCTGCATGCAATTTTTTTGAGTGTATAATAAAAAAGCAAAAAATGCAGCCACAGCGTGAATAATATTCATTACTGTGGCGCCTGTTTTAATTCAAAGATTATAGCATACCGTATTATGTATTACAAATATAATTATTTCTACAGTTCTATCAAGAAGTTAGTGAGGCATTGGCATGGATTAAAGAAAAGAGACCATTTTTGGCGACAAGAGAAGTAGGAAAAGACGAAGATTCGGCGCAGTCATTGCAACGGAAACTAGAAGCCTTGTCCCTCGAAATCAAATCTTTCCAGCCAGTCGTGGACAAGCTCAGGGCCACCGCAAGTAAGCTGATTGAAAGAGAGCACTTTGATTCTGATAGTATTGCTCAGAAAAAGGTAAAATTTGATAGATATTGAAATCGAGAAAGTTCGAGCGAATGCTTTTAGGGCCAGCTCGAAGCTGAATTCAACGAACTCAGAAAATTGGTGTCTGAGCGCGAAGTTCGCCTTGCCGAAGGCCTGCAGTACTTTGGTTTCGTGCATGAGTGCGACGACGTGCAAGATTGGATGCGCGATCAAACAAACAAGGCCGATTCCGAGGAGTACGGTAACGACTTGGAGCACGTAGAGCTGCTCATTCAGGCCTTTGACACGTTCCATGCGAGCCTGCTTAACAGTGAACCCCGCGTGATTCAGTGCATAGAGAACGGCAACACCATAATCAACTCCAAGAGCGGTTATAGCTCGGAAGTGCAGCAAAAAGTCAGCGATTTGCGGAACTCCTGGGAGGATTTGTTAGAGTTGGTTAATGCGAGGAAAGAGGCTTTAAATGGTGCCAAACAGGTGCATCTGTTTGATAAAACAGCCGAAGAGGTTATATCTTGGATTCACGAGAAGGAGTCAGACCTTATTTACGGTACAGTTTTCTCTACTTTCCCATAGACTTTGGTTGGAAGGTGGTTTTATTCATGTTTTAGGAGCCTACTTACAGGATTCGGAGGCAATTGAGCAACTGCTACGGAAACACCAAGCATTAGAAACCGAAATGAAGGCCATAAAGGAGAGGGTTGAGCACATAATTCAGGAAGGCGACAGATTGGTTAGCGAGTACCCCGACACGAAGGATCACATAGACGATAAGAAAGAGGACACGCTATCTGCCTGGGAGGATTTACTGATTAAGGTTGAAAGGGAGCGCGACTACTTGCAGCAAAGCGAGCAGTTGCAATCCTACTTCGACGAATATCAGGAGTTACTGTAATTCATTTGCAACATACGATTCAAACTTCATAAGTTAAAAATGGCAATTTTAGAGCGTGGATAAACGAGATGCTGGCGAAAATCACCGCCCCAGACCTGCCGCAAGACTGCAACGAAGCGGAGCTGCTAATAGTCAGACACAAGGACCACAAGACGGAAATCGACAGCCGCGTGCCGGTCTTCTCGAAATTTTACAGCAACGGGGAGGCATTCATCGAGAAGAACCATCCATTGGCTAACGATATCGAAGACAAGATCACCATTCTGCAACAGCGAATGGAGCTGTTGATTAACATTTGGAACCAAAGAAAAATCATTTACGACACCAACTTGGACGTGCAGCAGTTCAAGAGGGACGCGCAAACGTTGGAAAGCTGGCTAATACTCAGGGAGGACCTGCTAAGAGATGGAAAAGTCGGGGAGAGTATAGCGCAGGTGAGGCTCTCAAAACAAATTTGTAATTTACTATTATAGCTCAAAACCACTTAAACATTTTACACTATATACAGTGTCTTTCAAAAGTACGCTCCTATATCTCTGAAACGACTTGTGTAAATTGTACATATTTTTACAAAATTTAGTACCACGCAGACAACTTTTGCTGAATTGACAACGACGATGTTGCCAAATTTACGGTTTGTCAGATGTTTATGCAAAATTGTTTTTTAAATGCGATTTTTATTTTATTGTTACTTGAACCCATATACCTACTAGTTATATACTATGTCAATGCCACGGATTGAAAGTGCAGCGTCGAGTGATCCGTGGAAACCAAAACGAGATCGAATTTTTGCTATTCCGCACATCTTTATGCGCAAGGATGCGCCCAGCGTTTTCATGTGGTGGTTCTAGAGGGCACTGAGACTATTCGCCTACTTTGTTGTCTCAATAAGAATATAAAGATGCTACGAGTGTTTAGCGTGCCAATAAAACTGTGCAGTAGGTGGATTAGGGCGTCCCAATCCCGCTAATCCACCTACTGCACAATATAAAAATGGCAATTACTTTCAGATTTTGTTAAAATTAAGGGGCGGAGCTTGGCAGCCGGCGCATGCGCACCTCTTGCCTTTCGACCTGGTTTTTCGAGCTGCACATTCTAATGTTAAGTTCATATTAAATTCAAGTGTTAATTATATGCTTAAACCCCCTAGTACCGGTCTGAGCTTATTGTGACATTCTGTGTCGAGTAATACAAGAGCCATACAATAATTGCTACCTCCTAAACTCCCTAAACTACGAAAACATCATTCAGGTCGAAGAACTCATCAGAAAGCATCGAGACTTTGAAGAAACTGTCAAAGCCCAAGAGGATAAATTTGAAGCACTAAAACGCTTAACCCGGCTCGAAGAGGCTTTCGCTCATCAACTGAAACAGGAGGAGCTGGCTAGGAAGGCAGAAAAAGAGCGCTTGGAACAAGAAAAATTGGAGAAGCGCAAGCGACAAGAAATGGATAGGATCACGCAGCTCAGACGACAGGAATCTGGCGAACGTTATTCGTCGGAGATTCCTGGTAAGTTAGTTTGCAAACTTCTTTCTACATAGACAATAACAAATAATGGTTTGTTAGAAGATCAATTAAATGGACAAGCATCCCATCTGGGCCCCTCGTCGCCAGGTGGGTTCGGTTCTCAACATCTCGGTCCACCCTCGAACGCTTCCCCTTTGACTGTTCGAGATGTTCCTTCTCCTGCAGCGGGTAAGTTCCGCTGTTTACAAAATCAAAATAAACGTGTAAGCGCAATAAACATGTTTTTTATAGGAACACCGGTTATAGTAAACCTGCGAAAAACCAACTCGGTGGTGCAAATGTTCGAGAGAGAACGCCAGAGACGAGGTTCTGAGGTCAAACGGGCGGAGAGTATGAAAGTTGGACCGGGGTCCAAACCGGTAAAGCGGACTCCATCTTTTACTACTCGAAGAAAGGGCTCATTTAGGGCCAAACACACAGGTCAGTATCTACTAAAACACTCATATAACTAATAAATTGAGCGATTTCACTTTAGACACAGACTTGCCACCGTTCGAAGCTGAAGGTTTCCTGGAACGCAAACAAATCCTGTTGCCGGGCGCGAAAAGGGCTTCAAACCGAACGTGGAAGCATTCGTACACGGTGCTGTGTGGTCAGCTTCTGTGCTTCTTCAAAAACAAGGACGATTTCGTGGCCAGTAAGGCGAGTAGTGCCCCTCTTACAATCCATAACGCTACGTGTACCGTGGCCGAAGACTATCACAAGAGGAAATTCACGTTCCGACTAGTTATAGTGGACGGGTCTGAGGTTTTGTTCTCGTGCAATTCTGAAGTGGAGATGATGGATTGGGTTAATAAAATCAGGTTTAGGGCACGATTGCCGCCAAGTCAGCAGCTGTTGCATTTTGACGTGCCTAATAAGGTTCGTTCTTTACATGATAATTAGTAACGAAACATGCGGCATTTCTATACGTTAATATTAACAGGAAACGAACGACGATATAAGCTCGCAGTCTAGTAGAACTTCCAGCCCAGATGTATCGGACAACGTGGTATTGAGGCACGAGACGAATTCCAATAACGGAAGCGTTGGGTCGTCACAGTCGAGCCGACATACCTTAGGTAAGCCAATGTTTTCAGGTTAAAAGAATCTCGTTTTCTCTGAGTGCAAGTAGATGCACTCTTTGTCGGTACCAGAGTGCTGATAAATATGAACAAAAAGAAATTAATTTGACATTGAACGTAAAATATTGTACGGAAGGCCTACGTAATGCGGCTTTACTTGACTCCATTTATGAACACTCTCACAATCTCGCTCGACTATTAACTGATTCGTCTCATAAAACCCTCTATTATGTACTTGATACATAAATAGTTGTGAGCGGTATTTATGATAAAGTGTTAGCGCAATATTATGCAGGTATGCCATTTTTATAACACGAGTATAAGAAGGTTTATCCATAAAGCTCGTATTACACTGACAATTTCTTCCGCAAGTTCTTCACGAAGTGGTTTCAAGGTTCAATTCTTGTCAATATAAATGCAAACTTCACGACAAAAACTTCACGTGAATTTATTCCCGGCAATTCGAGCATGTTCTAATGTCCGTGAAGTTTTTCGTCAATTCGGAGCTACCATTAATAAAAATTTGAGTTTGTTGTTTTATTTGTATTATTTTTGATTTGAATCTGATTAATTTTATGAGAATCAACTAAATTTAAATCACAAACCAAAAATTGTTATCTTTAAACTTTTCAAAGGATTTATCTTGAAACAAATACTGTAATTTTAATCCCTGCGATTGGCAACACGACTAAAAAGTGACAGTTTGACAATCCAGGAGTGGTGAGAATACCAATATAAAACGATAAAAACGAACGAAAAAAATTTCAGGTGCTTGTAAAGTGTATGTCATCTCAACTTTCAATTTTTTTTCTTTACAAATAGTAGGTCACGGTCTATAGGACAAAGTAAAAGAAAAAATCCTTGGTAGGACCACTTAACGCTGAGAAATAAGAAAAAAAGATGGTAAATTTACGTCGAAGTTGTTGCGAAAACTCTCCAAACTGCAACCAATTGAACTCCAAAGTGTGAGTACAACGCACTACGAAATCTTTATCACGATTTTCCACAAAACTCAAAGATTTCTTTTGCTTAAATTGGTTAATTTTAACATAAGCCTTATAATGATGACAAAAATTAACGCAAAAATCGAGATGACATTTACTTTACTATCACCCTTATTTGATAATATGACTTACCAAGAGAGTTATATCATTATTTAGGAAAATCTTCTGGCTAAAAGACATTATCGGAAATCTCAATTGACAATTATTAAACAAACTCCTAACACACATATTTAACAAAATCTTTGTAAGCGGTTTTAAATGGAAGAAACTACTAACTATCAGAAGCTAAAAATAGTACAAATTAAAAAAAATATTTTGGGCACCAATTATGTCTCTCGCGGCATTAACTTAAATTATTAATGAAGTATTGTGCAGTATTTACCCTGTAATAATACTAATTTTGTGTGTCTAATGAATAACTTAATAATCCATCCGATAGAGAGTCCTCCACCACCGTTACCTAGGACAGATCCACCCAATTATTCTTCAAAGAGGTATAATATGTACGAGAACAGCGGAGGTCCATATGGTTAGTCTCAAATGCACGCGAGAGTATGCAACTATTGTAGGAATTCATCTATTTCCTCTCTTACTAACACTCTGCACTTTATAATCGTTTTTTTTCCTATTTACACAAACCGGCACAAAATTCCGCCACCTTAAATTTTTGATATTTAATAATTTTTTAATTTTTAGTCCGATTTTAGTGCGGTTTGCTCCAGTATGTAGGCAAATGTACTGACATTATTTTGAGTTCAACGGAATTTGATGAAGTCTCTGAAGTATTCGTAGCAATTTTGTTTTTTGGGTCACCTCAAAATCTCTGTTTCTTTAAGAATTACCTCATCTTAAATAAAGCAGTGACCAATTTGAAAGGCCAGGTATGTATGCAATTGTTGTGTGTGACAGTGACAGTAGGTATATCTTTATTGTCATCATGGTGTTAACTAACGCAGACGTTGCTCGAATTGTTGCTCTAATAGAGGATAGTTTGGGAATCCCACGAACTACAGTTCGAGATGCTTGGACTAGGTATGTCGAGATCGGAAACTTTACTAGACGACCTGGATCTGCCAGAAGGAGATCAACAACTGCGAATGATGATCGGTTTGTTGTTCTGAGATCGTTAAGAGATCGAAGATCTACTGTTGGGTTGAGAAATGGACTTACGAATGGTACGTGGAGTAAAATGTAAGTGGTAGGACAGTACGCAGAAGACTAGGAGAAGTCGGACTTTATGCACGTAGACCAGCGACTGGACCACAGCTACTTCGTCGGCATCGACAACAGCCTCTTAGATTTGCAACATTGCATATTGACTGGATTTTAGAAGAATGGGGCATTGTCCTATTTTCAGACGAATATAGGATATGTTTGAAATCACCTGGAGGCTTATTCTATAGGAAAGAGTGAAAGTGAAAGTGAGAATTGCTGGCCAATGGAATTCGTCAACAGAATTTTTTGACCAATCAAGGTTGTCAAAATTCTCACATTCACCTTCACTCTTTCCTATAGAATAAGCGTCCAGATGGTCGCGAACGTGTATATAGACGACGAAATGAAAGATTCTCCGACTGTGTCATTTCGGAGCAAATTTCATATCACGGCGGTTCAGTCATGGTGTGGACGGGCATTTGTACACAAACTCGAACCGATCTTGTGTTTGTTGAAAATGGAGCTGTCAATGCACACCGTACATTAAGAGATATTCTCCAAAATGTTGTGGTTCCATTTGCACCGACCATTGGAGAAGGTTGGAATGCAAAGATTGGAATGGCCCGCGTGTAGTCCGGATCTAAATCCAATCGAACATTTGTGGGATCAGCTGAAAAGGACTGTTCGCCGACGTAATGTCCAACCACAACTGCGTATCGCCTTAATGGAGGAATATCAAGCTATTCCTCAAGAAAGAATAACTAGCTTGTACAATCCATGCCACGAAGGTTACAAGCTGTTATTAACGCAAGAGGTGGAGATACACGTTATTAAGTTGTTTTTGTTTGATATGTAAAGAGTTTCCCTTCTGTTAAATTATCTATTAAAACATTAATAAGTTGTTTAGTAAAAAACGGATTAAAACAATGTTTTATTTAAAAAGAGGTCATTCTTAAAGAAACAGAGATTTTGACGTGATCCAAAAAACAAAATTGCTACGAATACTTCAGAGACTTCATCGAATTCCGTTGAACTCAAAATGGTCACTCAATTTCTCCACAGGGTGCACTAACCTAAACTTTTGACAAAAATCTACTTTTTGATTGGGCTCAGTTCTCAATCTACCAGGCGAAAAACATTACGTACTAAAGTGCCTCCAAATAATGTCAGTACATTTTCCTACATACTGGAACAAACCGCACTAAAATCTGACTAGAAATAAAAAATTTATGAAATATCACAAAAATTTAAAGGTGGCGGAATTTTGTGCCGGTGAGTGTATATACACAGACACTAACCACTAATCCACTAGTACCAATTTTATCTGACATTCTGATGGTGGAGGGATAGTTATGACTCAAGTTGAAATAATAAACTTGTCGATTCTCTTTAATAAATCTTACCATTTTTTCTATGCATGATTTAGCTTGGTTTAAGGTGTATTCAAAATATGCATAGCAACAACACTAATAAAATAGTAAAAACCGTTTTTTTGCCTCTAGATGCCTATGGAGCCAGTTCAAAACCAGATTCCCAAAGTTCGCCTCCAAGACCGAACTCAGTTAGCGGGCAAGACAAAATGTCGCATCGCATACGCGACGCTCTGTTCGGCAGGAAGAAGCGAAATTCCCAAATGTAGTTAATAGTTCTTTGGTAGCAACCCTCTATATAAGTCTAAGTGTTAAGTGGAACGTATTTGTTGCATCCTGTTTATATAAGTAAAGTGTTTGTATATACAGAATTTAATAATGTGTTGAAGATACCAAAACAAATTTTATAGATTACTCTATATTATATTTTTACAATTTTGAAATAAAGTAGTTTATTACCAACGTAAATTTTGGCGTTTTTTTTTTACCTTTAAATCGAAACATTGGCCCTTTTTAATAATTATTGTATAGGCTTAAATGATGAAGGAACCCACTAAGAAACGATTTTATTGAATTGGGTAAAAACAAAAAAAACTCTTATTGTAGATAATTATCAACTAACTTTGTTTGCTATTACAGGGATGCTTGAACATGTACTAATTTTTGTAATTGTCGATGTCTGCCGGCCTTTCAGGGTAATCGTTATAAAATGTAAACACTCCAGCAGTTTTACCAACAATAATTGTTCCTACCAGTGCAGCGATTCCCAGAACTAGTTGAGCGTTGTACTTGCGTTGTTGGGCCGCATAACTTGTTTGCCAACTTCCTGCTGGAGATGGAAGATCATTGTAAGTGGATATCGGTCCGTGATGACCATGTCCGTGCCCTGAGGCTTGCCTGTGTTGCCCCACTAAAATAAAAAAATGTGCTCAAATGTTTGAAATTTTTTGTTTGTTTGAAAGTGAACTTTAATAGTTGACAACACTATGCTATCATAGTACAAAAACCAAATGAGATAGAGAACTGATATTTAAAAATGAAAAGTTACTATTAAATATTACAGAAATTTGATGTTTTTTGAAATTTACAATAAAGAGGGCATCACATTATGTAGTTTCAAGCAAAAAAAATTGCAGATGATTCATATTTGGGCCACAAATATAAAAGACATTTCCCATATACAAGGTTTTTAGTAGTAGCATTGTCTATATATACCTAGTCAGACATTTCAAATGGGTTAATTTCTCCAAGGATTTTATTTAGCCAAAACTATGATAGATGTCGCTCGAAGATTGAATCCCAGAATATTTCAAATATTTCACAAGTGAAGAAATTTTATTGCAGCACCATCTACCTGCCTGTTGTGTCTGTGTGATAAGATTAAACATGATTTGCCGTCCTCGACGATGCCGTGGCGTATTTTCTTGACGAAATCAGTATGTGGATTACTTTCCTTTCGACAGACAGGACCATATTTTGACTTTCTGTTAACGTTTATGTCTATTTAAAACTTTTTCACTGACATATTTCTCCGAAGGAAACTGATGAAATGATAATTCGGGATTTAAAGATTTGAATTAATTTGGAACTTTTACATAAGAACAGATAGATACTCATTTTTTCTCTTAATCAACTGAACAGAAGACGTATACTGAATTTTTATTCTTAGCCCTATAAGCCCACTGCATTTTGTGACATTTTGTTATTGCTTAACGGTTATAAAACTTGATTAATATACATGGCAACAAAAAACCGAAAATGAGTAAGGCATATCTTGAATCATGAAATGAAAATGAATGAAAGGTCACTCTTGAATTCAACCAACATTATATCTGCATTGTTATTGATACTGATGTGAACGATAATATTGTGACAGGTTTTTTAATATATGAACGTTTGGATAGCAGGTGTAGGACAAGAGGCTATTTAACTTTTTTGAAATTCCCCACGTTTCGACTTTTAATTAAGGTCTTCCTCAGGGCTAAAATACAATATTTGTATGTACATTGGCAGTAAAAAACACTAATTACAAAGAAGAAAAACGACTAACAAAAGTATACAAATTAAAACACAATACATGAGTAAAAACAAATTCTCCTATTCTATTATATGGGATCCGTGCATACTGTGAAGATATAAGTTGCAAAAACCCACTTAGGAAAAAAAGAAGGAAGAAAAACAAAGAAAGAAAAAAGGATGTGTCGAGCTTACCTTTTTCAATCAGAGAAGCTTGCTAGTAGTAGTTTTTCTTGTTTGTAATTAGTGTTTTTTACTGCCAATGTACATACAATTATTGTATTTTAGCCCTGAGGAAAACCTCAATTAAACGTCGAAACGTTGGCAATTTCAAAAAAGTGAAGTAGCTTCTTGTCCTACACCTGCTATCCAAACGTTTACATTAGTAAATAAAGGATGCTAAGCACAGATGAGTTTTTAATATAATTAAAGTATCTTCTGCAAACCAATTTACATGTAACACCTATATCAGATCATACACGCTGCTATGATATTTTTTCACTGTTTGCCAAAACAAAAGCCAACAAAAATTCTTAATAATAATAATTAAAAATGTAGCGGAGTGTTGATTGAGTTGTTGTTTGAGGATTTATTTTTTCCATTGAAACTAATAAGATAAAATTATAAAAAAAGAAAAATTGGAGATATATTTGACATTATGTCAAGATAAATAAGTTTTCTTCTCTTTTGAATAACACATATGGGGTCTGTAAAATAAGTACATCCCTGGTTCAACCATTCGAAAAATGATATGCAGGTACCATATTTACCTATTTTCTAACTCGGACAGATTCGGGCTAAAGTTGGGATTTAGGGTGTTTTAACCAACTACGGAAAAATCGATACGACCAAGGCGATCGAGATTCCTTCCCAAAATTTTCAAATCTGAACTGGCATACCTCTGATTTAAGTACTGTTGCAGACAGCAGATGTCGCATATATATTCTGAGTCATTTAAGCCTAGCGAATTTGGGAGCGTTGGATTGTCTGACTAGATGTATATAGACAATGGTAGTAGGGTAAAATTTCCAACTGTTATCTGTATTGCACAGAATCTCTATTTTAGGTACAAATTTTTACATAAAGGGTGGACCAGAAAAATGAGACATCATATAATGTAATATTTTTAAACAAGATGCCTTGTATTTATTACTAGATTTTGATAGATCTTAGAGGTCTTAGTTTGCGTTCAAACTATGACATCAGTGCCTTCAGTTATTTAAAATAAATTAAATAAAACTGCAAAAACTACAAACTCTTATAACATCTTTGTCATGTCTCTTTTATTTTAACAAATGCTCAAAGTGATTTCCGCCAACTTAAATACACTTAATAACTCTCCTTTTAAATGATTAATTGCACAAAAAATGAGATTTTTCAGCTTATAACTCTACAAGCATTTCAGATGGTTTCTATCATATTTTCTAGTGTAGCAAGTGCCATTTGTTTCTTTCAGCTAGCACCACAAAAAAATCTAGAGGCGTTAAATCCAGTGATCTAGCAGGCCACACAATTGGGCTGCCTCATCTAGTCCCATGATCAAGATATTCTCGATTTAAAACTTAACCAGAAATTCTAGCATAATGGGCAAAATGCTGAAACCACATGGTTCTCAAATATTGGTCTAGAAATTGTCTATATTTGGATCCATCCAATGTTTCTTCTATGAAATATGAGCTAATCAACTTGTCACCAATAGTCCCCCACCATACATTTACCCTCCAGGAGCGTTGATGTTTGACAATATTATGGTTGGAGGTTATGGTGATTCATATTTCCATGGATTGAAAACCAGATTAGTTAGAAAGTAACACATGAAGGAAAAAGTTTCTATTGGATACAGTTTTATGTTGTGCCCACTGACAAAATAACATTCTATTTTTTAAATCATTATCTTGTATTCCTTGATGTGATATAAATGGATCCTATGCCTCTTTAGGATCTACAGAATTGTGGCTTTTAAAATTCCAGACTTACAAGCCAATCTGCATAAAGAAACAACATGAAGATTTAAGGGAGTCTTATTTAAAAATATTATATATATTATGGTGTCACATTTTTCTGTGCCACACCATATAACTAAAAATATTGTCCTAATATATCCCTTCTCTGCTCACCCTGAAACAAAATATCTTACCCTACCAGTTCTCTAGATATTGCGCTGTCTCAAATTAAAAAGGCACCCTTGTATAATAATCTATCATAACCAGCAGAATATGCAATGTGTAGGCCCTGTTCATTAGGTTAGTTAAGTTTAACTCTTCCTTTGGTTAGGTTAGTACAATTCTGTTTTTCCTTTGGTTATGTCAGTTCCGATTAGTTTCAGTTATATTTTTTCTTTGGTCAACTTAGTTCAGTTCTACCTGTCATTTTGGGAGACCCTTAAGGGCTGCCTGTGGGCAATAGTTGCCCTTCAGGCCCTCTATGGGGCCTGCTGGTTGCTGCACATAAGTGTGGATCCTGCTGGTTGTGTTGTTCAGTTTTATTTTCCCTTTCATTAGCAGAGTTCAGTTCCGGTTTTTATTTGTTTAGTGTAGTTCAAGTTGGTTCTGATGTTGTTCCTTTGGTCAGTTTAGTTCAGTTTTACTTATCTATAAGAGCTGCCCTTGAGCCATGGTAGCTATGATTCACCAAAAAATTTTTTGTCTCAAACATCTCATTTTGTTGCCCTCTTTGTTGTAAATTAAAAAGAAAACACCAAAGTTCTTTAATACTTAATATCGACCAGACAGCAGTGAATTTCAAGGAACCAAGGCCTAGTACACACAATGAATAAAGCTAACTTTAGCTGCTCAATATGAGTTAATCTTACCTCAACCCTAGTCCAGTAACTTTTTAAAATCAGCCTTTCCATTGACTAAATTATTGATTTTGGTTCTATGAGAATGTTGAAGTAATTATCAATTCTATACAGTACAACGTTAACGAAATATTATCTTTTCATTACATAAACCTCACCCTAGATACATACGTAGATAGGTAGACATGAAGCAAAGAAAATCTGAAAAAATTATGTTAATAGTATACATACCTTGCCTGGCAACCAACTGGACGACTCGCTTTGAGATCTGCATTGTTTTTTACGAATTTTAAGGGAAAATACTGCAAAATCGGGGTTCAAAAGAATTGGTTATGCAACTATGGCCCCTTGCCCCTTCATTAATTGACAATGGACAAAGTGAAGTGACAGGGGTTTGACATGTGTCACTTGCAAAGTCAGCGTTTTCGGGAGGCCCGTTCTCTTTATCTCACATATTAAAACAAAACAAGACAACAAAGCGGTAATTTTAAGTTTCCTAGATGGTCAATCAGCACAAAGACCAATTGTCATATAAGCTTGCCACAAAAGCAAAAAAAAAATGTTTTTTTAAGTTAAAAGTGCACATTTTGAACAATTCGGTTGCTTAGAACCAAAAGAGCGTTCAAGGATTCTTTAGTGCAACCAGATTTCAAAAATGACGTGACGTCACAAATCTGACAAACGGTAGGTTCCGCCGACGGCAGCAGCTGAGAAGTTTAGTCAGCGAACCCTGAAAATCGGCACCTGATTGGCCAATTTCAGGGTTCGCTGACTAAACTTCTCAGCTGCTGCCGTCGGCGGAACTTACTCATTATTTCTCTTTGATTTTTAAGATTGTAGGTTAAGTTACCTAATAATTAGAAAAATATTTAAAAAAAAACATAAAATATTATAAAATACCATGTTAAACTTCTACAAAAACATTCTGCAGCAGTCTAAAAGGCTAACGCCTTTAGGGCATCGTAGTAGCTTTGCCTCGGCCTCAATAGCAGAAGCTAAAACTCTGAACAATAGTTCAACAAGCGGTGCTGCTGTCGAGGAAAAACCGGACCCACCCCGTTCGAAGTTTGGGGCACCCGGGCAGAAAGACGCTAATCAAATGGTAAAAACAGTCTTTGCCAACATTCAGTTGCAAGACAAAAGTGATGACATTAATACACCTTTTACTGATACCAAATTGGAAAATGCCACAACTGTGGATGAGCTACTGTCCATATCTGATGGCAGTGGCGTGTCTCGAAGACACGCTCTGAAAGTAAGGTAAACTAATTGATATAAATCAAGCAGATAATTAAAAACCCTGTTTCTTGTCTTAGGTAGTTTCAATTTTGTCTTCATGGATGTCTAGTGAAAAAGTTACTTTAAGTGATTTTGAGAGAGACCCTCGGTTTGTAAGGCTTTGCAAAATATTAACAAAAGGGCCGCAGGGGACCAAGGGAAACAGAACCACTTCAACTCCCTTTAAAGGTGATGACCTATCTACTGTATTAAGTGTTACTGCTGATGAGGAGGCTGCAAAATTAGTAAGCAGTATCACTTTATCACAAATGGTTAAGGTAAGTAAATCTATTATCTATTCTTTACTTAACAGATACAGAATAATATAGAGAAAGAAAAAAAAAACAAATGCACTCATAAAATTGTAAAATCACTTTTTATATCATTTGGTGTATTTTGATTAAATAGGAAATTTCAGGTACTCACGACACTCTCTTTAAAACGCAGGAGATCAACTTTGCTCCTGAGGACACTGGCATTTAACATTGCTGGTAGCTCTGAAGAACTGAACATTAAAGAATGTGCAGATCTGTTTTACAGCATCTCGTCATTAAACTTTTATGATGAGAATTTGTTTGAAAAGGCTGCTAATAATGTAATAACCTTACTTCAAACAACTGCAATTTCTAAAAGTGCAGTGGTGGGGTCCATACTTACCAGTGTTGGATTGTTAAGATATAAAAATCCAGGTACCTACATAAATTAGGCAACCATAACCATGCAGATATTGAGAATTGATTGCCAATTTTAGCCCTTTTGGATGCCATAAGTGAATGGGTGGTAAAAAACCATAAAATATGCCGACCACATGACATGTTTAGTCTTTTTATGTCTTTGGCTGTTTTAAACTATATACCTTCTAATTCTGAACATATATTTAAGGTGGGTTTTTAACTAAACTCTTGTCATTGTACAAAAAAATTAGTCTTGTAGGTTTTACTTCCACAATTAACACCAGCTGAAGCTGGCAAGCCTGTAGTATGGCTTGAAATTGTTTGGTCACTAGTTTTGCTAAACCAGGCCAGTTCTGAGCACATTAAGTCAGTGCTGAATGATGAATTTATAACAAAACTGCAAGGTCAATTTATCATAAGCATTGTAAGAGGGTGTTTTTATTTTTTTGCTTTTTAGAAATGAAAACTTTAAATACATCATCTATATTGAAGCTTCTGAACATAGATGGAGCAGCCCATTACTTACTTGAGAATTATGATGGTCCAAAAATTTCAAAAGATCATGAAATTAGACAAACAAACTTAGTGATAGGGAAAGAAAAAGAACAAATGGTCAGTTCCATTGTTGATGCACTGAAAAGTCTCATTCCTGAGAGTTATTTCCGAACCAGAGTGAATACTGGCCTGGGATTTTATATTGGTGTGTAAGGTTAAAGTGTAATTTGGATGAGCTTAAAAGAGAACTATGATTTTAGATGCAGAGTGCGCTTTGGATAAGACTTGCAATCCTTTGCCTTTAACTACAAGCAGTGGAGAAAAAATAAAGTAAGTGTGATGGCTTGTGCATATGAAATTTCATGATTAACCCCGTTATTTGTAATGCAATAATAGAGTAGCTATGTTGGCATACGACTACCACGACATTTGCAAAGGCAGGATGGACCTGACAGGCATCAATAGCTTTGTCCAGCAGTTACTAAGCGCCATGGGTTACCGAGTGGTTTCTGTTCCGTTCACGGATTTCAGGGTGGGCGACAAAATCGTAAACAAAGTGCAGTATTTAGAAAACCAACTAAAGCAAGCCGTGGGGAAACACTAGTTCGCATTACAAAGCCACTGGCGTATTTATCTTAATTGTTTTGTTGTACATAAGTTATAATACAATTCTTACATTAAAGATTGTTTAAAGTAAAGCGTCTGACTATTAAAATTTCTATACAGGGTCCTGCATAAAACTGCAGCTTGTAATGTTGCCCTGTCGTTTTTTTTTTACTTATGTTGAAATATGCAGATATTGTATTGTATTGTATTGCATTCAAAGTGATGGAACTTGTACAGTCATCCATCGTGACCTGCGGTCTATTGTGGCTCACTCGAAGTGTTGTGGGCAAGGTTTGCCTCTGTTAGCTCCACTAGTTGTCACCCGTTATGCCCAGACCCTCAACGAATGTGATGCCTTAACTTTAAGACGCTTATTGTAATGACATTTAGGAGCTATGGTCAATATCACGGGACGTTTTGGGCGATTTTTTGTTTTTTTCTCTATGAAAACAGTTACAGGGCGTTTACAGAAAGTTTGCACTTACTTGCAAGTTACAATACATCGCGGGAATAAAATCCATTCAATTAAAATAAATTCACTTTGTCCACGACCACTTAATAATATACTATTATTCAGCTTGTTGACAAAAGTTAAATAGGGCTCATATAGCGTCAGAGGGATCTTCTTCTTCTTAAGGTGCCGTATCCATTAATGAATGTTGGCGACTATTCTGGCATACTCGCTACGATCTTGTGCGATTCTAAAAAGTGCGTGGGCATCGAGGTTTGTCCAGTCTCTTATGTTCTTCAGCCACGAAAATTTCTTTCTCCCGATGCCTCTCCTTCCTTCGATTTTTCCCTCCATAATCAACTGTAGGAACTGGTACTTGGAATTTCTGAATATATGACCGAGGTATGCGGCCTTTCTTCTTTTTACTGTCTGCAGCAGTTCTCTTTCTATACCCATTCTGTTTAGTACTTCCTCGTTCGTTGCGTGTTCCGTCCACGGAATCTTCAACATTCTTCTCAGCACCCACATTTCAAACGCCTCTAGTCGGTTCATGACATTGGCCTTTATTGTCCATGTCTCTACTCCGTACAACAGTACAGAGTAAATGTAGCATTTTACAAAACGGGACCGTAATGCCAAATTAAGGCTGTTGTTGCGGAGAAGTGCTCTCATATTCATAAATGTTACCCTGGCTTGTTCAATTCTGCTTCGTATCTCTACGTCTGGGTCCAAGTCTTCAGTTAACCAGCTTCCCAGATATCTAAATTTTGATACTTGTTGGATTTTCTTACCGTTCACTGTGATGTTCAGGTTCACATTTGATGTTCTGCTAACCATCATCACCTTCGTTTTGTCTATGTTAATTCTTAGGCCGAGTCGTTCACCTTCGGTAGATATCTTTATGATGAGACGTTGTAGTGCTTCCTGGCTATCCGCTATTATAACTGTGTCGTCAGCATAGCGTAAGTTGTTAACGGCCTGTCCGTTAATCTTAATACCGTCCTCTGTATCTGTCAAGGCTCTTTCGAAGATTGCTTCAGAGTATAGGTTAAAAAGTAGGGGGGACAGAACGCAACCCTGTCTCACCCCTCTCTCTATCGGGAATTTCTGTGTAGTTTCATTGCCCACTTTCACCGATGCTGTTTGATTTGCGTACAGGGTCTTTATGAAACGTGCATCGTTCTTATCTATCCTCTTGTCTTGAAGCATTTTGATTAACTCAACGTGTTTGACACAGTCGAACGCCTTTTGATAATCTATGAAACACATGAATACGTCCTTTTGCTGATCTCTGCATTTCTGAAGTAATACGGTCAAGCTGTAGAGTGCTTCTCGTGTGCCAAACCCTTGTCTGAACCCAAACTGGGTAGGACTAATTCCAGTCAGAGGGATATATGAGTTGAAACAGCGGGAATAATATCATTATTCCCGCTCGCCATTTAATTTATACATGTTGCCTTGGTAACCAGTAGGAGTAGGCAACATGCAATATCAAATGCCGCAGCGTAAAAAATGCACTGGTGGCAGCGGTTTTGCCGTCAAACACGCAGTGTCACTTTGACGTTTCAATAATTTTATTTACACTACCTATAGATTTTATAATTTGTAATTATTAGACAATAGCCGTGGACAAAGTATAGTATTATACTCGCTTTTTATGGCCATTATGAATAATAACTATCATAAAAAGCTCGTTTAATAATATACTATTGTCCACGACCACTTAATAATATACTGATATTCAGCTTGTTGACAAAAGTTAAATAGGGCTCATATAGCGTCAAAGGGATATATGAGTTGAAACAGCGGGAATAATATCATTATTCCCTCTCGCCATTTAAGTTATATATGTTTCCTTAGCAACCAGTAGGAGTAGGCAACAACGCAATATCAAATGACGCAGCGTAAAAAGTACATTAGTGGCACCGGTTTTACCGTCAAACGCGAGTGTCACTTTGACATTTCAATTATTTTCTTTACACTACCTATAGATTTTATAATTTGTAATTATTAGACAATGGCCGTCTATAAAGTATAGTATTATACTCGCTTTTTATGGTCATTATTCCCACGGGAGACTTGCGCCCCTCGCCTGCGGCTTGTGACGCAAACGTCCCCCTAAGGAAATAATGGCTTTCACAAAAAGCCGATTAATAATATACTATTATACTACCTATAGATTTTATAATTTGGTTATATATATTGACAATGGCCGTGGACAAAGTATAATATTATACTCGCTTTTTATAGCCATTATTCCCACGGGAGACTTGCGCCCCTCGCCTGCGGCTCGTGACGTAAACGTCCCCCTAAGGGAATAATGACTATCATAAAAAGCTCGTTTATTAATATACTATTAAAAGCTCATTGATTTTAAAATCATTGACGTAGATTGATGGGTTAACCAAACATTTCTATTCCATGTTGTACAGGAACGGCAAGAAAAGAACTTGAAAATAAAACCTCAAATTCTCTGGTCAATTTTAAGGGGGGTCTACCCTATAAACGTGTTGTCTACAATTTCTTGTTTACAATTTTTTGTTTAAAAGCTACAGGGTGATAAAGTTTTATTAAAAGAATTAAAACTGTTGATGTCCTCAAAACTGCCAGAGATATCTCAATGAAACTCATAGAATTCGAATGTTTTGCAATAAAAACAATTTTTTCTCTCCACCAGTGGCCCGCGTTAATCATGTCAATGCAATATTTTAAAGAAAAGACTTTTAATTAAAAATATGAAAGTATTGACGATTTCACGAGTCACTTACTATAGTTTGCATTACTAATATTTTAAATGTCATTTGAAGATTCTTGATCTCAATAATATTCGTTTCCAGCTTTGAAATTAAATAACTATAGATTTAAGAGGTTCATTAAAATGGTTGTTATTCTTTACCTCGAAAATAATGAGTCACATGACAAATGCTCCAGAAAGCTGTATTGACTGGGGAAGTCAATCGATGACCTATACTCTATTTTCTTTAAAAATATGCATTGATAATTTGACAGACTTGTAATGCTACAACAACAAATGTTTTAAAATTACACCAGCTACAAATGCAACCATTTTGCAGTGTTTTTTTCTTCACCCAGTACCTATATCCGTAAAAAAATAACTTTTATTTAAAATCAAACTCACAGCCTGATTCTACAAGAAACCACTTTCAAAATCTCGTTACGTTATAAAATTCGGCTAACCATATCTGAGATATAGACCCTCAAAAAATGCAGATCAGTTGTCATTGTTTTATTCTATCCCGCTAAACCATATTA
The DNA here is from genome assembly GCA_951812265.1 of Taphrorychus bicolor. Classification (NCBI taxonomy): domain Eukaryota; kingdom Metazoa; phylum Arthropoda; class Insecta; order Coleoptera; family Curculionidae; genus Taphrorychus; species Taphrorychus bicolor. The sequence goes on from OX638297.1 coordinate 33,446,667, forward strand.
CCACATCACACAGATAGATGATATTCGATGGCCTAGAATCAATACCTCGTAAGCACATTTTTATGTGAAATTGAGATTTTGGCATCATCACCTTATTGTTATCCTTCTCCCGCCTTTGACAATAGCTCGCGAGTGCTAGACCGATAGAAAATAAAGCATTTCTATGCTCTTTGCATATCTCTTTTCTCTGATATACAATTTCAAAATATTTAAGTTCTCATAGCAGGCGGCAGAGTTACCACCTCTGTAGACAGTTCGTCTAGGAAATGGTTCAAAGCTTCGATAGTTTCCTTGACCTTTTGAAACGCCAGCTGCGTTTTTCCTAGAGAAACTGGACCTTTAGTTTCTCCAAGAATTTCTCTTTTAACAAATAAAAATTCAAAAACTTTGCCAACACAACAGGTGAGATCAATAGGTTTATGGAAAAGTTACACTTCACATTGATCGCGATTGTGAATTGGGATTTATCGAAATTGGTCCTTAATGGCTTCCAAATTAAACAAGTTCAAAGTAATGAAAATGTATATAAAATAGTAACTACGATAAAACAGTCTAAATAATCTATCACATATATTGCATTGACCGACACATACCTGTCACATGAACTATCTAGCACCGAAAGTCTCCTCCTCTTCACGCTCCTTTATTTCTTTGAGCAAATGCAGGACTTTTTGATACAAAAATGAAAATCTACAAATCGAACTAGGTTACCCTTAGAATACATATATTCCGCATAAACACATACTTATTTTCAGGTTTGCAAATTCCCAGATGATCTTGAGGAATTTCGAAATATTCACCCACTCCAGGGTTCCCGGATTTCGGTTCCACTAGCAAAAAATTGAACTTCATAGCTGTAACAACTGTCGATTTAGTTTCGACAAAAGTTACTACTTTCATGGGAACTTCGTTTAGTATCTTCAAAAATTCCTCATGAATTGACTTTAACTGGGGAGAGTCTAAAAAGAAATTTAATGAAATATAATTCAATAAGTAGAATGCTAGTATGACATACTTTCTTTTAATTCTTGGACCTCCACGGAAGGCCAAAGCACCAAAGAGACTGCATTGCTCAGATTTGCCATTTTGGATCCATAATGTGGGGTGCTGTAAAACACCACACCTTTGGTTTTCAAACAAATATTTCTAAGCTCGGGGTCATTGCTATGGAAAGCTGAAAGGCAAACCCACAACTACAAAATGAATTTTAATACTTTTACAGTATATACCTTTGTTAAGTATATTTTTAACAATCAGTCCACCCATTGAGTGGGTGATCCACAAAATAGGCCTTTTTCCGACGTCACCATCCAAGAGCTTACGTGCCATCATATCACTTCGTTCGGTCAAAGTCAATTTCTCTTTCACCGAGGGACATAATGGCGCCCACATGGACAAACTCGTGCTATAATTGATCCCTATGATGCGAATGTTTTTGCAGTCTTGTGCTAAAATAGCATGTGAAGTAGAATTTGTTTAAAGATATTTCGAGGTCTCAAGTCACAAACTATGTACCTAACCAGTCTTTTGGCCAACAATAAGTATAACTATCATCAGCTAAATTGTCGTCAAAATCGAGCGCTTTTCCTGGGCATGTGAAGGGGCCACTGCAATTATCATTTGAGTTCAAAGGAATATCGCTACAGACAATTTCATAATCGTCAGTAAGAATCTTGTCTTTAATGTCTTGCAAGTATTCCCGGGTGGTTTTCCTCTGGGTCTGGAGCACATCTAAAATGTTCCTGCTCACACCATATACAGACCTTCAAAGGCCAAAGTTTTTACCATCATTTTTCCTTCTTCTACTCGTCAACATAATTCCTTCACTTTGGTTTTTCTTTCGTTGGCGCCAAGTAAAAAACACCCCTCCCAATAAACCATGAACAAAAATTACATCTACATATTGCGGTCGCTTGGTCCTGTTAGTTGGATGTAAAACGTATAAATTGCTGGGATACTGACCATCGTTATCATCGTCTAAATTTGCTAATGCTCTAGCAGCGGGGATTGATATGCGGATATCTTGGTGTTTGGACCAGGAAGATAAGACACCAATCCATCCTTAAAATGTCAGTCTGCTAAGAAACTTTTAGACAAAAATCTTAAGAAGCAATTTTAGCTTTTAGCTTGTAGGAAGCTTAACTCATTTTGGGAAGAGAGCATTTCGTATCCTATAAATGTTAGTGAGAATACATAATACAAAAATCGCAAAGGTGATTAAAGACTATCCTTGGGACACCATATCACTAAACATGCTAGATTTGCATTGTTGCAGCAAGGGCTGGGTAGTAGTTAAAAATGGTTTTATCTGAAAAAGGTCTGAGCAGGCCATTTCCACCTTGAATTATTTTAGGTAATCTCTCCAATACCTTCCTTCGTTAATAGTTATTTACGTATGAAGAGCATAAAGTAGATGTTTATACCTTGAGGGTGACAAGCTTAGGAAAGCTAAGGGCCTTTGGCCCAAGGGTTCCTAAGTCACCCAAAGGTATAAACATAAGCTTGTGCCCATAGTCCATACAAACTTTTATGTCCCACCAGTACATGTTAGTGTTTTTCAACAATAAATTATTATTAAAATAATTCTAAAATGTATCTACTTTATGCCTGCATGGCCCATAAAGTGCATTTTGCCTACACGGGACATAAAATGCACGTTTTGCCTGCGCAGGCATAAAGTTCATCTTTATGTATTTGGCTACATACTAAGCAATAAAATAGTATATTAAGATAAAAGTTTCATAACACAGGGCATTGGCGCACAAATCCAAGTTTGTATGGACTATGGCACAATGGATGAGTGCGACAATGGCGTTATGGAACGTGTATCTTATATACTATTTTCTGTAATGAGATAGATTTAAAAGAATAATAATAATTAAAAATAAGTCATTATTTCAAACATCTAGTAATATTTGTTCTTTAAAATTAAGTTTGCCGCGTGACATTGACATTAATTTTAACAGAATATTATTTGACAATTCCATAAACCACTGCTACTTAACGTCAAATTTTACCATTACCACCTAAACAGAGCTAAAATAACTAAAACAATGCTTTAATAAGGCTGTAATTGCATTGCTATCAGTGTTTTAATAACAAGGTAAATGAACCAAATTACATAATAGTATATTAAGATACAAGTTTTATAACACAGCACATTGGCGCGTGAATGGTCGCAATGGATGAGTGCGACAATGGCCTAATGGAATGTGTATCTTATACTATTGTATCGAATAAGAAAGATTAAAAAGAATAATAACTAAAAGTAAGTCATTAGGTATCTCAAACGTCTAGTAAAATTTGTTCTTTAAAATTAAGTTTGCCGCCTGACACTGACATTAATTTTGACTGAATATTATTTGACATTTACATAAACTGCTGCTACTTACCGTCAAATTTTACCATTACCACCTAAACAGAGCTAAAATAACTATAATGATGCTTTAATAAGACTGTAAATGCATCGCTGTCAGTATTTTAATAACGAGCTAAACGAACCGAATTACTTAAACTCAATAATGAACTAGTGAGACATAAAAAACTAAATTGGAGAGTTTCCGTTTATAGCAAAGATATGGATACTGCCAACGATTTGAATTGCTAAATAGAGGTTCATAATAGTAAGACTTTGTTGAACTTCTATTTAAAATGGCCAGGTAATACTCATATAGAAGTGGATAACATAGAATTATAGTAGAAACATTGCTTCCACCCTCGCCATTGCCCACAATAAAGTTCCAAGAGTCGAGTCAAGATGCCACAAATTAATCACTTTTAATAATAGTACATAGTCAAAAACAATTTTTCCCAAAAGTTACCTGATTTACAAAATGGTTCTAATAAATTCTTGTTGTAACTCATGTAGGATAATATTTGGCACAATTTTATTATCACATTTGGATCATCAGAATATCTCTTGTATATTTCCATGAGCAATGGTAGGCCATTCAAGTCAGCAATGTCCTTAGAATATTGTTCAACACTACAATGGTGCAACAGTGATTCCAAACACATTGGCAACACCTCCTTCTCTGTTTGAATAAATTTGCTTAACTCTAGTGCAGATGAATCATTGTCAACTATATGGCAACTGTCCTATGTAACACCATCAATTAGAAATAATTAGAAAATGATATTGAGACATAACTCACATGTTCATACACAAATGCTCTTGACAAAAAATAGCCCATGCATTTATGTTGTGATTTTTCATAAACACTAATAAGAAACTCTCTCATGGCATTTATCAATTGGTCTTTGTTGTAGTTATGATATCTGTAAGGTGGATCGAGGAATAACCTCCTGTCAGCATTGGAAGTTCTTGCTAATGCTACAGCAGTTCTTGGGTCAATCATATTGGCAATAAGCGCAAAATGCCAGTTATCTAAATAGTGCATATTTGCTAAGCTATTAACAGCCTTTGTTCTGCAACTTTTTTTATTAATCCTAGCCTTACCTTAAATTAGTATTTTACCTAAAGTATCGATCACTATCTTTTGCCATTGCCAACAACCTCCTAGCATAGGCAAATTTTATATTGTTGAACAGCCATTGAACCAGACCACTTTTTCTATATTCCAGGTAAGGGTGGATTTCGATGATTTCTTCCTCCAAAGTTTCTTCTTTGCCAATGTACTGATCCATGCCCTGTAAAACTGATGTGTCCAGCGCATTTTCTAAAATGTCGCGAGTTCGGTTGATTTGGTAATAAACCCATGCTGTGCTGAAAAAAATATTACAAAGGGGCTCCAGAGTTTCAGCGAGCTATTACCTAGAGCCTACCGCTGCTACACAGCAGTATTTAATAAAGGATTTATTTTCTTTCCAGAAAGAATGTAACTGCATATTTCAAGTTTATTATACTTTTGAAACTTGTTTTTGTTTTGTTACTTTGCTTCAGTATTATTTTATTATTTTATGGTTATGGGTTATGGTTATGATCCTCAGGCCTGATGGGTTGTGGTTGTGGTAGTGCCAGGTAGTGCTAAGGATCTCTCCAGTCTCCCGTGATAAATTATTGACACGAAAATGATTAAGAGTTAATTTTGAGCTCTTTGATCAAAATGTACAATTAATTATCTTAAAGAATACACGTAGTTCTACAAAATACTTGTAAATTTGAAATAAAAACGGAAAAGCGGCTTCAAAATCAATTTTTTTCTCTTTTTGTGGAGAATGGAGAAATTATTTGAACAATGAAGTATTACGTATGGAGAGTTCTTCTGTTACAAGGGTTTTGGCCCCTTCCGTTGACGTAGTCGGTCGTGGGTCACGAAAAAATGGCGACGTCAAGTGACGTCACTTGAACTTGATATCTTAAGACAAATGATTCGAAATCGCGATTTGCCGATTAAATGTACTCTGACGATGATATTACGTCGTAGATAACTCAAACGTGGCAGGCTTTCGGCCAAAAAAAGGGACAAATTAGTTTTAGGAAAATATCGGCATTTGTTTGATAACTCCCGTCGCTAGAAAAAAGACTTATCTTTTATCTAGTGACCACTGTTTGGCACGTCCATTCCAGCCATGAATGGACGTGCCAAGCAAATTCTGATATTTCCTTAAAATTGTTTTTTTTTTCGGCTGAAAAGTCGTATCATTACGGATAACAAGTAAATTTGATTTGATTTTTCAACAAGGGATGACCTTGAATGCGTGAGCCCCTTGGGCGCGGAGACCCCGCGTAGTTATTTCTTAAAACGGTAGAAGAATCAGAAATTGTTTCTATATCATAGATTTGCTTAAAAATAGGGATAAATTTTAATTATTTTATATTATAAAGGGTGTTCATAAAAAAAATCGGAACATTTTATGACATTTTCGACTTTCAATTTTTTTATGAATTCCTTCTTCATAAAAACCTACTGATCTAATTCTATGGCCTTCATGATGTTTTTTTTTGGTTTGAATGAATACCCATTGAATTATATTATTACAGTACATACATAATCCCTATAGTCTTGGGTTTTGCTATGGTTTAACAACCCGAAATAAGACAATTTTACAGTTGTTCACTTACCCTCATTTGCACCAACTTTATTTAAGCCAGGGTTAAGTTAACTTTGCTTTTGACTGTAACATATTTTTCATTTGATTTTTCATATTCAAAACAAATCATAGCTTAAGCCTGGCTTAAATAATGCCGGTGCAAAGAAGAGTTAATAAATTAAACGCTTTTAAGTTATTTGGATATAGGTAGGTACCCATTGTCGCTATCTATCTCCCCCCGCTATTGGGTCATCACGGAACGGCTGCAGTATTGGCACACATCTCTCAGAAAGGATGCATTTACTTCATTGTCCCTTAGGTCACTAGGGGGTTAATAATATCTCGAAAATAATAGGGTTAATTTGGAAGGCATAAAGCCGATAATTATTTAGTTTTTATCTTCGATTTGAATTTTTATGGGAGTTTTATCTTCGATTTGTTGAATTGTGAAACAGGAGGATCTCTCCATGTCTGTACCTCAGAGCCAAACTATGTTAAGTCACAAATTCACGAAATTGTGATAAAAATGTTAAGTCAATATGCCTAAAATAGTCAACCTATCACTATTTTTTATTAATTTTTACCTTGTTCAGTTAAAAAGATAGTCACTTTTGAACACATATTTTGATATCGACATAACTATTAAACCAAAACTTTAAAATGTCTCTCCTGTAACATAACGAAAGCAGACAAGTTTTCAAATTTCCAAATTGTAATTATACATGTGCATTTTCGCATATCTTAATGAAACTCTGGTTCTATATTCTTTGCAAAAAGCTTAATATTTTTTTGGCTTTTTAGCATTGATTTTTTATTACTTTATTAATTCATTTTAATATTTTTTTTTGCTTTATAAAATGAGCTTTGAAACAAACAGTGTAATTCAATGCCGGTAGGGGTACTAGCCCTCGGAGTAGTTGTTTCTGTTTGTTTCCTTCTTAAACGCAGCAATATTTTTGGAAATTTGAAAGCAGATAAGTTTTCAATTTTCAATTAGTAAATATTGCTTTTTAGCATATTTTAAACTAGAGTTTGCTGCGAAAAAGCTAAAAATTTCGTTCACTAACATATTTCGCAGAAAATAACTTTCTTTTAACTTTCATAACAATTTATGACTTATCATAGTTTGCCTCTGAGGTACAGATATGTAATATACTAGTTCATTGGTGTTACTATATCTTTTTCACTTGTACTTAATTCTTCTATTTGAGTTAAAAAGAGAAAAACCAAAAAAGCTGGTATGATTATTACACCATCACTAACGAGTTAGTATATTTCTACACCCTGCTTTTCTACAGTTTTGGCTGCCCTTTTTAGCAATTGGTACCTTAAGAATGGCGGCGATATCCCCCGAAAGTGACGTCACCTGACATCTACCGTCAAATAATTCGAAATCGCGATTGGCCAATTGATGTGCTGTGACGAGAAATGTACTACTGGGCACTTGAAGGACACTTGAAATAGAGAGAACTTCCGGCCAAAAATGGGACCATATTTAGGAAAATACCGGCATTTGTTTACTTTGTCCACATCTCCTAGTTCATTGGGGCAAACTGACTTTGACACTTTGACAATGACGACAGTAGCCGAGTTCGATAATTCCATCCGAGCGCTCCGGACATAGACCATCTCACAAAATGCTAGCAAGCTAGAGTGAGATAGACTGATACCCCGAGCGCTCGGGATGTATATAATTACCGAACTCAACTAGTGTCACTAGTGACGACACCCACGTGACGACTTCCGAGGGTTGTGACTGGCTGACTGGTGCAGTCATGGGTTGATTTTCTAAACCTAAATTTTTAATATGTAATTTTGTCATATAAATAAATGAAACCAATTTTAATTTTTATTACTAATTATTTAAGTTTTTAATGCTTTCCGCAGTTATGTAGTACAGAACCAGGAATGTGGAGAGATTGGTCTAAAGTACAATATCTTGAGTTCTATTGTCAGTTATCTGATCTGAGTATCTGCCTATATCCAAATTAGAAAAATTTAGAACAAAAATTGATTAATAATTATCCATTCTAGTCAAAATGTGCGATACTTTTAACATGATATTAGATGAAACTTGTTTACTCTTGGAAACATACAAAGGCAGAGATAAGGTAAAAGAAGCATTACAGTTTTATTAATACATTATTATGATAAGTAAAATAAAAAGAAACCACAAAGAATTTTAGCTTTATAAATACTTAAAGTCGGATTCTCCTATGGACTTTGGTTTTTATATTATTTATACTGCAACTGGCTTAAATTAAACTCAATATACCTAAAACAAAACAGGATAACTTGTGACTTGCCAGCCATGTAAATACAATACAATCAAGTGAATCCATGACCATGCCTTCCCACAAGTACTGCTAATAGCCTTTTAAGCTCACACTGTAGCAATTTTGGAGCTCTACCTGTAATACTGCCTTGTTAGTGATAAAAGTCCTAGCTGTCGAATCCCTTGTTTTGATTTCTGATGTAATTTCTAAAACTGGAGGTATGCCACCAAAGCCTATTTTGTTATATCAGCAGTAACAAAGCAGTTATTGTTGATATGACTTCCTATAATGGTGAATAACTAAACTGCTGGTCAATTGCTTTGCAACACTAGATTTTTGTACCAAATTTGAGAGAGCATAACTCTGAAGTGGACCAACGGATTTCTTCTGTTGAAGTGAATTTGAGTAGATCTGTCCTTGTACTAATTTACGTGGTATGTTCAAAGGTAAGTTACTCAGGTGAAATTATGCAGGGTTGAAAATAAGGTGCTGTAATTTAGCTTATATTTCTTGTTTCCAACACTTTCCGAAAAAATCAAAACTGATTTTTTGATACAGGATTATCAAGAATGATGTAACACCTTGGGACAAGTTTGGGTTTTTTTCGAAATATTGCCTAGTTTGATAAATATACCATGTTTTCAAAAAAGTCCATTTTTTGTTAGTCCATTAATGTTTTTATTCAACACTTCATTCATGATCAATGCAGTAAGATCATAGAACTTATTCATGTGCTAAAAACGGCTTCCACATCCGTTAGATATACCAGGGGTATGAAAAATGTTAAACTTGCACCACATTTTCTAATGTGATCCTCTGTTTAGTAACAGATAGTTAGGAAATTGCTGTGAAATGTTACAAAACCCGAGGTGTTGGTGTTACGTCATTCGTTATAGTCCTGTATCAAAAAAAAATTTTTGATTAAGCAAAATGGCATAACCTTATTTCCAACCCTGTATAAATGCACCTGAAGAACTTACCTTATTTAAACTTACTACGTAATTTTACAGCAAGGACAGTTCTACTGAAATTCGCTTTGTGCGAAGAAATCCGTTGATCCATTTCAGAGATATGCTCTCTCAAACTTAGCGCAAAAATCCAGTGTTGCAAAGCAATTAACCAGCAGTTTATATCTAATTCCTTATTCATGTTAAAGGAGCACATGACGTGAACAAAAAGGTGGAGCATGCAACTTTAAAGTAAAATGCGTACCTGCGTTAATTTTGCAGCCTGTCATATGCAATGTTTTGATATTTGGTTTATGAATCTTTAATGTGTAATGAATGCTGAAGGTGCTTAGTCTTTAAAACTCATTGCTTTAAATTTTACATTACAAATTTAAATGCAATAAATAAATTTAATCACATAAAACTTTTTTCGTAGATAATACGGATACTGTGTTACCTCTCAAGACTGATAGGAGAGCTACAGAATGACGCAGAACTGCGCAAAAAGTTGTCCACATTTGGCTCGCAAATGTCTGCCACAAGGACCACGCTCAGGCTATTTGATGATGCGCTTGTTCTTCGAAACACTTTACAATTTGGCTGCGGCAAAAATGTAAGTGTAAGGTACAGTAAGTCGTAGTGGCTCACTGTGAGCTGTGTGGCAAAATCTGAATAATTGCTAGGAACCTGACAAGTATATGGCGGCTATGGGGGTGATGTCTAATGTTTTAGACCATATTTTTCTCCCACTAGAAAAGGTGTCTTGGTTAGCTAAACATAGGTTGCTGACAGGGATTGACAATACAAAATGGGAAACGGCCAGCTCGGCCTGTTGGGTTTTCACTACATATTTGACAATTTTGAAGTAGGTGTTCCTTTATTTAACTGTCATTATGAAGTACTTAAATGGATTCTTACAGAACTTTACGGTTCCTAGTTTTGTTACAGAAGCACAAATCCTGCCTGAATCAAGCCGAAAGGTAAACATTCTTAGAATGAATAAGTACTATTTAATAATTATTTAATTGTTGCGCAGTGTGTCACCAGAAAAGCTTCAGATGCTGCGCCAATATCACTTATGGACTTTGGGACGTGCCTGTCTAGATTTAATTCATTCAGTAAACACTTTGCCCCCGGGGTTCCTTTGGTCCTCCAAGCTGAAGCCTTTGTTTGTAAGTTTCATAGGAACAAGTTCTTCAATTATAGGCTTGTATTTGATAATACATAAGAGGTGGTTGAAATGATTTTTGGTTATTTGCAATCAGTTGTTAGTTGTTATGGACAAAAAATGGTTTATAGTTAAAATCTTGCGTTTCTATTTGTGATGTTCAATTAACAATTATAAAAAAAGAAAACTACTGTAGGTTTCCTGCCCTGCTTTTTCTAATCCAGGCTGTCCCAGCCAAGAGTGACTCATTTTAAATGTTTATAACGTTTAAACCACGTGTGCCATCAACCTGCTCTTTATGCCATTTCGTTTGTCTTGGTCTAGAGTATTTTCTAGTAGGTCGCAAATTTTGTTGTTACCTATACAGTGGAAATAGAAAAAAAAAATGCGGAAATAGTTCGGATATCAGAACATACTATATATTGCAACACCACCATTAGGAGTCTTGTCCAAGGTATCAATATACACCAATAAACATCGGACTTGAACCTTCAAGTTTTAGCTAAAACAAATTTTTTTCCAATATTTTTCTTGTATTCAAAAAAGAGTCTTATCCATAATTATTTTTTGGTGCTTGGTGCAAGATTTTCCAGGTTGAGGAAAGACAGAACTGCGGATCTTTTTCGATCTTTTTTTGTTTCCAATTGTATCTCTAACACTAATTGCTAATAATTGAGTCTACTGGAATCAAAACCCACTAAATCCTTTTAGGGGACCCCCCACTAAACAGATTTCTGTTTAAATCACTTCTAACAAATACCATAATTTTGTTTTGAACTATAACATTTTTTAACGGTGATTTGATCAATCTATACCGTTAACGAGAGTCGAATAACGAGAAGGACCAAGCATTCTTAGGAGAACCAGGATTCACGTCGACCAGCATTGGACCACTGAACAAATGAAGGTCGAACAAACGACCGATAATGCTGTGGGATTAATACGTCAATGGAAGTTGGAAAATCAAAGACCTGATTGGAAGGACATAGCAGATAAGGGGGATTGGGATTCCTTGGCGATTCAGAATGGTTTACTAAAGAGAACTTGGGAAAGCGCCCACGGGAAAAGTGCCATGCTTCAGCTTGTCGTACCAGAAAGTAGACGGAAAGATGTCTTGCGAGAAATGCACAATGGAGTTGTCTGGAGGCCATTTTGGAGTGAATAAGACCCTGGATAGAATGTGGGAAAGAGTGTTGCAGGAATTGTGATACCTGCTGCTCCGTAAAAGGATCCCAAAGAAAGACTAGGGAACAAATGAGGCAATTCAATATTGGCGCCCCATTTGAAAAAATTGCGATTCACGTGGCAGATTCTTTTCCAGAAACGGATGATGGCAACAAATACATCTTAGTTTCCATGGATTATTTCAGTAAATGGTCTGAAGCTTCTTCTTCTTCAAGTGCCATGCAGATTCCTGCGTAGGCGTTCATCCTTTCACTCATCATATGATTCTATTAATTGCAGCATTTTGCAGTGTCTGGAAGTCCTGTAGTCCTGTCCACTGTCGTATGTTTCGCAGCCAGGACAGTTTTCTCCTACCCACTCCTCTTTTTCCTCCCTCTATTTTACCCTGGAGTATAAGGCGCTGGAAATGATAGCGTTCTCCGCGCAGTACATGTCCAAGGTAGCCAGTTTTTCTTCTTTTGATGTTTTCGAAAAGTTCACGGTCTATCAAACCAGCTCTTCTCAGAATGTCCTCATTCGTTACATGTTCAACCCACGACACCCTCAGCATCCGTCGCAGGGTCCACATCTCGAAGGCCTCGATCCTATTTATAATTGTTGTCTTCAACGTCCATGCCTCGACTCCGTACAAGAGAACGGACCAGACGTAGCATTTTACCATTCTATATCTGAGATTGAGATTCAGGTTTTTGTCTGTCAGAAATTTTTTCAGTTTTATAAACGTTGTTCGAGCTTGCTCAATTCTGCATTTTATTTCTTGATCTGGGTCCCATTTTTGGTTGATCATGCACCCCAAGTATTTAAATTGAGTGACTTGTTCAATGTTCTCTCCCTTTACGGACATTATGACATTTGGGGTGTCGTTTCTACTAATGGCCATGCATTTGGTTTTACGGATGTTGATTTTCAGACCTAATCTCTGGCTTTCTTCATTGATCTTATCTAGTAGAACTTGCAGGTCATTTGCACTATCCGCCAGTATCACGGTATCATCCGCGTATCGAATATTATTGATGGGAATTCCATTCACTTTAATGCCCATGGGACTGTCGGAGATTGACTCGATGAAAGCTCTTTCCACATACAAGTTAAACAACATCGGAGACAAGATACACCCCTGGCGGACGCCCTTTTTTACTTCGAAATCCTCAGTTGTTCCTGCATTTTGAATTCGGATTTCTGCTCTTTGGTTCCAGTATAAATTACCTATAAGTCTGATATCCTTTCCATCTAGTCCCAGGTCTCTCGTAGTCGATAAAGCACAGAAAAACGTCTTTTCTCTGATCTTGGCAGTTCTGCACTAATGTCTGGAGACTGAATATGGCTTCTCTTGTTCCAAAACCACTCTTAAATCCAAATTGACTGGCACCACTCACTTCCTCGCATCTCCTGTATAGTCTCGTGTGCAGAACTCGAAGGAAAAGCTTGAGGAAATGACTCATTAGACTAATGAGGCGGTAGTCTTTACATGCTGTTGCGTTGTTTGTTTTAGGAAGTGCGACAAACGTAGAACGGAGCCAGTCCTCAGGAATTTGTCCAGTGTCGTAAATATTGTTAAAGAGTCGGACAATGATATCAAGGTTTTGTTCGCTAATCAAATGAAAAGTTTCTGAGTACATATCATCAGGGCCCGGAGCTTTGTTGTTTTTCATTAGAGTTATGGCATGTTTGATTTCACTCTTTAGTATACTTGGTCCTGATAGCGTTGTTATTTCGTTTTCGGGGTTTCCTGGTCTGTCATCCTGAAAAAGTCCGGTAGTGTATTCCCTCCATGTTAGTAGTAGTTTCTCGGTGTCCAATATTATTTTATTGTTTTCATCCCTAATGAAACCCACACTCTTGTTGTTATATATTCCAGCGATTTCTTTGACTTTTTTATGGAGATGGAAATTGTCCCCCAGTTTGCTCAGATTTTCTGCCTCCAGACATCTTTCAGTCAACCAACTGAAGCTTAAGCACTACCAAATCAGGAAACTAACACGGTGGCAAGGGTCTTGGTTGATGAATTCTTCAGTAGATTCGGCGTACCATTAGAGCTTCATGCGGATCAGGGACGGAATTTTGAATCGCAACTTTTCAGAAGGATCATGGAACTTCTGGGAATCCGCAAAACAAGGACAACTCCACTCCATCCACAATCAGACGGCACGGTCGAGCGTTTGAATCGAACCGTGGAACAATACCCCTGCAAAATGGTAGCGGACCACCAGAAAGATTGGGACAACTTTCTGCCTCTTCTAATGATTCATTCATCTTCTCTTAGTCTAGAGTTTTTTATAGTTTGACCGGTCTGACAGGTCGAAAAAAGGCAATTAATTATACATTATTTAAGATTTATAAACTTATGATAAATATATTTTTTTTTAATTTTGTTTAATGCTATTTTTAAAGAACAAAAGCGATCAGCATTTGGATTCAATTTTGTAAATCTTCAGTTTTCTTTGACAGCAAATCGGAGAAAGAGAGATTATCCGTCTCGCGAACGATGTTGTAATCTTGTCAGCTACAAAGCAAATGCTTCAAAAACAAGCACTTACTGTAAATACACAACTTGCAACTTCTCGGGAAATGTCAACCACTAAATACACGAAAACTACTGGTATCAGGATCAACATATTATATATATTTTTTAAAGTAGGTATAGGTAGAACGAATTTGTGTTGTATGACGAGGTCTCACTAAAAACACATTATGACTATCAACGTGTTGCTTTGTTTTGAGTTTTCAAAAAAACATCCTGTACCCACCTGTTTCAACAAATTAACCTAATATAAACATCAACATATTATTAATACACAATTTGCATAAAATGTCCAAAATGCATAAAATATGTTTACTTATTAAAGCTTTTCTTTTAAAAGTCACTATTTAAAAATTATTCCTTACTATTATATCGTTGATAGTGAGATGAGAGTTAGTGCGGATTGTACCCCTTCCGTTAAGATAATAACACATAGAACTTGTGTTTTGTGTTGTGTAATTCTTTTAAAAGTTTAATTCATTTTAAAGAGGCCATAAAGTTGGGGTACAAACCATTGTTAAGATAGTAGCTAAAATTATTATTAAAATGGTTTTATATGAGAGCTATAATTTTTCCTTTAAAACACTTATTAAAACTTAATTTATCCTCCCTTAAAGGAAGGCAAGGCTGGAGGTGAACAATAAAAAACACACGCGGAAGACATACACAGCACACACAAAGTTTAACGCTCACAAATAATAAGCAAAATAAGTGAAAAGCTATAAAAATTTAATTAGGCATATTTACTTATACTTTCTTGCCTTATGCAACGACGATATCTTTGGGGTTTTGTTTGTACAAATGAGTAGCTTAACTTAAAAGTACATAGTTAATATTTATAATATCACAAATACCCCTCAAAGACGTTTTTATAATAATTTGAAGTTATTTGAAAACTATATGAGAATAACCAATCTTTGAGATGATAACAATATTAATGGGTAATGAGAAAGTGACCAAACATTGGTCTGTATCAAAATATGTTACGATGAATTGATAATTATTATATCTACAGTTTATTACTGTAACTTTTCTTCAAAAATATATAATAAACACAAACCCCCTTAAACCCCAAAAAACAAAGAACAAACTAGTTATATTTAAAACTACTATGAAATACTTAAAACTAAAAGAAAAGGTTAATGTTATGAAAACTTTATTAGAAATTCGTACCAACGTTTTTTGTCCAGAAAGTAGATACTGCAAAGCTTCTACTTTAATGTTGTTCGATGTAAATAACAACTAATTTCATTGTCCAATACGACCTGGAAGTGAGACTTTAAAATACCCGTCCTTTCATTTCCTTGTTAGTTATTATAGATCTAGAAATATTTTATAAAAAATATGTCTTTGCAATAATCGACAGCGCCTCCATGGTCTCAGAATAATAATACTGAAATTTTGCCAAAATTCTCAAGGATCAATTAAAGTCGTAGGTAAAGTTTTCATGTGCGAATTGCTTTCCCAAACTCTTATAAGTTAAAACCCAGAGAAGATTTAAAATAAAAAAAAATGTTAATAAGTACATTTACATTGGGCTAAAACTAATATATAAGTAAATAAAAGAACTTTGGATTACATTGAGAAAACTGGTCCAAAAGAGACAAATTCTGAACTTTTTGATAGAAGATCTCTGAAAATACAATTATTTGAAAAAGCTAAAAATGCTTTTTTTCTGACGTAAAATGGCCAGTTTCTGTCTATCAAATTATGTTTTTTTTTATTAATTGCCAAAAACAATATATAAATGTCAAATTTTTGCCTTCACAATAAATACAAAACACCGATGTTGAGCCTGGGAAAGTTTTCGCCTTATATGAGTCCATTTATTATGTAATAACAACTACCATTTTAAGAAAGATAGAGGACCGGCTTTCGATTCTACCTCATCTTTTGATCTGATGAAAGTCGCAACTATAACCCCTCGCCAGCCGGTCCTACCACCGACACTCAGTAAGTGAAACTTACGTAACTAACGAATACAAACTGTAATCTAAATATACTTACCCTACATAAGTAAATATATGAAACAAATATCTTAAGATTTATATGTATAAATCTTGCAACGAAGCAAAAATAACAACTTAAAACCTAATAAAAATTAATAAACGAAAATCGACACAATACTTTTCCGTGTTCGGACCTTAATTTGTTAAGGCTCTTTAACAAGTGTTTTCAAATAACTTTGGTACTATTACCCCTTATATAGGGGCACTAGTACTGCTAGATTACAACAAAAATCAGGCCATCATGAGGGATTATGTACCTTATTTGCGTATTTAATAGTGAGGCATGTCAAGGCTGGAAATACCATCAGATTTCGCATGGAAGTTATTTACGAAGGGCGCGGCCTGTGGACGGTTCTGCTTCGAATTTCGGCTCATAGGATTGTGATGACGTAGCTCTGGACCGTGCTGGCAGGCC
Organism: Taphrorychus bicolor; assembly: GCA_951812265.1. Lineage (NCBI taxonomy): Eukaryota > Metazoa > Arthropoda > Insecta > Coleoptera > Curculionidae > Taphrorychus > Taphrorychus bicolor. The sequence goes on from OX638297.1 coordinate 33,463,182, forward strand.
CAGCATGAACGGCAGTAGTACCGGAAACATGTGATATCCTTGCAGAAGTACGGGCCCTGTTGAACGCCGCACAAAGAACAGAGGGAGTCTTCTAGGTATGGATCCACTTGTACCTTCGGATAAAAAATTTTGATTAACTCAATATTGTTACGAATTGGTGATAGTTTGTTTCGATCATTCCCGCGCGACCGTTAGACCTGTCGAGGCTCACAGCCGAGCGTGATTTATTACATTGTTTACTCGACTTTTAATGTTAACAAGCCCTTGTAGAAATAATGCTTCGATTGTGACAAACTGAGACACATCAAGAGTAACTGCCACAGTAGGGCACGAGAAGTCCGTCGTTTAGAAGACCGGCGACTAAAAAGTTAATAATTTGGGACGCGAAAGTCTTACAGTGGCTGGACGTATTAAGGAACAGATAACCAGATTACCTTCGATACAGGGTTAGACGTGACCATCGTAAAGCCAGATAAGCTTGTGGGTTATACCATACGACCATTGCCCAACCCTATTACATTAAAATGAATCACTGGAGAGTCTTGCCCTATAGACGGAGATGCCGATGTCACTCTCGTGATTCAAAAAAGACTTAAGGTTCAGCATAAAGTGTTAGTTGCCAAGCTCAAGGACGAATTTATTTTGGGAGTGGATCTCATCCGGTAACATGGATTATCCTATGATCATAAACGAAATGTTTTCACATTTGAGGGATGAGGAGTTTGCATTAACCAGTAAAAATGTGGGAATGGGGCTGTGGCTACTGGTGGCTGAAAATTTCTCCAAATTCAGAACAGATTATTACAGTTACTTCTGAAAATGATCTTGGCTTCTTGGATTTGTAAAACTTAGCATGGATATGGATTCGACAACTGAAGTCGTGGTAGCACGAACTTTGACCAACACGAAGAAGACGATGCCAGTTCGTGTGGCAAATATTGGAGAAAGGAACATTAGGCTCAAAGAAGGCACAGTTCTTCCCAACTGTGAGTCCATGGAATGGGTATGCAGGTGTGTAGGAGCAGAAACATTCACAAAGAAATAATCTAACCAAGATTCTTCAGAAATTGTTGATGGCTTCAAACGCCATTGGAGCCAACCCTCAAAGGAGCAGCTTGACACAACCTGTTATGATTGAATTTGATATTTTTAACATCAAGAGCAACAACAGTCAAAACCCAGGAACTCTTTAGCCAATACGTCAACATCCACCAAGGGTTCTTTTGGCTAAACCATAGGAAGTCAACAATTTTTTGAAAGAAAAGCTAGAGGAGGATGTCATAAAAGAATCATCTAGTCAATGGTCGTCGCCTGTGGTTCTTGTTAAGAAGAAAGATGGTTCAACAAGGTTCTGAGTCGATGACAGGAAGCTTAATGATGTGACCAAAAAAGCTAGCTACCAATTGCCACGTATATCAAGGTGATTCTTCACATTAGATTTAAATAGTGGATATTGGCAAGTGAAAATTGCTCCTGAAGACAGACTGCATTTTCTACGGGCTCTGGGCTATATCAGTTCACTGTTTTGCCCTTCTAATTGTGTGATGATCCATCTACTCTCGAGCGCCTGATGGGACCTTTTTCGAGAGGGCTGACGTGGAAAACTTGCTTTGTTAACTAAGAGAACATAGTTGTCATTGGACGGAATTTTGACGAACATATAGAAAATTATTCAAATATGGAGAATTAGAATTAAAAGAAATATTCAGCATTCAACAAGTTGCGGAATGTTCATTTGAAAATAAACAAGTGCAGCCTGATCCAGAAGCAAGTCGAGTATTTGGGGCAGCGTAAAATATCTGCCCATGGCCGTTCCTGGCGTGTGCGGTGCACAGAAGTGGCCAAATTTAACTTGTTTTTTACATTTATTTTCTATCTTATCTGTATTTGTTTCCTGCTTTCTTGTGGGTTAAAGTGACCCACAGTTTAGGAATAGAAACAGTTCCAGAACTTCTTTCATATATGCAAAATACCGACAATTTTTTAGTTTTCAGACGGAATACGAGGGCCTGAGTTCTAAAGTTAACATGAGTGATGCGGGTTTTACGTGCAAGACAGGCCGATGTCCTACTTATCGCGTCGACACTGTATACTACACTGCTACCCAGGAGTAGGCGTAGAAATCTTGAGTAGAGAGGACAGGGGCAGAAAGGTTCGGCGGGGTGGGGTGGTGGTGGGAGTCGAGTGATCGAACTTCGTTATATCACTGAACGGTGCTTTAAGCTCTTTGAACTGAGTAATGCCCCCCTTGCACTCGGTCGAATATTGTTTCAATGTATTAAAGCTAAGCGAATTAGCGAATAATGTTTATGGGAATCCAAACAAACCCGTAATTTGGTACCAAAAACCGAGTTTTCGGCTATGAGAAAGCGGTAGTGTCGGTTCTACATCTACATATAAAATAATTGCTATGAACTCCAATTTGTGAGTTTGAGATAATTAAAAGAAGATAGAGACGTCAGTAAGGAGAGTTTTTCCTTTATTAGAATGATATTAGTATTAAAATTATTATAGGTAAGTACTGTCGCGCAGTGTCCCCCCAGCCGATAATGATAATCCGTATTAATCCGTTTAATCGGTGGTCGTTGCGTGGGGGCGGCTGTGTTCGCGGCTGCTGCCGTGTTGCCGCCGTGTCTGCGGAGGAGATTCGACTACGTGGATGTTCTAAGTCCAACGTATCTTCGTGTGTCGAATCTCTTTTACCACGCTGCAAGGGGGACCCAACTCTTGGAAAGGATCTATTGTCCCTTAGGTCGCTAATTTAAATAATATAAAATTTTATTGTTTTAGAGATGCCAGCAAGGTTTTATGGTTTAAGACAAAAACCTGCAAAAAGCCAAAAAAAAAAACTAATTGAATAGTAATTAAGGAAGAATAAAATTAAAAATTAAAAAAGACAATTTTTAGTTTTCTCCAGAATCTGAAATAAAATAGCGGCGGACGTGAACTTTTTACAAACAAGCTCAGTGGTCCCCAGAAACGTGTTTGACGGGTACACGATTTCTTACTAAATTGGAAAAACACAACAAAGAAAACTAAACTAACGACGCAGTGTAGAAGAGAAAGGAATTCTGCCAATAGCTGGGATCCTCGATATTATGGAGAGCACAACACTACTATAATATACTAAAAGTTTCAACTTCTACAACTACTCTACAAATACTTAATTGCCGGTAGTCTCCTGCGTCTGCAAAGTATCCGCTATCTGCAAGAAAATGGCCTATTCCGGAAAAGGGCAGAGGTGGGTTGACACTATGTAGCACAACCGAAAAAACACTCCACGAAACTTTTCGTAGGCGGGCAATGAGCGGTGTAATTGTTTTGGCACTAATTAAAGATAAAAATAATTAGCGCGGCGGACGAAAACGGGATTCAAAAAGGGGAAAAAAATATACGAATTGGCGATAATCAGAACGGCGGAGCCAAGGACTTTTCTCGCGGTAAAATTCGAAATTTTCCGTCTTCCCGGTTGGATCGTCGTTTTTAGATCGTAACTCTATCGAGTTCAAATCGCGTCTTTCTCTTTCGAGTGTCGAAGATCTTCTTCTTTTTTTCGCCACCCCCTCGGTACTTCTCATCCCCGAAAAGGGTACTCCGAAAAAATCGATACCACACTGACCAGTGGCGATTATATGGCGCTTCAGACAGCGCGGGCATAAGTTCAGAAAATGAGCTTTTCTGGAAAAAGAAAATTGAAAATGTGATCATTGGACAGAAGAAATGATGCTCTTCAAAATGACACCTCACATGACATAGTTTAATTGACAATTAAAGCTTTTAATTGAAATTAAATGTTAATTTCCTGGCTCAGTCAATTAAGACATTAATTGCTCGAATTTACAATCAAAGGATCAGAAATTAAAAGCTCTATCTGCTGAGAGAATAAGATTTTAATTTCAATTAACGATATTCGCAAAATCGCCTTAATTACTAAACTATTGTTCGGGTCACGTACAGGTCTGAAATTCTTTCAAGGGCCATAAACCATTAAAAGGGCGCCTTTGCCGGTCAAAAAAGAAGGGCAATTGTGGTGACCATGTTTTATGGCCGGAATTCCCAAGAAATTGTGAAAGTGCCTGTCCAACACTAACAAAAGAAATGCTCTTGACGAAAATAAAAAATATTGCAAACACATGTGCATTTAGGGCCTCATTGGTCTGGTTTATTTCGAAAACCGAAAAATAGAAAAAACTTCCATAAGATTAAAGCTTAAAAGCTTCGAAAGATGGCTTACAGAGTTGCCACGTTTCCACACATGAACTCATATGCAAATAGAGAGGTCAGTTTGCATAACAGTACGAAGAATATTGAAATATTAGAAAATTGTCAAACATCCAATATTCCGTACCTGACACAGATGAGTTGGCAGCACCGCGAGATAGCCGGGAAGCGAGGCAGTCTACCCGTTCCTAACACCCAAGACAGACGGTGTGTGCTCAATATTCTGTTGTAATATCTTTTCATAATTGCTTTTCTTTGTAACGAAATAGACCCGAAAATCAACTTTTCTCTTGTTTTTTTTTATCGACTACGCGAAGCTACCACCTCAGTCCTTTTGCCAGCGCGCCGGGAGACACCTTTGATGGAACCGTCCCTCCTGCATAATCGTAACAAGGACCCTTAATCCCAATTAACAAAACCTATTTCTCAAACGTCACTTTTTTTAATTTTTAGAGATTAGAGATGTCCGACTCCGAATGAAAAACTAATCGTTTATCCGAAAGTAATATAATTATTATCACAAAAGCCGTGTGCATTTTTTTTGCTGGTGTCAATGTATTTTGTGTAATTGTTATGTGCAGATTTAATGTGATTTTAACCAACTATATATTTTAATTATATTTCTCCCTGATGACTGCCAGCATTGCTGCCGAAACGTCGGAGATTTTTTTTTTGAAATATAGAGCGATGTCGCACTTGTAATATCGTATTTTTCTAAGCTAAAAAAAAACAATTTTTGATTAACAAATAATTTCATTCGATACGGAACGTTTAGTTGTTTTAAAGCGAATTTAAACACTTGGCAAATATCAACAGCAACTTACCTTCTTCGAAAACTTGGCAGTCTTGATTTCGATAAATGCAGCCGATATGGCTTTCATGTATGATCGAGGATTGTTAAAGGTTATCCTGCCCGAGCCGATGGGGTACTTATACTTGTCGGTGTCGATGCCTGAAACCATCCGTTAGTTTGTTTTTGCGTATACACCCATTTTTATCGCCACTCACCAGCATAAACCACCCCATCGAACAAGTCGTTCATAATTTTGGCGAGTCCTTGAGCGGTTAACATGCCGTGTAGGGCGCCCACGAACACTGTCTTACTTGGGTCTAATTTCTGCGACGCTGACTTGGTGTAGTTGGAATCGCTCAAGTACCACGGAATTACTTGAACCTGCAGCACATCAACAGTGAAAGCGAAAGCGAGGTAATGTGGAAGAAACATATACTTACGTCTTTACACTTCATCCTCTTGGACCCCATTTTGTAATAGAAGTTCTCTTGGTCCATGTAGTCGGTTGTGCAGGATTGCAATAATGCTTTAACAGATTTCTCAGAATCCAAAATGAGGTAGGCGTATCCCTGAAAGAACCTCTATTATCTGAGGATACCTAAACTTAACCTGAAAAAGTAATACCTTTGGATGTGACGCCTGCCGATCCTTGCCGGGCCATTCAACTTTGATCGGATTAAACTGCTTGAACATTTGCATAAGGCCTTCTTCGGAGATGTCCCACGGAACACCTCCCAGGAATACCTTGCTTGAATATCCCACCGGTTTCTCAATGCGAGGCGGAAGAACGCCGCTCCAGGTGCACACCGCATCGTAAACAGCTAGAAAGTCATTCTTCAGCTTTCATCATTTTTTACTTAAAAGAGCACTTACAAGCTGCAGATCTGTGAAATCTAGCCGCTCGATCTAGAGGGCTGCTCTCGGGCATTGAGCTTAGAACTGAATGATTTCCGAACCAGCGGTCAGTATTCTATCAAAAAAATAAATAAATAAAAATGTGTCAAAATATGAATTAGATTAACAATGGTCTGAATTAAACTAACTTGAGGTGAGGGGGGTGTTGGCGACAATAAAGAATGCAGCAACGATGGGGGTTGTTGCAGATACTTAAGCGCGCTAATCGCTTTAAGATTCTGCAGGTTGGATAAATCCAAGTCGGAGACGGAATTGGAACCCAGCATGTTTCTCGTTAAGTTGTCGTTTAACGATATGGAGTTCTACAGAAAAGAGAATACATCAATTTGTTGGTAAAACAGCAGTTTACTAGTATAGTTAACAAAAAAGATATTTAATAAGCGAAAAATCTTGGACTTTTGTCTTTATTGAACTTTTTACACGACGTTTCGAACATTGGAATCTCTCCTCGTTACCAAGTGAAACTGAGCATTAAGCTCGAGGCTACTTGCTTATATACTAACACAACTAACCACGCCCACCATTCCTATTGGCCGGATCGTCGCCATTCTCGCGTGTCAAGCGACCAGCACTTGTCCGCCGTATCAACGGATGCCACACCGAAGAGACGTCGCAATTTGGTTTACTAAAGACGCCTTCATTGCTTCCAATGAAGACTGCTTCCTTAAACTTTCGTTCCTTCCAGTGCTGTTCCCTAAGCACAATTTTGGCTTCCGACCACTTAATATTATGGTGTTCGGACCAAGCGTGCTCTGCAATTCCCGATTTTAATGTTTCTCCTATGTACGACATGCCACACTCACACGGGATCTGATATATACAATCTTTTTGCTGATTTGAATTTTCCGGTTTGGTTTTAGAGAGAACGCTTCTTAATGTGTTTTCAGTTTTGAAAACCGTTCGTATGTTGTACTCTCCTTCGCGATGCGTCGAAGTTTCTCTGAAGTTCCTTTTATGTATCGTATAATAAGAAGTTTAGGTTGGTCCTCGCTGTTTGGCCGAAACTGCAAAGGGACCAACCAATCAAGATCCTTCCACCTGACAAAGGAAATGCGACCGTCGACATGGATGCCACACAATATGACGAGAAGATACAGGAGATTCTTCATTGGAAGCAATGAGGGCGTCTTTAGTAAACCAAGTTGCGACGTCTCTTCGGTCAGCCATCCGTTGATACGGCGGACAAGTGCTGGTCGCTTGACGCGCGACACTGGCGACGATCCGGCCAATAGGAATGGTGAGCGTGGTTAGCTATGTTAGTACTGTTGCGAACTCAGGGTTCAATAATTCCAGATTCCGATGGCCAACAGCTCCTTTCTAGTGACGCAATAGTTTCTTTCGGGCTTACTTAAAGTCTTACTGTATAGTACTCAATGACCTTCTCTTGCCCGTTTTGTCTTTGAGAGAGGAGTTCTTCCCAACAGGGCTTGGATATTGACTGCCATATCCTTCATCGCTTAGTGCCATGAATTCAGCCATAAATGTATCCTTCTTGTCACCGCAAGTTGCCATTCTTACACGTGGAGAAGAACTAGATGACACTCGTGACGCCTTGAATTCCAGGGCCCGAACTAGTGCCTCGTTGATATTCCTGGGCCTGACTAGACGTAAGTGCTATCTCATGTCACTATCGCAAACTCCCTCAATGAACCTTTTTTGTCTATGTCCGCCTCAAATTCTTGTAAGGATTCACATGACTTTTGCTGTCTTATCCTCAGCTGGGCCTGGAACACGGTTTCTTTGTGCTCATTTTCGAATCCTAGTTGTAGAGAGTGTACTAAAGCCGCATAATTACTTTGATCAGCTGCCGACAGAGATTGAAGTAATTCAGCAGCTTTTCCACAAAGTCCTACCACTAATGATGTAGCTTTCTGGGGCTCGGACCAACCATTAGCTTTTGCAGCTCCCTCAAATTGGGTTTTATAAGTTTCCCATGCCGTAGTACCGTCATAATCGGGAGGCTTCACTTTAGCGTTGGATGTGCTAAAACTCTCTGTACACACGTTGTCGTCCTCAAGTTGTTCCCGGAATTTCTTTTCTAGCTCGAGAACCCTCTGGGTGACGGCTTCGAGTCCTTTGTTAAGGACGTTAATGGATTCGTGAACGCCGTTAACGGATTGTTTACTTGATCACGTTTTTCCTGCTCTTCATTCTGTTGTTGATAACGTCGCTCCTGTACTTGATCACGTCTTTCTTGTTACTCTTTTTGTTCTTTATAACGTTTCTCCTGCGCTTCTTTTTGTTCTACATAACGTCTTTCTTGCTCTTCCTTCTGTTGTTGCATAAGGGACAGCAGGGCGGCAAGTTGATTCTCCATCGCTTGATGCTGGCTTCTAGTCACTGGCATAAACACGTAATGTCCGGTAATGAAGCACTCACTTACAGTTCAGCAATATTAGTTCCCAAATTCCCACTAGAATCCCACTTCTGACACCAATTGTTGCGAACTCAGGGTTCAATAATTCCAGTGTAAAGATTTAACACCAAAAGACTATTTATTTGTCCCACAAATACACACAGGTACAATCCAACTATTAAATAACTCACTACATCGATCACAGCATTCGATTATCGTTTGGTACTTCAGCTTACTCATAGCTCGATTAAAATACTACTAACTCTAACGGCGGCGTTTATTCGCCTTTTATACACAATTCTAAAAATTCTAAAAATTAGAAAAATAATATTTTAGAAAAAAAATAATTAATACGAGACACATAAAAAAAGGTCGTAAACAACTACATTCTAAATAAACAGAGCAATAAATCACTCGTGACAGTTCCCATGCTGAAGCGCCCGAACCTTCGCGACACGCGAAACTTCTAGCTCCTTTGTCGCGAAGCGTAACGGTCACCGTAACAATACATAAGCAAGAAGCCTCGAGCTTAATGCTCAGTTTCACTTGAAAACGAGAAGAGATTCCACTGCTCGAAACGTCGTGTAAAAAGCTCAATAAAGGCAATGGGTGTCCAAGATGTTTCGCTTAATAGTACATCATTGTCTACCACCTTTTAAACAAAAAAGGTATTTATAGAAAACCAAACAATAATTTTAACAGAATACTTCAATTAACTTCTCAGGAGGATTCCCGTATACAGGATGTCGAGTTAAACCATGGGAATCTCGGTTATTTGAAGAGATTCTATTCATCACCATTCAGAAATAATGATTTCAGAAATATATGCAAAATCGAAATTTTGAAAAACCTTTATATTTTTTGTAGTTTTAAATAAAAGAGATAATAAAAAATAATTTTTACAAATTTTAAAATCCGGCGTTTCGTTTGTAATGCAACCATCAACTTCATTTTTTCAAATCCGGTTCTGGATTTTGTTTATAAATATAAAAAGATTCTAAATCTTGCAATTCTGCATTCGGTGATGAAAATCTAACTTTTAAGTGCTGCTTTTATAACCCATCTGTATACTAATTTCGGGGTCTACCCCTCAGCAGTACAGCTTTGGCTGGTCGAGAAATTGGAGACCGTGAGTTTGCAGCTTAAAGCCAATAAAAAGCTACACAAGAGCGGTGATATGTTGTACAGAGCAGGAGATTAATTAAAATTAAAATTAAAAAGGTACCATTAAACAGTCTTCGTACCATACCACCAATGAAACAGTTTAATCTTTGTAGTGTGCGATAATTCAGCAGTTTCCGACTAAACTATCTATCTGTAGTCTTCGGGGGCTAGAGAGATCGTAATCTGACTGTATCAGAAATTTTAACAGTTATACCATAAAATCAGCAAAATCTAACCTAAAAGTTAATAGATTTATTAATTGCCGCATAACACCTCAAGCAAAATTACAAGGTTACAAAAATGAAGTTGATGATGATTACATGAAAACAAAACGTCGGATTTTAAATTTGAAAACACCACATTGATGAGAGCAAAAAAGTGCCTATGAAGAAGGATCAATTATTTTTAATTACCTTTTTAAATTAAGACTGAAAAAAATAAAAACAGCCAAAGTTTTGACTTTTTGCAAATATTTCCGAAACCAGTTTGAATTTTCGAAATTTGAAGAAGTCATTTTTATAGACTTCTAATTGTGAAACTTTGTTTAATTAACCTTTCTCTTCAAATAGCGGGGATTCCCATGGTTAAACTTGAAAAACGGTCACCCTAAATTTACTATATCTGCCCAAAAATCTAACTGATTTTTAGGCAAATCGACACTTGCAATAAGGTGTATGGATAACTGTAGACTCTACAGATTTGCTGTTTCATTAATTTTAATTAATAACGTTTCGTCATTAAAAACGGAATTACACAACTGGAAAATCTACTAAATTCTACTTTTAAGTAGAGGAAAAGTTGCCTCTTTGATCCATCAGGAACGTATTATTAAAATTAGCAATAGACTAATATGTCATCAAAAAATATTCTCTTACCAATAGATCGACAATTTCTGAATTGTTCATGTTGGACGTCAAATTAAGATCGGCAGATTCCGACCTGGAAAAGTTGCGGCCTAATATCGGTTGCTGCCGCGTCTGTTGCTCGAAGAGAGCCGGACTGTTGCTTCCGCAGGACTCACTGTAGGAACATATTTTTTTCATTTTATTATGTTAACATCATCCTTTGATAATTACCTAAGAGAAACGCTCCTGAAATTCCTGTCCAAATATAAAGGATTAGCGGGACTAGACCCTGCACTTCCCAAAGAAAGGTTTCGCTGAAAGTTCTTGGCGCCGATCATCGCCTGGTTGTACTTGATGGGATAGCCGGATAGGAGTCTGATCTCTTCGAAATTACCCTGCATAAACAAGGGCGATTATCGTAATTTACTGATGTTAAAGGAGCGTTTGTCACAGTTATGATACAACCCCACTTTTGGCAAGTGGCCCGACATTTTCTTTAATAGAACTGAATTTAAATTATTGTCTTTGCTTATATGCGGAATTTGCCGTTTTTGGGATTCTTTCATAACCCATTTCATTTCTTAGCAGCAGTTTAATGAAATGTTAAATACAAAATTAGGTTTATTGTAAATTTAAAAAAATTAAAGATTAAAAAAAAATGTCAACCATACACGGTGGCATAATTATACAGATTCAATGAAGAGAAATTGAAACATACCTACAATTAAAATTCAATAAATTCAAAATTTCCACGCTAATCAATGCGTAGGTTCCGCCGACGGCAGCAGCTGAGAAGTTTAGTCAGCGAAGAATAAGTTTTTTCTTTATCATCAGAATAAACAATTAAAAAATAAAGAAATACATACATACTAAGTTGTATTATTTTATGAAACTTCTTGATTTTTAACTTAATTAACCAGTTTCGGTATTATGTAGACACTATCGAATATTCCGTGAGCATGAGGCAAGGCATAACAAAGCATAGGAACAAAAGATTAAATACTTTTAGCTTAGAATGTATGCAATTTTAATTATGTAGTGTGTTGTTTTGCCATACCTAGATAGATAGAGATAAGGCGCCTTCGCCATTATATCCAGAAATTTGTGAAAAGACGCTCGCGCGCACACACACACACACACGCGCGCTTTAAATGTCGCGACACTGATGTTTCCGTGTGAACACCTAGTGCCATCACATCAAATGTCAAGCACTACCACGGCACTAGATGTCGTGACACTGATATCACCGTGTGAATAAGCTTTTAAGGTTCCCATACTGTTGTCGTCAGCGCACGTCACACCAACTTAAATCCGGACCGGATATTGATGGTGTCGGTTGTTTTTGGTTTCTGTATTCTGTTAGGTTGGAAGTTAGGTCTTAGAGAACCTTGGAGCTAGGTCAGCTAAGGTCTAGGAGCCCTAGCGCTCCAGCTAGGAGATGAATATTAGTTTGATATTCGATTGAATTGGAAACAAGAAGAAGTTTTGCAATATCTTGACGTAAGACGTGATGACGTCTCCGAGACGTCATTTCCGGCGGATATCATCACCAGTGTAAAGGTTCCCACTGCTAAAAGGGGGGGGGGGCAAAAGTGTAAAACAGGGAGGAGTCTGTAGATTAGCTCGATAGAAACCATAGATAACTAACCTCAATCTAGGGTACTGTTGTATGTAAATACGAGTAAGAGTGTTTGGTATAATTTTCATTCAAATCCTTTTGTGTTTGTTGCGAAAAATGTAACTTCATGAAGGAGTAGAATACGAGACACTGCGAAGACGCATTGTTAATATTTATACATGGAAATCAGAGATTGCGCCATCGGCGAAGCATTTTGAGTAAGGGCTATTTGACACACTATGGAATGCGGACGATTTTTGAAAAAAAAATAAATGCCTTGAAATCTTGAAACTTTCAGGACCTACATTTGATTTTTTTTTCTAATGTTTTTATTCAATATACAGAATTATTCGAAATTGGCGCTCATCATTGGGATCTCGTAATCCGTAAGAGATACAGATTCAGTTAAATTTGGACAAATTTTCGCATTTGGGTGCAGATCGTAATGACATTAAAATTTGCAAAATTGTGAGAGCTTATTCCCAGGATATTTGAAAAAAAAAAACTGAAATCTACGAAAATCGTTTTTGGTTTGTCCTGAATTTATGATTTAGTTTTTTTTTAAATAAATTAATCATTCTCCTGGGTACTTTTCTCCTCTACAATACGGTACCATTCAACTTGTAGTCGGTTTCGACTTTTCTAGGGCATCATCAACTTTTTTTTTCAAATATGACTAATAAATTCCAATGTCAAAAATGGGAAGCCCTCTTTACTGCAAATTCAATAATACAGTTTGTCCCAAATGGGTCTTCCATGTATTGGGATCTAGGAAACTATAGGAGCTACGAAGTCGTTTAAATGGGGAAAGTTCTAGACAATTATGTTAGTAATGTAATGACAAAAACGGGGTGGCCGTAACCAATCGGGTTTGTGAGAAATTTTGGGAAAACCAAAATGGTGCAGTTTTAAAAAATTTTTATAAGTTCTTTATTTTAAAAGATAATTGAAATTTGTGAAAACATTTCTGAAGCAACCTTTTGAGTGGAATACACCTGTAAAGGTAAAATTTCGATACAACGTTTCGGTTTTCTGAAACCATCATCAACTTCTGTTTTTCTTATGACGGCCATATTGGATTTTTACACTTGTTTACAGAGGACAAGAAATGCGTTTCAATAATGTATACCAACCCTAGTAAGATATTATAGTATTTTAAGAAGTCAAGAAAAATATAGTTTTTACTATAGTAGGCCATGGATTGAACTTGACAGTAATATGTGGCTATTATCGCGAATGCTTAAAAACAATATGACAATGACTGTAGAGGTCACAGAGGCAATATTTGTTGAATGCAGACTCATTAAAAATTAAATTGAAACAGCTGGAAATTACTTAAAGTGAGGGAAAGTTTGACATACGGGAATTTCATTTCCAAGAAAACAGAAATGCTCAAATTTCTAAAACTGACAACGAAGGAAAATATGCGGAACAAGGAGCGACTTCAGCATGGTTTAAAACAATTCAAGTCTTGAAGTCTATAAATTTATTACATTAAAAAAGAAAAATTTCTTACTTCAATGCCAAGCACTTAAATGAGGAATACACGATAATGGCCTAATTGAAAAACAGAATGTTGCAATCGGACATAGAATTTCCGTTAGAGGCACCGAACGATAAATTGCGATTCGAAATTTATGCTTGCAAACGAATTTATGCTTGCAAAGCATTTTAAAATTATTCAAAAGGCATTCGAAGAAGGCTCCCAAAATCAATCTTCTCAAAGTGGTTCACATATTATCGTGACCAATTTGAAGTCTTGTCCTTGTCAACAAATGTAAAAATCCAATATAGCCGTCATAATAAAAACAGAAGTTGATGATGGTTCCAGAAAGCCGAAACGTTGTATTGAAATTTTACTTTTACAGATGTATTCCACTCAAAAAGTTGCTTCAGAAATGTTTTCACAAATTTCGATTATCTTTTAAAGTAAAGGACTTTTTAAAAATGCAACATTTTGGTTTTCCCAACATTTTTCAAAAACCCGATTGTTACAGCCATCCCGTTTTTGTCATTACATTACTAACATAATTTTCTAGAACTTTCCCTATATTAACCGACTTCGTAGCTCCTATATTTTCCGAGATCCCAATACATGGAAGACCAATTTGGGACACACTGTATATAACACTTTATATTTTCGTCGAATTTATGTCATTTTTAACGATTCACAATTATATTAAATTGTGACAAATGTGCCCATTTTAATGTACAACAAGATGTTGTTTTTATTTTTTAATTTACAAAAATCTAACTACTTCCGGAAATAATTTTAAAAAATTCGAAATTTGCTGTAATTTGTTTGTTTTCTTTTTAACTAGTTTGAAGACAATTTGAAAAATTATTTCACTTTTTTTCTACAAGATAGTGTGATCAGGTAAGAAAAGTAAAAAGTTCTAAAAATATAAAAAGGTAATTAAAAAATAGTTGATGATGGTTACTAAAATTCAACATGTTATATTTAAAATCTGATCTGTAGAAAAAGAAGTAAAAACTCCTTGAAATAAGTTCAGAAAAATATAAAACCAATTATAAGACATTTTATCGGACTACAAATTATTTATCTGTGTAAAAGTAAATCGTTGAAAAGGACATACACTCTACCGAAAACATGAAAGATTACACATCATTAAATTTGTAATAAAAAGGATTTTCAATTTTTCATATTCAAATGTAACAGCCATATTTAAAAAAATTTTACTTGATGATGTCCCAGAAAAGTCGAAATGTCGGACCATAAAATAAACAACACTGTAACGTAGATCAGAAAATGTGCCCACGAGAATGTGTAAATTATTTTAGAATATCTCTTCTAATAAGTTGAGGAAAAAACTATAAACTAAAAACTATTTTCGTAAACTACGGTTTTTTTCGAATATCTTCGGAGGTAGTCAAAACCTTGAAAACTTTAAAATGTCATTATGACCTACACGCAAAACTTTGCCTCAACTTAACTGAATCTGTATCTCTTAAGGTTTATGACATCCCAAAGATGAGTGGTGAATTTGAACAACCCTGTAGTACAAATAATTTTAAACGTGATATACTTTTATACCATCAAGAATTAATTTTTTTACAAAAAAGTGTTTATTTTCTATACGTATTACTTTAGAAACTTCAGGAAAAATGTAGTCTGTTTGATGGTCAAACGACATAGACTTTGAAGTGTAAACTAAAGTTAAAATTTGAAGTAACTCTCTCAAAAACCCGAAGAGCTGTAATTAAAAAACTGAAAATTGAGAGAATTTTTTTTCTTGAACAACGTTTGCATGTTAATGAAGTTACAAAGATACAAGATGTTAAACTTTAAAACTTAAATGTTTTTTTTTTCTTAGTGTTTCGAGCTTTGGAGATAATTACCTCAAACTTGGAATGCACATAATTCATTATACTCTATAATAGATTTGTAAAATGGTTTTCCAAATCTACAGAAAGGTATTTTGTTAAGGTCAGGCTCTCTTTTACCACCTCAAATTTTTTTATTCTACCCCACTGATTGTTAATTTGTGCAAAAGTGCAAAAAGGGGCCAATTCCAGGCTAATTTTGGAACACCCTCTATATAATAAAGTCTTATCAATGTCATTTGTGGCGTTTACAACTGAGACGTTGTCTATATTATTCAAATTTGCCTCCAAAAACTTTTCCTCAAGCTTAAGGCAAACCGTCGGTAGATGGAGCCCCTGACGGCAATTGCGCTACGCAGGGTTGCCAGGCCAACAATTTTTTACGATCAACACAATCGAAAATTATGTATCTTGAAAGATTAAGTTTAGATTCTAATCCTTTCTAAAATTTACATACTAAGAAAAAAAATGTATTCATTATTATTACTTTATGTAGCCCATCTTTCTGTTAATTACTACCAATACTGTCTTATCATCTGGCAACGCCTCATCATAAAATAGCCGCACTATTCGCATTAAACTTTTTGAAATTTCTTCTGTTATAAGCAGGTTACAACGTATATAAAAGTAAACTCAAAGTTAACTTCAAATATAGATTATTATGACGTATAATTCATCGCTATGGCAATGAACTGGACTCATAGGAAACTCACCTTGTTATTCTGCGGACTTGACGGCGGTGGGGGGGTACAAACGTACATCGAGTCGCCCGTGTTCAAATTGAGCAGCCCCCGGGGCGAGTTCAGACCCAGTAACTCTGAAATCGACATTTTGTCTTACACACAACACTTCTTAAACACTGTTAAGAAAAATGTGTGAAACTTTATAAAAACTGCGTCAAAAAATCGGACGTGTGCTCAATTGCGAGCGGCCATTTGCAAAACAAGCGCTAGCAGGCGTCGGCGTAGGTAGACTGAAATGGCAGACCACGGCCTACTGCGATTTCAATTTTTTGTCAGGTTTCGGATTGTAAACATTTCAGAAAAGGTTTGTTGCTGATGGTTTTTTTACTCCATAGCTAGGTATGTATGGAATTTTGGTAGCTGGGAGGTGCACAACGGACATATGGGATATAGCAGGTCAAAATTCAATATTTGCAGCGTTTTTATATTGTTA
Organism: Taphrorychus bicolor; assembly: GCA_951812265.1. NCBI lineage: Eukaryota > Metazoa > Arthropoda > Insecta > Coleoptera > Curculionidae > Taphrorychus > Taphrorychus bicolor. The sequence goes on from OX638297.1 coordinate 33,479,615, forward strand.
TCTTTACATTATTATTGAGAAAACCAAAGATGGGAATTTACTCTCAAGGCATCCTAGATGGTCAAGCGAAAACGCTGTTAACAAAATAAACGAATATACCTACCTATAAGCCATTCACCTATTATTGTCGTCAAGTAGGCTTTGGAAAATTGACTTTGACATTTTTATGGTATCTTCTCAACATGTATTAAAAGGAGATGGGTATAAAAAAAATTACGGTTTCAAAGGTAACTAGATGACAAAAATAAGTGAATGGGTAATAATAAGTACAAGTAAAGCTGGAGTCTAGAATGAAAAAATGGTTTTGGAAAATTTTTAACCAATCAAATGTTCGTATTTAGTCAAATTTGGAGAAAAAGGGCGTTTTTCATCACCCTGACGGATGCATGCGACTCTATCATCTTAATAATTCTGGAAAATTGTAATGGCTCATTTCTGCTGACGTCATTGATACGAAAATATGGTTTTCGTGCGGCACGTGACTACATTGGTTGAAAACAAAAAATATATTGTATTTGTGTGCTTCTGCATCAACATAACTAAATTTAAAGTTTAGATCCCCCAAAAAAGGCCTTAGTAGGATTTAAACTTAATGCAAAAAGACCAATTTTATTGCAAACATTATATAATTAATTATTAAAGTGAGGGTATATTTACTAAAATTCTGGCAAAATGACGTCATGTGCACGAAACCCATTGAAATCGAACTATGTGACGTCATTAAAGCGTAAACACAATTAAACATTTTATGCAATAAGATTTATGTTTTAATTATTTTTCCTCATATGATTAGTCGAAAGATAATCTGGTATGGCTTTTGACCAATCAGATGAGGAAAAACATTTAAAATATAAAACTGATTGCTTAGGTTTTCATTTGTTGGTACGGCTTTAGAATGTGATATATGGTGACAATTTCCACCTATACCATATTCACTTATTTTGGCATCTCGTTACCTTTGAAACATTCATTTTATTCCTATCTCTTTTTGGCACATGTTGAGAAGATACAAAAAAAATGTCAAAGTCAAATTTCCAACGCCTACTTGACGGCAATAATAAGTGAATGGTTTATAGTAGGGGGTGGTCATTTGAACACATTATCTGGATGGCTGAGAAATGTAAAAAAAAGAATGATGGAACAAAAGTCCGTTCACTTTGATTTTCTCTCAAAAATTCTTGATCGTCTAGATGACGTTTTCTAGTGAAAACACCGTATATAACTCATTCACTTAGCTTTATCATTTCGTAAGGTGTAAAATTTTGATTTTTATTTATTAAATATTATTTAGTTTTTATTTTATACAACTAATAACGGGCCAAAAAAAATTTGATCTCCCTGAAATTTAAGTTTGAAAGCGGCTTGCAAAATTTCATTTGGTTTATGAAATATTCACGAAAATTTTAAGTTTTTTTTGAAAATAAATGAGGAGCCGACTGACGTTTCCTGAATATTTCACAAAGGAAAACGAAATAAAACTCTAAATTTATATTTACCGTAAATTTTAGCAACTTTTAGATAAGTAATTTAGCAAATCTTCCAATTCTTACGGTTCAGGAATTGTACAACGTAGCAACTGGACAACCCTGTATAGGTCCTACATGTTTTTAGTCTTATCTTATCCAGAATAACCCACAGCTAATACAAAAGGAAAAAAAATTGGATAACTTACCTTCTTCATCCCAGATATCTTCCTGCCCCAACAGCTGATTTATGGAATAGTTTTGTAATATATCGAGAGTAAGGGGATTTTGCCCTTTATTATTTGGTAAAATCTGAAAATCGACAAGTCGATTTTTCTTGTTTTACAAGTTTTAACAAGAACAAAGCTCACCTGTTGATTAAAACCCCTCATGTCGTTTACTCTCAATCAAAAAGTGATAACATATAAAGTATAAGTACCCACACTGTTTGAAATATAATTGTTAAAGTCAAAAAACACACCACATATACACCTAATACAAAGTAAGAAAACGTTATAACTCTTTGGACAAATCCACCACTTTGGAGCAAAAATTTCGAATATTATACGCTTGTCGATATGTAGCATGCGCTCAAAAAGTACGAAAAGATTGCGCGAGGACAATAGTATATTGCTCAAAAAAATTGTGTTTATTTGGAAAGGATTGCTGACCGGCAGCGGCGGCTCGTGTTAAAAACCAAAAGTACAGAGCAGTGGTGTAGAGGTAAGAAATAGGGACGAAACTGGAAAAAGAACTGAAGGGGATAGACTCAAGAATGCAACTGGACATAGATATCACGGGGGCAGATGAAAAATGATAATAAAGATTCAAGAACAGGAGATCGGTTTTAAGGAAAACATTAAGAAGAAGGAATGGGTGACGGATAAAATTTTAGAACTTATGACACAAGAAGAACTACAACAGAAACATGACTCATTTAATGTGCACAAGAAATTTAGGGAGGTAGCTGAGGTAGAAAGAAAACCCCAAACAGGAATTCTTAGAGATACAAATAATGAAATCATAACTGGTATCGAGGAGAAACTAAAAACATGGAAGAGCTACGTGGAGGAGCTTTTTGATGATGACAGACATGAGATTCCCAAGGTAGTAACTGAACATGGAGAAGATAGACCAGCCATTACAAAAAGTGAGGTCATCCACTCGCTGAAGAATCAGAAAAACAGAAAGGCTACCGGAGCGGACATTGGAAGTACTTAATTAAAACCATTGCTAGCCAAGAAGGCAAAGGACTGGATCTTATGCTGGAACTATTCAATGCCATATACAAAATTGGAAAGATCCCAGTTGGCTCAAGTCTACTTTTATAACGATCCCGAAGGAAACAAACGCACAATGCGACGACTACCGCATGATTAGTCTAATGCCACATATTCTTAAAGTTTTTCTGAGAATAATCCACACTCGAATATACATGAAATGCAAAGAACAATTAAGCGTCACTCAATTTTGATTCCAGAATGGACTAGTCACTCGAGAAGCCCTCTTCTCCTTAAATGTTTTAGCACATAGATGCAAAAATATGAACATAGATGTCTACGCTTGCTTTATTGACTATCGAAAGGCATTCGACCGCGTCAAGCATCAAAAGATGGTAGAAATATTATCCGTAACCGGGATTGACAAGAGATATTAATTACAATGATAGTAAATCTCTACTGGAACCAGATCGCCAAAATAAGAATAGACGGAAGAACATCTGATGACACTATGTCAATCCGAAGAGTCGTACGACAGGGCTGTATTTTGTCACCACTCCTGTTCAATATCTATTCAGAAGCTATTTTCAAATAAGCTTTAGCGGAAGACGTGGGAGGTATCAAAATAAATGGAGTATGTATCACCAATATCAGATACGCAGAAGACACCGTAGTCCTTGCCGATAACATATCAGATCTGCAAAATATGATGAATAGAATAACTGAATATAGAGAGCAATACGGATTGGACTTGAATATTTCAAAGACCAAACTACTAGTCTTCTCCAAGAGACATAGTGCTGCAACAATTTGGATTAACGGCAATCAGATCGAACAAGTCTCGTGTTTTAAATATGTGGGTACCATAGTCAACGAGTGGTGTGATCCGAAACGAGAGATCCCTTCCAAAATGGAAGAAACCAGAAAAACATTCATAAACATGAAAAGATTTTTTACTACTCCTGATCTGAGTTTGGAGCTCAGGGTTCGCATGATTAGATATTATGTCTTCAGTGTGTTGCTGTCCGGATGTGAATGCTGGACCCTGGACTCTACAACTGAAAAGAAAATTGAAGCGGTTGAAATATAGCTATATCACCGTATGCTTTGTATATCATGAGTCTAACGAATTACGAACGAAGAAGTACTTAGACGAATGAAGAAGCCGAAGGAACTAATGGCCCTCATCAAAGAAAGAAAAACTACTTACATAGGCCACATTATGAGAGGCAACAAGTATGACATACTGAGACTAATAGTTGAAGGAAAGATTCAAGGGTAGACGTCAGAACTCCTGGCTGAAAGACCTCGGAAGTTGGTTTGGGTGCCCTTCCATTGAAATCTTTCGAGCTGCTGTATCCAGAACAATGTTAGCTATGTGAATCGCCAACCTTCGAAAGGAGAGGGCGCCATAAGAAGTGGTGCAGAAGAAAAAACACAAATATTATCATCTTGATATATATTTTTTTTAATTATTGAACAAGTGGTATATAGGAGATAAGGTATGCGCAACCACAGTTTTATATAGCGTCTTTCACTGGCGTCCTCTGTGTATTTCCATTTTTTTATTAACTAGAAGAAGAGAACTTTAGTTGCTAATCACCAATACGGCGATACAACTTGAATCTGAACTGACCAAAATATAAGGCGTATTTCTTTTAACTTACATCTTTCGTCACAAAAAGAAACTCCGATATTCTATCTTTGTCTTGGCATCAAAAAACAAGAAAGAAAACCTTCTCAGAGATCGTAATGTAGAGAAGTTACACATTTTGGCAACAGGACTGGAACAAATTTGGAATTGGACACTGTCTCTAATAAAGCAAGGTCTCTGATAAAAAAATATACAAGGCATTGAAATAGGGGGTGTTGATTTGAAAACCTCATCTAGTTGGCTGTGAAATGTGAAAAGAAAAGGATGAAGTAAAAAAGTCGATTAACTTCGATTATGTCATCCTTATCTGTCAAAAATACATAGCCTTCTGGATGACGTTTTCTAATGAATACCCTATACTCTCGTTCATCAATTTGATCGGATGCGATATAAAAAAACGTTTTCCGACCTTCTTTTGTTTAACCAATCACAATATTGAAATCCCATTATTTCATAAACTCAACAAATGATACTGCGATCTTGATTTCAATCGCCAATTGCCTCCTCATGTGCTACAATGTGGCGCTATTTTCGATTCCTTTACTATGGAGCTTTGTTATTGAGAAAAATGTCTTATTCACAAACAGATTAAATAAAAATCATTGTTTACGGTGCCCTAGGAACCATCAACATTCCGCGTACGTTCGGCCGACCAGCGCAGCTTAGAAGTTTAGTCAGCGAACGCTGAAAATCGGCACATGATTGGCCAATTTCAGGGTTAGCTGAGTAAACTTCTCAACTGCTGCCGTCGGCGGAACGTACGCATTCTCTCTTAGCTTGGACTAAATGTCTGTTACAGGCGCCCCATATAAATGTAGCAATTTCTCTTTCTATGTTGTTCGTTCATATATTGTTCATGTTTTCATTCACTTATTATTGTCATCAAGTAGGCGTTGGAAATCTGACTGACATTTTTTTTTATCGCATGTTCTCAAAATGTGATAAAAGGAGATAGGTATAAGAAAATGACGATTTCAAAGGTAACGAGATGACAAAAGTAAGTGAATGAGGTGTATTTAGGTAGTTTTGAGCTGTAGGTACATTGAATTGCATACCTATTAACATGACGAACCAAACAACAGTAGTAAGAATACTTCTTGAGTTATGGCCCTGATATGCTGAGAGAAAAAAACAATGTCTTTTTCCCAAAACTTCTTTCAGTTCCAGACGTTTCGATGCTTTACGGCATCTTCATCAGTGAAATAGCTGCAACAGTATTTTATTATGACGAGAGCAATTATACTAGATGTCTATCAGTCAGATCTCACATGTGAGAGAGTGTTTTGTGGTAAGCCGCCTTTTTTAGGCAAAAACACATTGTTTTTTTTTCAATGAACTAACAAATTTAGAGGGAATATCATTTCCTATTCATCTCTTCTTAAACTACTAAATCAGGTACATCTGTCTCTGATGCACATACGTGATTATTGATTTCTGTTTGTTCTACTACACATTCATTGTCTTCATTTGTTTGATTTCTTCCTAAAACTTTTTACGTACGCATTTGCTTTTTGGATGTTTCTTTTTCAGTGTTTTGTGTCACGCTTTCACTTTCTGGCGATTGAATATAACAACGTCAATGTCTCTATTACTACACACCAGCATACAGCAAAGCTTTAACAACTATTCCCAAAAAGTTTAACAAACACCCCGTCATTCCATGTGCACGATAGCCTCGATTAAGCACAGTTATAGCACCTGACTTTGCGTTACCGCTCTCTGATTGGTTGAACTGGATTTATTGCCATTTTATAACTAACTAGGCCAGATTTAGTGATATTTGAACCTAAAAGGCATGTTTTGGTATAAATTTGAATGGTGATTTAGAGTGGTTTGCCACTATTTTTACGTTTTAAACTGTGGTGATTTAAGGAAACGAAATTATTGTTTTTTTTTTCATTTTCTTGACCAAAAGTAGATTTAAGGGAGTTTTGATTCCATCAGACACTATTTAAGTTTAGCCAATATTTGTTAAATTCTGCTTAAAATGGTGAACGTGCAGAATTCCTTTTTGAATAGTTGCAGCCTTAGAAAAGGTAAACCAGAGGAAGTAGGATACGACGCCGGCGTCTGTTACCGGTTTGCTCCAATCTGTCAAGTGTGAAAATGCCATTGACGTAGCATTGGTAATGTAGCACATAAGAAAATATTTTATTAAAAATAATAATGGAACTAAATTACTATTTGTAACATTAGTAATATTATACGTAATATTATTAACAACATCGACTTACTATTAAATAAATAAAAATAATTGTGAATTAATAGTCGTTGATAATCCCGGGATTACATCTCCTGCGCCACTGGAAAAACTGCTCAAAAATTTAAATCAAAAAACTGTCTACAAGTTACAGGATTAGAAAAATATTTCCCAAAATAGCATTATTGACTTCACTGCGGTATATATTAAATAATATTTCGAAGATTCGGATGTAAAATAACTGGTTTTAGAGTTATTTGAAATAATTTAATTGTTGCTGAAAAACGCCATTATCTGTTTACCTGTGAAACGTAATTCCAGGCTCCTTTCTATAGCCGCTGCTTTTACAACCGTAATCTGCCCATCCCACCATTTTAAACAACACAATTATTTATAATATTAAAGACTTGCAAAATGCAATTTATTGCAGAAAAACACATAGCCAACGAAATGTTTCGTTTTCGCCTTAGACATGGCGTCTCATCATTTTTGGTAACAGCTGTCAATATAGCGGAGAATTGCGAGCCTGGATTCCATTAGTTTACATATTCTGAGGTTGCAGCATTGCTTCGATATTTAATGAGCGTTCTGGAGAGGCTCATAGATGTCGTTACAATCGGTGTTGAAACGAAATATTTTAAAGCGCAATGAGGAGAGAAAAGATGGATATAACCCGAAACTCCTACGTCATCGGCGAACTACGTCATCGGTCAGCCCACTTCATGATGCTCGCGATATACTAGGAATCGCAGAAATCTGAAAATATCGATGTTGATATCAAATCATTGAAAGTAGACTATCGATACTGTAAAAATTTCCGTATAAAATATTGATGGTAATTTGGTGGTATTTAATGAGGTTTTAAGCTTTTTGTTACAAAAGTAAAAAGTGACTATTCCGTCACTATTTTCTGCAAAATTTTTCCACACATTCCTTTTTTGAGGAGCCATTCCTGAACTTATTACAACAAACCCTGCAAAAAACTGTAAAATCAAATTCTACTATTTCAATCATTTTCAATAAACTCAAATATTTTTCTACTGAAATAAACAAGAATATTTTAATACATGACAAAAAAAAGTCGTTGAATTTAAAGACAACAAACAAAAGTCATAAGTCACCAGTCAGGCACATGTTAATGTCAATTATCATGGTTAGATGTCAATTCGGCGTTCACATTAAAGCGTAGACACAATTAAAAAGTTATGCAATAAGTCTTATGGTTTAATTGTTGTCCATTAGTCCATTAAAAAGTCTTCTAGTTGGCTTTGATTTTTTGATAGAAAAGAAGAGAGTTATAAAGGCACGTCTTAACATGACTCGCCATTTATTATTTGTCACTGTCACTTGTTGACATTTGTTTTCTTACTTATTAGCTGTCATTTCGGGTGTCAGCAATAGACAGGTGTGAGGGTGACGTCACATACAGCGGAATTTGGTTAAAAGCGGAACGGAGCGTAATTTGACAGTTGAATTTAAACCAATCAGATAAAAGCTATTAGAATTCCGCTATTTTCAAGGTCGGTAGGCAAAATGTTCGGCTAACTTCAACTTTCGCGGACCGATGGTAGCAGAAAACGTTACTAAGCCAAGCTCAATAACACTTTTTTCGTTTTACAAATTTTACTCAAACCTTTAAAAACTCACCCGAATTCCCGAACTTCAAATTCAAAACTGCAATACCCCTACAGATATTTGAATTGTTTATGGCTATGTGACGGAACCAAAAAAACGCAGAACGCGGAATTGACATGAAGTTATTGACATTTCTGCTCCGTTCCGTTCCGCTGTAGGTGACGGCGGCTTGAGCGTATGCCCATCCTTACATTATTATCAAGAAAACAAAGGATATATGCTTCCAAAGCGCTCTGGAGACTTTAATGTCTTCGTCGGACATCTGACATTACAAAAGTGACAACTTAACAAAATATCGAAGGAAGTAATTCACGACATGCTTCAAAATAACAAATGCAACAACAGCTACTGACATAGCTTTTGACCAATCAGATGAGGAAACACATTTAAAACATAAAATGTTTTGCTTAGATTCTAAATTGTGTCTACGCCTTTACTTTACATTTGTCCACCATTGAGTATCGAATAGCGATTCGTAGGACAAGAACCAGAGTACCAAATCTTGTTTGGATATGAAATAATATAAAAAATAAAAAGCAGCGATATGCTTAATGCTCTGATTGCCGACGTCCGGCAAAATATATCGATATTAACCGATAATGTGGAAAGAAAAAACATCCATAAAAAATCGATATATCGTCCCTATCATAGAGTAGTAGAGATTTTTAATCACCAAACATTGATAGACCGCGAATATAAAGTGTTAGTTAATAATTTTCTGGTTATTGCTATTAAATCATCTGCTGTCATGAACCAGAGCCGGATTAAGGTAGTTGCGAGCCTGAAGCGCTAAGCATTTACGGTCCCTTCTTCGATACATAGTTTATCATTTGACTTTATAATATTTATAGTAATACAGGCCACCGGAAACACGCGCTTTATGGTTAATTCAGCCCTGTCATGAACCATTAACATACGAGGCACGTCCAGAAAGTAACAGGTTTCTTCGTGCAAAAGGATGACCATAACGACATTTTAAACATGACAAAAGTATCTACCTCGTTTTCTCTCGGTGCGAAAATCGCACTGTTACTCGTTTTTTTTTCGCGAAAAGTAAAATTCCAATTGACATTTTTCAAATTTGAGTCTGTGTATGGAGACGCTGTGATGAGTAAGGATAAAGTAAGGGAGTTTTTCCGTGAACTTTTCCAAATCTGCGGACGTTGTCTTTCGCAACGTCAAGTCTTGTGTTAATGTGAAAACTTAGAAATTGCCATTACAGTGCCTTTATGCAGAAGGAATTGAATGACGAAACAGAGCCCTTTGGACCCAATTATCTCCCGATGAAGATCAAAAATATGGTCGAAAACGTAGGCATATTTGGAAAAACAAGGGTATTAATTTTCCTCGCAAACCTCACCATCGATTAACATCAGGGACGACAACAAGTAACTATTATTATAAAATAATGCACCTCTTCTTTGTTCGAAAATGGCCGACGTTTCGACTATTTATTTAGTCTTCATCAGGGCTATTCTCACTTAGAGAGGGTAGTCAGTTAAAAATCTATTCATGATGGTTAAAATAGCAAAACTCCATTCGATTGTGCGGTGAACCTGGTATCTTAGGCTCGACAAACTACACGTCCGCTGCATAAGGTACAAAACTTGCCAATAACGAACATTCGCAAATTTTGGCCATTTTCGAATAATGAAGAGATGCATTATTTGTCCCAATCCTGCTAACTTCCCCAACAACTTAAGGACGCTAATTACAACAATTAATATAAAAAAAAATAAAACATTTTCGATTTGCGACTATTAAAATATATTAATATTTACGTGTAAAAGGAAACTGTGCTCTGCATTAGACGTATTTTATTGTAGACCCCCCTAAATGCTGCAACGGTGCGCCATCCGATTTATAAGCCAAGGCCTTCACTTCAAATGAACGTAATGCCATTTATCAACTGAAACAAACCTGAATATCACAAAAACGCAACACAAAATATCTACAGGATGTCCCTGAATTACCTAAGAGAAGTTATCTCAACCAAAACGTAAAGAAACAAATTTGAGTGCCTGTATTTCGAAAACTGCCCATTTTTTAATCAGAAAAATTGGGGTAAATCATTATTTTTCAACGGCAAGAACTCTATGAGTAGGGACACCCTGTACATATCAGTGACACAATTTGAAAAGGATTAAACTACTAACCAAAGAAAAAAATATTTTACAGTCTGCAACGACAGGTAAGCGTGTTAGTCGAACAATCCAAGAAATAAATTTTATCAACTAAAAGAAATTCTGTTACTAACAAAACCAGTTTAGAAAAGTTTGGCAAAATTAAACTCACCAATTGGATCCAGAGGTTGAGGGGCTGAGTATTCTGGAGTTTTGTTGACGATTTCCCTAGCTTCATCCGAAGATACTTTAAAAGAATTGCCTTCCAGAGTAGTATTAGTACTGCAAATGTGTAAAACAATTTAATAAATACAGAAATAAATTAATTCTGAATATTCTTACCACATAATTCCCTTGCCGTCAATTTCTTTACTCACTAAGGCCTTCCAGAATCCATGAACCTGCCGATGATATTAAAAAATTAATAATTATTCATGACATATCCAAATGGGTACCTCGTCGATGATTTTATGAGCAAAGGCTGCTGGTTTTGCTTCGCCATTGAAGGCAAACTGATTTTCAGGCTTGCCATCCGGAATTTTGTAGATTTTGAACCATTCCACGGACGCTTTCAAAAGGCCAGGAAAATGCTTTTCCACATCGGCCACGTCGTTGATTTGGTCCGCAGAAGGATCATTTACGTCGATGGCAATCAGTTTCCAGTCAGTTTCGCCTGGAAAATATGTTAATACATTATTTGAATTTGAGTGAAAATATATGTTTGTTGAAAATGTCTTGGCCAGAAAATCTCAAAGAAAAAATTTTGTTGGATAAATTGTCAGGGCGTTAGGAAGAAAAACCTCATACCTAAATCAAGCTTTCGATAATGTGTATTGCCTTCTCCCATGCAATGTTTACAACATTTGGCTTATTTTATGAAACGATATGTGGCACCCTATAGGAGCAACCTTGTCACCTATCCTGGCTTAATATGTCACGGACGACCTTATCAATCAATGCTTGCAGCTGTTAAATTTCCCTACATCTTTTTTAAAAAAGTATGTGGACAATATCATACCAGCAGTCTCCTTCGATCAAATTCCAAATACTTAACAGTATTTAACAACTACAATAACCACAGTCAAATCACTGTCAAAAAGGGGAATAACAATACCGTTCCTGTTCTTGACACATTAGTGATCAAAATCCGAGTCAAAATCTTTCACTCTCAACAAAAGATTTTGAATTGGTACCAAAAACATCCTAATTTTGGTAGGTACTTCAACTTTCACCCTAATCATAGTATGAAAGCCAAAAACAACTTGATATTAGCCTTGAAGAGTAGAATTGTAAAAAGCTCGTAACATTCCTTCATACCCGAGAACTTAGAACGCCTATAGCGCTTTTTACTAGACAACTCTTACCCACCCAAATTACTCAATAAAATTTTATTTAACACTCCACAAGTCCCAATGACCACATTAATGAGATGTTGTACAGAGCAGAAGCAGGCGACATCCACCAGCGTATTTTAGATCAAATACTGCATGGCAGATGGCTCTGTAGTGATGAGCAAAAAAGTCTTGGTCTTGTTCTTGCATAAAATGCGACTGGATAGATGAGAACAAGACCAAGACTCGATGTGCGAGAACAAGACCAAGACCAAGACTGACCTTGCAAGACTGCAAGAAATGCAAGACTCTTGGCAAGTCACAAGATATAATAAAACCTATAATCTATTATGGCACAGTCCCGCGTTTGTTCTCTTCGTTTTGTGTTGCTCCTTTGAAAATACATGCCGCCAAAGAAACCCGAAATCCTTATCCTGGCATTTCAGAATGCCCGCGATAAAATTATTAAGCATTATACTTGACATCATGGGGTAGGCAATTGAAATCGGATAGCGTAAATCGATTTGAGTTAATATATACTCAATACCAAAGTGAAAAAGAAGAAGTTTCCACAATGACGTTAGCAACGCAACCAATAGAAGAAAAATATGAAGTGATTGATGAAGATATTATAGACTTTAATAAACTATACGCTGGTCCATCGACTTCATCTGGATCAATTAACATGGGCTCACAAGATATCAAAAGAGAATTACAAGACTACGTATCTCAACTCAGGTCCTTGTGCACTGAAGATATTTTGGTTTGGTGGAAAAGAAATGAACAACAATTTCCCGTCTTAGCAAGAATGGCTCGCGATTTTTTATCAGTGCCTGCAACGTCAGTACCATCGGAAAGATTATTTTCGAAAGCTGCGTTAGTTATAAGAAAACATCGTAACCGGCTTAATAATGAGTCGGCTCGATGGTTACTTTGTATTCATTCTAGGTCGGTTTTGGCAAACAGACGTTGAAAGAGTTATTTACGTTACAAGATCAGAAAGTAGTGTTTTGCAGAGCGATATAAGCAAATTGGAAGGGTTGGAGTGTCCTGTAAAATATATTTTCCGCCAAGTAACGCACACAATTTTTTTACGACCAATTTATCTACATAATTTATCAGAAAATCTAAATTTATAGCCTTAAAAGTCAAACTCGCAACTTCTCGAAAATTTCTGACATATCATTATTTGTATTAACACAATGACAAAACACGTCCGTAGCAACGGCAGGGCTTTGGTCATGGCACACCGTTTCCACGGTTGTACAATATTAAACTTACACAGGGACTAAAAAAAGCAAAATAAGGACCGAAAAATACTCTTTTCGGGTCTTTTTGCTTTACCGGTCTCTTATGGGAACTTTCCGAGTTTGACCGGCAGAACGTTACTCAAAAAATTGAACAGAAAGTGCATACTTTCTGTCACTCAAAAAATAAACTATAAACAGCTATTCAAAAAAAAAGTCACTTAAAATAACCTATCAATTATTTAAACCTGAAAAAAAAAATACTTTTTCTACGACCAATTAAAAGTAACAACTTTCGTCATACCTTGCCCTAGCAGAAAACGTAACTTTCGTCTCTAGTGAGAGAAAATCCCATAACGTTAACTTTCGTCTCTAGTGACGAAAGTAAGTTGTTCTAATTTCGCCTGTATATCGCCAATTAAATGAGATTTAACTGGTTTAATCTTATAAAACATCATGAAAAATGGTGGTATCCTACAAAAACATGTATATTTTGCCTGTCCGGGCCTCAGAAAAGTGAATCAAAGTGTTGAAATTTGATCAAACTGCACTCATTGACATGCCGAGGTGTCATGTTGACGCGCCTTAATTTTTGTAAGAAATACTCTATAGAGATTGTTTTTAAAGTTAATGAAGACTTAATGTTAGCATGGTCGAAGAAAAAGTATAGTGTTTTACTCGTAAAAAAGCATTTTCTATCGCTCGAGAACATTACCGAACTCGGCTTCGCCTCGGTTGGTAAACTGTTCTCTTGCGAGAGAAAATGCTATTTTCGTCACTCGTTAAACAATATACTATTTTTTTACGATCGACCAGAGAGTACGCACTTTCTGTTCATGTTTTTGACCTGAAAGTAATGTTTTACCGGTCAAGATCGGAAAGTTTCCATAAGGGACCTGTATAGCAAAAAGAGGGACCGGAAAAAAGTATTTTCATTTCTCTGGTCCCTCTTTTGCTTTTCCTGTCTCTGCGTAAGATTTAATATTGTGAAACTGTGGAAACGGTGTGCCATGACGAAAGCATTGTTTTTGTTGCTACGGAAACGTGTTTTGCCTTTGTGTTAATACAAATAATGATTTCAGAAGTCGCAATTTTGACTTTTAAAGCTACATATAAATTTAGATTTTTTTATAAATTCTGAAGAATTGGTCGTACAAAAATTTTGTATGTCACTCGACCGAAACTATGTTTTCCAGGACTCTAGAAGCTTCCATGACTCGCCAATTTGCTTGTCTCGCCATCCAAAACGCACTACTTTCAGGTCTTGTAACGTAAATAACTATTTTGGCATCATGCATTCGGCCTGCAATTTAAACTTTGTTTAGACTTAGCTTAACAAACATTTTTACTTTTTTGTAGATTATTTTTTGTTAACGTTTGGAATTATCTATATTAATTATATTATTTATTGAGTATAGCCTACTTATAGTAGTTGTAGGATACAGAGTAATAAAAATTAAAAATGTTTAAAAATCTTTGTCTTTACCGATTTTAGAGATTGTAAGATTTTTTATAAGAAATAAAGGTTCTGAATCAGTTTTAAAACCGATCTGTGAACTTGGATCCTTGATTTATATTTCTTTTGCAAGACTAGCAAGAGTCTTGTGGCAAGACCAAGACCAAGACCAATACTCTCCATGCAAGAACAAGAAAGACCAAGACCATGTCTCATTTCGCAAGACCAAGAACAAGACTCTCCATGCAAGAACAAAACCAAGACCAAGACCACCTTAGTCTTCATCTTGTTTTGCTCATCACTATTGCTCTGTACCTCGCTGGTTATCGGAACCAAAACGAAGTGAAAAGGAGTATAGATGGTTATCAATTTGTCGATCAACCCATCTGCATACCAGTTTCGGGGTCTACCCCTCATCAGTACAGCTTTGGCTGGTCGACACATTGGAAACCACGATTCAGCGGTTTAAAACCGAAAATGTACCGAGTACCGGTGAGATGTTGTACAGAGCAGAAGCAGGCGACATCCACCAGCGTATTTTAGATCAAATACTGCCTGGCAGATGGCTCTCAGTTCGAGAAGCAGCCCATATTTGCTCTGTACCTCGCTGGTACAGAGGCTAGGTGTTTCAATATGTAGAAATTGTAGCTGGATTAGGATGGGTTCTGGTGCTGCAGTGAATAAACTTAAACTATTTTCCTCTTTCGTTTCAGTCTCTAGTTCTCCCATGCTACTCTAGTTACTCTAAAACTGTAAAATTAATAATTTTCTCAAAAATTGCACCTACTTCTTGCCTAGTTTAAGTCAGAGGAGGAAAGTTTAAGTCAGAGTTTAAGTCAGAGGAGGAATCAGTTTTGTCGTTTACCTAGATTATTAGAAGCTGATTTTCTTGCCAGTTGGATACTATTTACTTCCCATGCCACACATTAACAATTTGCTCAGTGTGAATAATACACTTGACGGTACATAATTCCGAAGTGATCGGGCCTAAGGCTTCTTTCCAGGTCTTCCCAGTTAGGCCTTCCTTCCGGGTAACCAAACAGAAGTGAATACTTTATGCTAGATATTCGAATTAGCAGGACTTATATAGAAACACGCGGACTTGAAAAGAGCAAAAAATTAGACAACGTCCAATTTTTAAAAAGTGATTGCTGGTGGCCGATTTGACACTGACATTAAGCTAATTTCATAGGTAAACAGATTCCTTGAAGACGATTGGTTGAATGTTGTCAAAAATCAATCAGATTTTGATTTCGCACCTTGTTATGGAAATGGTTATGGACTCGGCTTAAAGAAGCAGGGTGGCAAACAACAGCTAACAATTCAGAAGTGCCAATCTAATGGAAAAATATCATCGCCGCCTGCGCAAGTAAAGTTACGACCTATAGATTTAAGCAGCATTGAAGTTCTCATAGACACGACCGTCTGACCAACCACCAAATCCTTAGTTTGTTTTGTAACTATCCAAATATAAGGTTGGCCCCTAAGAAT
Organism: Taphrorychus bicolor; assembly: GCA_951812265.1. NCBI lineage: Eukaryota > Metazoa > Arthropoda > Insecta > Coleoptera > Curculionidae > Taphrorychus > Taphrorychus bicolor. The sequence continues at coordinate 33,495,435 of OX638297.1, forward strand.
CGATTGCGTGTAGCAGGTCTTAACAACAATCTCAAGATAGGGAGGAGCAGGGAATGGTTCCCACCTTCTTCAAAACCAACTAGCCTTATACAAAAGTGATTGTCGACTTTCCAAAGCAAGTAGTGCATTTGCCCAATATTCCATTGACACAGGACATTTTATTTTCATGGAATCCAACCCAATCAATAAATGCATTGACACTGAAGATCTAAAAATATTTACTCCAACCTCATCAAGAACTATGCACACAGAAGAACACACAATAGCGACTATAGAGCCAACAATTACTCTCGTGATGTCTCCTGGATCCTTTTGAAGCTTCTGCATGTCCTGGATCTCTAGCAACTCTTTTCTCACATCCTCTGATGTCCTGGTACTTATGGGTGGAGATCATTGTCGCATATTTTTAGAGATTTTGAAGTGTTTGAACACATCAGTTATTATTTAAAGTCAATTCTCATGATATCATTTTTAACATATACATTGCCCCCAAATGTACACAAACCAAATAATTTTAATTTTAATATTTTATGTAACAATTTTTATCAGTGTTCGCCTTCTTGTGTTTTGATGTTTTATGTGATTTTAAATATTTTAATTCAATATAAAGTCCTCTGATGCAGACCTTCTGGCGATGAACATTTGGTAGATGAATATTTGGTAGATGAACATTGCAGTAAGCACATCTCATTTATAGTTGAAGATCCAATTTGTGGCCTGCTATTTATAACCATTGTAGCCCTGAAGAAGTCAATAAATATTGGCGAAAGCTTGGTTTAGCTAAAAAGTTTTCTTCCTAACGCCCTCACTGACTATACAAATAAATTAATTTTCTTTCTTAAAAATATATCAGCAGCCATACCATCACAATCCATTAACTGTTATTTATTGAAAAACAGATCTAGTGGCATTGATGTCCCCAAGAAAAACTCCACAGTTTTACTCTCCCCAATCTGTCATTGATCCCACAAAAAAATCCTTAGTTCTTATATAGAGGTTCAATAAAATAGTATGTCATTAAATTGGCTGAGAATTTTTGGTAAGTGGAAAAAACATAAAAGGGAGGATTAGATGGTACTTTTATTACATTATTTTTTCTCAACAACTCATCCAATGTGATTAGGTAAGGTAATAGTGTTTTTTTACTGAAAACTCATAAAGATGTTTCAAATTGTAACTGTTTTTCTAATTGTCATGAAGGCAAAGCTTAAACACAGTTCAATTTACAGTTTACAGACAGTGTAAGTCAATTTTCTTATGTACAGATACAAAACCAAGAAATAACCTTTAGGTATGGTATAATTAATTTGCACAGCTGTAACTAACCTTGACAGTTATGTATTTAGTCCTTGCACACCATGAGTAAGCAGTCTTTATCCTTATTGAATGATAAAATAATTAAGTAATACATTTATATTATTTTAATGAAATAAATATAAATTTACTTGTCAATGATGTATATTTTGGATGATCTAAATGTGTTGAAAGTTCTACATATGTTATCACTCTAGGTAATTTTAATATTGTGGATAAGAATAGGCTGGGGAATTGATGGATAGACAGGTTTATGATATATTTATAGATTATGTTTCTATTGATATTTCTAAAAAGTTTGGACTATAAATTGTGGTTCATTACCTTCAATCTAACTTATAGCTTGTTGTAGTACAACCTGACAGTTAATCCTAATTGAAGGTTTTCTTCACAGAGTATTATTTTATTTAAACATTGTTTCAAATTGTAAAAATTGCCAGACAATCACTAATATACTTGATCCCTTTTATTACTAGTAGCAATTATTAAGCATCAAGATGCATTTCATAATAATTTTTTTATTTCATGGCATTTAAAATGAAAGGAAAAGGTGTTTCAGATGAAAAAATAATATTTTTCCTTCAGAATCGAGAAACCGCTGAAGCTAATCTAAATATGCCTTTTTCCAAGAAAATCCTACCACCTACCCTTACTCTCTTGACCAAGGTATTTAACAAATTTCAATAATTAGGTTCTTACCTTCGTCAATCAAAGCAATAGTTCCTAATATCTTGACTTGCAGGATCTCCCCTCGTTTGGCCACTCTATAGCCAATTTCAATTACATCAATGGGATCATTATCTCCTTTGCAGCCTGTGCCATCGTCCAAATGCTCAGGGTTCTCCCAGGTTTGAGGCAGGGCCCCATAATTCCAGATATACCCATGATGGGGAAAGCAATTTGCCACAAAACGAGGCTTGCCCTTTTTCACATCTTGTTTAATTGGGTTTAACACTTCCTTCATAGTGATCTATTTTGAAAAATTTTACTTTAATTTTGAAAAGTTGCTAATGAGCATTAATACCTCCATTTTCGCATTGCTCCATCTGGGAATTTCCACAACCATGTTGAAGATCCTTTTCTCAGAATCAACAACCAGGGGGATGTCGTGTAATGGTGATATGGGCCCATTCTCGTTTTCTGCAAATGACAAGGGAGATCAGGGTCAAAATAGTGTTATCAAGCAATCATTGAATAGCTAAAGTGGTTAAAGACTGGGCGAAGTTCAAGATGTCGTGATAACAAAGGCGGGTCAGTGGGTCAAGTGGCAACTTACGTATGTAAACTCTGTACTCGGTGCCGTATTGGGAGCCCCGTTCTACGACCGAATAGGACATATTCGAATAGTTTTTCAAAAAAGCACTAACACCCGGAACTGATAACTGGCACCGGTTAAATGACACTTTTTTGCGCAAACAACCGATTAACACGTGTGAAACTCGGCGGACCAGCATTTTCGCCATCTAGCGACCGCCGATGCATTTCAGTTAACTGTCAATTGATTAATTAGTAGTGGGAAAGATGCTAGAGGGCGCCAGACTTACATGCGAAAGGGAAATAGTCAAATTGGTCAAATCAAAGTCAAAATAAATAAAATAAGCAGTGAATCAAGCGGCGAATTCCAAAATTCAGCGGGTCATCTACCGGTTAAGCTGGTCATGTGATAGCCATCTGGCAATTTAATGGATTAAGCAGGTGACTGATCTACCCGGTAGATGATCTGGACGCTTATTCTATAGGAAAGAGTGAAAGTGAAAGTGAAATTTGCTGGCCAATGGAATTCGTCAACAGAATTTTTTGACGATTTAGATTGAAGATGGAAAGCGGCTCTTCTTGCCATGGGAGTAGCTCGGAGCAATTCCGAAGCGTGAAGTTTGTTTTTCTAGCTTTCCAGCACCTTGGTACTTCATGCACTTGAGGCGCTCCAATTTTCCGCCCTCCTTGCCCTCGAGTACCTACCGATATTTTGTGTTTGAAGTACTTACTATGAAAAGCTGTTCCAGCTCGAGTCTTTAAAATCACGCTCAAATCCTTTATTACAGCTGGAAAGCGGCTGTTGTATGTTTTTATAATTACGTAGGGGCAATTCCAAAACTCACCGGGTCATCTACCGGTTAAGCTGATCATGTGATGGCCATCTAGCAATTCAATGGCTTTGGCAGGTGACTGACCTACCCGGTAGATGACCTGATTAGCTTTGAAATTTGCCCTCTGTTTCTTTAAATAATTCCTTTTTAATCAAACTCTGCATATGGACGGGTACCTTTCGGCCTCAAATTTATACTCAAACTCAAATAATATGTCCACGAGATAAATCTCCCACGCGATTTAGACTGAAAGTCCGTTTCGTAAGTTTTGTAGCTGTTTCCGCGCTACTGATTATACGAAAACCGATATAACCGCAATTTGTGTTATCTTTTAGTTTGGTCAGGTTTAATTATTGTAACGTAACCATTAATTCGCCCATCCGAAATTCCTCGTATCAATAGCAAACTCTATAACAATCGTTAATATGAAATAAGCGAAAGTGCCAGGCCTTTGTTAATTGTTCAGTTTTAATTGGCATTATTACTGTTAAGCCCAAAAGAAAGCAACACGAAAACAGAGCGGTAATTTATTAGTTGTACAACATCCAGTATTTTTATCAATTTCTGATGCCTAAGAACATGTTTACGTCATTAGGATATCACCGAGGAGACCGTCGATAAAATAACGAAGCATCCGCATTCTTTACCCAATATCAATATTCCTTTCTGATGTTCAAGAAAACACATTTTCACCAAAGGGCTTTCAGCGTGAGATTAGATTGGGGCTTAAGCCACCTCAAATTGCTTCTCTATGCTCTCATTTTTGCCTTTTTCCTAACTCGGCACTGCACCCACTTATCTGTTTTCGTGGCGATTTTCCCGGAAAAACTTTCGAAGCGTAGATATTCAGTTTATGATTTCGGTATAGGTATGTGATTTGAAATTTTTCCACTTCACTTTTTTTTCTCTAACACACTTTATGAGTTCCAGATGTTCATTAGATAAACTGATCAAGTTAGCTATTAATTTCTGACAGAAAAAGCACCTTTGTTATTCCATTCGACATTTCACAGCCAACTTGGTAACTTTTTTTAGTAAATCCCATTAATTGCATGCGTCTTGAAGTTGTTTCTTTTTGCGCCAGTCTGGTAGGTATCCGTTGTCTTTTTATTAGCAAATAAAGATTTTTTTTCAAGCGGACTAAAAGAACGTCATTTGTTGTTTTCATACGCACACCTAAAGTGAGTTTTCAGGTCCTGAGACCAAAAAAGTAGCAAAAAAGTCGTAGGCAGTAAAAGTAAAGTCAAAAGTCACCGCTACTGTCATGGTGGCGCATATACAATAGTAGATTATGTCACTAGGAGTAAAAATGGGTCTTTTCGTGCTGAGGGCGAAGCACAAAAAGACCTTTTACTCCGAGTAACATATACTATTTTTTTTTCAAGCATGCAGGAAATAAGAAGTTTATTTCAGAGTGATTCAGTTTTGGCAATTTTCTCTCATCCTCTTTAAGTGGGCCTAATAACTTACCCAATTAGTGGTGTATATTATTTGTAAAATAAATAGAATGTGTTAGAACGGTGGTTTTCAATATTCAAAGGTTTTAATTTTTAATGGTATTAAATTATAACCAATGGTTACGGTAAACTACAAATTAGTAGCATTATTATAATTATTATAATACTAAGTTAATAAACATCACATTGACAGATAAATATGATGACGCGCATGACATTTAACAGACGAATTTCAGAATTCGAGAACCTGTGCGATTTCGATTAATAACGGTTTCGGGTGGTGCACTCGAGCGCTCTGAAAGTATTCCTATCCTCTGTTTTTTCAATAAGAATGTAAAGATGGCAATACACTCGGATCGGTCTATCTGGTGTCATCTAGTGTTCAAATAATTTTGGTAAATGAAATTCGTTTATAATGCGCCACCATGACAGTAGCAGTGACTTTTGACTTTACTTTTACTGCCTAGGACTTTATTGCTAATTTTTTTGCTCTCAGGATTAGAAAGCCCACTTTAGGTGTGTGTATGGAGAAAACAAATGAAGTACTTTTAGTCCGCTTGAAAAAAATCTTTGTTTTGCTAACATAAAATGACAAATGATGCGAATGACAACACGGAACCATAGGCAATTTCAGATGGCATCGATCGCGTTTAGTACCGCAATCTAATAGTTTAACTTCATGCTTGTCAAACATTATTATGAGCAGAAGTTGGAAAAATATACCAATTTGGGCTACTAAAAACTAAAACTATAATAATTACTCACGAGTCGAAATCCGCGAAATCAACTAAGAATTTGCGGAATAACCACTTTAGGTGTGCGTATGGAGAAAACAAATGACGTACTTTTAGTCCGCTTGAAAAAATAGTAGATTATGTCACTAGGAGTAAAAGTGGGTCTTTTCGTGCTGAGCCCAGAGATTGACGGCCGAATCGAAGCTGAGGCCTGCAACTGGGCGAAGCACAAAAAGACCTTTTACTCCGAGTAACATATACTATTTTTTTTTCAAGCATGCAGGAAAGTCTATTTCAGAGTGATTCAATTTTGCAATGTTCTCTCATCCTCTTTAAGCGGGTCTAGGTACTTACCCAATTTGTGGTGTGTATAAATAGAATGTGTTAGAACGGTGGTTTTCAATGTTCAATGGTTTTAATGGTATTAAATAATAACCAATGGTTTAAGTGGTTTAGGTAAATTATGGTAAACTAAAAATGTGTAGCATTATTATTAATATTAAATTAATAAAAATGACATTGACAGATAAATATGATGAGGCGTATGACAACCAACACCATTTAACAGAATTCGAGAACTTATGCGATTTCGACTAAAAACGGTTTCGGGCGGTGCTCTAGAACGCTCTGAGAGTATTCCTATCCTTTGTTTTTTCAACAAGAATGTAAAGATGGCAATAAGATGGTTTATATATGCGCCACCATGACAGTAGCGGTGACTTTTGACTTTACTTTTACTGCCTAGGACTTTTTTACTACTTTTTTGGTCTCAGGAGTAGAAAGCCCACTTTAGGTGTGCGTATCGAGAAAACAAATGACGTACTTTTAGTCCGCTTGAAAAAAAAAGGTTTTTTTATGCTTCGCCCAGTTGCAGGCCTCAGCTTCGCTTCGGCCTTCAATCTCTGGGCTTAGCACGAAAAGACCCACTTTTACTCCTAGTGACATAATCTACTACTTTCTATTTATTCACCCATATAAAAAAGCGAAGGTTAATCTACTGAGTATTTCTTAAATACGGTTGGTAACTTCCGGACCGTATACTGCTTATAAAATAAAGCTAACTTTTCTATAAAAACTATGTCTCATGAATGCTTCGTTACGGATGTCAAACGTTGCGGAATACAGGGTGTCAAAATTTCACTAAAATCTTGTGGCAGAAGTGGACAGAAACGTTGCCTGTTTTATGCTAGAATTAGTGACCTTAACTTAACCAGTGACGAACGGACTGGCTAATCGCTGGAAAAAAGAAGTCGGCCATTTTTAAGGTTCCTATGACGTAATGTCGTCGTCAACAAGCGTCACCACAGTTTAAAGCCTGATCGGATATTGATTGTAGGTTGTTTTCGTTAAGTTAGAAATTAAATTTTAGAAAACCTTCTAGCTAGGTCAGTTAATGGCTAGGAGCCCTAGCGCTCTAGTTAGAAGATGGATATGAGTTAGATATTATATATGAAGTCATAAAATTAATGACAAGGACAATTGTTTTGCAATAGTTTGACGTAAGGCGTCATGAGGTCACCGAGGCATCATGACGCCTCATTTTAAGGTTCCCACTGCTAAAAAGGGGGGGGGGGGCAAAACTGTAAAACACGGGGGTCTCTAAATGTAATATACTAGCTCGTTGGTTGGAACCTTCAATTGTTTTCAATGCAATTTCCAACATGGCGGTGTCTGCATGCAATTTTATGCAGTGTATAATGAAAAAACAAAAGACGCAGCGTGAATAATGAAAATTATTCACATAGCTCTTGATGCGATGGTGAATGCGCAGTAGATAAACGCCTGGACACTGTGTCCGAACTCTCGTGATTCAAATAATAAATTTGAAATCAAGAAAATCTAAATAAATTTAAAATCAAGAAATAAATTTTTTGCATGCGCATGACGCATATTGACATCATTTGAATACGGAAATTGACTGGGCTTTCTTGAACTAGAAGTCACTGGAACTTTCGTGGAAAACGAGCAGCTCTCAAGGGAATAAATAAGTAACAAATAATTTAAATGGTCAGACGGACTAAAGGACCAAGAAAAGCGTCATATATAAAATTAACACTAGAAAAAGACAGCACTTGCAGGGCAAAGGAAATGGTCAAATGTGGTTCAATAACATTAGTTAAAAACTGAGAAAAATGGTCAAAAATCATCAGAAGCAGATGGCGGCGGCGTTTAAAAAATGGGTAAAAAATAATGGGGGGGGGGGGTACCTATGGGTAAAAAATGACGGGACTTAATGGAAAAAAGAGCGAGAAAACAAGTTAGACATAGATAGATCGAAAAAGGCAATTCTCCCTGGAAAAATCAGTAAAGAATTGGCAAACATAAACCATCATTTATAGGCAGCTTTCATGGGAAAAAAACTAGTAAAAAAACTATTACAATGGTCAAAAATTATGACAAAAAAAAACAAAAATTTTAGATATAAGCAGAAAATAATAATAAAATAAAATATAAGTAGTAAGAAAAAATTAATAACTAGAAATAAGTAAACAAACATCATGATTGCTTTGTCGTTGGAAGTTGCAAGGTTTCCAAATTATTTTAGTGTAGATTACTGTAATAAACTGTAGAACTTCCCTGGAAAAACAGTTAAAAATTGGCAAAAAAAGTCACAGTTACAGGCAGCTTTTATGGGAAATATGAGTACAAAACTATTACAACGGTTAAAAATTATGGAAATAAGAACAAGGAAAAAAAAATGAAAGAAATTAATGTAAGATGAAAAATATAAAAAGTACAAAAAAATAAATAAAGAAAAAGAAGTAAACAAACATTTTTTGTTGTTGGAAGTTGCATTATTTTCGAAGTATTAATTATTGTTATGCAGATTACTATAATAACTTTAGTCCAACTCTTGACCCGATGGTGAATGCGACGTGCTAAGCGCTTGGCTATACTGTGCCCGAATTCTAGAATAGTCAATTTTATTAATTATATATATGTATATAAATATGAATATCTGCATGAATATGCGACATCATTCAAACCTGGCAATTGACTAACCAGAAGTGGAATTGACTGAAACTTTCGTAGAAAACAAGCAGATTTTAAATGGAAAAAATAAGTACCAAATAGTATAAATGGTCAGACTGAACAAAGAATTGAAACAAAAAGACAATGAGGGCAAAGTGGGGCAAAGTAAATAGTCAAACGAGGTTCAATAAAATGGTTAAAAAGTGAGAAGAATGCTTAAAATGATAAAAAATAAGAAGAAAAAAAGCCACAAACAACACATCAGAAGCAGGCAGCGCTTAAAAACTGTTTAAAGTGCGAGTTAGACATAGATACATGAATAACGGCAACTGTCACTAGAAAAAAATCAACAAATATAAACACATTAGTTACATGCAGCTGTAATAAGAAAAAAATGAGTAAAAAAACGATTTCAATGGTCAAAAATTGTGGAAATAAGAACGAAGAAAAAAAAACATTTATATACAATAGTATGCAATAAATAAATATAAACAAAACGAGCAAAAAATAATAATAAAATAAAATATAGGTACTAAAAAATAAATTACGATAAAGAAGCAAACAAGCATCCTTATTACTTTGTCCTTCGCATTTGCATGAAGCTCTTGACCTGATGGTGAATGCGCCTTCACTAGTTCGAATAGTAAATTTTCGTATTCGAATGACGTCAAAACAGAAAAATATCTGACATATGATAATTTGATAATCTGAGATAAAATGGGATTCTGGCACATTTTTTTATTGTGTCATTCGATTCATTTTGCCCTTAAACACCTAACTACAAATTTTTAATTTTTTAAAATAAGTCATTACCGAAAAAATGCCATAAAAATAACGAAGGAATTTAAATTCCCGCCAAAACGCCTCTGACGAAATCGGTGAGTTGTGACGTAGAAACTCACCCCCCGGGCGATGTTACCAAAATATCGTTTTAAATTTAACTGTTATAGCGTATTCCAATGGTAAAATTAGTGCTGCACCAGAGCAAATATTGCACACTATTGGTGAAGTTAGTGCAAGTTCCATTGGGAAACAAGTGCCGCACTTTTTGCACTTAGTGCAGCCAGTTCCGCACCAGGTCGGGTAGGTGGTGCGGCACGGATTTTATGGATTTTGGGGGTGAGGGGGACCACAAAACTATAATTTTATATTTTTCTATTAAGTAACTTTAATAAAATAAACAGGATCGTCAATCTCTCAAACAAAAAAGTTTTTGCTCAAAATTAATATTCTTTGTGAAAAATGTTATTGATCATTATAATTACGATCAGGTAAATATTTAGTGAGTTTAGATAATACTTTTCCTGAATTATAATATCCTTATTTCAGTTTCAACTTGATCCTTTATTTTAAATTTTATTGCAAAATCACCCATTTTTCTTTAATTGTGGAATGCTTTAGAACGTTCAAACTAAAGAAAACAGGCACGGCTTTAATTTTTGCATAGTTAATATTAAGAATTTTCCCGCCAAAGATATTCAAGGTCATAAAATCGGTATCCATTGACTTTGCGCTTTTACTGCACTGACAACGAGTGAGTGCAGCCCTCGTATGATTCTAGTGCAGCACTAATTTTACCAGTGGAATACGCTATTAGAGGTTTAAAAAATGTACTGGCTTTAACGTTTGTCAATTAAAAATTGTACAACAAACGCGTGTATGTTTGCCTTTGTTTAAAGCGCTATACATATAAGGAAGCAGAAAGAGAAAGATAGTGCGTTAGTGAAGAGTAATAAGAGTAATAAAATTATTTTATTATCAGTTGTTAGTTTCCTTTCCGCTTAAAATTAAAAGTTTAAGACTTTAATTAATAATCTAGACTTTTTTGAGTTTCTAGAACTTAAGTTTTGCTGAGTTTTGCCATTAGGTTAACTTCTAGTTTTTGCTTGGTTTGTAAACCATTGCTTGTCGTTTGAGAGTTTGCTATGAGCAAAAACGCAAAAAGATGCCTTGTGCAAAGCTGCAAAACAAGGAATTTATCTTCTTACCTACCGATAAACGGGTCAGGTTTGCATGGCTTGAAGCTATCGACAGGGATCCTAGTAGGTACTATTTCCATGAAAAGTAGTTTATATATTTGCGAGAATCATTTTGATATAACTATGATTAAATTATATGCTGTAAAAGGTTTATAAGACGTTTATTCCTATCTTACTTACACAAAAAAATGGAATTAATACCACAGCGTTTATTCTTGCAGTTGAGGCATTCTAACAGTGTCAAGGCAGAGAGCAATGTTGCCAGTTATAAAGCACAGATTTGTTTCTGGTTGGATGATTGCCGACGAGAACAGTAACGCTAGCGGTCGTCTATCTCTCTCGCACTTATTACAAATGAGGGTAAAAATTGAAACAAAAGCTTACTGCGTGTACTCTGAGCGTGTTCGTAAACCTGAACAACTTCAACTGCTATAAGTTTATTAAAATTCAGTAATTACACTGCACTATCGTATGATTTGTTTCAGATTTATCTCTTTGCTTTCTGAATTTGAAGTTTGGTAAACTCTTTGTCATTTCAGTAATCAAAAAGAAATTGTACAATAACATTACAATTAGCAGATGGTACTCTTGGCTTCCACGCCGTTAGCCCATAAATCTGGCAATATGTTGTTGTGTGTGACCAATCAAAATCGTTTTTAATTACCTCTTTAATTTCAAAGTTTTTCGAATTTTTATTTTCAATTTTCTACCTCATTGTTGCGTTTTGGCGATCCAAATTTTGTATATGGCTTCTTCTAATTGAGGACAACCGAGATATACAGTTATATTTTTTATCAAAAATCTGTGCAAGAACCCCATTATAATTTTTTTTAATACTTTGTATTTCCGTGAGAAAGCATTTTACTTTATGTATATCGACTGTACTTAGGAAACACTCTGTATGTGTAAGTATACTTTTTAAGAGAAAAACAATGTTCTATCGATGATAGAAAATGTAACAGCTCTAAAGGGGCTTTCGAAGGTTTGGGGCTACTAAATGTTTCAACGCTACGATCCCATCCTTACGCCCTAAACAAGTGGAAGGTTAATTAAGAATTAATAGTGTCCAACGCCTCATCAGTCCTTCTTGCAAAAAAAATAAGTGCTATACTATGCAAGTCCACGCCTTTGGCTTTGTTTAACTTTTAGTCACACTTTTTGTTCACACTGCATGGATATGACACTCGTCTGGAAAGGCGAAGCCTTTCTAATTTCCGTACGAGGTATTGACTATGCCGCGATAAGAACTTAATGCCCCCTTTGTAAACATCGATCAGTTCAATGCATTTTCCGCTTAAGGGCCATTGGACCTCAGTCAACGGCCCCGCTTAAAAAAAAATCAATGCACTCAGCGGTTGTTCATGCGAAAGTAATTTGCAGTTTTAACACTTAACGAGTGATGATTGATTGGTTTTGCAAATAAAAAAAAACAACAACAAAGGAGCGCAGTGGAGGCAAAAATAAGGTCCGCGTCTGGTCAAACAATCAACAAGTAGGGCCGAAGAAGTAAAGTCGGAAAGCGTGCAGCTGGCTGCGTAGCTGGCGTAGTTCGGCCATCCGCAGCAACAAGTGTCATCAATTCGAAATTCCGACGTGAGCCGTAAGCTTCAAGCGCTCACGACAAAGTTATCACAGCCAGTGACATCGGAACTTCATCGGAAGTAAGTTCACGATCCAAACGAGCGCTTTGGATTAGTTGGTCAGAAGTGAATCATCGTGGAGCTGCTCTCGAGAATTTAAAGGTACTTTTTTTGCTTTTTTTTTTAATTATTTAATTTTGTTAGAACAAAATATTTATATTAAAAAAAATAGTTTAAAACAACTTAAAAAAAAGTATTAAATGTTGTACTTGACTGTCATGATGGTGCGCTCTCATTTAATTAGGGACGTATCGAGTTTGTTAGAGCCAGCTAACAGGGTTATAATTTGAAACGGCATAAAGTTTTAGTGCTCTGCTAAATATCGTAAAAGACGAAATAAAATCAAATTTATATTGTGATTAAATGTTTAACTATAATAAAACTTCCTCGTTTCAAACCCGGGTCGTTTTATACTTTTCACAACCGATAATCGTATGACTTACACATTATTTAAAAAAGCCTATGGACAATTTTGAGTGCAATTTTTGTCAAAAAAAGGTTGAGAACTTGCTAGAATAAGTACATAATTTTACAGGATGTTACAAAAAGATAGGCTAACAGAGATTCACTGAAGAAAAATTATGCGTTAGTTATTGCGATTATATTTATTTAATAAGAAAAGCATTATTCAAAGAATTACTTCAATATTTGGAAAACATGTTAGTAGTTTAAAAAATCTCACATAAAAAAATAATCTAATATTTATTTATATTTAAAAAATATTTAAATAGTTTCGTCCTTCCAGAATTTTTTTGGTTTCACACTGGTGGCTTCATGGCTTCTAATCAAGATTCAAACAAAGCAGCAGTCATTTTACACATTTTTTTGTCTGTTAAAATGTAGCACCGTTTAAGAGAAACAGGAAAATTTAAACATTAAAGTTTTAAAACAAAATGAATTAAGGGAGAGAAGTTTTATAAACAAATTGCGGGCCACGCAGGCCGACTCAAAGCATATTTTTAAAGAAGCTTTGAAGTTACGAATTTCAAAACAAACAAACGAATTTAACTGCGACTTATGCTGTTTTTTGAATCCATTTATAAAAAATAATAATTAAGCTTTCGCCTTTTTCGCCCACACTCACTTTAAAAAAAAAATACTGTGTTAGTTCCAAACGAATCGTAGTATAAATTTTGTAACTTTTAAATTTAGATCTGCCGATTCGGTATTATTTACAATAATTTTGTTCAATTAAAATGAGGCACTTGTCGGATTTGGCTTGCCTCGAACTAACTTCGAGAAAAAATAAGTCCGTTGTCCATGTCCATCAATTTTTTTCTATTTTTTATGACTTTAAAACTTAAAAATTACCATTTTTTTAGAAGTAAAGGAGTTAAATTTTTCTCGAAGTGAGTTCAAGACAATCTAAATATGACAAGTGCCTCATTTCTATTAAAAAAAATATTGTAAATTATACCCAACTCTAAATCCACTTAAAATGTTGTCAGAATGGGAGTACCTCACACAACATCGAGAAAAAAGTGACTCTACTTCATTTAAAGAAAAAATAGTAATTTTCCAATTTTTATAGACATACCCAAGCAGCTTACTTTTAAGGAAGGAGTGAAAGTGAGAATCTTGACAACCTTGATTGGTCAAAAAAGTCTATTCACGAATTCCATTGGCCAGCGATTCTCACTTTCACTTTAACTCCTTCCTTAAAAATAAGCGCCCTGGGCACATAAAATACTACACACTATACTTAAAATATAAAGTCTAGTTCTCAGGTTTGTCATGTATAATTTCTATAATTTTTCAATTTTTAGCAAATTTTCACCTTTCAAGCAGTATATTATTTTTTGTTAAATAATGCGCGACAAGTAGCGTGTAGTTGAAATAATTCAACTACAAACAGGGTGTCGCACGACACATAGGGAAATTTCAAAACATGATCTCTCATTGGTCGGACCAAGTGTCGCAGCGACATAACAAAGCTCTGAGAACTAGGCTTAAGTGCAACTCCCATAGTCGCTGCTGTTGTATAGAGTGCCTGTAATGAGAGTGTAGCCATAAGGTGGTATCGTTTTTCTATTGGTGCCGCCATGGTTTTTCCAAAGTCAGAAGTCAATGGTCCGATTGACATATATGGTATATGGCATTTTGATGCATTTTCGGGTTATGGGTCTATATATCACCCTGGGAATATACCCGTCCTTTGTAACTATTTGGGGCCAATTGGGGCGATTTCCAACCTGAGCAATTTAAACTCTTCATGGTCACTTCGGAAATTCGGGAAATTTGGAATTCCGTCGGCTGTCAGTACTCAGTACGTCAACTCGATGATGGATATACGTCATCTAAAAGTGGCGGGATATTCAAAAATTACCCGTACTTAAAAGGGTTGTTGTGGGAATTTGTGAATTCTTCAACAATTCTCAATTGCTCATAATGTGTCTTGAACTAAAGCGTTTACTTATTAGTAGGAAGGAAGAATTATAGTTCATCGTTTGTCTGGAAAAAAAATTATTTAAAGGCTTTCGCCCATAAGAACAATGTTAATCTTGGAAAAAACATGGCGGACAAGTCCTTATGCCCACACTCTCATTACAGGCACTCTACTGTTGTACTGCAGCGGGTGACCCCTGGCGGTAGTTCTCCTAACTACAGTAGTATTTATCGAAATAAGCTGTAATGGATGTTTATATTTTAACTTGTCACTGTCAAAATGACTATCGAAATTTTAATTACATCGACATAAATATCGACTGCCCACGTATCGATAATAATTTAATATCGGTTGAACTTTGGAAATCAATATTTTACTGTTTTAAAGGATAGTTAAAACTGCTCATTTTTATTAAAATAATTTCATGATATTTCCAAACATAATTTGAGTTAATAATAAAAAATATACTGTGTGTACTTAGGTGTGTCTAGTGAAAAGGAAAAGAGATATAAGATGATAGGTACATACCAATTAAAAATTGAAAAACATATTGTCTTGATCTATTTTTATTTCATATTATACTTTAAACTTACTTTTAGTTGCATGTTGAGCATGGGGTAACAATTTTGTGGAAAACGCTCTTCTTGTCAGGCACCTTTTCGTTCCCGGAATCCGCTGTGAGCCTGAGAAATGCAAATCGCACTCCAAATAAGTTTTGTGTATTTGTTTGTTGGTTTTTGAATTTAACAGAGTATTTTCAACCTGCCTTTTCCATACATTAAAAAGTTCTATAGTATTCTTTGGATTCGCAAAAAAATGATGTTTTTTGGAAAAAAAATGACCACATCCCGAAACAACACATTTTTTATACCGCTCTCTAAAAGCCTCCATGTCGCGTCTTCAGCAATTAAATAAATGCGATTACAAAAATCGAATGAATATTTTAATTTTCAATACATACATACATTTTACTTTCAATACATATATTTTTTTGGATATTTTCCGATGATAAGCTTAAAAATTAAACTTTTTATTATGCGTCTTTTTGAATAGGTTTTCAAAATGGCGCCGCTGAAGAAAATGGAGAGCGGGACTAATAGCCCATTCGTTTGCATTCCTAGAATGACAAGTGATAAGACAGGAAAAAAATGGACGCTGTATATTATTCGTCCTTATTACATATTGCACTTATAGCAATGGGTCAAACAGACATGGAGAATTCTAAGCAGCCATCTTTTACTCTTATATAAGAAGGCGCTTAGGTGGCGCAATCTATTAATAGGACGGTTAACGTATGAATTCGAGTTTTTGCTTTAGCGCAAGAAATGGTAGTTCGCCTAACTATAAACATATATTGCTGGTTGCCTAGAACAGTGACCCAGCATTTGCTATATTAGTTACCCTTATATTTTAAATATTATGTGACGGGTTGGATACAGATCCTCAACTCAACTTTTTTTGTTTAAAATGCTCAGTGGTCAGGTCAGTTTAGGCCTACGTCACACTTACTTCTAAATAAAAAATAGAAAAGTTCTAATTTTTTAAAGATAAATTGATTGGGTACTCATTTTCAACAAATTTTTTCACTTAAAGAGATGCAGTTGTCAGATTTAGCTTGCCTCGAGCTCACTTCAAGAAAAAATTAACTCTGTTATTTCTATAAAAAAGGAATTTCTTAAAAAAACAATCGGATGATTCATCGGATGAGGTCTCATTTCAACTAATTTTCTCTCTTAAAACTACTTAAAACGAACAGTTATCAGATTGGGAGTACCTCACACTCACTTCGATAAAAAGGTGATTCTGTTACATCTAAGGAAAAAATAGTAATTTTACTGAGACTACTAAGGACACTTTTTAAAAAGAAAGTCTTCTTTTGGGACTAAATTCACTGTTAATATGTTTGTTTCATTCAAAAGGAATTGAAATTGCTTTTTCCGATCAACAACAACAAATCAATATCACCAACATTTTTTCGAAGGGTTATTCCGCTTTTTTCTCAATTTCCAACTTTGACCACCTGTAACATTAGAACGAGTGGACCAATCCGAGTAAATCCAACGGTTTCTTGTTCTTTTTTGATATCCTCTTTCACTTCTCGTCAAAGAAAGTCCTGTAGGTTTAGCAGTTTGGAAAATAGACCCCTTCGTGCTTTGGAGGCATTTAGAATAAACTCCACTTATTTCTTGCTTTTTCTTATCCTTAAATTCATTTTGAAAAAGAAAATTAACCCTGTTACTTCTAAAAAAAAAATAGAAATTATTGAAGTGTTAAAGTCATATCCATGGATGTGGTCCCCATTTTCAACTAATTTTTTCCATTAAAAGCTTAAAATGAACAGTTGTCAGATTGGGAGTACCTTACACTCACTTCGAGAAAAAAGTAACTCTGCTACTGAAAAAATAGTAATTTTCTAATTTTCTATTTTCTACAATTTTTTTTTCATTTAAAACGACGCAAAGAGTTCCGTAGGTTTAATAGTTTAGGAGCTAAACCCTTCGGTGGTCAGTTTTACTCACTTTTAGAATGTGCCTTGGAGGCATTTCGAAAAAAGTGTACTTTTGGGACTGATTTCACTTTTATTATGTTTGTGACATTCATAGAGGATTGAAATCGCCTAATTCCAATCAAAAACAGAAAAAAAATTAAGACATTTTTTTCGAAATCGACCAAATTGTGGGTACTTCCCCTTTTTTTTTTCAATTTCCAAATTTGACCGCTTATAACTTTAGAACGAATAGGCCTATTGGAGTGAATCCAACGGTTTCTCGTTCTTTTTGATGTCCGCTTTGACCTCCCACCAAAGTCCATTAGAATCAATAGTTTGGGATATACACCCCTTCGTTGGTCGATTTTTAAGCACTTTTAGAACGTGCTCTAGACGCATTTAGAAAAAATTAACTTATGGGACTAAATTCACTCTTATGTTGTCAGGATTGGCTTGCCTCAAACTCACTTAAAAAAGTTAACTCCGTTACTTCCAAATAAAGAAAAAAGTGATTTTTTTAACCTTTAAAGTCATATGCATCGATTGGATCTTCATTTTCAAACTTATTTTCTTCATTAAAAAGTGAACAGTTGTCAGAATGGGAATACCTCACACTCATTTCGAGAAAAAAGTAACTCTGCTACTTTCTAAAGATAAAAATAGTAGTTTTCTAATTTTTAAAGATGGGCACGGTAGCCAGGAGTATTCAGCATCGGGCCAAGAGATGGTACAGTTTATTACAGTATAATTAAAAACTATTGCAATTTTCAATGACAAAGCAATCATCATGTTCGTTAGTTATTTTTTTTGGGTGCTTACATTTTATTATTATTTTTAGCTTCTTCTGCCTATATCTGAA
The DNA here is from genome assembly GCA_951812265.1 of Taphrorychus bicolor. Taxonomy (NCBI): domain Eukaryota; kingdom Metazoa; phylum Arthropoda; class Insecta; order Coleoptera; family Curculionidae; genus Taphrorychus; species Taphrorychus bicolor. The sequence continues at coordinate 33,513,352 of OX638297.1, forward strand.
GTTTTTGAGTTTTTTCTTCGTTTGACTGCCTTAATAGTTTTTAACTCAATACTTTTCCCATAAAAGCTACCTGTAACTGATTTGTTTATGTTTACCAATTTTCGACTCATTTTTTCCAATGAGAATTGCCTTTTTCGATGTATCTATATCTAACAGGTTGACCTCGCTCTTCTTTGCATTACTTTTTATCGTCTTTTACTCATATTTTAAAAGATGCCTGACTCTGATGTGTTTGTTTGTGTCTTTTTCTTCGTCATACTTTTCATCAATTCATCACTTTATTGAACCTCGTTGGACTTATTTTCTTTACCCTGCAAAGGGCTGCCTTTATCCAGTGTTAATTTTTTATTTGTCGCTTTTTCTTAGTCATTTGTTGTATCTGACTATTTAAACTATTTGTTACCTAATTTTTTCCTCTCAGAACTGCATTTTTTCGGTGCTATATCACCACTTCATCAATATTTTTATAAATGTTACCATTTTCGATATAAAACTTGAAAAATTTAAAAACGTGAACTCACAAAATTGAAAACTTTGAAATTCGCAAGAGTGATTTTTCTAACCTATCGAAGAAGAAGAAGAAGAATTAAAGCAGGGACAAAATTTCTCAGTTCAGCGGTTGTCTTTTTTTTACATTCAAGCCAATAGCAAATTTCACTTCACAATGAGTCAACTTCTGATTGGTCAGGATTTAAACAGTGGACCAATCAGGAAACTTTTATATAAAATGTTTTTATATAACATTTATATAAAAACATCGGTTGTAGAAAAAATCTTGTATGTAATTTGAGTGCAAAGTGACAATGCCGCTCTCGTGAGATAGCCGTCAAACTTCTCACTCAGAGCGGCAATACATCACTTTGCGCTCTTAATACACAAATAGCTATTGTCTATTAAGAGCGATGAGGATGTTTGGTCGCTCCATGATTAACGTTAGACGCAAAAATTGAAAGAAAACATCTAATTTATAGTACTGTAATTCAATTTAGGATCCCTTTTATATATCTGCAAATTAAATTCTACCTAAAGTTATTATAGGTATTATATATATTACTACTTACATTTGACATATGGCTTATTTTGTCAAAATTTTTTCTAAAATGGTACCTTGTTTAAAAATAAAAATTAAGCTAAAAGTGACTAACTAAATGTCAATAAATGCTTTAGTTCTTAGGGAAAATCTGGGGTACTTAAAAAAATACATAGTTGGGGAATTCTAGGAAAAAAGTTTACTAGGGAGCGTACACTGGTGACTCAACGTAGGGGCTCGAGTCAATGTTGCTAACAAGAACAAGCTATTTTAAAATATCAAATCAAATGGCTTGTTTTCGAACCACTTTAAAATGGAAAAGAAACTTGCACACAAATCATTCATACATTTTTGAGCAGTTTATTTAAATGAAAACACTTCAGAAAAAAATACTGTTATGTTCAAAACAGTTTAAAACACGTTCTTTTTTAAACGATGTTTTAAACAGTTTAAAACAGTTAAAAACAACACAAACAAAAAAAAACATGCGTTTTTGTTTTTTTTTTGAAAAAAACATGTTTTTTTGCAACCCTGCTCAAGAGCGACAAAAACACTTTTTTCGCGCTCGAATTACACACATTATTTTTTCTACAAATTATGCCATTCAAAAATGAAAATATTTTTTCCTAGGTTTGTTTGCAAAGTGATAATTTTGCACACACTTACCCTTGGTTGTTTTGCACACAATTTCATATACGGATTTTAATTAAAACCATTGTTGAAATAAACAAGACACCAGTTATTGAAATCGTAGTGACGGCTCCTTGCTATAAAATTTTGAAAAGCCGTCACTGTCAAACGCTTAAATTTATGGATGTCATTTGCTGCTCTTGCGCTACTCTTGCGCAAAGTGTCTTGTCCGCACTTAACTACTGTCCGAACTCCGCTTCGCGTCGTTCGTGCATTCGCAGTTGCGTGCTGACAAGACTCACTTTGCGCACTTGTTAGGAAATATACTATTACAGCGTTCTTAAATGCCAATGTCAAATATTTGAGTAATCAATAATAACAACTAGATACCAGTCATCACCTTCGTATTAAGGCTTGTGCGCGGCCGCAAAAACGACTTTGTTGCTCGCCGCGCGACAAAATAACACCTCACTAATTACTCGTCAAAGCACCTTTTTGTGCTTTCATTTGGAAGCGCAACATTTGATTTTACGCTTGACTGTAGCAAAAGTATTATGAGCATGACTTGTAAAAAAACTACTTATGTGTGTGTAATTGGAGTGCAGAGTGTTTTTATCACATTCGAGTAACTATCCGCGCTCCGCTTTGCGTCGCGAGTCTAACGTTTCTCATCGAGCGACAAAACGAGTGACAATTAGCTATTGTCTATTAAGAGCGCAAAGTGATATATTGCCGCTCTGAGTGAGAAGTTTGCTATCTCACGAGAGCGGCATTGTCACTTTGCACTCGAATTACACACAATATTTTTTCTACAACCGATGTTTTTTATAAATGTTTGGTAAAAACTAATAATTATTGATAACCGCAAATTTTTTTGGTCAAGAATGATCTTAAAGTCACACGCTGGCCACAAAATTGTCAAATACCCCTCAACTCATACTTTTGTGTCAAAAGTCCCAGAAATACTAAATGCTTCTTTATTATGGTTTGCGTCGCTTAACGAGCGTTTTGGTTACTTTGTCGCTCGACGAGCGGCAAACTAAAAAAACGCTCGCTCTTCGAAAAAGGGCAACTTTGCACTTTCTTTTGGAAGAGCAAATTTGCACTTTTCGCTCGGTTGTAAATTGAGAATGGAAGGTGGGCTTTTGTTCTTTCGGATGATCTCAGATTACCCGAAAAGATGAAGTATAAATTAATTCATGTGCTCTGTTTTCGGTATGTTAAGAGAAATGCAAGTGCGGTTGTAACAATAATACTATAGAGCTTGTAGTTCCACGATTTAACAAATATGTGAATTTTTCCTTATTTAAGTGTACTCGCAAATATAAAAAATAGCCATTAAAATTTTCAGAAATTTTACATTTTCAAAACAAAACAAAAACAGTATTTTTATGCCTAGCAGGATATTGTTTCAGGGTTTGAAAAATTCAGATTATACTCAGAAATATCCTACAAAATGACCTATGGATTTTTTTTCCGGATATTTCTGTGTATAATCTGATCAAATATCCCAAACTTTGAAACAATATCTTGTTCAGCATAAAAATTATTTTTTTTGTCCTAATTTAGTATTTCACTTGGTTTACGAAATTAATAATGAACAGTGAATTCATTACTATTTTGCGCGGCTCAGTATTTTTTTGCATAATCAACGATACGCCCTCAATAATTTAAAATAAGTTCCTTAAGCGACTCCCCAAAGGTACCCGTTACAACCTTAACCGCAAAGTGAAACGTGCATTTTTAATACCTAAATTTGATTACTTCCCTTACTTCATCGAATAAAAATACAGTCCCGGATATCAACGTTATTCTCTGAAGTTCTGCGCTAATCGGTTTTTCCTTAACACCGAAGGGAGAATCATGAAGGGAAAAAAGTGAGGGCGGAGAATAATTCAGACCATTTACATTTCCTAATTCGGAATTTTCAATGACGCGGTTATACGACGAGAAAATTGAGCATTGTTGATCCCAAAGGAGGTGCTTAAGAAGCAGTAAAAACACCAATTTTCTCGGGAATTGTCAAGTTAGGCCTACAATTTATGAGCCCTCAAAAAAAAAACAGAATTCAAGTCAATAATAATGCAGAAGTTGTCAACTCCCACTTGGTACACAACCAGAACGAAGTATAAATTGCCAAGAAGTAATACTATATTCATATTCCAGGTAAAAATATGGGGCTATTTCAAGGTGCTGTTTGAACAGTAATTAAATATATTGACCCTTTAAGGGAACAGCAAATAAAAATATTAATTCACGGTGGGGTAAATTATACATCGAAGGCTGGCTTCTTGTTGCGAGGGCGGCGCACTATATTCGTTTCCATGTATAAACGCATAAAGGGACACGAATTTTTAAGGCTCAAAGTATATTTTTATCGACACTGTTAGTAGAACATAATGGAGAGCAATTTATGTTCTGTACGTACAATTCATTTTTGCCGTTCTCGTTAAAATTCCTTATACCTTTTTTTTGTTGGAAAATTACGATAAAAATGTCAAAATCAGATTATTTTCAACGCCTACTTGATGTCAATAATATGTGAATGGCTTCATACGCCTCACTTATGGATTATACGAAAATTATCTATTTGAAACTCGAGAATATGGGTCCAGTGGCCAGGCGCTTGGACCCTGCGCATTCACCATCGGGTCGAGAGCTTTATTATAGTAATCTGCATAAAAAAATTAATAATTAAAAACCATCACCATCATGATGAGAAAATGCGATAAAAACGTCAAAGTCAGATTTCCAAAGCCCACTTAATGTCAATAACAAGTTGGTCAGCAGAAATCTTGAATTGGTTTGTTTATGATGTGCTTTTATTTCGATGCTACATTTTTTTGCTGTGTTGTACAAGTTTTGTGGGTTAACACCACGAGCGCGGTACGCACATGGTTTAGGAAATATCCGAACGTTCCTCTTATGTTGCCTAAACTACCGTAAAATTATGAAAAAAAAACCTATGATGCCTAAAATTAATTGAAATGTCGAAACGTCTGAAAGACTTTATTTCATATTCGCAAAGCTGACAACTTTTAAAGAATGGTAAAAAAAATGTGCTACAATTCATGAAAATATGTAAAATGGTACCACGGGTACCAATATCAAGGTTCTCATTTGTGACATATTGCTTGTCAATATGAAAAAAAAACTACAACCAAAATTGTAGGTTTCTAACTTTAATGGTTCATAAAATGTGGTATTTGCAAAATTTTGGGACACCCTTTAGAATCTAAATGAGAAATCAAGGCACCGTTTATAATTAAGTGAATAAAACTTACAAAAAATATTTTTTGGTAAACAACAATCTAAAATTAAATGTTTCAACATTATTTGGGACGCCCTATATTATCTACCCAAGAAATCAACGCTCTACTTGTCATAAAACTAATCCAATTAACGCAATAAATTCATTAATACAGATTTCCATGCTAAAATCCTAAAATTGCATATTATAACATTTTTTGGGGCACTTTACTATCTAAAACGTAAATAATATATGCCCTATTTATCATAAAACTACTAGAACTAGAATAAAATTGATTCCTATTGATTTATATGGGAAAAGTCGATATTTCTATGTTAAGCATATGGAGCTGTCAAACCGGCCCAAAAACCAAAATTTTGAGATCAAAATTGTGCATCGCGGCCTTTAACAGCTGATATCTCGTTTCGATGAAGATTTATCAGAAAATCTATAAGAAGAGCGAAGGAAGTAGAAGAGTAGAGCTACACGTAGAGCATTTTCGAAGCTCTGCCTAGAACAGTAACTGAGCACGAGTGGCCCAAAAATAAGGTACAAATTTTGCAGTTTTTTTAAAATTTTCTGAAAAACCGTAAGAGGCAGCTTCTTTCTGATTCATGTATCTGATAATCCTCAATGACCTCTTCATACATCATCTCAACCTGCATATCAAAAAACTTTACCGTTTCCAAGATAGGTCGTCAAAATTTTCGACCGAAATTCATTGTCATAGATTTTATCAAAAATAGTCTCATATGAAAAAAAGACAACAAAAATATGTAAAAAATTTGGAATTTTGGAATTTTCTGTGATTTCCTCCCCCTTCAAAATGACGCCTAAAACGTAATTTTTCCACTTTTTATGGACATTTTAATACTTAGACCTATCTAATTCCAAAACGAAACATGGTATAACGATGCTATTGACACCAATGAATAAAGCATTCACGACCACAAAATACCTACTCAATTTGTCAATCAAGGTTTTTAATTTAGTTGATGTAATGTTCGATCAAAATAAAACATTAGGTAATTTTCACACAATTTTAACAGTTTTTCACTTCCTATGAGACACAGTTAATAACAAACTATGCAAAATGGTAATAAACGTTTTGAGCAGTATTTGAGACGACTCACTTAATTGATATACCGTTGTTCTATTGTCATAAAATGGCAAATGTCACCATACCCCCATCAATGAGAAATTTAATTAATAAAATCTAGGAAGCTAAAAGCGATAGAACTGAATAATCAGCACCAATAGAAAGGTCTTCGTTGAAGCTATTTTGTCAGTCGTATACGAAAAACTGATTGTTTGGACGTGGCACATTTATAAAGCATTAATTGTAATAAAGAAGAATATCCTGATGATGGCGTACAGTAGATAAGCAAAAAGTCGAAACGTCAGATATATTTGGTTTCAGCGCCCTTTAGCAACAATCATTAAGTTGTAGCAAGAAAATGTCAATAGATTGGAAAAGTTTCCAAAATGGAACCTTTGGTACCCGCGGCAAGATTCTTGTCCGGCAAGACCTCTAGCCCTCCACCTAAAGTATCTACATACCAAATTTTAGCTTTCTCCATGGGCACCCTTCGACCAATTTTTGTGAAAATGTTTTCGAGGGCTGGGATTTTGGAAATAATCTTCCTAGAAATGTTGAAATTTTCACCTGCCATACTTTTTTTCACGCTTTTCCGCCTATTTTCCTTGGTCTAAGTGTTGAATATTCGATCTGTCAAATGAGAAATTTCCGGAGTCAAGAAGTGCTTATGCGCAGTGCAGTACGTCGCAAAAATACATGCTGTTTCCAAGACCTCCAACATTCTTTTTTTCTGATCATCTCTTTTTACTTTACGGTATCTGCGTTAAGCTTTCCACTTTATCTCTCTTGTGACACCCTTTATTGTCAAAACAACGATCCAAACACCGACGTATGCATGACGTTTCCTGATTTTCTGACTTTTCTTTTATATTATTATAATAAATAGCGTTTTCGGGAGACCGCTCTGAGAGTATTGCTATCCTTAAATTCTTATTAAGAAAGCAAAGAATGGGAATAGTCAATTTTTAACTCCGTATGTCACCGTTGGTGTCACTAATTGTGCCGGTTCCACGACAATGACAAAATATTGGGAGTTTTGTTACGACGAAAGAGACAGGCTTATATAAATACCTGGGAATAGTAGTACAATGTCTCTGCACATGCGTCAATTTCTGACACTAACAGAAACTTTGCCAAAATTTAAAACATCTCCATCTGTTGTTTCGAAATTTAATTAAGACCATTTTGCGACGTCCCAGCGAAAAAGTGGTTCCTAGGTGCCGAAAAGAAAACATTCCAAGGTATTCCCTGGGATAGAAAGCCATTCGGTTGGATGCACGGTATCGGCACAAATGGACCTCTAAGTGGCAATTTGAAATTATAAGTTTAAAATTCGTCAAAATTTTAAAGTCAGAGCTAGGACCATGATTCTTTTTGCCAGATCGAGGGCCCACATATGGTGTATCTCTCTGAATTATTTCAGATTTTTTGCTGCAAAATTGTGGAATCTACAGGGTGTAATGTGTAAAAAGTATTGAATATTAAGTCAAATCAAGTAGTTCTTCTTTCAAGTAGGTACTTGAAAAATCAAGTAGTTTGAAAAATAGTTGGGATCAGCGTTATTTTTTTTATTATTTTGTTGATACATTATATTAGTTGCTACTTACTTAGTAAACAAGTTTGAGGAAAACTGTTTGCTTAATATCTGGAAAATCACTGACTCAAGTCCTTCATACAGCTTCAGAATCGTGATATGAAGTTAACAACGTTCAGTAAGTATTGTAAAGGACTCTTTGAGAGCTTTCTCTTAATAAACTCAATTGGAACTCTTTTTCTCGTTATCAGATAATGAGCTTGTCCCTGATCATGCAATCATCATTAGAATTTTTAGATTATTTATTAATAAAAAAAATAGCACACTTGGGCTTGCCTGGTGGTGCTGCAAGACAAGACACAAAATAGATCTTACTTTTGTCTTATCTTAGAATCAAGATAAAAACTTGTCAAGACCAGACAAGACAGTGGCAGGAAAAGGATATACTTGTATCGAGTTTTGTCTTGTTTTCTAAAAAACAAAGGCTAGAATTAGGGTCAAAATCGGTAAAAAAAACCGTGTAAAAAAACCAATTAGGAATTTTTAAAAAAATTAAAGGTTACGAATAACGCCAAAATCTGTTAAAAATTACTGATATCGTTTAGAAACTCTAATTTGCTCTAATGTTTAGAAAATATAATTTGGTGTTTGTGGAGAAATTCAGGTCAGATTCGTTAAAAGAATTTACGAACAACGAAAAATGCAAATGTCGAGCAATTGAGGGTAAAATTTGGGTTAAAACATTGTCACAACACATTGTAAATGCAAGTTTTGATGATTTTGAACAAAGTCAAATTGAATAATCTCAAAACCAGTCAAATCGATTCAAATCTTCCAATTTCTAGTTTTTAGCAAGATTAATTTTTGGGGCGAAATATGTAAATGCGGACAAAATTACCTCAAAATGAAAATGTGGTGTTTTACCAAGTCAGGTTAGAATTAGAGTAAAAAGTCATTAAAAATGACTTGAAGCTTGTAAAGAAAGAAATTTTGTCAAAACCTCAGATCATGAGTAGGGAAAAATTTGGTTGAAATGGGAGTAAAAATTCCAAATTTTTTGAGAAAAATAGGGCTAGAATTACAATTAAAATTAACTCACATCCTCTAACAAATGCAAATTTTAGCAAGATTTTAGATAAACTCGTTAATAGGACAAAATGATGCAAAACTGATTCAAATCTTCTAATATACGGTTTTTGGTAAAATACAATTTTGGACTAAAATATATGAAATTTGGCTCAAAATTCAAAGTTAAAACTTTTCGAAAAAGACAAAATTGATTAAATAATTGAGTAATTGAGATAAAAATTTTAAAACCAAAATCGATTTTAAAGCCAAAAAAAAAAGTGTTTAAAAATTGAACAACGAGTTTAAAATTCGAATTTGGAATTTTTACAAAAATACAGATTAGGGTCAAGGCCAAAATCGGTTAAAAAAGATGCAAAGCGTTTAAGAACTCAAATTTGGAATTTAGAGGAGAATTCAAGTTAGCATTAGGACTAAAATCAGTTAAGAATGACTCAAAGCGTCTAAAAATGCAAACTCGAAGTTTTTTGAGGAAAGGAAATAAGAATTAGAGTTAAAATCAGTTAAAAATTACTTAAACCTTTAAAAAAAAGCAAATTTGTAGTTGCAGAAAAATGCAGGTCAGGATTAAGGTCAAAATTATTTAAAAATGACTCAAAAACCCAAGACATCTCTTGTCTTGTCACTCATATGGACGACTTGTTAAATGCAGATATGGCGCAACCATGTGGCCGAAGTAGAAAGAGCAATTAAACCTTATTTGGATTTGAAATAGAAAGGGTAACTTGGGCGAAACTTTTAAAATTACGATCCCACTAGAGACTAGATATAAGACGTAAGAATGCGACATATTTTTCTTCAGTACTGAGTGACCAATTCAGTTATGATAAAACTTCAGGTCAATTCGTTGTGTTTCAAATCGACTGATCTCAAAAATGTCAAGCTACTTGACTTGATGAATAACTAAGCACAATACAAAGCAAATTTTGCGTTAACCACAAATTCTATGAAAAAAAAAATTATTGGATATTTATTATTCCATATTTCGTTCTCCTGTGTTCGCTCTATAGGGTGTAACTTTTAATGTTTTTATTTAAGAAGTAAAATATTTCTCAAATGATGTATTGCATATTGGTTAAACACATTAAATCTAAAGAGAAGTTTATGAAAAACTAATTCTAAAATTAATTGACAGCTAATGCACATTTTGTTTCCCTCAACTTTTTGGTTCTAGCCAATGGCTTCCAATCAAGATTTAGTTAAAACACACTTTAATCCCCAAAATGGCTTTATATAGTCCCATTTTCTGCCTCTTACAAATTATTGATAAATTTACTCAATTTAGAGAAAACTTGAGGATTCTTCGTGTAAGCAAAGCTTGTGACACTATTCCAAAGATGTTTGATTACAAATGATAAAATTGACAAAACTAAATTTTCATTTTAACAAAATCATTTATATTATAAAAATTGATTCCACCTCGATCAAATCTTTTCAAAATTTACCAATAAAAATTCATTAAGATATTTCCGAACATTTCGATCGTAATGGGTCGGTGCAAGTAGATATGTATCAAGGCTTCTGGCGCAACCTCGATAATTTTTCCATGTAAATTCCCATTAGGATATTTACAGTTTGTTTTGTAGAGAAAAAATGTCTACAATTTTGTACAACTTGCATCTTTTTACCCAACTTTGTTTCTCTCGTCCTGCAGAAACCTGCTAGTTACACAAAATACTACTTTTCCCAACTGATTACATACATAACTATTCCTCACGGGTTATTGCAACTTTTAACGGCAAAACTCCAGAAAATCGGAAAAATTCGCCTTCTTGTTTTTCTATACGTAATTAAAAATTTAATTTGCCACTGCAAATGTTTCACAAATAAAAATAGCGAAAGTGTTATTTTTGCCCGACTTATCTTATTAGTCTATTACTTAAGGGTTGCCTTTAGGGTTAGGGAGTGGGCTCATTATTTTCCATTATACATTGGCATTCGAAACGCCCCCTGAATTGAGCCGGTACAGGAAAAACCGCTTCAGAAAGATATTTTTCAGCTTTTTATTTGATATAGGACGAGGCTGATTGCGTATGTCAGGAGGAGTTATTCCTTTATCTACTCCTTTTTTTTGCATCAAACAAAACTTTACGAATCGGAATAAACTATAAATAAAAAGAGTGACGCCGAAGTCTGAAAGGAACGACTTTCGATGTGATTGATTAAATTTTAACTTTTAATCAAAATAAAGAGCTCTAACACGTCCCCCGTATAAAGCTATTTTCAAACTAGAGAAAGAAATACCTGAGCTCTTTCAACAGCCAAGTTTCTTATTATTTCCGTAATTTCCAACAGTTCTGAACAAGTTTAGGCATTCAGTCGGAATGGGATGTTGGCATTTAAAATTCCACAGATCCCCGACATATTTCAAGTTTTATGAAAAGGTGGAGAGCTGGGGAAAAAACCCATTGTGTGTACAAATCTGGCCTTGTAAGCTCGTGGTTATGCTTTTTTTTACGCTGTTTATTATTTATTTCTTGCTAGACCATGAGGAGATCGTCTGAATAGAAAATACATAAGAAAAAACATTTTGCAACTTTTCTTGCTCTGATTGCGTCTCTATTCAAGAACTAAACAAACTAAGTACCCTCTTGTGATGACGAAATAACGGTCGAAAATCCTCTTTGAGTTTTCACTCATAACCCTCTTGCCCCATATAAATATTTTCACAATGAGGTTCTAAGAATAGCTTTCTTCGTAATTAACAGTCTAATTTAAAATCAAGAAAAAACGGACAATTTACCGGATTCACCAGAATAGATGCTTTGGAAAATGGTATTTGTTTTTTTTTGAGTATTTGAGTTGTTTACTTTTTCTCAATTCGAGAAAATCGATAACTGGGTTTGTTCGTCTTCGAAGCAAACCATCAAATTTCCTAAAATCAAATTACCACCGTTCGAAATGAAATTCGCCTTGAAGGCGGAATGGTTTAGTATTTCACGCGCATCCGAGGATCGTTTCCTAATACTCGATACATTGAACTCGGCAATGCATCATATACAGGATGGTTTAAAATTAGAATTGGTAAGGATCTATTGTACAGGTACATCGTTTTAAGTCGACGCCATCTTGATTTTTTTAAATGGAAACCAACATATATTTGTTTACATACAGTCTAACAGAGCTGAAGGAGCAGTTACAGAAATATATAACTTCGTATATCCACATCTCGACGTTTCGATTTATACAGGATGGTAAAATTGTTGAATTTGGAAAATCATTTTATTTACAGCCATGTGTGTAATGCTACCATTACAAACCTCATAGGAGGGTGTGAAATTACCTATTACCTACCTCTAAATTAGATGTAGGTAATAAGTTTTCATTTCCACCCTATAGGGCGGTAATGGATTATTACCGACTTCTCCTTTCCGCCCTCATTTCCTATCCTTTTTTATTGGTACCTAAAGGGGGATGGTAAATACGGGGTGTTCATTATAAAACTTCATCTAGCAGGCTATGAAATTTTGACAGAAAAGGATGACATAATCAAAATAAATGGACTTTTGTTTTTTCATCCTTTTCTTTTCACATTTCAGAGCCAACTAGATGAAGTTTTATAATGTAACACCCCGTATTATGTCCGTTTAAAAAAAAAAACGTTTTTCTTAAAAGAAATTACACTAGGTGATAGATTATACTTACCTGTTTCATATTAAGTGCGGATAAATACACTTTTCTTATAGGTAATTTAAAAAAAATTTACTTATTTTGGTAAGTTCAATTACGTTGAAAATAACTGATTATGTTAGAAAAATTGTTTTTTTTCTTGAAAAAGATTATTGCAGGTATTAGATTAAACTTACCTCTTTCATATTAAGTGCAAGTAAATGTTCTTTTGCAAAATCCGAAAACAAAAAATGAAAATAAAAAAATGACTGAATGAAAAAAGTTACTAAAACTCCATTCCAAATTGCGATAAATGCCAAAACGTTTCTTGTCGATTGTCGACAAGACGAATATGTAACGTTGCCAAATGTTACGTAAATGAAGAAAAAAATAAATACCTCAACTAATCTAAACTGCCCTATCTCAACAAACAAGTGAACTTGTAGCTTGTAGCGGCCCATTAAGTTATTAGTTCAACCAAAATGAACTAACCTGAACTAACCTGACCTAGACTAAACCAAACTGAGCTAACCTGAACTAACCTAAATTAACCAAAACCAACGAGCTATGCTTTTTACAATTGAATAAGAACTAAAAAAAAATATTATTTATTCAAAAGTTTCTTCAGCAAAATAAATCAGTGGCGTAAATTATATATTTTGCACCACAAAATACCTTTTTAAAAACAATTTATTCAAAAAGGAACTACAATGCTACTTCGTGTAAAGCTAAAGCAAGAATGCGTTTCCATAAAAGTGGATGTTTAAGTAAAGCAAAGCACAATAAGCTGTTTTCGTGGGAACATCGGTTGGCATCTTGGCTTCTTGGTATAGTGCTGCCAACTCAGCAATTCCCACAGGAACCCAGCTACGTAACTCCTCCCTCCTTAGGATTCGAAAATCAGGGAGTGATTTTTCGAAAATTCCGATTTCCCTGCTTCGGCTTCATGGACTTCGGGTTTAGCAGGACTCCTGGCTTTTGAGTTAGGGATCTTCAAAGGAAGCAACTTTCTCCTCTGGAGAACTCCTAAATGTATCATTAAAGATACGATAACTCCCAAAATTGTCCATATATGGGTTAACTGTCCTCCACTGGTCAAGGGAATGTTCGTAGGAAGCATCATGTGGTCAGCCATGTTTTTGAGGCCATAGATTTCCTCAAAGTTAATCCTGGTGACATTTGGAGTCTCGAAGACATAACCGGTAACCGCCGGTATTGACATTTGGATTTCGGGCAGTATGAGAGGTTTGGCAGTTTGAACCTTCTCATCGTTGAAGTAGTTTTTTCCGTTGACCTCGATTTCGCATGTCTTAGGTACCCTGATCAATACTGACTGCTTGATTGTTATGTATTGATCTCCGTTACATTTAGCTAATAGCTGTGTGGTTCGAATAGGCAGGACTAAAACCAGTTCTCGGCTGATTTGTTCGATTATTGGTTCCTGGACATTGATTTTTACAATTGAGCAGTAGTTTAATTGTGAGCCGTCTAGTATGTTGTCAGTGCAGGCATCGACGGGGTGGAATTCTTCGTTGCAGTAGTGCGTATTCTCTACGACAGGGCAGCTCTCCGGTAGGTAGATTCTTCTCCCGGATTCTTCTCGTGCCATGTAGGGATATCGAGGAACGAGTGCGGACTGGTTTTGTATAGTTGGGTATAAATGGTAAAAGGAAAAGCTCTCGGGTTTCAAAAGTGGAACATGGATTGCAAAAATGATCTTACTGTTGGAAAAGCTAACTTGAGTTCCAAAAAACTGATAATACGATAGTAAGTTATCAAAGTTTGGTAGAGTCGAATTGCTGTAAATGTTGTTGAGATATTTCAACATTTTCCCTAACTCCGAACTAGAGAGAATACTATTATGTAGCGCATTGACCTTCGAAAACATAATAGCATCTTCAAGGTTGTCCAAAAACATAATTAAGTTTTGGCAGTCCAAATTAAGTTGAGTTATTACGCCATTGAAGGTTAAATAATCTTGAAGGCTACTGATGGTTTGATTTACCGAAATCTGAAGCCCTTTTAAGCCTAACTGGAGTTTACTCTGATTGATACTAAGGGTACTTATTGTATTATTGTAGTTATCAATCAGGGATTTTGAAAGGGATATTTGCATTTTCAACTCGTCCACAATGGTTTTCCGATCACTTTCTAATGCCGATATTGCCTTATCATACCTCTCCCCATCTTCCGAATCTAAATTGCCAAAAAGCCATTTATTTATAGTACCTACCACGTTTAATAATCCTCTGCGCTCGCGAATGTGTGGGTGTAGGTTATGGAATTTATAAGCAGCTGTCTGCACTAAGTATTCCGTTCTTTTGAGAACATTCTCGGAAATTGCGTGATAAGAAACCTGATTAGGTGCATTTATATGACTAATATGGTTTCGAACTAGAGCGAAATGCATTTCTAGGCTATTTAACTGTTTAACTAAGTAACTTAAGTCTATGTAGTGTAGGAAGGTATGGCGATTATAAATAATCTTAGTTTACATGTATGGGTTTACACTGTATGGGTAAAATAGGGTTGTTCAAGTTATAGTGGGGCTCAAAATAGATCTCGAACTACCGGTGTCAATTAGAAGCTTGATTTTGGGACAGAATATCTCGATATACGGTAGGGCATTGTTTGATGAGAGATTAATCTCAATCATATGTTGGGGTTTGGATGCCTTGTTTGGGGAAAATTTTGTTCCTCATTAGGCTCGGCTGTTTCGGTGCCTAAATCTTGGATTTCATTCATGGAGTAATCATTGGGCATATATGAGTATGGGTATTCCCGATCGGTTTTTGCGGGGTATTGACTTTCTTCCCAATAAGATGAGTTATCATACGCGTCCACGGCATTTTCTCCGTGAGTGTTTTCATTAAAAAACAATTCTTGGGACGAAAAATTTAGTTTTTGATTACTAGGTGGTTGGTTCGAATTGTTTTGAGTTGGATAACGTTTAGTTAGGCCCATGGTGTTTCTAGAAACGACAGACATTGGTGTTGGTTTGGGTAACTGGTTGTTAGGTATCTGATTTGGGCGAAATACATTTTGAGGTTGCCCAAATACTTGACGATTTGTAAAGAATTTTTGGGGTGGTGCTGGTCTTGGTTTGAAGTTAAATGGTGTCGAATTAAATCTAGGGGTGTTAAAAGCCTGGTTGGGTGTAATACTAGATGACGTTTGATTGGCTTGACCAAAATTTGCAGTGGAATATGAATTACCAACAGGAGGTGAATTAAAGTTTGGGTGGTTGGAACCTTGGGGTGTATAAAATCCCGATTGGTAGAAAAGATTGGGGTTAGCACGAGGTTGGTATTGGATATTTTTGTTTATGAATTGGTTGTTTGCGCTACCGCAAAATCGCTCAAAGTTTTCAAATTCAGTAGCGTAAGCTAGAGCGTCTTCTAGTGAATGAGGTTTCTTAAGGTATAGGTTGTTCCTTAGAATTCCTGTACAACTGGCGATAAAGGTATTTAAGGACGTCTTGTCATACAAGTTAATATGACAGAGTTTATCACTCCGTGTTAATGTCCCGTCATTGGAAATTCTTTGAACTACCTCGCTTCTTAACATCTGTAAACGCGTACCAAAACTATTAATATCCTCACCTTTTAGGGGGCGCGCGCAAGTTAGTTCTTGGACCAAGCAATCTAAATTCCGACGATCGGCGAAACATTGCAATAACGCGGATCTAAGGAGATCCCAGTTAGACAGCTCTGATCGATTACCAATCAATAGTTCGGCTTTACCAATTAATTTCCCCTGTATACAGTCAAAGAGGTGGTTTTGAAAGATATTATCGGCCACCGTTGAGTAAGTGTTAATTAATCCATCGCACTTGGCGATGAATTTATTAAGATCATTACTATTGCCATCAAACGGTTTGATAACTTCCATTTTAGATCTAAATAAGGGCCAGTTAATAGCAGGTGCATTGATTCCCTCTTCAGCCATGTTGCCTTTCTTCAATCAAATATACTTAATCTCTCTAACTCGTTGGTTAGCGCTTCTACCAAATGTTAATTATTACTTTTCCTAACTAATGTCTCCGATAGACTGACTTAAAATTGAAATTCTTATCTAGTGTCTCCGATAGACTGATTAAAATTGAAATTCTTATGTAGTGTCTCCGATAGACTGACTTAAAAGCAAAATCCTTATCTAATGTCTCCGATAGACTGATTAAAATTGAAATTCTTATCTAATGTCTCCGATAGACTGACCTAAAATTATTCCACTTGAAAACCTTGAACAGAGGGACAAATGGAACGAAAGGAAATGACACTTACGTACTTCGTAGTTTTCGCCTCCTTCCCGATTCTTGCCTCTTGCGTGGATGGATCGTAGCAGGTAGTCAGATGGGTAGGTTCTTTACGGATTGCGTTGAAGAACTTGAAAGTTCAAATTGTGTCGCGGGAAACCGCCCGGAAAACTCGATGAAAAATCGACGTCACAACTACACAATCCTACCGACTGCGCCAATTATATATTTTTTACCACAAAATACCTTTTTAAAAACAATTTATTCAAAAAGGAACTACAATGCTACTTCGTGTAAAGCTAAAGCAAGAATGCGTTTCCATAAAAGTGGATGTTTAAGTAAAGCAAAGCACAATAAGCAGTTTTCGTGGGAACATCGGTTGGCATCTTGGCTTCTTGGTATAGTGCTGCCAACTCAGCAATTCCCACAGGAACCCAGCTACGTAACTCGTAGTCTTTTTTTTTGCAAATATTAAACAACTTTTTATATACACGTCACTGGAAACCCAAAAAAGGTTTAATTTAATGAAGAATTTCTCCCCTACGTAGCTACTAACACAAAATTTAATTGGCCGTTATCAAAAAAATTTAAATATGTAAATAAGACTTTGATACTTTGTATCTACGTTGATATTGATATTTCAAAAAAGGTGGTGGAAGCCATTTTGGAATCACCCTGTATACCCTGATGAAATAAAAAAAAGGAAGGATTCTGTAGAAAGTAAACTAAACCTAAGCAAGTACTTCACCGCTCGCCTCTTAGGTGTCGCTCACCCCGAGGAGTACCGCTGTCAAATGTCAAAAACCGCCACAAACCAACTATTTCTGTGACGTAATTACTCACCTGTTATAAAAGAAGGAAAAAATTGCTTGTTAAAACCACATACTTCCATAACATACGGGACATTGCTTTACTTTTACATTACTGGTCTTGGACTGTAAAAGGAGGGGATAGAAACATAATACCTCGTATATTGCAATTTCTGCACATGCCGAAAAATGAGCGCTCTTTTGAAAGTGGCACAGTTAGACCCACGTGCAGTTAGGTTCACGTCCCAAATAGCACATACCTGTCCAATGGATATCCAGTTTTAGTCCAAATTAGCTCCGAATGTCCTTGGACACATTTAGGACATATTCTGGACATCCTTTGTATATATTTTGTTGATAATCCGATGGACTATAAATATAAAACATCCATTGGAGACACACAACTGTACAGATTTATGGCAAATGAATTTTTAATATATAGCGGACATACAAAATAACTATATTACTGGGAATAGAAAATTAGAATAAAAATAGGTAAAATATTTTTGCAATTATAAATTGATCTCTACAGCTGATTTTCAGGCAACCGCATTGAAGACTAATGACAAGAGATTCAATCGGATTGGTTAGAAATCATCTGATAGTAGTCAAGCCAATCCGAATTGCTGTTTTCGGAAAGCGCTAATCACCCCTATGTTGTACAGATTTAACATCCCTGTTAACTATAACGGGCCTGTTATAGGTACAGGTAATCTTATGGAAATTTCTATGGCATTTACCTGTAACGGGCCTTTTGTAGTTAAGAGGGGTGTTAAATGGATACGACATAGGGGTGAATATGTCCTAATAAAGTTCATGTGATTGGGCAGTCCAAGGACCTGTCGAAGTCATCTCTGGAAATTTTTCTTAGGACTAACAACTTTTTATCATTTCTTTTTATGAGGTTTTGTACGTTTTTGATTAATATGACCACAAAAAACATCTAAAAAGTTACACAAAGTTGAAAAAAACTGGATTGAAATCGTACAAACCGACAAAAAAAAGCAATGATATACAAGGGTTGTTTGTCCTAACAAAAATTTCCCTAGATGACTTTGACAGGTCGTTGAACTGCCAGTCGTTATACAAAAATGATCCTGAGAGACAAATCGTTAACAGCAGGATGTCTTTTGGATACTAAATGGACATGTCCATCAAATGTAGAAATTTGTGCCCTCTGTATAATCCATTGGACAGCCTTTGGATTAATCTGGGCTCTTAACGGTATATCCATTGGACATGCGGATTTACAAAAATATTAGTGCATTGGACGTCCATAGGATTAGGTTGTGCGGTTTGGGGTACTGTCCACGAATCACGAACTAGGCCGAAAACACGTGGTTCGTGATTCGTGACGTCCAATGTTGCCGATACTTTCACGAGTTAGTCCGGTTACTTGATATAAATGCGTGTGACGGAAATTTATTCGATACGGAAGTACGTGATTCTAATCAAGTACGTTCCGAAATTTGGCAACAACCCACACAACGCACACGCGCATAGTGAATCGGATCCGAGCCACCATATTTTGTCATCAAGGTCACTAAGGAATGCCCCGTAGGTTATTGACCGTAGGATGTTGTTCAATTAAACAACATGTTCAGTGGATGTAGTTGTTAAATCAAAGTTTCATAGCAAACACATGTCATTTTGGATAACTTTTAATGTAAATTTAAAATTTTTGATTGATAAAATAAATGTCAGGGAGATGTAGGATAAGAGTTTAAAAAATGTAACTTTAATGAAAAGTTAAATCTAGTGTAATACGAGCACAAACAAGGTGCAGGTCAAGAGACAATAAGTGACTCTTATTTTCATCTTTCTATAACAATTTCCTTTTCAATCCACGGTTGTTTGCACATAAATTAGATTTATGTGCAAACAGACATTTTTCACGTAAATTTTTATCGAAATAAAATTGGCTGCATACTAAGTTAGACTCCACATGAAAACCATTTTTCTCGCAATTCCATTTGGATTATGCCAGGGATTGTCGGATTTATATCACCGTTCCAGCGAAATTAATTTCATATCAAAATTACGTAATCAGTGATAAAAAGATCCAAATTTTTCAAAAGAATGGGCAATTTAAACTTTCGGCGTTACTTCTGACTAATATACAGTTTTTTTTACATTTTTCTTATGTAGAAAATGATAGAATATTATATAGAATATAAGTTATGAAGTACATTGTAACGACTCGAACGTCCTAAGGAGAGGATTTATAGAGATCCAGATATACTGGACTCGATAGAGCTACAACAGAAATGTTCCTAAATTAGAAAGATACCTCCATGTAATAACAGCAGCCCCTTTTCAATCCATATTGAGGTATCGTTTCCATAGTAACTGACGGAGTCTCACAGTCTCTACTACTGTCAGTAACGTCACGGAGTCTAATGCGTCTGGAAACACGCTGAAAGCTGACGTTTTTAGCTCGCTAGGTAAATAATCCGCCATAAAATTATCATTATTGACTGCTTATATATGTATAATATTGTTCTATAAACAACAAACGTGATTGAGTCGAAAATGTCATAAAATGTTCCAATTTTTAATTCCATGGCTTGCTACGAGGTTTTTTTTTGTAAACACCCTTTATAATTATACATATGGTTGTGGTGGCCAAATCCATACTGTTGACATATTAGAAAATCTATATTAGCTTTTCGAGAGAGTGATGTACATCAAAGACACCGAGTATGAGTACCAAAAGCTTTTGATATTGAGTACCACTACTTGATAGGAACTGACGAGAAAAAAATCAGATATCGATCGAAAATAAAGAACTCATGCAGGAAATCGTGAAAATATTAGTAAACAGAAACGGAATTTTAGATTGAGTCGCTCAGAAGCAGAGTAGCCCAACTGAAAATTGTTCATATTTGACTTAGACCCAACAATATGTAGCAGTGTGCCTATATTTTATTGTCATAAGAGTCCAAGCAGTCTTTCTTCAAGATTTATAATTCAAATTTGAAGAAATTAGCTGAAAATGAGTACCAACTCGAAAGGTGTATCTTTGAAAATAAAAAAGTTACAATTTTTTCGAACGGAGAGAAAGATAGGTCAATTTTAGCAACGGCATCGTCTTAGTTAGCAGAAATTAGCTGAAAATGAGTACCCACTTGAAAGAAATCTCTTTAAAAATAAGAAATTTACGATTTTGTTTTGTTTTTGTCCAACAAAGAGAAAGAGATAGGTCAAATCCGACAACGGCATCGTCTTATTTGGAAATAATTTATCTGAAAATGAGTACCCACTTGAAGTCTTTGAAAATAAGAAAAGTACGTGTTATTTGAAACAAGTGGGAGATACTTCAAATCCGACAACGGCATCGTTTTAGTTGGGAAAAATTAGCTGAAAATGAATACCCACTCGGAAGGTGTATCTTTGAAAATAAGAAAGTTAACGATTTTTTCAGGTCATGGCCTACTTGAGTTTTTTTTTTAAACGAACGCATGATATAATCAAACAGAATTTTGTCTTTACGTTTTTTGTACAATTAAGTCTGCTGAACGACTATAAAATAGGTTTAATCGTCTTGTATTTAGAACAATATTACATATAAGCAGTCAATAATGATAATGTTATGACGGATTACTTACCTAGCGAGCAAAAAAACGTCAGCTTTCAGAGTGTGTCCAGACGCATTAGACCACTGCCACCTAGACCATAAGGCCGTGAAGCAGAAGCTGTGACGTCACAGTCGTGGTCCAAGGTCACTAGTGTGAGACCATTTGCATTGTATGGATTTCAAATATTTTTTTCGACTTTGCGACTAATATTATTCATTTTGTATTCATAATTTTGTTTCTATAAATTGTGCCGGACTTTAGGACATTTCTTGCAGCTAGTGCTGCATTTAGACTAACAACAAGTGCTTTAAAAGTGTTGAAAATTTCTCAAACGTGGTTGGGTGTCACGGTGCGAAATCAATGTAAACAGGTCTAGCAAATCCGTTGTTTGGTTTCAAAGGAATGAGGGTGTGAAGAAAAAATGGATGTAAGCTAATCTATATCTGAAGAAAATAGTAGGGTAAGTTAAAATACAGAGTACCTACATAGTTTCATAAAAAAGAGTTAGGTTAACCCTCAGTGACTCATCCTGATTCCTGAATTTGAAAAAGGCCAGACTAAAGTCTATAAACTAGAACAGTAAACTTGCCAGTAGGCAAGTATAGAGGGTTGCATTTAACTTTTTAATATATACCTATTAAGAATGTAGCTTTTTTTTCCCAAGAGTTATTTCACCCAGAGCAAAGAATGCAAAAAGATTTTCTAATCATTTATATTCTTTTATACAAAACCCTAGCTCCTTTATGTAACACGGTGTTACAAATTTCAAAATTTGTTACATAAACAGATTTATTTGCTCTCAACGTATTCCTATATAGACCATGTATTACATTTACTCGTTTAGGTACACTGCATGGACCAAACATTTGGTCCAAGTATCAAATAATGTCACTGTGGTGTAAACACTGGGAATCAAATATTTGGTTCAGAGTAAAGGAGGTAGATCAAACAGTCTTTTTTGAGGTGTAAACACTTTAGCCCCAAATTGGATTCTGGAATTGGATTGCAGTTTCCGAAAAGGGCTAAAGCTTCCATTTATAACTAAAACAGCTGTTCTTTGACAAACTTTGATTCAAGTTGATTAGGTACTCAATTTGTTCCTTGGTCTAATTTGGTCCATGTGGTGTAAATGTACTACATGACTAAGATCAAACTCAGTAAACTTCATATTTCTGTTAAAAATTTAGGAATTACATTATCTTTTAACTGTTAATTTTCTTAAAGGAATAAGCAAGAGATCATCATATACCTACCATTTATACCCAAAACTTGATGTCCTGCATAGAACTTCTTTAGTGAGGTCTTCACAGTCAAAATGGTAGAAACTCAATAGTAGTTGGAAAGTGCCAGTGTCCAGAAAGTACCTACCTACTCACTTCCACAAACAGAGATGTATCGAGCCTACTTCCTCCCTACTTCGAGAGGATTTGAGTGCTAGTATGTGTAGTAACAGCAAGGACTCAAAGTAATAAAAACTGTATGTAGTGATATGTGTTGAAAGTGCAAAATGTTGTAATCTGCAGGAAGTTGTTTTTTTTTCTATTTATAGGTAATTAAATAAGATTAAATTGCCAACAACTTTTCATTGTAGTAAATCCCGGGTTATTCAACTTATTATTAGTCATAGTCGTAATCATATTCCTAATTTTCATCCATTATAACCCATAAACAAGCCTTGCCATGGATATTTTGTTTACATGCGTTGTAATTGGTGAAAATTGAGAATACAATTATTATGACTACAACTAAGAAGTTGGATAAACCCACACAAATAAAACATGTTTTGATTATTACAACATTTGGCCCTTAGCAATCAAAAATAAAACAGTTAATTCAAGAAACATACGTTTTTTATTTAGAAGGTATAGCTTATACAATGCATCCAAGCCACAGAAGCTTGATACTGTAAAAGAGTGTAAAAAAGACTTAACAAAAATATGAATGAATGTTACAGAAGACAAAAATGTTGACATCATTATCTTATTATCCTCTGCTTTCCCTAGGAATATGACTGGCATGGTACAAGTTCATTTCTCAACTCAATAAATAAAAGTATCCCTTCAAGGGATCTGTTTCATACTCAGAGATTTAATAGTTAAATGGAGACTATATAATTTAAAAGCATAAGTTAAGTGTGTAATAAGTTCTTACCACAGATCAATTTTGGAATGTCCAAAGGGGCTTGCAAAGTCTGATCTGTTTCTTCATTATAATAAATAAACTTTTTCTGTACTTCATCCTTGCGAAAATGCACCTCACATACTTAAAACACCAGTTTTCTACAAAGTTCATGGAATTCATGCTTTGTTAATAAATAATAATAACCTAACTTTCTCTAAAATTCTTGTTACTTATTTATGTATAAATGTACCCTACTATGTTCTCCAGGCACGAAATCTTCTCTTTTAAAGGCTCTAATCCACTTTGCTCTTAAATCTTCATCCCTGGGAAACCAAAAAACCGATTTTTTAGGTCCATTCTTTAAGTTTGTGTTGCACCCCGACACAGTACCGGTAAGGCATTTTCACAGTTTTTAAACACTAAAATGCATAGTTCCGAATTTAGCACAAACTTTAATATGTTTCCTAAAGTCCAGTAATGTTCATAAAAACAAAATTCGCGTTAAAAACAGAATAATCACAGTAAAATCACGTAAAATATACACGAAACCATTTGAAATCCATCCATTTCAAATGGTGACCTTGGACCACGACTGTGACGTCACAGACTCTGCTTCACGGCCTTATAGTCTAGGTGGCAGTGATTAGACTCCCTGATGTCCCCGTATGGTCGGTTTTGCTCATCAGTTACTATGGAAACGATAACTTAATGTGGATTGAAGAGGCGGTGCTTTATTACATAGAGGTATCTTTCTAATTAAGGTAATTTTCTGTTGTAGCTCTATCGAGTCTAGTATGTCTAGATCTGTATAAATTCTATCCTTAGGACGTTCGGGTCGTAACAATGTACTTCATAACTTTGCTATATAATATTCTATCATTTACCACATAAAAAAAGTGTAAAAAACAATGTATGTTAGTCAGAAGTAACGCATCAAAAGTTGCCCATTTTTATAAAAACATTTTGATCATTTTATCACTGATTACGTAATTATGATATGAAATTAATTTTGCTGAAACGATAATATAAATCCGACAATCCCTGGCCTAATCCAAATGGAATTGCGAGAAAAACGGTTTTCATGTGGAGTCTAACTTAGTATGCAGGCAATTTTTTTTCGATAAAAATTTACATCAGAAATGACTGTGTTGTTTACTCTCATTTATGTGCAAACCACCGTGGATTGAAAAGGAAATTGTTATAGAAGGATAAAAATAAGTCACTTATTGCCTCTTGACGTGTCATCGTTTCTGCTCGTATTACACTAGATTTAACTTTTTATTAAAGTTACATTTTTAGACTCTTATCCTACATCGCTCTGATATTTTGTTTATGAAACAAAAATTTTAAATTTGAATTAAAAGTTGTCCAAAATGACACGTGATTGCTATGAAACTTTGATTTAACATCAACATCCAATGAAGTCAAGTACGTCAATAACGTACGGGAGATTCCTTAGTCACCTTGATGCCAAAATATGGGGGCTCGGATCCGATTCAATATGCGTGGGTGCCTTGCGTGGGTTATTGCCGAATCTCGAAACGTACTTGGTTAGAATGACGTACTTCCGTGTCGAATAGATTTCCGTCACACGCATTTACGTCAAATAAAAGCAATAACTCGTGAAAATATCGGCAACATTGGATGTCACGAATCATAAACCAAGTTTTTTTTCGGCGTAGTTCGTCATTCGTGGACTAATCTAACTGCACGTGGATCTAACTGTGCCATTTTCAAAAAGGCGTTACAAGCGAGTAATGACGTCACGAAAACGGTGGTTTGTGGCGGTTTTTGACATTTGACAGCGGTGCTTCCGCTCCGAAATATCAATATCAACGTAGATACAAAGTCTTATTTACAATTTTAAATTTTTTTTGATAACTACCAATTAAATTTTGTGTAAATAGCTACGTAGGAGAGAAATTCTTGAATAAACGAAATCTTTATGTGTTTCCCAGTGGCGTGTATGTAAAAAGTTGTTTTATACTTGAAAAAAAAGCCTACGTCGCTGATTTATTTTTCTGAATAAACTTGTAAATAAATAATACCTTTTTTATTTCTCGTTCAATTGTAAAAAAAGCTCGTTTATAATTTTATGCTCGATTTTCTGGTTTTAATAAATTTTTTTAATTTTACTTCAATGAATTTTCATTTAAGTGATCAGTGATATTGCTACGACCATTAATACCTACTAACATTTGCTTTTTTTTTCAAGTGGTTTAGTAGATAATAATAATTATTTTTTTTTATTAAAATTTTGACACCGTGTATCTCCGTTGATGTTGACATTTCGAAAAAGCGCCAAAGGAAAAAAACAATACTTTTTTTTTGAAGCTCTATTCACTGGTGAAGGGTAACACTAATTTTGGAATCACCATATGTTTTAATGTTTGTTTGAAAGTAATAGACAATTATGCATTATTCGCAAAAATTATTCTAAAATTATAGATGGCACTACATACCGATGTTTAAAAATAAAGGTGGGGTAGTTTTTTATTGGTGCAGCCATGTTTATTCCGGAAAAGAAATATTTAGTTTGAAGTCAATTAACAAAAAGAGAAAGACAGCTGCAAAAATGAACAAACTACATTTTTAGAACTTTTTTCTATTAGCTTGAAAAAAAAATTGGCAAAACTGTAAAAAAGCCGGAACATTTATTTTTAGTCCATAATTTTCCTTAATATTCCAGAAAAAAATTAAACTTGGCAACATTGTGAAAGAGAGTAAAATAACTGTCGAAAACTGAGTGGATTCAGGTTCAGTTCAGTTAAAAAAAAAGAGAAATGCTATAAAATATACATACGAGACAGGATAAATCTATTTTTCTCATTAAAAACGGAATTTTTGTGTTTGCTTGAAAGTGATAGGCAATTATTATGCATTAATCGCAAAAATTATTCGACACTAGATGGCACTAGATACAGGTGTTTAAAAATAAAGATGGCGTAATTTTTTATTGGTGCAGCCATGTTTTTTCCAGAAAAGAAACATTTAGTTTGAAGTCAATTAAAGAGAAATGCAGCTGCCAAAATGAAGATATTACCTTTTTAAAACTTTTGTCTATTACGTTGAAAAAGAATTTGGCAACACCGTGATAAAGCCTGAAAAATCCTTTTTATTTTTAAACCAGAGTGAGAAGGAAATCCCAAAGAAAGTACAAAAAAAAGGAAACTGAGTTTTCATTACGTTGTCATTAAAAATACGAGTCCCTAATTTACCTTAATATTCCAGAAAACAAATTAAACTTGGCAACGTTGTGAAAGGCTAAAATGTTCTGAAACTTTCGAAAACTGAGTGGATACAGGTTCAGTTCAGTTAGAAAAAAAAGATAAATGCAGCTGCAAAAATGATCATACGAGTCAGGATAAATCTATTTTTCTGTGCGAGTTTTTGTGTTTGTTTGAAAGTGATAGACAGGTATTATGGTATTTGCAAAAATTATTCTACACTAGATGGCACTACATACCGGTGTTTAAAAATAAAGGGGGTGTAGTTTTTTTATTGGTGCAGCCATGTTTTTTCCAGAAAAGAAACATTTAGTTTGAAGTCAATTAAAGAAAAATGCAGCTGCAAAAATGAAGAAATTACATTTTTAAAACTTTTTTCTATTGCCTTGAAAAAGAATTTGGCAACACCGTGAAAACACCTGAATAATCCTTTTTTAAAGCGCTAAGCTTATTTTTAAAACAGGGTGAGAAGAATCCCAAAGAAAGTACAAAAAAAAGGAAATTGAGTTTTGATTATGTTGACATTAAAAATGCGACTCCATAATTTTCCTTAATATTCCAGAAAAGAAATTAAACTTGGCAACGCTGTGAAAGAGGCTAAAATGTTCTGAAACTTTCGAAACTGAGTGGATTCAGGTTCAGTTCAGTTAGAAAAAAAAGATAAATGCAGCTGCAAAAATGAACATACGAGTCAGGATAAATCTATTTTTCTGATTAAAAACGGAGTATTTGTGTTTTTTTGAAAGTGATAGACAGGTATTATGGTATTCGCAAAAATTATTCTACACTAGATGGCACTACATACCGGTGTTTAAAAATAAAGGGGTGTAGTTTTTTATTGGTGCAGCCATGTTTTTTCCAGAAAAGAAACATATAGTTTGAAGTCAATTAAAAAAAGGGAAAACGCAGCTGCAAAAAAGAACAAACTACATGTTTAGAACTTTTTTCTATTACCTTGAAAAAGAATTTGGCAATACTGTGACAAAGCATGAAAAATCCTTTTTTTAAGTGCTAAGCTTATTTTTAAAATAGAGTGAGAAGGAAATCCCAAAGAAAGTCCAAAAAAAAAAGAAATTGAGTTTTCATTACGTTCTCACTAAAAATGTCCAAGAGACCAAAAGAGTCCATAACATTCCTTACTATTCCAGAAATAAATTAAACTTGGCAACGTTATGAAAGAGGCTAAAATGTTCTGAAACTTTCGAAAACTGAGTGGATTTAGGTTCAGTTCACTTAATAAAAAGAGAAATGCAGCTGCAAAAATAAACAAACGAGACAGGATAAATCTGTTTTTGTCATTAAAATAGTAGATTATGTCACTAGGAGTAAAAGTGGGTCTTTTCGTGCTGAGCCCAGAGATTGACGGCCGAAGCGAAGCTGAGGCCTGCAACTGGGCGAAGCACAAAAAGACCTTTTACTCCGAGTAACATATACTATTTTTTTTTCAAGCATGCAATAAATAAGAAATCTATTTAAAAGTGGTTCAGTTTTGCAATTTTCTCTCATCCTCTTTAAGCGGGTCTAGGTACTTACCCAATTGTGTATATTATTTGTAAAATACATAGAATATGTTAGAATGGTGGTTTTCAATGTTCAATGGTTTTAATGTATTAAATAATAACCAATGATTATGGTAAACTGAGAATTTGTAGCATTATTTTCAATACTAAATTAATAAATGTCACATTGACAGATAAATATGATGACGCGCATGACATTTAACAGACGATTTCAGAATTCGAGAACCTATGCGATTTCGACTAATAACGGTTTCGGATGGTGCTCTTGAGTGCTCTGAGAGTATTTCTGTCCTTTGTTTTTTCAACAAGAATGTAAAGATGGCAATACACTCAGATCGGTTTATCTGCTGTCATCTATTATTAAAATAATTTTGGTGAATGAAAATCGTTTATATATGCGCCACCATGACACTAGCGGTGACTTTTGACTTTACTTTTACTGCCTAGGACTTTTTTGCTACTTTTTTGGTCTCAGGATTTGAAAGCCCACTTTAGGTGTGCGTATGGAGAAAACAAATGACGTACTTTTAGTCCGCTTGAAAAAAAACGGAATTTTTTATATTTTTGCTATTATCTCGGAAAAGAAAATCAATATATGTTTATATAAAGTTTTTTCTTATTTTGGAGCCTAGAGTAGGTGGTTACATTCATGATGGTACGGGGTGTTCATTATAAAACTTCATCTAGGAGGCTATGAAATTTTGACAGAAAAGGTGACATAATCAAAATAAATGGACATTTGTTTCTCCATCCTTTTCTTTTGACATTTCGCAGCCAACTAGATGAAGTTTTATAATGCAACACCCCGTATTTTCCTAAACACCTTGTATAATAGAGAAATTTAAAAGAACAAAGTTGAGCGAGGTTACGCTCTTACGTCATCAATTTGCCAATAAAATACGGTTGGTATAAGGTGGTCTCATTTGGTTAACCAAATGAGTGAACCAAATTTGAAATTCGCCTTTAGTATATTACACAAGAAGCACTTAATGAGAGTTGTTATTCTCGAGGGTAACGTTTGAGCCCACAAGCGAAGCGAGTGGCACAAGTTTCCCGAGGGAATAACACTCATTAAATGCCAGTTGGATACTACAGTTTATCCACTACTAAGATTCCGGGTTTTCTCAAATATGGTAGGTTATAAGTGCCGCAAAGATAATTCATCAATTTAAAATCACGACTGGTTTCAGTGTTGCCAACACTTAAGAAAATAAATTCCCAACACCAAAACCAGAAATTCCCAAATTTCCCACATTCCAAGACCTTACATTACTAGATACAAACATGGGCATACGGCGCAGAATAACCTCTATTTCCAAAATAATGCGCGTGCCTGATCATAGCTTTCTCTAACCATCCTTTATATTCGAGATAATTTCTGGAACTGAAACTACTGGGAGTTGGTTTATCCATGGTTAGCCACAAACTTTGTAGTTTGGGGCTAAGCGTAGCACTAGCACTCACATTTTTAATTGGTCATGTCAATCTATCTAAAGGTGTCAAACGCCTAACACCAATAATAAATACTGTCTCGCTTTACAGAGCGTCATTAGAGAAAGATAGCGTACAACCTGATAGAAGCACAAGGCTAGCGAGCACAACGCCCGAGCCGTACGCGGATCAATCCGAGCACTCCGAACAATATACTAAACTCACGATAAATACGGTTTGTCATTCGAGCCCGCCACTACTCCGAGGGCGGAAGTTTCCATTTTGGTTTAAAAAAATAATTTTCTCCCCAATCTTCCATTCAGAATTTTGTTTCGAAAAAACTCCCAGAATTTGGGAAATTTCCCAGGTATTGGCAACACTGACTGGTTTTGCTAATCGACGGCGCGACGTTTGATGCGTCGACAGATGACGGTCTAGCCGCCCGCGCATGTTCATTTCAGTGCTACGAGGGTGGACGGTAAAGTGCTTCATTTTA
This sequence comes from Taphrorychus bicolor, assembly GCA_951812265.1. NCBI lineage: Eukaryota > Metazoa > Arthropoda > Insecta > Coleoptera > Curculionidae > Taphrorychus > Taphrorychus bicolor. Next base: position 33,543,027 of record OX638297.1, read on the forward strand.
TGACCAATTTTAAGTACTTGTCAGTTAAAAGTACATTTTTTAGTGAAAAAGAGTCATTGTAACCTACATTTGTCTCAATACATCTTAATAAAAGGATAAATAATTATTTGAATGAACCAATGGTAACTACTGATTTCATGTTTAGGGCAGTTACATTTTGAGTTGTCAGTTGCCTACGCCATGTTTCGTTACCATTACAACTCATTATACAGAGAGAAAATACGTAGAATAAAGATTAGCATTAATTTTGAGAATGTAGAAGAATAATGTGATTATTATAGATAATAAACATGGTCGTGGATAATAGTATATTATACAAGCATTTAATGAGAGTCGTTATTCTTGAGGGTAACGTTTGAGCCCACGAGCGAAGCGAGCGAAGCGAGCAAAGTTGCCCGAGAGAATGATGCTTATTAAATGCAAGTAAACCCTGGTTTTCTCAAATATGGTAGGTAATAGGTGCCACAAAGATAATTCATAATTTTAAAACCACGACCACGACTGGTTTCTCAGTGAAAAGTACACTTTTTGGTGAAAAAGAGTCACTGTAACCTACATTTGTCTCAATACATCCTAATAGAAGGATAATTATTTGAATGAACCAGTGGTAACTACCGATTTAATCTTTAAGGCAGTTTACTTTTCGAATTGTCAGTTGCCTACGACATGTTTCGTTACCAGACAACTCATTATTCACAAGTGAGTAAAGATTAGCATTAATCTTGAGAATGTACAAGAATAATATGATTATTATAGCATTGCCGTGGATAATAGTATATTATTCAACGAGCTTTTTATGATAGCCATTATTTCCTTAGGGGGACGTTTGCGTCACGAGCCGCACCAGGCGAAGGGCGCAAGTCTCTCGTATAAAAAGCGAGTATAATACTATACTTTGTCCACGGCCTTTGTCTAATAATTACAAATTATAAAATCTATAGGTAGTGTAAATAAAATTATTGAAATTTCAAAGTGACACTCGCGTTAGACGTCAAAACCAGTGCCACCAGTGCATTGTTTACGCTGCGGCATTTGATATTGCGTTGTTGCCTACTCCTACTGGTTGCCAAGGCAACACATATAACTTAAATGGCGACCGGGAATAATGATATTATTCCCGCTGTTTTAACTCATATATCCCTCTGACGCTAAATGAACCTATTTAACTTTGGTCAACAAGCTGAATATCAATACATTATTAGGTGGTCGTGGACAAAATCTTTTAGGGTTTAGTTACCTTAATTGTAAATATCTCGAAATCAGTTATTTTCAGCAGTGCACCGAGATGTGTTTCTTAAACCTAAAAATTATCGTTTTGTAGGTTCGAAAATATGAAATGTCACTGTATAAAGGGATTGCAAAGAAATGAACCAATGGCTCAAGGTCCGAATTATGGTGCGGGACATTTGATGAATTAGACAAAAGATTGGAACATATTGTAAAGAACCAATTTGTCAAACGCAGAGTAAACCCGTGCAATGAAATCGGCAAGCACTCGACTCGCGGGCTTTTCACAATCGTGTCGAAATTAATTGAGATTATCGACGATGAATCGATAACTCAAGAGATTACGAATCGGTGTTACAACCGTTCGAAAATATTTGTTTTGGCATAAAAAAAACGATTTTATTGCCTATAAATAAACACCTGTAAGGGTAAACAAATTGCGTATAAATAGACTCAGACCAATTTTCTACTAGAAAAATGTTCACATCTCATATATCACTTTCTTTGACATGATAATGAAAGTTCATACTAACCAGACTAATCACGTAATTCTTTGTACTTGTAATATCTACACACCTGTTTTCACACAACAATGCTCTTATGTTTGTTGGTCATGCAACTTCATGTTCTCCAACCCTATTGGTTCTTTATCAGAGATTTAAAAAGAAACAACTTTTCTCAAGTAGTGGGTGTAGTAATAATTCTTCTCCATACGGCACGTAGTACGTGCCAGTTAAAATTCATCCAGAACCGGACAAGCGGGGATTGTAAATGACAGCGCTCTAATTAAATACCTGCCTCAATGATAGAAAATCGATTCCGTACATATCTAAGTTCATCTTGTTATTAAACTAAAACAATACGGCAGAAATTCTCTTTTTAAATCGAAGTATTCAAACTTTAGATTGAATTTTTGGCCCAAACAGTCAATAATCGAATTCGAAAACTTTATTAAAAATATACATTAAGTTCCTTTCTTCACCCGTAAAATCTTTAAGCTTTGTTTTGAAAGACAATTAAATCTGGAATATCTAACAAACTTGCTAAACAAAAGTTGGTATATTCTTTAAATGAGCAAGGACCTAATATTCAACAGACAACGATAGGTGAATAAGATGTCACTTCTTCATAATATTTATTATATTTCTAGGACTAGGTATTAAATTCTCATTTAGATACTGCACAGGGTCAAAAAAAGTGGCAAATTTTGCATTTTTAGTAACCACTAAACCTAGAAACTTTCGGTTGTAGGTTATTGTATCAATAAAGCGAAATGCGTACCGTTTTTCGTTAACAGCTTCCTATCATTTTTTTACAGGTGCGTTTTCTTTGATATCAATAGGTAATAAACATGTACTGGGTGTGCCAATAAGTAAAGTAAGCGGCTGTTTCTACGAAACTATTTATCGCAGAACTTCGAAAGAAAAAAAGATGATAGTACATGTGGTCAACAGAAGTTGCTTTAAAATTGTTTAATCTCTTTAAGGCTGCCGCTAGGGGGCGTTTCGCCACTTCTTCTTCTTCTTCAAAAGATGCCTATCTTCTTATGATGTTGGCGACCACGTTGGCCCATCTTATCCAATTCACTGCAGCTCCGAATAAGTCGGTTGATGTTAGGCCAGTCCATTTTCTAAGGTTGGCCAGCCAGGATGTACGCCTGCGTCCAGGACCTCGCTTGCCCTCAATCTTACCTTGTAGATGTATTGTAGAAGTCGGTACTTATCATTACGTATAATGTGGCTAAAATAGGCCAGTTTTCTGTTCTTTACGGTAGTAATAATTTCCTTGTCTTTTCTCAGCCTCTCGAGAATCGTGATGTTAGTTGCATGGTATGTGTATGAGACCCGTAGCGTGCGTCGCTAGCACCACATTTCGAATGTTTCTAAACGTTTGCTGGCAGCCTCAGTAAGACTCCAGCTTTTTACCCCATAGAGGAGAACACTAAAGACATATCATCTCAGAATTCTTATGCGTATATTGATATTAAGAGACAGGTTACAAAGGACTTTCTTAAGGTGGTTTAAAGCACTTCTGGCTTTTTCATATCGAGTTCTTATTTCATAACTATGATCTCATGTATCGCTGATATTGCAGCCCAGGTAGCATATTTTCTCTACTCTTTCCAATGGTGTTTCGTTTACTATAAATTTAATTGAGCGTTTATGTTGATGTTATTACTGATGATCATTATTTTAGTCTTTGTAGAGTTTAGTTCAGGTTAGTTTTGCACTTCGCTGAGGTGTTATTCTAATTTGGTGTAAATGCGAGAAGTGAATGATATTTAGGAGTACTTTATTAAGTGCCTGACTCATTAAACTAATTAGTCTGTGATCCTCGCATTTCTTGGCATTGGTTTTTTTAGAGTTGGGATGAATATTGATAGCAGCCAGTCCTTTGATAAGTGTCCAGTCTCATATATGTTATTAAATAGCTTTGTAACAGTTGGGATTTGGGATGCCTCCAGTAGTTTCAAAGTTTCTCCGTGCACATCATCTGGTCCTGGCCATTTCCCATCTTTAAGTCGTTTAATGGCCTTTTCAACTTCTTCATTTGTTATTTCTAGGCCGTAGGGGTTGTTTATTTCGGGTTTATTCTTGGTGTATCTTCGAATAGCCCCTGCATATATTCCCTCCATCTTTCTAGTCTCGTCTCAATCCTGGTCAAAATTTGGAAGCTTCGCTGTCCAGAACTATGCCGATATGGCGTTCTTCACCACCACTATTATAACAAATTTCTTTTAACTCTGAAATTTGCCTATGAAAGGTATCACACAAAACCTAAATACAATTTCCCATTCCCTACGAACAACTTTGCTAATCAACTTTTTTCTCTAGCTTTTCAAATAACATGGTGGAGGTGGGCTAAACTTTGCTTGAATGAAAATCGAATATCTCAAGACCCGAGAATAATAGAGAATTAATCTTTGTGTCACTTCTAGTTACACAACTTGTAGTTACACAACTATGTGTAACTGCAAGTGTACGTTTTCAGTCCCGGTGGAATATGGCGTTTTTTTTTCAAAACTCTAGCTTTTTTTTTCGATATACCTCAAAAAAATTAAATGAAATAGTATAGCTCTAGACACACTGTCCTGAAGAACATTTGATATTCTATAGTAGTATAGAAACCGCAAGATTCTATCTCCTCTATAAGCGGAAATATTAATGAAAATTAGTACAATTATTACTGGTTAAATAAAGTGAAGATTTTCCTAAATAGAGTAGTAATTGTAACAGAAGCTGGACTTTTTTTTATTTTTGTTATATGATTATAACTCTGCAAAAGTCAGATTGAGTTATTTTGTTAGTAAATTATTTAAGCGTTATAAATCAACAGTTTATTAAATAAAAATAAGCATTTTTCTTAAAAAAAAAAATAAGTTTCGTACACACAAAGTCAGTCAAAAAACATTTTATTCTTGGAGTAAGATAGATCAAGTATGTGATACATGTTGTCAATCGTTTCCCGCTGATTAAAATTAAATGAAACTTGGAAAAAAAAATAATTGAAAAAATACATCTAAATTGGGTAAAAGAAAAATTTTTTGTTTTATTTATAACTAAAATTGAGTAAAAAAAACCAATCGATTCGACCAAAGTCCAAAACGACCAAAATCAATTGATAATTTAAGTATCGATTTTCTTAAATGTGAAAATAGGCACATATTGATTAAGATAAAAGTTAACTAACAATAAAATTGAGTAACATACAGCTAAAACCAAAGTAACACCTTATTTTTAGAAAAAAAATAAGTAAAAATGCACCTTCAGACGATGCCGTCACAAGCAAAACCTAATCTAACCAAAGAGGGATATTGAATCTTTTGAAGAGAAAAAACAAGAGACTCAAAAAAATGATGCAAAAATTGTGTTTGGGTAGTGCCATTTCAAATAGACCACATAGACATTTTGCAAACTGCAAACCTTTTCCTTCTTTGTATTGATTTCAAAGATCGACAAAAAAATTGATTTTTTTTTTAATCGACAGAGGCCTTTTGCTCGATTCGAAATACTCCAAAAGTTGATAAAATCACCTTTAGTAGTTTCATTTTTCAAAAATTGTGTTACGTTTTATTTTACTCGTTTTTTAATCCTTGAATTTAAAAGAACGCCTTGAATTTCTATTTCCAAAACTCGATATAAATCCCATTCCTAGCTGTATTAATAATTTCTCAAAATCACGCACTTTTTAGACTTCTTTAAATCCCTGTATGTCCAAGTCTAGATATTGGAAAAGATAAAAATAAGATATTTAACTAGAAAACTCCATAAGAAGCACATCATTAGGAATACAATTTTGTAAGTTATATTACACATTATATTCCTCTTTTCGTCTCATATTTAGTAGTAATGATAGTAAAATATATATTTCTTTATCGATTTAAAAACTCGGTACACTACCATTAAACTTGCCATATAACTTCACTCCGTCGAAGGTAAATAAGGATAGTGTGCCATTTAATCTCAGTAGAAAGAGGAAGATGGAATGACCTAGATGTCGCTGCATGAAAAGCGTTGTACTTTGGTCGCAATTAGCAGAAGTAACCACCCGCCTGCTACCAGGTACGTCAATAACATGTAGGACACTGCGCGTGTGGATGGGTCGTTGCCAAATCTCGAAACGTACTTGGTTAGAATCACATACGGGGAGTTCATTATAAAACTTCATCTAGTTGGCTGTGAAATGTCAAAAGAAAAGGATGTAGAAACAAAAGTCCATTTATTTTGATTATGTCGTCTTTTTCTGTCAAAACTTCGTGGCCTGCTAGATGAAGTTTTAGAATGAACCAAATAATTTGAAGTTCTATAAAAATTACGTAAGTCCTGAAAAAGAAGCCAAAAACAGCTGACGATCGACATGCCTAGTTACTTGACGGAAATGATCTGCGCATGCGCGAGATTTGAAGATTATTTGAAAGTTCTACGTTGCCAACTTGTCGACGCATCTGACGTCAAGCGATTAGATAAATTAGTAAAATCTTACTAAAATCATCAAAAATTACCATTTTAGCATTTTTAAGTTTATGCAGGATACATATTACTTATATATTATATTATAACAGAACATATGATATTATAAAATCGATAAAATTTACAATTATTTGAATTTTTTAACACTCACAAACGGTAATACAAATTACATCTGTCAACCTTGCATTTAACCCTACTTTTTGGGGACGCTTTCAAGTTTTGATGTTATTCTTGTTCGTTCTTTGCTAAAGTTAAACTTTCAGTTTAGTGTTTGTTTAGTTTAATTTACTCAAATTATTAATCGGTCTGCATAAATACCGTTTGGTTTAATCTAATTCAACTTTGATTGGCTGAGTATTCCGGTGCGGCACTTTTTGTGCTATGTTTACTGCTGCAGATTCAGGATTGTTCCTACTTCTGACTGAGATTTGTTTAGTATTTCTAGGTATGTAGGTTTGTTTTGCAATTAAACAGATGTTCAGGGGTTTTGCCTGTATCCAGGCCCTCCACTAATGAGCTCCATATTATTTTACCCATACCAAGACCTATACCTAGTTCAGGTGTTTATTTTATGCCAAATTCTAGGAAAGCATCAATAAGATGGCCTCCAAGGGTGCTAGGCATATTGTGTGCCTGGTTTGTGACCCTTCAAGGTCAAGGGCCAAGGGCCACAACCACCAGAAGTTTCTTTCGGTATCGACTTTCGTTCCCGCCAATAAACATGTCACATTTGGCATAACCTAAAAATTTGTAGACGTCAGATTCAAAACGTCACTCATCTTTCAACTAGCACGTGGTGCGCAGTAAACATGCGCAGTCAAATCTCGTCGACCAACTGCGAGATTTTCATAGCCAACTGAGGTGCTTCATTTTCGATTTACTGTGAGGGATTGACGTTCGCCGTATATTTAAATAATAGGTATATGGAATGAACACCCCGTACTTCCGTAATGAATAACTTGCCGTCACACGCATTTGCGTCGCGTAACCGGAGCAACTCGTGAAAGTATCGGCAACATTGGATCTAACTCACATGCTTCCATAACATACAGGCCATTGTCTATCTTTTACATTGCTGGCCTTGAACTGCAAAAAGAGGGGATGGAAACACAATACCTTGTATATTGCAATTTCTGCAGATGCCCAAAAATGAGCGCCCTTTTAAAAGTGGTACAGTTAGACCCACTTGCATTTAGATTCACGTACTCTCCACAAATCACGAATTAGGCCGAAACCATTTGGTTCTTGATTTGTAACGTCCATTGTTGCCGATACTTTCACGAGTTACTCTAAACCTACTAAGTTTCTCTACTTACTAAAAATATTCGATACGGAGGTGCATGTTTCTAACCAAGTACGTTTAGAGATTTGGCAACAACCCACGCACACGAGCATATAAACCATTCACTTATTATTGACGTCAAGTAGGCGTTGGAAATTTGACTTTGACATTTTTTTTTGTATCTTCTCAACATGTGCCAAAAAGAGATAGTAATAAAAAAAATGAAGGTTTCAAAGGTAACGAGATGCCAAAAATAAGTGAATGAGGTATAGTGAATCGGATCCGAGTTCCAGTGTTGCCAGCTCGAAAATTTAAATTCGTAATAAAAACGCATATTTTTGGCTTAATGTTCTAGAGTCTAGAGCAGTCCGAGAGGTACTTCTATTCTCTACTCTTTGAATCATATTGTAAAGTTGGAAATGTTCGCAAATTGCTCTAGAACAGCAAACCGAAAATGGTATAACACAAAAATTAAATGACAAATCTTATTAATTAGTATTTACTTTGAAACTTTTTATTCGACATTTTTTGTCTGCACCAACGAGCTAGTATTTTACATCTGAAAAGACTCTGCTGTTTTACGGTTTTTGGTCCCACTTTTTTTTAGCAGTAGACACCTAAAAAATGGCGGCGATATCCGCTGGGACTATAATTTAAAATTAGTCAACATTTCTTGTTTAACTCTCAATTGTTCTTTTTAATGTTTTTTTTCAACTTTCAATGATGAAAATAAAATATAGTCATTTGTACATAATTTTAACTAAAAGAAATGAGTAATAAAATTGTAAAAATTTAGTAAACATTTTAAAAAAAACGTGGAAATCGCTTTTAAAAAATTTAGAGTTGTTAGTAATGTTTAAAAAATTAACTAAAAAATAAAACAGAATTTTTTCATTTTAAACTTAAAATTAGTGTTTTTTTTTTTTTTTTGTCTATGTTTGACTTTTATGGATCTTTTACCTTCCTTGTAAATGTTCCATAATCCTCTCACTAAAGTATGTAAAAATAATTAAAAAAAAAATCGTTAAACAGATTTCAGCATGCATTTCGAATCAGAATTCAGAATTGAAAACAGTTCCATAAAAACGAAAAGTCGAAGTTAAGGCAAATATCACGTAGAATAGACCAAAAAGTGGCTAAAAGTGGCATTTATTTTTAATTATCTCTTTAAATTAAGACCAGAAAAAAAACTATTTTTAAAAGTTTTTCTTTTTTAAAAGTTAGTTATTTCCGGAACCAGTTGGAATTTTCGAAATTTGGAAACGTCATTTTCATGGACTTTTAGTTGCGCAAAACTGTGAGGAAAACGATTTAAGAAAAAATAACTCTGACGGGAAAGTAAATTAAAGCAACAAATATAAAAAGTTGCAAAATGAAACCAAATTAAATGAGCGGAACACAAAGAGAACGAAGAAAAAAAATAATGAGAAATGAAGTAAAGAAAAAATAACAGCTGAATTTTTTTTATAAATCAAAAATATAAACAAAATTTATTTTAAAAAAATACAGCGTTATCGGGGAAGAACAGACAACAGGGAATAAGAAATGCGAAAAAAAAAATTTGAGAACCAAATATATATACATATATAGGCTCATTAAGAAAACAAAAAGATTTAATAAGAACACTAACAGCAAAATATTAAAAAAATATTATATTAATTCAAAAAGTGGAAAGGCTACATTAAATTTATGAAAAATCACAAAAGAATTGAGAGCTTTAGAATGTTTTGCGTGGAGAGTAAAGAAAAATAGGAGATAAGGTAATCTGAGAAGCAAAAATTTAGAATAATTAAAAAGGAAAAAAAATAGAATTAATGAGTCCAATAAGTCTAAAAAATATGTCAAAAATAGAAATAAATGAATACAAATTATAGGTGAAAAAAAAACACTGTATTAAGTATAATTAAAAATATTAAATATTAAAACTCTGTAGTAAGTAACTCTATCGAGATTAAAATGCGATTTACCCATGACTCAATGAGAGTTTAAAAGTTTCAAATACGAATTAGCACCAATCAGAACGGCTTAGCCAAGATCTGGTTTCGTCTCGCGACAAAATCCGAACGTTTTTTTCCTTCTCTTTCAGGTAGTAACTCTATCTAGTTCAAAGTGGCACCTAAAAAATGCCGGCGATATCCGCCAGTAGTGACGTCACTGGACTTACGTCAAATAATTAGATATCAATTGATGAAATTACTGTGACGATGAAATTACGTCGGGGGTACTTTAAAAATGGCGGATTTCCGGCCAATAAACGGGACCAGTTTTAGGGGAATATCGGTATTGGTTTGCTCTGTCCGTATCTTCTACCTTATTGGTTTAGAATTTACATCACCTAACACCACGGGGTCATTATAAAACTTCATCTAGTTGGTTGTGAAATGCCAAAAGGAAAGGATGGAGAAACAAAAGTCCATTTATTTTGATTATGTCATCCTTTTCTGTCAAAATTTCATAGCCTGCTAGACGAAGTTTGGGGGGGGATGGAAACACAGTATCTCGTATATTGCAATTTCTGCACATGCCGAAAAATGAGCGCTCTTTTGAAAGTGGCATAGTTAGACCCACGTGCAGTTTCACGTACTGCCCACGAATCACGAACTAGGCCGAAGGCACTTGGTTCGTGATTCGTGACAACCAATGTTGCCGATACTTTGATGAGTTACTCCGGTTACTTGACGTAAGTGCGTGTGACGGAAAAATATTCGATACGGAAGTATGTGTGAAGATGTAGTGAATCGGATCCGAGCCCCCATATTTTGGCATCGAGGTTCTTCATCAAAATAAATGGACTTTTGTTTCTCCATCCTTTTCTTTTAACATTTCACAGTTAACTAGATGAAGTTTTATAATGAACACTCCGTGTGTGCCTACTATTAACCGGCACCCAGGGTAGTCACTGGAACGTAACTGGGTTAGTCCCAAAGTGGTCGATGCAGGTTGCCAGATTTCTTACAAGCGATTGCGGTTCAGAGATTGCCAAATTACGGAAATTACAATTTTGTCAAATGCCAAATTACGGTTCTTTTACGGTAGTGATGCTAGTTAGTACTCACTAGATGCCACCAACCACGAAGTGGCACAAACCATGGACGAACCTAACGAACCAACTAGAACCGAGTAGAACCCCAAGAGATAGAGTGACTGTCAGTAGCACCAATATGATGTTTACTAACTTATTTACTAACACATTAGAAAGTATAGATCGATACTGGTATGCCGACTCGAATGTTGACCTATTTTATGTTAGTACAATTACCTACATAAATAAGCTCTACGGAATTGCGATGTTGGTTGTTTACCAAAATGTGAACCCAAATCTTTGTCATCTCTCCATATTATGGCGCTTTGACGGATTTTTCGGTTTTAGTGCAGAAAATTCCTAATTTACGGCGGAAAAGCGTAATTACGGCGCATCTGGCAACCGTAGTCGCCGGAACTGGTAAATACTACTTAGCACTCCCATTTAAGTAGCGGTGTCCACACTAGAACTATAATTGGTAGTTTGGGATCTGTTATTGCAACTAGAAATGGGCTATTTATCGAAATGCATAAAAAGGGACTCTTAAAAATGTTTGTGGTACCCAAAGAAAATCTAATCGGAAGCATAACTTATATTTGGGAAAATGTAATAAGTTTAGGATGATTGGACAACACATTGAGTTGCTTAGTGCAAAGGAGGTGAAAATGAGGAGTCAATTGGCCAGTTTATCATCAAAACTAAAGATAAGAAAAGCAGAGATTTCGAAAATTATACAGAAAGAACTCAAATTTTCTTTCTCAAACTTACTGGAAAATTGAGAAATACACCCATTTTTTTGGTACTGTTTGGCCTGTAGAGCCAAATATATCAGTTTTTGATTACAAATTAGCAATATTAGTGACTATCTAAGAATGGGTTAGAGATAATTCAAATCTGATAGTGTCATTGAGTTGCTGAGTTCAAAGCATCTGAAAATGAGGTGTCACTTGGCCAGGTTATTACCAAAACCAAAACAGTTTTTCCGGAAGAAAAAACAGAATTAAGATGTTGCAGGATTGCAACCATAAAACCATAAAACATTTATTTTTTTTTAAATTTGAGCTCAGAAGAGAGTCGTCAAAATTACGCAACCTAATTACCCTCATAGTGTTACCTAGCTACTCTATTAAAAAAAATCTTAACTTTATTTAACCAGTAAAATAATGTTTGCAACCGTTAGAAGTCCTTTTTGCAGATTTTGACAATTACACAAAGGTGAATTTTCTAAAATTCCTGTAGCTTCATGAATGGAGAAGGTCTAGTTTTTCAACTAAAAACATATACAGGGTGTTTCAAAAAGCTGACAAACATTAGAGGACTATAGAAGACGCCAAGTCATCCAACTTTTGCTTATAAACCCCTAGCCGCAATTATACCGTTTTTGAGATACAGTGTCTCAAAGAAGATAATATATCAGGAACAAATTTATAACAATAATTGAAATTTTGTACACGTTTTACCATTGCTTGGATGTCCTTTATCAGTGTTAAAAAGCGCAATTTTTATGTGCCAGTGGCGTAGATTTTGAAGTCCCCTGGAATTGTTTTGACTTTAACGTCTACGCCACTGGAAAAAAATGCAGTTGGAAAGCATATCGTGAAAGGTAATTATTTTCTATATGAAAAAGGTACTCTTAATCAAAAGTGCGATTGTGCGCCGTTTTTCAATTAAATGGTATTTTGTGACGAAAAACATGGGTAAAACAGCAAAAATTACTTCTTATAATTTTTATTTATTATCGCACAGGCATTTCTTAACAGTTCTGCATGCTAAAATTTGTTTTTTACCTGCATGACTGGTACTGACGTTTTGATTGAAAACGTTAATAACAATTTAATGTCAAAAATATTTTTTTGACACCCTGTATCTCAAAAACGGTGCGTTTTGCTGTTTTTAAACAAAACTGGTTGGATGACTTGACTGTTCCTATAACCCTCCAATGTTTGTCAGTAGTTAGCACCTTTCTTTGGGGGGAATGGGAAAATTGTATCTGAAACACCCTGTAGAGTTACAAATATACTAAGAAAAGATAATCAAGCTATTATCAATGAGTGGAATGTCTATTTGAAAAACGTTAGTCGGTAACTTGTTCAGAATGTGTTCGTCCTATTGAGAACATAATTAAAGGAAAACTGAAGCAAGAAAAACTGCTAGCTGTACAGGTTAATCCATTGGTAATAAATTTGGGTAGTTCTGATAATAATTCTACCGGTACTTTAGGCGTAGATTCTGATTCTGAAGAATACTGAATGTAATACACCACATATTTAAAAACTTTGTGGATGCTGTATCACTGTATCTAGAATTTTATTTTGCAACCTGATACATCTATGAATAACTATTCCTATTGGCCGAAGATAGCAGACGTCGTAAAAGACTATCGAAAATAATAAGTGTTTCTATCTCCATTTTCCTTATGACTAATACCAGACGGAAGTGATTTGTTGATGTTTAAGGGTCGGTATTTTGAATCCCGATCACGAATTTGATCAAGTAGTCATCGGTCAAATGTTACAGTCATAATAATATGTCATAGATAATCAATAATTTAATCGAAATTCAAACTACCGGCCCTTAGTGTTTTAGTGTAACTTAGAGATGGAGCTTTCTTTTATGGCCGTTTGTGCCAACCTCGAGTATTATGTCGTAAGTTAATGGGCGGTTAATGATCTCGACTCTATTATTATTAATCGTCCTTATTAATAGACAGTTAATATGCCTGCTCGCTCCTATAATAATAGACAAAACCACTCCATACTCTCCAATAAGAAATCAATAATAATTAACTTGAACACCAAAAACGATTACGTCATTAGTGTAATTAACGAGGTACTTGATAAAAGGGCTCGTCTCAAAGGCATTTTAATTGCCTGGGTTATACCGTTAAAGACCGATTTCTCGTGACACAGTGGGGACGATTTTTATAAAGGTGCAGTGTGACAAAAGGCACTTTAACATATAATTTAAATTGCGTGTGCGTGGTTCTAGCAGTATTGCCGTTTAGAAGTAGAAGAAAATCCACAAAGCCTTTCCTCGAATTCAACTTGAATTGCGAGTGGTAGGTATATTAAATTTCCAATCCCTACACAAAACCGACTTTCATAAATTATCTAGCTTCGAGTCGTAAGTGCCTGAAATAAGGTCAGAAGTAATCAACTTGACATTTTCTCGTTTAGTTGGATTTTGCCATTTACGACTTTCGATCAGGGAATATACGATGAACATCGAAGGCGATATTAACATTATCATGTGCGTGTCCGAAAAAAATTGGGTGTTTTGGATTTATCTCAATTTTACGTATTACTTCATTGTACTTATCTAATCTTATACTATTTTATTTTCAGATGTGGCATCAAATTCTCTTAATAACAGTACTGCAATTCCTATACATTTCAACGAGATCGATAGAACCAATTGAGGGACCGCTTTGGTTGAAGATTGGAGATATTTTTGGTGATTCTAGCCTTGAAGGAGATGCGAGAGACAGGCCAGACCGCCACAATGGTCCGTATGGTAATCTAGATGAAAGCGGTATGTCACAACGTTTCTATAAAAATATTAAAAAAAAAATTAAAGCTATATTCGACACCAAAAACCAGTTTTCATTTTCATTGTTCAATACTGCAATAATTAAGAACGGAGCTAAAGAAATACAAAGTCAAGGATAAAAAAAATCGTGAAGATAAACTCAAAGATTAACAAGGTGGCAGAAAAAATCCAGTCAAAAAGAATGGTAAAAGCGCTGATGAAGAAAAACTTAAAGACTAAAATTGCCCTAGTTCAAACTGTTAGAAATAACACAAACTGTAATGAACACAGAAAAAATCAAAGAAAAGGGCTAATCATATTAACGGAAAAGCTATTTAGGATAGAGTCAGTTCTTTACCTGAGTCGTAACATTTTAGTGCCCCAAATTCTCACCTGATGCGACTGTCCTAACGATTATTCATTGAGGTCACTTCAGAAGTGGATGAAGCTTGGATCCAATACAATTTGTTTTGAGTTCTGCGTGACGGCTATGTAATTTACATCCCGTATGACTATGTTTCTTAAAAGTTTTAATGGTGTCTGACCACATTTATCGGAATTTATCCCCTTTTTGTATTGCCTGTCACGTGCTTTCAACAACATTCCTGTTTTTGAGTGCAGGCCGACTGCGGTTTTTTTGTTATTTATGTAGGACCCTATTTTAAGCAATTCTCTCTTGACGAATTTCGGCACTAATGCATTTGGTCTGTTTCTTTTCTCGTATTCATATATTTTATCTTGTTTATCTGGTCATATCTAATCATTAAGTATTTTTTGAATAATGCTATACATCTATTAAGCTTGCAAAACAAATTTAAGTTTAAATTCTTCTGCATGAAGCCTCTTTATATGTTTGTTGTTTCCTCCCTCTTAATTAAAACAGTAGAGACGTCGGCAACTCGTCGATAGAAGATTTTTATTTTGTCTAGCTCACTACTATGATAATCGGTGATTGTGTTAAAAAAAAACTTTAGAAGGCTAAATTTCGAGAAATTGTAATATTATATTGCCGACTACTTAAACAGACTAGAAACAAATTGAACCTAAAAATGAAGCGCTAAAAAGTAAGAAAGATACAGTTGTCAACGCTGCAAACGACATTTCTTTGTCATATGTCATTATTGAACATCTGAGTTCGGTAATGACACCCGAAGCGGTTTGGACATTAACCCACATCACTCTAGTTTGTTAATAGTATATTGTGCAACTAGTGTCAAAAATTGCAATATTCACACGAGTGTGACGGTTTGGACATGAGCCATAGGCGAGTGATAAAACGTCATAAGAGTGTAAAGAGTGATTTTCGTACGTGTTGCACGTTATATTTTTTCTACGACTACGACTTTGCTTCATAAATGATCACTCGTATAAAATATATGCAAGGAATGTGCAAAACAATCAGAAGCGTGTGCAAAGTAGACTTTGCGCACGTTCTCTATGGGAGCGTGCGCAAAGTGCACAGTGCTGTTTGCAATATGCGATTTTCAACGGTAGTTAGTAGTGCGCATTTGTTTATTTTCGAGGCAGTTGTGGAAATAGTTATTTACCTAACAAGTGCTGGAAGTGATGCTTTACCGCACGCTGATTGCAATGAACGAGCGAGTTCGGTCAGCAATCGAGTGCGGTAAAGCACTTCCCGCACGTGTTAGGTACAATATTTTTCCTATAAACAATTCGCTTATTATTGCCGTCAAGTAGGCGTTGGAAATCTGACTTTGACATTTTTATCGTATCTTCTCAACATGTGCCGAAAAGAGATAGGTAAAAACGTTTTTCTATGACCATGTAAAAATAAACAACTTTCGTCATACCTTGCCCTAGCCGAAAACGTAACTTTTGTCTCTAGTGAGAGAAAATCCCATAACGTTAACTTTCGTCTCTAGTGACGAAAGTAAGTTGTTCTAATTTCGCCTGTATATCGCCAATTAAATGCGGTTTAACTGATCTAATCTTGTTAAACACCATGGAAAATGGTGATATCACACAAAAATATGTTTATTTTGCCTTACAGGGTCTCAGAAAAGCAAATTAAAGTTTGAAAATTTGATCAAACGAAACTCAGTGACATCGAGGTGGCGTTTATTATTATTTGTTCCGTTGTTCGGAGGAGCATGGCGCGGGGTTCGATGCAACATCAATTTTCAAATACTGAATTTCAAAGATTCAATTTAAAAGTGTAATTTGATATCAAATTTCGTATATTTACAATTATATTGCGCAATATAACTAATAAACAAATAATTGCGAGAATAGTTGGCGAATACAAAGTTAGATTAATCAGTATTTTGACAATGACGCTCCTTAGTTTTCGAAAGAAATACTCTATAAAGATTATTTTTAAAGTAAATGAGGAACTAATGTTGGCATGGTCGAAGAAAAAGTATAGTGTTCTACTCGAGAAAAAGCATTTTCTATCCCTCGAGAACAACTGTTCTCTTGCGAGAGAAAATGCTATTTTCGTCACTCGTTGAACAATATACTATTACACGCACGCCTGTCAACGTCATGAAATTATTTATAAGAATTAGTGCTTGTACCTACAATAAGTCACTGGAGGAACGTATCTATTTGCTGCATCTAAAATTTCGTCTGATAAGACCATTCTGATTATATGTTTTGAAGGTTTTTGTCCCTACTTTCTATTTTGTCTGTAAATTTATTTTTAAAACCACCAAAACTGACATTTGTCAAATTTTAATTAATCCGAACTTATTTTGGTTTAAGACATGTCAATATAAGAAATGCATGGTGTAGTGTTTGACACACCTACTATCTGAAATTAAGGTCGTGGGTTCGAATACCGGTGAGGACCAACTTTTTTTTAATTCTTCGGCGTGGATAGTTAATTTCCTATGAGCGCACAAATTTTGTTGTCTTCTGTAAGTACAATTAAATATGAACGTGGGTTAACCTTTACACGCACGAACGTATGGTAGGTACCTAATTAATAGTGCTAAATGTCCTCTAAACCCTAAAGCATTCAGATAAGTATAGAAAAACGCAATTAATTTATTTTAACTCAGCAAAAAGCAACACCACAAGAACAATAAAAGTATGCAAAAGTAACGTTCAGATTAATAAAGCTTCAAATTGTATGTAAGTTGGCTTTGCGTGCGGTAAAAATTTTTACCGCACACGTGCGGTAAAGTTCTACTTCCCGCATGCCAATGCGTGCGGTAAAGCGACTTTACCGCACGCTCGTAGGAAAAAGATATTTATTGCGAAATTGTCTGCGCTCGGAATATTCGTGCTTTCTGACATTTAACGAAAAAATTCAAAATTAGTTTTTGACAATCGAAAATTTTGCCAGATGAGATTCACAAGTAAACCGTGACGTAAGATAAATGTTCCTGTTACAAGACACGACTGTAACAATTGTCGCTATAGAAAAGAGAGCAAGATATTGGAACTCCAAATGTAGCGGCGCCATACTTTTCTGACATCTTGTTATGCCAATTGGACTTGATAAGCAAGCCACCTACGTCATTCAAATTTCATGGAGTGTCACTTAATTAACCTTGTGCCCGCCCTTACATATTTAATTGCCCTTACATCCACTGTTTGGCAGTTGGCACTGACTTGCCCTTGTTTTGATGCTGAATTGACCATTCCAGAGCAGCTTATTTTGACTGCATTGAGGGGTACCCAAACAATGTAGCCAAACCAATGACCTAGCAGATACGGACAGAGCCATCAAACGCCGATATTTCCCTAAAAATGGTCCCCTCGTTGGCCGAAAGTCCGTCGCTTTAAAAGTTCACTAGACGTCATTTTGGGTCAGCACATGTCATACAAGCCTCGTAGCAACTTAAAGCCGAACCAGATATTGATTGCCGATTGTGTTTGGTTTTTGTTAGGTTAGAAGTTTTTGAAAACCTTTAAGATAAGTAGGAAAGCTTTAGCTAGGAGATGGATATAAGTTCCATATTCGACTGGATTCGAAGTAAAAAATAATAAAAATAATAACAGTGACAACTGTTTGATTCGGAAGTTGTCATCAGTTCAAAGGTTCGCACTGCTAAAATAGGGGGCCAAAAGTGTAAAACAGGAGGCGTCTCCAGATTAGCTCGATGATGTAGCCAAACATACAAGATTTTTCATGTATGTACAAAAAGAAACAGGAACAGTTCACATATAGTAATGGTAATAAACAGCAGGGATACGAAATTAACATTTATCCAATGACCTAGGCGATGTGGACAGAGCCAAGAAATTCCTACATTTCCCTAAAAATAATCAAGTTTTTTGACCGGACGTCCGTTTTAAGATTTCCATGACGTAATTACATTGTCAGAGCACATTAATTGGTGAATCACAACAAAAGGTTTTACGTAAGACGTCAATTCAAGCGGATATTTCAGGTTAAGAAAATATATCTTAAATAAATTAATATGTTTTTGTACTATTGGAATTACATAATGAAATTTTTTAAGCGGAGACTTTTTGTAAAACGTCGTGACGTTAACGAGACGTCACTTCTGATGGATATTTCCGCCATTTTTAAGGTTTCCACTGCTAAAAAGGGACACAAAAGTGCAAGTTGCAAACAGTAAATAATTAATTATTAAAGTGAGGTTATATTTACTAAAATTCTGGCAAAATTTCGTCATGTGCACAAAACCCATTCCAGAATAGCTGATTTTCACAAACATTCGCCATACTGCATTGCGGGGCACTTAAATAATGTAGCGAAACCAATGACCTAGCAGATATGGACAGATCCAGCAAATGCCCATATTTCCCTAAAAATGGCCCCCCTTTTTGGCCGATTTTGACAAGTTGAAATCCGTTTTCCAGACATAATTTTGTCGTCAGCGCGTCATACAAGCCACATAGCAACTTAAAGCTGGAGAAGATATTGATTGCCGGTTGTGTTTGGTTTTTGTTAGGTTAGAAGTTTTAGAAAACAAAGCTAAGTCGGCAAAGGGATGGGAGCTCTGGCGCTTTAGCTAGGAGATGGATATAAGTTCCATATTCGATTGGATTTGAAAGAAGAATAAGAAATAATAAAAATAATGACAGTGACTACTGTTTTTGCAATAACTTGCAAAACACTTTGTAAGACGTAATGACGTCACCGAGACGAAACTTCCAGCTGATATCGCCTCCATTTTTATGGTTCCCACTGCTAAAAAGGGGGAGAAAACTGTACAACAGGAGGGTCTACGAGATTAGCCCGTTGCGATCCGCCCATTGGTACGTCATTAACAAAAGTCAGTTTTACTCGCGAAAATGTCAAAAAAAGGACGGAATTGTTAGTGTCAGAGCTACATTTGCAGTCCAATATCTCTATCAGATATTTAAATTAATTTATTTGTGCCGTTTATAATCGTTCTCCTAAAATGGATTTTTTTTTGAATAGATGTTATTTTGAAGTTTGTAGGTGAGATTTAAAGAAAAAAAATTAAAATAAATCTCCCTAAAACACGCCATTGTCCAAACTGCAATGGGGGTGCCTGCTGAGACGCAAAAACCCTTCTTCTTTGTCAGGTTATATTCAAATTGAGAAATATAAAGAAAAAATAAGAAAATATAACTGAACTGACTTGACCTCTGATTAAGGGTCTCACACTTATGAAGTAGGTATGTGACAATCAACAGACCGTCAGCGCCAGCGATCAGCGACTGCTGAACTATTACTGCTGACAGAGAAACAGGCAATATTGCTGAACTAATAGGTGACAGGCTAGTGACAGCAGAAAACCAAATCTTAACGATGCAACGAGTTAGTATATTACATTCGGAGTGACCCTTTTGTTTTACAGTTTTAGCCCCTCTTTTTAGCAGTGGGAACTTTGAACATGGCGGCGACAACCTATCGAACTGACGTCACTTGACGTCTTACGTTAAATCATTTTAAGTTGTGATTCGCTAATTGATGTATTCTTACGATAAAATTAAATCATGGGTACCTTAAAAATGGATAACTTCTGGCATTGCATCGGTCTAATGGAAATATGGACAGAGACAACAAATGGAGATATTTTCCTAAAAATGATCTCATTTTTTGGCGGCAAGTCCGTCATTTTTAAGGTATCCATAACGTAATTTCATCGTCGCCGCACATCAATTGGCGAATCGCGATTTCAAATTATACGATGTAAGATATCAGGTGACGTCACTTTCGCAGATTATTGCCGTCATTTTTAAGGTACCCACCGCTAAAAAGAGGGGACGAAAACTGGGAGTCTCTCCGGATATAATATACTAGCTCATTAGACAGATATAATATTTTTTGCGATAGATGGTACTAGATCAAAAGCTGTCAAAAGAATGTACCAAAAGGGCGAACAATAACAATGAGCATACAAGTCTTGAGATTTTTTTTCTTAAAATATTACCGCACTGAGTTGTTCACACTAGTTTTCTCAACAGAAAACGCAAGAAATTTCGAGCAACACGAGGCTATCTTCGGGCCACTTGGGGGTTGGATCCTTAAAACACTTAAACATCAACAAAACGTTAAAAACCAGGTGTCAATCAAACATTTAACAAAAAATCCTCACAAACCACTGATTGTTGAATACAAATAATATTCGTTTTTTCATTTTTCAACATTTACGAAAAATTGAAAATTATTTTCTGACAATCGAAAAACTTGACAGGTGACATTGACAAGTGAACCATGGCATAGATAATCATCCATGCTACTTACAAAGCATGACTGTAACGATTGTCCATAGAGAATAGAAATTACAACTAAGTTATCTCGGATAGATTTTCTCGAGGATTTTCTATAAAAGATGTATTATTTTGTAGTTTGAGATTATTCCTGTCCTCTCTAGTACATGCTAATTAACATTTTTATGTTACCCCCTACCCGTTCACTAACAAAAGCTATTACACAGGGAAAGTATTTTGGAACAACATCCTGTAAATAATTTATAAGGTTTGCAAATTTATAGATATTTTAACATAAAATTTAAATACTTTACTTGATTTAAATTATAGGTGATTATAATACATTTAATCGTTATTTAAATACCTATAAAAAACTTGATTTTACAATCGATTCCTGAGATTAGTTTTTTGTTATTATTTTTGTGAGTTTTTTCAAATCATTGAAGTAATTTTTAGGAACTTTATTTCTAGGAAAATATTTGGAGTCAATGCTTCTAAAATAATTTTTGCAGAATCATGTTCTTAACATTCTCAGTGGATAGTCCTTTTCGATAGATTTGTCATCAAAAATACAATATACATTTTTTTTCCAGATGTAAGCATTAAAGAAAAAAGGACGTTCCTGTCGTCGCTGAAGTCGTCGTCAGAAAAAAGGGCATTATCAATGTTCGCTCGATGGGGCCCGATAAATACGATTGGTAAGGACCGAAATCCTATTAGAAGCGGCTATCCCCCTAACAGCCTGGACTCGATAAGGTAAACGTTTACTTTTTCTCATAATTTAGTATTAGTTCTATCATTACCGTTATTGCACCTGATTCGCTTATTAACGGCAAGAGACGTAGGCGTTCCACATTTGCATCGGATTTTTTCCATATTTTAATTTTAATACTGATATATACACAGATACTTTTGCAAGATTCATATGGAGGGTGATCATGAAAAAAAGTCAGTAAGTTGGATGGAAAATGTAAAAAAAAGGATGAAGTACAATTTTTGATGACTTTTTCTAATGAATACCCCGTACTTAAATTATAATCACTGAACCTTTTCCTTCGCAGCACCCAAACCAGAAGCCGAATGCTGGGCCAACCACTGCGTTGGGGCTAAACTAAGTGACCCGAAACACAACAATAAACCACAAAACGACGAAACGTACCAAAGGCTTGATAAAACTTTTGTACATTCTTCTTTAGGTAATTAGCGTTAATAAATATATCAATACCTATTTTAATAATATATCTAGTTGTTAACTTGAGTCACTGATCCTGAACAATTATACATAATAACATGTACCTAAAAGAAAATTCAAGACTGAATTTTATAGGCATTTGGGGTTCAAGAACTTTGGCTTTTGGTGGACAGCTGGATCCTATCAGTTAATGTTCTAGTGTCACAATAATTGTATATATTTGATGTTCATTTATGGTATGTACTATCGTAATAATCTTCCAATAAACTTCTATAGCAATTGATCATGCGGATCTGTTCTTTAATATTATATGGATCTGTAAAGTCATAAATATAAAAGAAAATTGACTGTTAATAAGAATTAAGACAATATACGAATTAATTTTTTTGACAGACATTTGATTTATTTTACTTTTTCGCCGTTTCGAAGCCGAGCAAAGGATTTAAATGGAAAAGTCATCTTTGTAACGAAATTACGCTCGACCCTTGCAAAGAAGAGCAGCCCAAGACGAGGGCGTTTTTCGTTTCTTAACTCTGTTAGGGCTCAAACCGGGAACAGCGACAGTTTAAAAAAAAAACACAATGTCAGATTAATTACAACTCTGTCGGAATCATAATAATTTTAGTTTCAAAACGGAGTGAGGAGAAAAACGGTAAATTACGGTGCCGCTTCGCTTTCCAGGAATATAATTAGCAACAGCCAGAGCGCATCACCATGGGAAAAATTTTCTATGTGAGAGAATGTTTGCGAATTAATTAGGTTAATTGGAACCTTCACGAGAATTGATTTGTCTCAACTTTTCATCATAGTAAAGTAAACTAAATTAATTTTATAAGAAAAAACAAGTTTTTTTTTCAAGCGGACTAAAAGTACGTCATAAGTCAAAAGTCACCGCTACTGTCATGGTGGCGCATATATAATAGTATATTATTTAATGAGCATATAATGCTGGCTATTACTCACGAAGATAAAGTTTGCTACACGAGCCGAAGGCGAGTGTAGTAATATATCGAGTGAGTAATAGCCATTATATGCGAGTCAAATATCATACTTTTTCTACGACTATACTATACAGGGCGATTCATAGTCGATGGTCCCTTAGACATATCTGGAGAACCAAAGGAGATATCACTTGGATTGTTGAGTCATCATCAACACATGATCTAGATTACAAACTTTTTTAAATCATTGCAACGTTGTCAAATTTACGAGTTCTTGAATGAATTTTATTTTTTAACTGAATTACTTACAATAATTCATAAACATTACAACGTCAAATTAAAGTCGTAAAAAAATTATAGATACATCAACTAATTCAAATTACCTTTGTTGTAAGGTGTATATCATCAGGAGCTTCTTCAATAAATTTGTTAATGTTCAAAGCCGTCAAAGTTTTGCCTTTTTTTGGAAAGTATCCCTCAAACTTGCGTTTTAAAAATGCATGAAGCCTACAATATCCTTCAATATTAACTTCATTGTTCAGTGCGAGTGTGCTTCTCAGCATCGAGTATCGCGCCCATAAGGAAGACGATTTGTATTGCGACAGTTCTTGAAAATACACTAACACAACGTCTTCTGAAAACGATCTGGCATTATTTTTGCTCCTCCAGTCCATGAAATTTGAGTACCTATACCATCTCATATTTGTGGCGAGACTTTTCAGGCAGCAAGTTTAGTCTTGTTAATTTAGCAGCTTCCTTAATACTTGGTGGTGTTCCCCCGATTTCTTCGTCAGCATCGCTTGAGAGGATTTCCTGTGCTTGACATGAAGTTGAATTCAACATTGTGGTTAATGTTTTAAAATACGCTTGCACTAATTGTCAATAATCATATGTGACGGATTTGTTTCAACCGCTTGTTTATCTGTCTGTTGCCACCGGTTTCCACGACAACGCACAGCGGATGCGCCATTTAATAAACGTAAAGCCAAATTTAGACTTCACAATTACAATAATAATATCGTCAAAAAAGACATTTAATGTCAATATTTTTGTGCAAAACAAAAAAATTAAGTCTATATGCCTGCACAACTACATACACTTATGTAAGTCTGGATGTTCTGGGGCAGAAAATGAATTTGAGCAACAGTTGTATGTTTTACAGATGTAGAATCGGCTTAAAAGAATAGGTCGATTGGTCCTATACTTAATATGGTGGTTGAACCTAAAATTGATCTTATTGGTCCACACAGCAGTGAGTAATTATTACTCACGGTTTAGAATGGGTAATAGAGATTATTACTATTTTAACATCAAAATAATAATTAATCTGTTATTCAATAGTCGTAGAAAAACGATTTTTATTCATCAAAATTATTTGAACACTAGATGACACCAGATAGACTGGATCGGAGTCTATTGTCATCTTTACATTCTTATTGAAAAAAAACAAAGGATAGGAATACTTTCAGAGCGCTCGAGAGCACCACCCGAAACCGTTATTAGTCAAAATCGCATAGGTTCTCGAATCCTGAGTTCGTCTGTTAAATATCATGCGCGACATCAAACTTATCTGACAATGTGATTTTTATTAATTTAGCCATTCAATGGATTTAAAACCATTGAACATTGAAAACCACCATTCTAACACATTTTATTTATTTTACAAATAATATACACCACTAATTATAAGTACCTAAACCCGCTTAAAGAGGATGAGAGAAAATTGCAAAACTGAATCACTCTCAAGGAGACTCATTATTTCCTGCATGCTTGAAAAAATAGTAGATTATATCACTAGGAGTAAAAGTGGGTCTTTACGTGCTGAACCCAGAGATTGACGACCGAAGCGAAGCTGAGGCTGCAACTGGGCGAAGCACAGAAAGACCTTTTACTTCGAGTAACATAATCTACTATTTTTTCAAGCATACAGGAAATAAGGAAACTCCTTCAGAGTGATTCAGTTTTGCAATTTTCTGTCATCCTCTTTAAGCGGGTTTAGGTACTTATCCAATTAGTGGTGTATATTATTTGTAAAATAAATAGAATGCGTTAGAACGGTGGTTTTCAATGTTCATTGGTTTTAATGGTATTAAATCATTGGTTTAGGTAAACCAATGGTTTAGGTGGTTTAGGTAAATTATGGTAAACTAAAAATTTTTAGCATTGTTATCAAAACTAAATTAATAAAAATCATATTGACAGATAAATATGATGACATGCATGATATTTAACACACGAACTCAGAATTCGAGAATCTATGCGATTTCGACTAATAACGGTTTCGAGTAGAGCTCTCGAGCGCTCTGAGAGTATTCCTATCCTTTGTTTTTCCAATAAGAATGTAAAGATCGCAATACACTCAGAGCAGTCTCTCTGGTGTGTTCCACTCCTCAGTGTTCAAATAATTTTGGTGAATGAAAATCGTTTATATTTGCGCCACCATTACAGTAGCGGTGACTTTTGACTTTATTTTTACTGCCTAGGACTTTTTTGCTACTTTTTTGGTCTCAAGATTAGAAAGCCCACTTTAGGTGTGCGTATGGAGAAAACAAATGACGTACTTTTAGTCCGTTTGAAATTTTTGCGCTTCGCTCAGTTGCAGGCCTCAGCTGCGCTTCGGCCGTCAATCTATCTACTGTTTTTTCAAGCGTTCTAAAAGTACGTTATTTACTATCCCTATAAAGGCACTTGAAGTGCGCTTTCTATTTCACAGACAAAAAAAGTAACAAGAAGGTCCTAGGAATAAAAGTAATTTCCAAAGTCACCGCTGGTATCATGGTGGCGCATTTATAAACGATTCTAATTCACGAAAACTATTTGAGCATTAGATGACACCAAATAGACTGATCTGAGTGTATTGCCATGCTTACATTCTTATTGGGAAAACAAAGGATGGGAATACTCTCGGAGCGCTTTAGAGCGGCCACCTGAAAACATTGTGAAAAACGTCAAGGCGTTTTGCATGAACCTTGGAAATTTTAGCATGGGTGTCAAGGTGGAATGTCCGTGTGTGGACCAAGGTCAACTGATTTTCAAGGTCATTTTTCAAGGTCATGAGCGCGATTTTCAAGGTCAACGCCTAGCAACCTCGTCTAGCGTTATCTAGAAGGCTCATGAATGTTCCTGTGACCTTGAATTTGGGCTAGAATCCGCTTTGATTATCTACTTTGGTCGAAATAGCATATATTTTCGAGTTCTGTCAAATGTTACGTTCGTCATCATCCTAAATCACCAAATCAAACCTAAACTACCAAAACGATTGGTTATGATTTAATACCATTAAAACCATTGAATATTGAAAACCACCGTTCTAAACATTCTTATTTTACAAATAAACACACTACTAATTGGGTAAATACCTACCTAGACCCTCCTAAAGAATGTGATGCAAGAAAATTGCGTAACTGAATCATTCGGAAGGAGACTCCTTCTTTACTGCATAACTAAAAAAAAAAATAGTACACGTTACTCGGAATAAAAGGTATTTTTCTGCTTCGCTCAGTTACAGGCCTCAGCTCCGCTTCGGCCGTCAATCTAGCTCAGAGAGAGCTCTCTGAGCTCAGCACAAAAACACCCACTTTTACTCCTAGTGACATAATCCACTATTTCTCTTTAGAGTTTATTTAAATTTGTGCAATCCCTTCGCAAACCGTTTTACGGATACCTACGAATTCAGTGAAATTAGATTAAACCTTTGAAAGGAAGGGCCAATTTCGCTTCTTTCGTAGAACTGAAAAATGGTAAAAAAATCTTGTTTTTTTTATTTGAAAATGTCAATGATGTCCCTGATGGCGGAATAAAGTTCAAACCGTTGATATTGCATATAATTACTACTTATGTCTTTTTGAAGACGAGATCGGTAATTCCATCCAAGCGCTCCGGACACAGACCATCTCCTAAAATCTTAACAAGCTAGAGTGAGATAGATGGACATCCGAGCGCTCGGGATGTATTTACCGAACTCAACTTATAGAGGATTCAAAGTGTCAATAAGAGAGTGAATTAATTTTTCAAAAAAAGTTTCTGACAAAAAAATTTTGGCATCCCGCTCTCCGACATTTTGGCTTGAACGACACTTTTTTAAGTAATTTAAAACCATAAAGCTGATTAGATTATAACTTCTAAAAGCACAGGATAACTTCATTCAAGGTCAATTGTTCACCCCATCGATCTACCTGGAGACCACTCCTGTTTTACAGTTTTGACCCCCCCTTTTAGCAGTGGAAACCTTTGAATTGATGACGACTTCAGGCGGAAGTGAAGTCTCGGTTGTGGCGTCTTACGTCAAATTATTGCAAAACGTTGTTACTGTCATTATTTTTATTATTTCTTATTTCCAATCCAATCGAATGTCGAACTTATATCCATCTTCTAGCGGGAGCCCTAGGGCTGCTAGCCCTTAGCTTACCTAACTCTAAGGTTTTCTAAAACTTAACTTCCAAAATAACAAAAACCAAAAACAATCGACACAATCCATGCCCGGTCCGTAGCTATGACGTCAATGTTCCAATAACTAGTACAATTGTACTAGATCTAGTCCTTTTGCATCTCATCTAGTACTCTAGGTACCGACAGCCCCAAATTTAGTACAATCCACGCTCACGCGCACACGCTGAGAGTATCCAGGATCTGTCAAAAAAACTCAAAACTACAACTTTTTCAAGTTAATTATCGTTGTCTGTCATGTCAATGTTCGTTAAATTCGTATTTGAAAATTTTTATTTTAAGTTTTTACTTTGGATTTTGTTTAATTGTATAATAGTTTATATGAAAACAAAACGCATTATAAAAATGCGTTATTTTATTACTATTCTGTGGTCTCCAACAAATGTAAATTTTTAAAATGTTCTTAATCGTTATGACCTATTTGAGGGTTTAGTACCTACGGGGCAATCTAGTACAATTTTTGGTAAATCTTAGGACTTTCTTAACATTATCAAGGTGGCAACACGGTATGACGAGCGGTGACGACAACATTACATCAGGAAAAACTTTGAAGCGACCGACTTCCGGCCAAAAATGAGGGAGGGGGGGGGGGGGGGGGCATTTTTAGGGAAATATCGGCATTTGCTGGCTCAGGTACAGGGTAGTTTTAAAGATGGGCCATAGGAGTTTCCATGCATTGAAGTTCGATGTTTTTTTTTTAAATGAGCCATAGCAAATTTTATAGTAAAATAACCTGAAAGGTAGACCATTATTGGTCTACCTCTCCTTTTGTAAATTGGTGGTTCTGTCAGTGTATTCTTGAACAGCATTTAAAATATCTGTTTTTGTAATAGATTTATAACTGATTTGTCTCAAATTCTCATTTCTAGTAGAGCTGCCAGCCTTATTATGTTGATTATTTTCTCTTGTTTCATCTAAAAAAGGTTCCTCTACATCTTGAGAATCCACAATATTATTATGATTGTTACTACTATTAGTATTTGTTGATTGAGCTGTTCTTAGACAAATGCCTTCTGTTATGGTTATGTTATCAACAAAATTTATCAGTGTTACTTTGTCTTTATGCCCTAACAGTTTATGTAGCAGTTCGTAATATGGTGGTGGGGCAAGTCGCTGGTACTCAGTTTGCTTAGACTTGCGAACAAACTCAGTATACATTTTTACCAAATTTTGAAATCTTTGTCAGCATTTTTCTCCATTTACTAAATATCCCTGTTTACTTAATATACGGGGTGTTCATTATAAAACTTCATCTAGCAGGCTATGAAACTTTGACAGAAAAGGATGACATAATCAAAGTAAATGGACTTTTGTTTCTTCATCCTTTTCTTTTGACATTTCACAGCCAACTAGATGAAATTTTATAATGAACACCCCGTATCTGCTATCTCTAGCTAATATACCAGCATTATTGAGTATGCTGGTATTTTTCTATTGACATTTATTGTTTGACATGATGAGTTGTTATTGAACTTCAACAAAAATGTACACATTAGAAGAAAATAAATTTATGTTTTCGCTATACTCCTCTGGGTCGAGTAGCAGGCCTAAAAAGAGATCATAAAAGAATACCAAGGCTCTTCATTCTGCAAAATTCATGTCAAACAGCAGCGTCAATTTAAAAACACCACCCACCATTTTTAATAATGGTCTACCTTTCAGGTTATTTTGCTGTAGTATTCGCTATGGCTCATTTAAAAAAAAACATCGAACTTCATTGCATGGAAATTCCTCTGGCCCATCTTAAAAAAAAAACACCCTGTACACATATATCTGCTAGATCATTAGTTCACCCTTATTTTACAATACATCTTCTTTTTTTTTTGGTTTCATTAGTTTACTTCTATCCTTTACATTTCGCTGTAGTTGGCAAATGATACGTCAGAGTGTAGAGTTGGGTTTTCACCCAGTTTTTTTCATTTTTAAGGGTTTATTTCCTGGACAATCCCGGGAAAATTCCGGGTTTATTCCATTATAACCTCTAAATTTAACTTACTTTTCTATTTTCAATACGCCTGACACTTACCCATTAAGCAATAATTTGTCGGTTTGTGTAGTTTGAGACTTTTGATCAACTAACAAGTGTTTAGTTTATCAAAAAACAAACCAGAATCTGGAATTATCGAATTCTAATCTAAGATCTCACCTTAAATCTTGAAAATGCCGGGGGCTTCCAAAAAAAGATGGGAAAAAACCCGGGAAAAAAACCCAAAATTGAGCTCAAATTCGCCCATCTATACGTCAGACACTCGTGAAGAACGGTGTCTATATAGATGTCACCCTATTTGCTTCTTTTCGTGCATACCCTGTTTTAAAAGCAGTTTTACAAGTAGGTACGTACGTATGTACTACAAGCATCAATCTTTTTTTACATAGACCATGGATTAGAAGTGCAACGTCGAGTGACCTATGACCCCACGGAATCCAAAATTCCAAAACCGAGACGAATTTTTGCTAATGCGTCCATCCGCAAGACTTACACCAACCGAGGATACGCCCAGGACGCTTATTCTATAGGAAAGAGTGAAAGTGGAAGTGAGAAGTGCTGGCCAATGGAATTCGTCAACAGAATTTTTTCACCAATCAAGGTTGTCAAAATTATCACTTTCACTCTTTCCTATAGAATAAGCGTCCAGCGAACAAACAGCATTTTCGGATAGCGGCTCTAGACTACACTGAGGCTATTCCCGTCCTTTTCTTTCTCAATAAAAATATAAAGATCGCAATTACTCTGAGAGCGGCCACACGAAAACGCTGAGATCCAGATCAATTTTGTCATGAAAAATTACTTTTGTGATAACTAAAGATCGAAAATTAGTTTTTTTATTACAAATTTAAGCTTGGAGGTGGTTATTTTAAAGGAAATTCGGTAATAAAGTGGAAGTAGACTGTTTGCGTCAAGTCAAGGATCTCGTGGGTTTAATAGTTTTTCAACTAAATATAAAAGTACTCATAATACCTTTTTGAAAATAATCAGACTGATGCAGGCAAATCATATGGTAAGGCTTCTAAAAATGTTGAAAAGCATTCATAACTTACCGTGAATTCTGAATTCGAAGAAAACACAAAAGCATACCCAATAGAACTATCTTTGCTTTTTTTTTACGGACACACACAAAACACTCAAACCAAACTATCTTTTCCTACTTATTTTTAATAACACGTCACAAAACCATCAACTATATTTTACAGAGAAACAGAATTATGATTTTAATATAAATTTAAAGTTGTAAACATAAACAAGGTAAACGTTTGGCTCTAAAAGAAACTTAAAAAGTTAGGTTAACAGCGAATGACGATAACAGAATTGCGACGTTGCCAGTTGTAAATTATATCGGAAAAGAAGAGAACAGAAGGATATTTTATAGCGTTTCCTTTTGGTAAAACAGGGCAGCACTAGTGTTGCACTGTTGCGAATTATATGTTCTTTTGGTAGAACACGTGCATATTCGTCTGTTCTATTGGGTAACTGTTTGGGCCAGTTTTGAATTAAGTGGCAACTTTTTGGTTGGTACCCACTTCGTTGACTCCTAATTCGTGTTCTGTTGAGACTGCACCAGTTTTCCATGATAATAGAACTGGTAGATAACTAGTGCAACCCTCATGGTAAACGATATTTTTACCAAAAGAAAACGCTATTAAATTACTGCATATCAGTTTTCAGTTATTCCTTATACTAGGCTATACTAATGTGGCTAGTTAACCAACAGTTTAAGCACTGCAAAAACTGAAAAGAATTCTTGGCATTTTATATACTGATATAGCATTCTTAATGTAGTGTTCTGTATTTTGGAGGACACTTCCCAGGTAGCACGGTGACGTGAAAATGACGTCATTGTTACGGCAGATGTAACGTCGAAATCACCTAAAAACGTGACGTCGTAGTGACGTCAAAATGACGGGTCTAAGTCACAGCCCACTGACGTCACGTTACTGACGTGAAACTGTAGTTTGGCTACACAAAATCACATAACTTTGACTTCAGTGTTACGTCAGGGATTTTTTTCACTATAAAAAAATCATAGTGGCATTCTAGAATTTTAACTTTATTTTTTTAAATTATACAGCAAACATTTATGAACGACTAAATTGGCAAGATGGACGTTTGTCAACACATAACGTCAGAGGTAATCAATGCGACCCCAAAGTGGGCGCCACAAAAAGGGGCAAATCGGCAAGTCTCCATAACTTTGCCTTCCTCTCTAATATAAAATTATGAGATAACCTCTTTGCTTTATAAATGTTTTAATTGTTACTAGTAAATCATTAATATTTTTTAAATATGAACTAGATGATTTAATAATGATCTATTCACGTCAGTTCTATGACGTGAGTTGATGATCTCTTTAGTTCGTCAACAATGTGACGTCATATTGACGTCATTATGTAGGCTCCAGTCTCAACTCACCAACGCGACCATAAACTGACGTCATTTTGACGTCAGGGCGCTACTAGGGTTAATAAGACATAAATTTGGCATCGTCGTTTTCCAGAATTTGGGGGTGAAGCTGGGCGGAGCTTGACCGCGCTCTTGCACATCCGCGCTCGTGGGCATCTATTGCTTTTAACCAAGAAGATATAAACGGAACCAGCAAATCCCGATATTTTCCTAAAAATTGTGCCGTTTTTTGACCGGAAGTCCGCCACCTTTAAGGTACCCCTGACGTAATTTCATCGTCAGAGCAGTCTGCTAAAAAGTGGCGCCAAAACTGTAAAACAGGAGGGTCTCTCCAGCTGTAATATACTAGCTCGTTCAGCTGCACTTTCTAATAGCATTTTCGGGTAACCGTTCTGCATCATTTCCGTCCTTGCATTCTTAATGATAAAACAATGGAAACACTCACTGATCGCTCTAGAGCTGTCATCCAAAAAATTTCTTGTTTAGAAACCAGATGATATTTTTGATTCTATCGATATACACGCTGAGTCGGTGACCTCCGGGATTATACCTGTTTTTATATTAACATTACAATTTAATTTCGCTATAACAAATTTATGTCGCTAAAAGAATGCCGTTTGATTTATGAAGCAAAAATAACTTCTTCCAGATGACTTTCATCTTCCCTGATACAACTTTAAAGCCTATTAAGAAAACTGGTCAACACGCGTTCTAGTGTTTCTTCCTTTGAATAGGTAGACTAATATGGAATCCGCGCGCGCAATTCTGCGCTACATTGACAGCTGTTACCAAAAATGATGCGACGCCATGTTTAAGGCGAAAACCAAACATTTCGTTGGCTATGTGTTTTTCTGCAATAAATTGCATTTTGCAAGTCTTTAATATTATGAATAATTGTGTTGTTTACAATGATGGGATATGCAGTTTACGGTTGTAAAAGCAGCGGCTATAGAAAGGAGCCTGGAGTTACGTTTCACAGGTAAACAGATGGCGTTTTTCAGCAACAATTAAATTATTTCAAATAACTCTAAAAGCAGTTATTTTACATCCAAATCTTCAAAATATGATTTAGTATATACCGCAGTGAAGTCAATAATGCTATTTTGGGCAATATTTTTCTAATCCTGTAACTTGTAGACAGTTTTTTTATTTAAATGTTTGAGCAGTTTTTTCAGTGGCGTAGGAGATGTAATACCAGGGTTGTCAACGATTATTAATTCACAATTATTTTTATTTATTTAATAGTTAGTCGATGTTTGCTAATAATATTACGTATAATATTACTAATGTGACAAATAGTAATTTAGTTCCATTATTATGTTTTAAAAATATTTTCTTATGTGCTAGAATACCCATGCTACGTCACTGACATTTTCACATTTGACAGATTTAGCAAACTGGTAACAGACGCCGGCATCGTATCCTACTTCCTCTGTCTATCTATTCTAAGCCGAATCATGTCCGAAAAATCCCGGGAAGTCTGATCGGATTGATCTACAGGACTATTCTATAGTCGAAATTTTTTAACAGACGAAACACGTGACCTCTTCACCTCGCTATCACGGCCGCGACGTTGCCAGCTTGAACGTGATTTAATTAAAATTTTCCGGGAAATATAACTAACCACACTGTGTCAAGTTTTCCTAAAAATCGAAGGAGCGGACTTATTGCAAAAGTATAGTGCCCTCGCAGTATGTCCTGTCTTGTACCATTAAAATATAGTGTAATAAAAAAATCTACAAACTTGTTAAAAATGCAACTTTTAACCCGTGTAGCGTTAAAAATATTACGTCAAAGCTGGCTTAAAATGATCACTTTGGTATGCATGCCCTGATGAAAATGTCACAAATATTTACCTGCGTTATTGTTTTTTTGATGCAAAAAATTGTTGGCATCTTTTCTGCTTATATTTTCACATTAAATATGAAAAAAACATAAGTCTCGACAAAAATCGCAATAATGGTATAAGAAAATCTTGGAAACCGTTCACCAGGCACAAAATCTTTGATTTTCTAATTTCGAGGTTTACTGGGGGAGCCGGGTTCGAGTCCCGGCTGATACAAACAACTTTTAAATATTAAAAATTGTTTAATAAATAATGCGATGAAAAAATTGGCTGGCTGCACGTTACTCCGGTGACGAGAGGCCATTGTACGTTAAGAAAAAATATTTCGAGGTTAGACATGCCCAGTGTTGCCAGAATAACCTCTGTTTCCTAAAAATCTTCTGTTCTCTAACCATCCTTTATATTGGGGATAATCCAGCCCACATTATTGAAATCAAACTGTTGCCTCAACTGCTTTCATCGCTATTTAGAAGAGAACTCGAGGAATGCATAACGTTGTTTAAAGGGTAATATATGACCACGCTTAATAGTCTTCATAGGTA
Source organism: Taphrorychus bicolor (assembly GCA_951812265.1). Taxonomy (NCBI): domain Eukaryota; kingdom Metazoa; phylum Arthropoda; class Insecta; order Coleoptera; family Curculionidae; genus Taphrorychus; species Taphrorychus bicolor. The sequence continues at coordinate 33,577,043 of OX638297.1, forward strand.
GTAGGTACTCTGCTAAACGCGGTCAATCAGAATCGTGACATAAAAGAAAAAAAGATTGTATGAAGGTCGATATGGCAACATCGGGATCGTTGGATTATATCTGTTCTTTTTTAGTTCACGTGTTTCGGCTGTTAAAAAATGTCAACTATATTATCAGGGGCCTCATTCTGTAGGAAGTTGTGAAAGTGAGAATGAAAATCTTGACAACCTTGATTGGTCAAAAAAATCTATTGACCAATTTCATTGGCCAGAGATTTTCATTTTCACTTTCACACCTTTCTATAGAATATTTTTTCTATAGCTTATTTTTAAGGAAGGAGTGAAAGTCAAAGTGAGAATCGCGGATCGTGAGAATAGAATTTTTTTACCAATCAAGGTCGTCAAAATTCCGGATTTAGAATTGAAAAACTATTAGCGAATTTCATTGATAAAATTAGTGCCGCACCAGAGCAAATATTGCACACCATTGGTAAAATTAGTGGCGTAATCAAAGTTTGGGCGTTCCATTGGGAAACGAGAACGACCCAATTAATTAGGAAATTTCCCGCCAAAGATATTTCAAGGTCACAAAATCGGTCTCCATTGACTTTGCACTTTTACTGCACTGACGACGAGCGAGTGCAACCCTCGTGCAACTCTAGTGCAGTACTAATTTTACCAATGGAATACGCTGTATTTGATGTGCAGGCCGGGACTGTATTATGTCGAGACCAATGACCTAGAAGCTATGGATAGAGCCAACAAATGCCGATATTTTTCTAAAGATGGTCCCGTTTTTTGGCCGGAAATCGGGGGCACTTGAGGTTCTCATGACGTAATGTTGTCGTCAGTGGCACATCATATAAGTGTCATAGCAACTTAAAGCCGGACCGGATATTGATTGCGTCGATTGTTTTTGGATTTTGTCAATTGGAAGTTAAGTTTTGGAAATTCTTGGAGCTAGGTCAACTAAGAGCTAGGAGCTCTAGCTCTCTAACTAGGAGATGGATATAAGTTCGATATTCGATTGGAAATAAGAATTCATAAAACTAATGACAGTGACAATTGTTTGACATTCGATATTCGATTGGAAATAAGAATTCATAAAACTAATGACAGTGACAATTGTTTGACACTTCCGGCGAATATCTTTACTATTTTTGAGATTCCTACTGCTAAAAGAGGGGGCCAAAACTGCAAAATACTAGGGGTCTCCAGATGTGATACACTAACTCGTTGGTCGGGACCATCGAGCTAATCTGGCGACCCCATCCTGTTTTACAGTTTTGGCTCCTTTTTTTAGCACGGGAAACCTTTAAACTGGTGACAATATCCGCAGGAAGTGACGTCTCGGTGACGCAATTATTGCAAAACAACTGTCATTGTCATTATTGTTATTATTTCCTATTTCCAATCCAATCGAATATCGAACTTACATTCATCTCCTAGCAAGAGCGCTAGGGTTCATGGCCTTTAGCTGACCTAGCTCTAAGGTTTTCTAAAATTTAAATTCCAACCTAACAACAACCAAAAACAAAAAACCAGACCATTTTTAGGGAAATATGGGCATTTGTTGTCTTTGTCCATATTTTCTTGGTCATTGCTCGGGACTCTACCCCTACCGTCGACCTGAGCCCAGTGGTGCCAACTCCACCAATTCTGTCAATTTCTAATTCATGGGAAATTTCAATGCCCGAGGAAAAAGGAAATTTTTACCCTATTCGTTGAAAAATGCAAAAAAAAAATCATAGATTATGATGCGTAAAATACGTTTGTAAACTGTAAATCTTATTGTTGTGGATAATAAATGTGTGGACCTAAAATCGTCTGGATAAGGGATTTGTTACTATTTAACTCATTGGGTTTTAGCCCTGATGAAGACTAAATAAACAGTCGAAACGTCGGCCATTTTCGAATAAAGAAGAGGTGCATTATTTGTCCTAATCCCGCTAACTTCACCAACTACTTACAACTTAAGGACGCTAATTACAACAATGAATTTGAACGGGGGATTTATTGACCACATTCGAGGTACCCATGGGAGCGATGGTGTGCGTATTCTGAAGGCCTGGCTAAACACGGACAAAAAACTAGCTGCATTGAGAAATAGAAAGGTATTTTTACTACAATGTCGTACCAGATGTGTCTACCCAAAACATATCACTGAAAACATGAGATGTTTACACGCACTAAAAGCAGACAAACATCCTTTTTTGCGAAACGTCGACCAAATAACGAATAGATTTCAGAAGAGCGTACTTAATATTGAAATAAAAATTACTATTTTTAAAATTAGTCAGATGGAGAATCTTCTGAACACTATTCTGTACGATGCTGTGAATGTATTGTCCGAACAATTGTATAATGATGCTGTGTGTTACTGTAAAACTAAATATGATCGTCATTTTAATAGTGTTAAGAAACATAACATTGGTAAAATCCATAAATTATTGATGGGGCGTACATCTTTTAAAGTTGAGTCACATAAAAATTTCACTTATAATTTCACCGATATCGCATTGCCTGAGTCGGTGACCCGGGTTTTATCCGCTGGCCCAAGGTTTGCGTTGCCGTTGGGGTCGCATAATGCCTGCATACCGACTATTGTCAAAGATCTTGAATACTTTCTCTACAGGTGGGTGTTTCTTCTGAGGATGACCGTGACGATGCTAGAGGCCGGTGCATTAATATACTCACAAATTTCTACCATAGAAATATTCACCAAAAAAACAAAATCATTGTGCCTGTATTAAAAGACTTTTATGAATGTAAAAGGTTTCTAAAGAAACACCAAGAAGTAATAATTTCGCGATCGGACAAGGGAGGTTCTACTGTTGTCATGTTGAGAGAGACTTACATCCAGGGAATGGAATCGTTGTTGAGTGATGCGTCTACTTATAAACGTATTAACTCGGACCCCACCAACAGAATTCAGAGTCATGCCAATAAACTGGTTGATTCACTATTTCGCGACGGATTCATTGACTTGTATACTTGTAAGGGTCTTAAAATTCATAATGCGGTATTCCCGAAGCTGTGTGGTCTCCGTAAGACTGACGTAGCCTTCAGACCTGTGGTGAGCTGCATCGGATCACCCACTTACAATTTGGCAGTTTTCGTGCATAAAATACTGCACCCGGTGTCGTCTACCTTTGAGTTTAATGTCCTCATAGATAAGAGAATTATATTTAGATGTAAGTGTCAAAGTCAATCAACTGAAGTGACGATTATGACAGGCCAAATTTTGCTCCCAAACCAAAGCTGCCACAGCTGACAAGTGACACAGCGCATTCGCATTGCATTTCCATTAGCGATCAACTTAATTATTTACCCACCTGAATCGTAACAATTGTCCATATATAGGTTTTTTTTTTATCCACCGGTAATGTCTATTATATCAAATAAATATTCATCTAGTAGACTGTGTGAATATTACATAACTTTCCAGCCAGCTAGATGAATATCAATTTGAAATGGCCTTAATTTCAAAAACCACTTACTTACCTGCTCTATTAAAAGAATAAGCTGTTATGTACGACAACCCTTTATTAAAACATTAAAATACACCAACATTGAGGCCTTATTATATACAACTTACGTTTTTATATAACTTAAAAGGGAAAAAAGATCTATTTAAATTGTATTATCAGCAAATAAACACATAAACATCTAAAAATAACATCTAAAATTATTCTCCGTGTCCGACTGAATTATCAGGAAAAAAGTGTTTTCTTTTTGGGCTTTTCTAAAAAAAGAAACATACACATTAAGAAGAAATAAATATAAAATATTGTGATTTTGTGATATTAATAGTTTTACGTCCCTAACACTTGACTTGATAGTTACACAATGTGTTTCCATATTGCAAAAAATAAAATGAGTAGATGTTGTTTGACTTTTAGTTCAAAATTATCTACTGTAACGGGCAAAGTCAAGAAATGTTTATCAATTTTCTGTAATGAAAGTTCAGCCATTTATTGGAGAATATTGGGGAGGGCTTTGCTTTCCCCCAAGATGCGGGACATATCGAAAAATCTATTGAGTGCGTCAAATTCAAATTTTGAGGAATGATTTTTATTATCAAAATGCTTAAACTTCACAGTAAAATATTCCATTTAGGGCCATTTGCACACCTTCCCCAAAGTGTTGATCTAAGGGGGAACTTCAAATTTCCCATATATAATGCATTGATGTCACTCGATCTGTCACGTACTAAATTTTTTAAGAAAAGGGTCCAAATGGCCCTTAACTATGTTTATACCAAGCAAATTTAGGTTAACCTAAAGTTAAGGACCCCTAAACCATAGTTATAAGCATGAGTAACCATGGTAGGGCCTTAAGTGGGCCAATAAAGGAAGCCTTAACTAGATGCACTTAAAAATTGCTTGGTGCAAATGGCCCATAAAGCATTATTCTTAAGTAACATAAAGGACACAGACACAATTAAAAACTTAAGCAATAGGTTTTATGTTTTAAGCGTTTTCTTAAACTGATTGGCCAAAATATTGCTCTTGACCAACTGAATGAGGAAAAATGCATAAAACTTATTACTTAAGTTTTTAATTCTGTCTATGCCCTTAGTTAACAAAAAGTTGTGTCAAAAAATCGTGACTTTTTGTTATGATGGATTCATCAAGAAATGATAAAATGATTTGAAATAATTTGTCTATCCAGATTACAAGTAGTCGGTCCATTTTTTAAAAGTTTAAGTAATAACAAATAAAGATATGTTGGTCCTTAAGTCATTGTAGAAGTAGAGTGTTCTACAGCCATTAAGAATCACTTTTACATCTCAAGGGTAAACTTAAAGTAAAGTAAAGTAAAACGAAAGAAAATTTAAGTATTAGACAAGTCAACTACACACGCGAGTCACTTATAGCCCATGGTGAGATATGGTTTAACCATATTCTGCACCTCCAGAGCTGTACAAGGGTACAGACTCAAACAGGGTAGCGAGACCCAAAACTCTTTAGGGGGATTGAAATCTTCATCAGTCAGGAGCTCCACTTTGAAAACTCTGCACGTTCAGCGTCAAACTGCTGGGGATACACAAAAAAGGATACACTATATCAAGTCCTTCCTTGCAGAAAGTCCCATGGACATATTGTGCATAATGGAACAGTGGATGAAAAATAGGCATTGTATAGCTGTTGGGCCATATGATGACTGCTCACTACTGCTGTAGTAACATAGGTAATAAAGTAATAAAGTAAATTGAGGAAGAAACGATGTAATATTTTCGAACTTGACATTGAAGTGTGGCCTTTTAAAAATTTAACAAAGGAGAAACAGAAATTCGACATCTAACAGAAGTCCTTTTACTTTGGGCATGTTTGTACTGTTTCCAGACCTGGTTAACCATCTGGTAAATAACTGATTTGACATTTGATATACGAAGGTTCCTGAAAACCTGGTTATTTTCGGAACAAAATTAATTATCACCACTACCATCAGTGACCAGCTGCCATACAATCTTAAAGAAAAAGAAAGAAAACAGGATACAGGGTTCTCTTTTCAGCAACAAATGGTTTACTCTTGGGTTTACTATTTTTATATTTGAGACCTGATATCTAATAAACCATGAAAAACGATCCAAATTTCATAAACAGTTAAAAAACACACAATGTTGACAGAGTGACTGAGAAAACCGAAGACTGATGTTTGGTAGCTTCAGAGACACTCTTGACGTACCATTTTCAATGGTTCACCTGTTTTGATTCGGTACGTCATCATTTTCTGTAAACATTTCAAAGCTTGCTAAATGAAGTTTTATATTGAACACCCCATACATGTGGGAACAATTTTAAAGAGTAGGAAATTTTTTTGTTTTTTTATAAAATTTGCCCCTATACTTGAAGTTGGGACACAAAAAAGAGGTTTCCTTCTTATGTAATTATTCAGAAGTGACTCTGCCCCAAGTCTTAAAAAAATATAGGGAGAAAATACAGCTGCCTCCTAGTTAACTGTTGGGGCAGAGGCAACTCACATTTATTAAACAGGACATTGGAGTATATACTTTGCCTTATACATTGCAAAAGGAAAAAGGGGGGTTCTTTCTTTGAAGGATTAGTATGAGGATTTTGAGTTATTTTTATTACCTAAAAAAGAAGTGTCTCGGGCGCCAACCTCTATGGGTTTATGTGGTAGAGGAGCCACAGAAGAAATGCCTAACGGCTAAGCCTTTAAACAGTGGAGAATGACTCCCAGGATATGATGTTTTATTCTTAGAGGTGAAAGTCACACAACTCGCATTCAGTCCACCAACAGATTCAATGATTTAGTAATCAAGATCGATAATTTATTATCACAGTATTTCCAACTAGGCAGATAAGAAACTCTTGAACTTTATAATAAATCTACAGAAAGTCTAATTCGGAAAGAAAAGGGTATGGGTGAGGAAATCGGAGGAGAATATAAATGATAAGGGTACGGAATGGGGCCCTACTATCAAATGGCTAAACTACTAATTTGTAATACTTGAATAACCCGTTAATGCTTCGCTACTTTTAGTTCCGACGGTGTGAGTTTGAGGAGCCCTACTAATGCCAGGCACCTGTGTAATGATTGTATGTGGGGCCCTACTACTGCCAGACACCCCTGTAATGATTGAATGTGTATATGGGGTCCTACTACTGCCAGACATCCATATAGTGAATGTTTTAGGAGCCCTACTAATGCCAGGCACCTGTGTAATGTTTGTATGTGGGGCACTACTACAGTGCCAGACACCCGTATAGTGAATGTTTTAGGAGCCCTACTAATGCCAGGCACCTGTGTAATGTTTGTATGTGGGGCCCTACTACTGCCAGACACCCATGTAGTGAATGTTTGAGGAGTCCTACTAATGCCAGACTCCCGTGTAGTGATTGTGTGTGTGTGTGGGGCCCTACTACTGCCAGGCACCCGTGTAGTGAATGTTTGAGGAGTCCTACTAATGCCAGACCCCCGTGTAGTGATTGTGTGTCTGAATTTCGGTTAAACGGTTTTCCTTACTTTTAACCCTTTAGAGCTCTTTATTTTTCAACTGCTGGCAATGGAATCTGTTTCGGCTGTCATGCTCCCGTCTTTTATATCCGTTCAACAATCCTAACAAGCCTACTGCCTAATTTTTAGAAACTGGTCCTGTATTATCGGGTAAGGTTGCCAAACTATTCTAATCCAACTAGACAGGTTTAGCATTTGATAAATGACTGAAATTTAAAACATTGAAATACTAAATAACCAAAAACTATTAACCTTCTAATCTAAATTTGACACCATATAGGTTACATGTAAACTGAACTAGTTACATTTCCTTATTAAAAACCATTCCTCGGTCTCCTCTTAAAGATAAATTTTAGTAACTTTGCTACAACATGTAAAGCCTAATGAAGAAGCCACAACTTATTATAGAGACAGAGTCAGGGGCCAGGGACAAAGTTATAGCAAATTTAAATCTCCACATTTGCATTCAAAGTGTGGACCTTTTTTCATGCATCTTTTTAATAACTTTATGACTGAGTCTACAGCCTACCACAAAAAAGCATTCCATGTAAAATCATCTATTGTACTTACTTTAATATTGCCTCTGGATTTTTGTAAACAGTCAAACCCTTTGAGAAACAGCATGGCAGAGACAACCAAATTTTAAAGTGGACTATTCTGTTTGCTATTGACTTATCAATCCATGTTAATTATAGCTTTGCAGTCCCTTCTTGCTTGCATACTTGCATAGAAGTAGTTCTTTGAATCACAATCACCAATACCTACACAAAACAAAACTGTTTTTTCAAATTACAATTATGCATAATATTATGCATGAGATTAGCTTTAGTGGTTACTGCTTCAAACCTACTTACATTGCTACACTGGACATTGCTTTGACGTTTTTTTAATTCTTAAGGAGGATCTGGGTTACTGTGGCGGGATCCCCCGCCAAATTTGATTTTTGTGCCTTGTTAAAATCAATTTTTCAATCAACCACGTAACGGCTTCGGTTAGGGCCCCTTATAGACTGTATAGCGGGCCCCCCGCCGTCGCGGGGCTCGGCGGTATGGTTGATAAGCCACTGCCTCTGCCCCTCTTATTTTCTAGGTAGGAACATCACCATTACTCATATATCACACCAAACCACTTAATAACGTGATACACCCGAAAATTTTGTATTCAATTTATATTTAAAACCAGAAATAAACTAAAAGATTATAATATTCATAAATACAAAAACGACGCCATTTTTGCGATACAAACAAATCGAATCGAGTTCGGCATTTCGGCTGTTTCCGCGTAGAAATCGCCGAAATCGGCCAACACCGGCACTTTTTAGATGGGGTGGGGGCTTGGGAGCTTTTTTTGAAATGTCAAATTTCCTCCTTCAGAGCCCCCTATGTCAGTCTTTCATCTATTTGGATAATTTATGAATGTCCTGAACTCTTTCCAGTTTGTTGATGTTGCGCAAGGGGTCAGACTCCCAGCTGGATACATATTGGTGTCATTAGATGTAACGTCATTGTTTACAAATATACCGAAGGAACTAGTCCTGTCAATTATTAGTCAGCGGTGGAAATTCCTATCAGCGTACACACCCATTTCTAGGAGTGCGTTTTTGAGTATTGTGGAGTTCCTGTTTTCTAGCAGTTACTTCAAGTTTGATGGGAGATGGTATCAACAGCTTGAAGGCTCCGCCATGGGTAACCCCGCTAGCCCGGTTCTCGCTAATATCGTCATGAGCGAATTGATATCCTGTGTTGTACGTGATATCCCTTTCTCGATACCATTCCTTAAGTTGTATGTAGATGATATGATTCTCGCTTGCCCAGCGAATAAAGTCACTGAGGTATTATCCTACTTTAATAGTTACCACGAACGGTTGCGGTTCACAGTGGAGATTGAAATTGACGGTCGGATCCCTTTTCTGGATGTCATGATTATACATAATGCAGATGACACGTTATCTACGGATTGGTACCAAAAACCCACAGCTTCTGGAAGAGTCATTAATTACCGGTCGCGTCATCCCACTTCACAAAAAACTGCTACCATAAAAAATTTGCTTTATCGTAGTTTTATGTTGTCTAGCCCACAATATAGAACAAAAAACGAAAACATAATAAAAGATATTCTTAGAAATAACAGCTACCCCTCTTCTTTCGTAAACAGGATTGTGAATAATTATAAGGTCCATCTATCACAATTGGAACATGACTCCCATCCACCCTTAGAAAAAAGCGAATCCTTATATTGTAGATTTCCGTACATACCTGGCTTGTCTGAGGCAATACAAAGACAAATCCGGGAAAAAAACCCGAAATGTAGGTTGGCGTACTACAGTACTAATACGGTTGGCGACATCTTCTCACGGTTGAAAGATCAAACACCACACAGTTTGACTTCGAACATTGTATATATGATTCCATGTGCTGATTGTGAATCTTGCTACGTGGGCCAAACTCGCCAATACCTCAAGAGCCGAATATATCAACATAAGTACGACTGTCGCGAGGGAAGTCTTGAGAGGGGTCACCACACATAATTTCGATTTCTCGAAAGTTTCCATTGTTGACCGGGAACATAATTATAAAAAACGCAACATTTCGGAAATGATACAAATAAAATTAAATAACACTGTCAATTTTAGAATTGACACACAGGGCCTTAGCAGCCATTATGAACATCTGCTAAGACTTCATAAACATAAAAGGAAAAAATTAACAGAACCATAATTGTTTTTCAACCTTCCATCTGGATTGTTGGCTGGGAAACTTAGAGTGATAGACACTTGATAGCGGCCCCTTCGTCATGAATGTACTACATCTGTATAATGGGCGATAGTGCCAAGCAAATATTATTATTCGCAAGTTTTATACCTTGTGCGGCGGACGTGTAGTTTGTCGAGCCTAAGATACCAGGGTCGCCGAACAATCGAATGGAGTTTGCAATTTTAACCATCTTAAATAGAATTTTAAATGACTACCCTCTCTAAGTGAGAATAGGTAAGTTCTGTCTTCCGTAATGTACAGGGTATCCCATTTTCGGCACTTTTGAGGGGTATCTCCCTTATTTTTAAAGATAGAGGGTTGCGGTTTTCACGACAGTGTGCTACTTTTTTGTGAAACTAAAGATGGCGCCAGCAGAATTTTTATAGCCCTTTTGGTTTTTGAGATACAGGGTGGAATTGAAAAGTATCGCTTTTGAGGCACCCCCCGTATTACAGTTATGTTTAAACTTATCGAAGAAGTTAAAACGCATTCTTAAACAATTTTTTCCGTGGAATCCAGTGGCGTTGTTAGTTCTTTCCTAGCAACTTCAGTTTTTGAGTTACGAAGCAAATATATGTTTTTTTAAATGGAACACCCCGTATATTATCTTTTTATTTTATTAGTCATAATGTGGGATTTCCAAAAATATATAATTGTATGCAATTGTTTTCAAAACGAAGCTCAGAATTTAAGATTTTCTTAAATTTTCATTTTTGTCCAATTCGTTGGTAGTAGGCTATGGCTAGATGGCTAGCTTATTTGAAACAAAAGGCAATATGTCAAAAACTTTGTGGTTTTGTCACTCTTTGTTTTTATTAGTAATATGCTTGTTGTTTTGGTGTTTCTATTTTACTATTTAGCTGCTAATTAAATTAATTTTGTTACAATAATGGCGGTTTACGAAAATTATGAGAAGTATGATATGTTGGTTTGTTTTATACAATCTAATGAAAATCCCCAAGAAGCTTCGGAAGTATATTTCCAAAGGTAAAGTATTTTGCACGCTATGGTTAGGATACCATCTTAGGGGTCGTTTTTGCTATTATTAGATATCCAGAGAGAAGGCAACCTTTCCCAGACATATTTGCCCGAATTAAATCAAATCTAGTAGAGCACGGATCATTTGTCCAGCCCAGGCCTAATTCATACTCCAAACAAGATAGAGAGAGAAAAGAGATAAACGTATTGGGTTATGTAGAAGCAAAGCCTTCATCTTCTTGCAAGCATATAGAGGAAGCAACTGGTGTATCCAAGTCTGATGCTCAGAGAATTTTGAAAAAATATAGGTATCACCCCTATAAATTCCACATAGTTCAACGTTTACACCCTGGCGATGCCGAGCGCAGAATGTTGTTTTGCCAATGGTATTTACAACAAATCCATACTGATGAATCTTTTGGTAGACTCGTTATTTGGTCCGATGAATGTTATTTTTCAAGTGCGGCAATTTTTAATCGCCATAATACTAGACATTGGTCCACAGAAAATCACCATTTAACTTTTGAGAGGGCACAACAAGGACGTTTTGGGGTTGGAGTCTCGTGTTTCATTTTTGGAAGACGCATAGTCTACAGAATTATTGAAGGAGGTCTGACAGCGCATCGTTACCGAGAAATTCTTGAGGAAGTTATTCCAGAACTGATGGAAAATGTTCCCTTGGCCCATTATAATGCCGTTTTTTTTCAACAAGATGGTGCCCCAAGCCACAACTCTGCCCTTTTAAGGGAATTTTTAGACGATAACTTTCCTCAAAGGTGGATTGGTACCTACGGACCTGTAAGGTGGCCCCCTCGATCTCCCGATCTTTCAATTTTGGATTTTTTTTTATGGGGTTTTATGCAAAATGAAGTCTATAAAACACAGTATCAGTCTCGAGCGGAGCTTCTTGCGGCAATCAATTTAACTTTCCAAAATTTGCAAAGAAGGCCTATGATTCTTTTTAACGCGATTAGAAGAATAACGAAAATGTGCCAATTTTGCATACAGGAAAATGGCCGTCATTTTGAAAACCACCTTTAAAAACTGTTTACTTAATTATGTTGAATGCTGTAATAAATAACTAATAACTGAGATACTGAGATTTAAAAAAGATTTTTTGTATTAAATTTGAAGATGTTATAAATTAGAATAATTATTACTTACATCGATTTTGTTCCTAATAATATTTTAGCCATAACCTACTACTTACGAATTGGACAAAAATAAAAATTTAAGAAAATCTTAAATTCTGAGCTTTGTTTTGAAAATATTTGCATACAATTATATATTTTTGGAAAGCCCACATTATGACTAATAAACTAGAAAAATAATATACAGAGTGTTCCATTTAAAAAAACATATATTTGCTTCGTAACTCAAAAACTGAAGTTGCTAGGAAAGAACTGACTACGCCATTGGATTCTACGGAAAAAATTATTTAAGATTGCGTTTTAACTTCTTGGATAAGTTTAAAGATAACTGTGATGCGGGGGGTGCCTCAAAAACGATACTTTTCAATTCCACCCTGTATCTCAAAAACCAAAAGGGCTATAAAAATTCTGCTGGCGCCATCTTTAGTTTCACAAAAAAGTAGCACACTGTCGAGAAAACCGCAACCCTCTATCTTTAAAAATCAGGGAGATACCCCGCAAAAGTGCCGAAAATGGGATACCCTGTACGCCTCAATGTTTACTGGTTACTTGGTACTGTCAGTAATTGTCAAATGTTAATTCTTGTAGTTGTTTATAATTTGTCTGTATATTTAATTTTATTAATTTTTTTAAAAAATTTTTAAAATTTAAAAAAAAAAAATTTTTTATAGATGTAATAGATGTATATGATTTTACGTTCCATTATGTAACAAACATTATTTGCAATTTTATGTTGGGCCCAGGGATTTGTTACTATTTAACTCATTGGGTTTTAGCCCTGATGAAGACTAAATAAACAGTCGAAACGTCGGCCATTTTCGAATAAAGAAGAGGTGCATTATTTGTCCTAATCCCGGTAACTTCACCAACTACTGTAAATCTTATATTTTTTATCTTTTAAATTGCACGCTTTTAATATCTTTCAATCCTTTTACTTCTTTCCTACTACCTAGTTTCCATTCTATTATGTTTTTCGCAAACTATGTAAATCTGTATTGTAAAATCATTTCTCGATTGAAATTCTACATTAGTACCCATTATCGTTTTACCTATTTATTTTGGGTGACGAAATGAATGTTCAATCTAAAGTGTTTTCCGGGCTTTGAAGCAGTGGCCCAATGAAATTTCTTCCAGACGTCCGCCTGCGGCAGACATTACCAAAGGCGATGAGGCAATGGGCGATTGTGGTGAGCTCCGTGGTATTTATTCACCTGCCGTCGCGCTGCAATGGAAGGACTGGGGTAGGGGTACTGGTGGCGCGGGGTTTCGGCGCACTTAAAGTATGTCGTAGAGCTCGCTTTCAGTCGGCATTTAGAAACGTAATTTCTTCCTTCCTGTTGAAATTGTTGTCGTGTTTAAAGGTCACAATGGCCTCTCTCGATAGTCTCGGATAGAAACGCTGCGATTGATGTAAGATATCCACCTCGTTGAAAAGGATGTGGTGAACTTCGGAGAGAGTGTGCTCTGCTACTGCCGACTTTTGTGTTTATTCCACCCTGCAACTCCTCTTGTGTTCCGTAATCCTCGTGTTGACACTGGGTTTTGTGGTGCCAATGTATACCGAGTCACAGCTGCATGGAACTCGGTAAACTCGTGGTGCCGATAGGGGAGCTCTTCGGTCTTTGGCCGATTTCAAGCTCGTTTGTATTGTACGAGTGGGTTTAAAGACAGTTTTAACATTGTGCTTTTCCAGTAGCCTGCCGATCCTATCTGTTACTTAGTGGATGTATGGTAGACAAGTCTATCCGCGCTTTTCTTCATCTTCTCCCGTTGTTCCTTCTCGGCGCTCTACGCATTCCTTGGACGGACGGCCCTATCGAACTCCTGCTTGCTGTATTCATTTCAACCAAAGGCTCTTTCCAGATGCTTTATTTCCAGTTCCAAATCAGCTGGTTCACAAATTCTCTTGGCTCTCACAAACAGAGTCTTTACGACTCCTCTTTTCTGTCTGGGACGTGCTTTTGTAAGTAGCAGCAGATTTGAGAAATGGGAGCAGATGTTTTGAGTAGCCTTTAAAAATGCGAATTTGGATTTTCTGGAGAAATTCAGGTTACTATTAAGGCCAATATCGTTTAAAACTTATACAAAGGATTTAAGAGTGCAAATTTGAAGCTGTTGGAGATATTCAGGTTAAAATTCCAGCCAAAATCGTCCAAATTATCATATTCAAAATTATCCATATTATCTAAAAATGCAAATTTTGATGTTTTTTTGTAGGACAAAGTCAAGCAAAACTGTTTCAAATTTTCTAATTTTTTGTTTTTAGTAAAATTATATTGTTGGACCAAAGTAAGTAAAATTTGTTAGATCAAGTTGGAATCAAAATCGGTTACAAATGTATTCTAAAGCCTCCAAAATATAAATATAGGGTACTAAAAAAGCAATTGAGCTCACAATTAAAACCGTAAGTTAAATTTTAGCTTAAAGACGTTCGGAAAAATCCATTTATGATACCTAAAGTTAATTACGCCAGTGTTTCGCGCTTCCTTTAGAAAACTTGTTATTTTGAACACCCTGTATATATTACTTCGCCCAATCAATTAATACGGCAGCACTATAGCGAGCATCCTTATTATTATGTCGAGAATGTGACATATATCTCTGTTAACTTCATTAAAGCCGAATCGAATAACACTCGTGCTATCGAGACCTGTTAAACCGATTAGGATTTATGTATAATGATAATCTAGTCTCGGCGTTAATAATACACATATTTAGGAATATCGACTTCGCAGAAAAAAAAAACAATAACCAAACCGCATTTTATTGGTTATACACTTGCCAAGTTCGGTCGCATAAAATCCCAGTTTCAGGAAAACATGTGTTTTATTGAGTATAGTGTTTTATTGAGTATAATTTATGATCCGTCAAATAAAGTTGCACAATCTGATAGGGGCGTATTTGCTAATGGAGGTGTCTGTAACAAGACGTCACAAAACTGGAACACCTCTAGACGAGGAGTTTATAATTTATGGGTTTAATACCCTTTCGTCAATTCCAATCATTATTTTGTTACGGGCAGGTAATTTATTAAATGAGTAGGTTGTTTTTAGGTTATTATTAGTTTCATATAGCTACCATAAACGTAATAATATAGTTAAATTAAGCGTCCTCAAAGCAAAGAGACAAGATGTGTAATGGAAACTGCTTCGCGATCAAGCTTTCAGCTTTCAGGTTTAAGCACTTCAATTATGCATTAGATGAGTTTGTTGACATCTTTTGCAGCAACAAAACGACGTTTTAATTGGCCACTCTTACACACAAGCAGCCATCTGCGATGTTAATAATTATTGTTAAAAGCCCGATAAATTGGTACGTTTGATACCAACCTAATTCATATTTGAACTGATTTTAAAAAGTATACACTACATTTTGTTACATTTAGTTTTACAGTCGATTTTCTTAAACCTTACAGAGGTGCTGACTGCTCAGTTTACGATTCTATAAAATAGGAAAAGAGGAAATTTTTATTGTTGTTTACAAGCTTTCAGCAACGTACGTGGTGTAAAATCAAATTGCACGTTTCAAACGCGAGCAGATTTAAGAAGACGTAGACATATTTAAATTAGCGCCCTTGAGCCTGTGGGAAATGCTTTTAACATAGACATGTGCTCTTTGAGCTCACCCGACCACAGAATAGATTATACGGCTCAATGCTCGTCAATGATATTAACTACCACGTCTTTTAATATCGAGGATTTATTAATAGCAAATAGCACTCAGTTTATCTTCACGACTACATACCCTTTCGAAGATTAATATAAAGCATAAAGAAACTTTACTTCATACTGTATCATTTAGGACACTTTTACGTACTGGATTTTGGTTCGGTAAATAGCTTTTTACAGGACTAGTTACCGTAAAGAAATTTTACTTCATATTGTATCATTTAGGACACTGCCACTTACCTGATTTTGGTCCGGTAAATAGCTTTTTACAGGACTGGATACCGTAATAGTTATGTACGTTATAAGTCCGGTAAATATAGTTTTACAGTAGGAGTAAGATGTTTCCAGACGAGGCGCTAGCCGAGTCTGGAATTTCCAAACGACTACTGTAACACGTTACCGGACGTATGATGTACAACATTTTACTTCATACTTATTAAAAACAAGATAAAAAGATAAAATTAATTTTATATATTATTTTTGACAAATCCGCCAATTTGACAAATAGTTTCATTACGGTATCTTGTACTGGTACCGGTACGGGATACCATGGATACAACGGATTTATTGAATGCCGCCACAAGATGTGCCGGTACTCAATACTGTAAAATTTCTTTACGATATTCAATCCTGTAAAAAGTTATTTAACGGATTAAAATCAAGTACGTAAAAGTGTCCTAAATGATACAGTATGAAGTAAAGAAATTTTACAGTATTGAGTCACTACGGTACTGGAAACCGTAAAGAACTTATATCGGATTTCTCAAAAATATATTCGCCGCTGATAAAATCAATCTTTTCTTGTTTTTTTTTTAATAAGTATAAAGTAAAATGTTGTACGTCATACGTTCGGTAACGTTTTACAGCGCTCGTTTCGAAATTCCAGACTCGGTTATCGCCTCATCCAGAAACATCTTACTCCTACTGTAAAACTTTATTTACCTGACTTATAACGTAAACAACTATTTTTAGTATTCTTTTTAAGTCCATGCACAAGTGCGCGTGTATGTGTCTTCTAAGAAAAATGTCTAATTTATTGACCTGAAATAAATTAATTCATTCGCTATTTAGCCGAATCAAATTTGTTTACACCAAATTGGGTACGAATAGTGTCCAATTTGGTGTAAATGAACAGTGGTCTTCACACGTTAAATTTTGTGAAGTCTGATTTGTACTTAGCAGACTGAAATTTGTCGAAAAAAGGCAGGTTTATATTAGTAGTTGGTTAAAAATGTCGGTTAAAATAGTTGGTTAAAAATGAGTCAAAGCGGCGAGAAATTCAAATTTGGAATTTTTCGAGAAATTCAGGTTAATCAAAATAAATTAAAAGTGCCTCAAAGCTTACAAAAAAAATTTAGAAATTGTGATAAAATTCGGGACGTAGTTAGGGCCAAAATCGGAAAAAAAATACTTAAAGCGTTTAAAAAAATAAATTTGGATCTTGTGGCGAAATGCAGGTTAGTATTGAAGCCAAAATCGTTTAAAAATTACGCAACGAATGTAAGAAAGCGAATTTGGGATAATTGGAGATATTTAGTGTAAACATAGGACTAATATCGATTAAAAATTACCCCAAATTGTCTAAAGATGCAAATTTTATTTTTTTGTTTATAATTCGTTTTTGTAAAGTTAAATTTTTGAACCAAAATAGGTGACGGGTTATCGCCATGTACGGTTGGCGTTGAAATGTTGAAGGGGAAGAAAAGGCTCCTATACTTCGTGAAAGTTAAATTTAAAATCCATTTGGCGGACCGTGTTCAGCTCTAAGCCATCTTCAGCGCCCGGGTGGATCTGACGAATTTTGGGTGCTGAGGATGGCTTAGAGCCGAAACCGGTCCGCCAAAAGGATTTTAATTTAATCTTGCACGAAGTATACGAGCCTTTTCTTCCCCTTCAACAAAATAGGTAAAGTTTGTTTCAGTTGTTCAGGATTAGGGCGAAAATCGGTTAAAAATGAGTCAAAGCTTAAAAAAAGTAAAATCTGGATCTTATGAAGAATTTCAGATTAGCACCAATGCCAAAATCACTAAAAAAATAGAAAAATGTACACAAAGAATTACACAAAGAATGCAAATTTGGGGCCTTTAGAGATATCTAGGATAAAATTAGGACTAAAAGCTGTTAAAAATGATTAAAATTGTCTAGAAATGCTAATTTCGATGTTTTTGAAGAAATCCAATTTTATGAAAAAGTTAGGAAAAACTGATTCTAATTTTATAAATTGTTGCTTTTTGGTAAAATTATATTTTTTTACCAAAATAAGTGAAATTTGTTTTAGTCAAGTTAGGGTTAGGGCCAAGATCGGTTAAGAATGGCTCGAAGTTTTAAAAATGGAAATTTTGAGTCTGTGGAAAAACTGGTTTTAGTTAGGGCCAAAATCGGATAAAAATGACTAAAAGCGTTTTAAAATGGTAATTTGGTCTTGTGGAAAAATTCAAGTTAGTATCAATGTCAAAATCATTACAAAATTTTATTAAAAATGTACACAAAGAATTACTCAAAGAATGCAAATTTGGAGCCTTCGGATGTATTTAGATTAAAACTAGGACTAAAAGCTGTTAAAAATGATCCAATTTGTCTAGAAATGCAAATTTTTTATGTTTTTGGAGAAATTCAATTTTATGGAAAAATCAGGCAAAACTGATTCTGATTTTATAAATTGTTCTTTTTGATAAAATTACATTTTTGAACCAAAATAAGTGAAATTTATTTCAGTCAAGTTAGGGTTAGGGCCGCAATCGGTGAAAAATGGCTCAAAAAATTAAATTTAAATTTTGAGCATGTGGAAAAATTTCATATTATAGTTAGGAACAAAATCTGATAAAAATGACTAGAAGTATTTAAAAATGGCAATTTGGATCTTCAGGTTAGTATCAATGCCAAAATCATTTTAAAAGTAAACAAAGAATTACAGAAATAATTGCAAATTTAGGGCGTTTGGAGATATTCAAGTTAAAATTGGGACTAAAGTTGATTATAATTTATTTAAATTGTCTAAAAAATCAAATTTTGATATTTTTTCAAGAAATTTAATTTTAAAGCAAAACTAGACAAAACTGATTAAAACTTTATAATTTGTTGTTTTTGGTAAAATTAAATTTTTTAGATAAGTGAAATTTATTTCAGTCAGGTCACGATTAGGTCCAAAATCAGATAAAATTGACTTAAACGAGTTTAGAAATGCACATTTCAGTCTTGTGGAGAAATCCAGGTTACTATTAAAGACAAAATCGTTTAAAAACTACATAAGGAATTTAAGAACGCAAATTTGAGACATGTGGGATTATTCTGATTAGATTTAGGGCTAAGATTGGTTAAAATTGATTCAAATTGCATAAAAATGAGAATTTTTATGTTTTTAAGAAATCCAATTTTAGGGCAAAATCAGGCAAAACTGATTAAAATTTTATAACAGTCAGGGCAAGATTAGGGTCAAAATCGGTTAAAAATGACTCAAAGGGTAAAAAAGTAATTTTGTGAAAAAAAAATTTAATTTATAGTTAATGCCAAAATTGGATAAACATGACTTAAAACGTTTAAAAATGCAAATTTAGATTTTGTGGAGAAATTCAGGTTAGTATCAATGCCAAAATCATTTCAAAATTACACCAAGAATGCAAATTTGATATCTTTGGAAATATTCAGCAAAATTAGGACTAAAATCTGTCAAAAATAATCCAAATTGTCTAGAAATGCTAATTTTTATATTTTTGAAGAAATTCAATTTTAGGCTCAACCAAATCAACTGATTCAAATTTTCTAGTTTATTGTTTTTGGTAAAATTAAATTTTGTGTACAAAATAAGTGAAATTTGTTTGAGTCAGGTTAGTTCGATTGGGCCAAAATCAATAAATACTCAAAATCAATAAATCGTATAAAAATTACTTAAAGGGTTAATAAATGGAATAATTGGATCTTATGGAGAAATCCAAGTTAGTACTAAAGCCAAAATCGTATAAAAATTACACAGTGAATTTAAGAATGGAAATTTGGAGATATTCAGGATAAAATTAGGGCTAAAATTGGTTAAAAATTAGCCAAATTGTCTAAAAAATGCCATGTTTTTGAAGAAATTCTATTTTAAGGCAAAATCAATTTTAAAATTTATTGTTTTTGGTAAAATTAAATTTTTGGAACAAAATAAGCGAAATTTGTTTCGGTCAGATTAGGGTTAGGCCCGAAATCCATTACAAATTATTTAAAGCCTTTCAAATTTCAAATTTTAAACTTGTAGGAAAAATTCAGGTTATAATTAGGTAGGGCCAAAATTGGATAAAATCGACTTAAAGCTCTAAAAAATACAAATTTGAATTTTGTGGAGAAATCCAGGTTAGTATTAGGGCCAGAATTATTCAAAAATTACACAATGACCTCAAGAATGCAAATTTGGAGCGTTTGGAGCTGTTCAGCTTAAAATTTTGGCCAAATTTTGATGTTTTTGAAGATACGTAATTTTAGGGAAAATCAGGGAAAACTTTATTCAAGTTTTCCAATTTATGGTTTTTGGTAAAATTATATTTTTATAATATACGTTAAATTTGGTTCAGTCAGGATTAGGGCCAAAATCGATTAAAAATGACTCTAAACTAAAAAAAAAAAAAATGCAAATTTTGAGCTCGTGGAAAAAAATTAGGATACAGTTAGGGCCAAAATTTGATAAAAATGAGTTAAAGCGGTTAAAAATGAAAATTTGGATTTTGTGGAGAAATTCAGGTTATTACTAAGGCCAAAATTTACGTTTAAAAAATACACAAAATATATAAGAATGCAAGTTTGAGGTCTTTGGAGATATTCAGGTTAGAATTATGGCTAAAAAGTGATCCAAATTGCGCAAAAAAAAACGTAAATTCTGAGGTTTTTTTGAAGAAATTCAATTTTAGTACAAAAATTTAGGACTAAAAGCTGTTAAAAATTATCCAAATTACCTATAAATGCAAATTTTGATGTTTTTGAAGCAATTCAATTTTATGAAAAAATCAGGAAAAACTGATTCTAATTTTATAAAGTGTTGTTTTTTGGTAAAATGATATGTTTTTAAAAAAATAAGTGAAATTGGTTTCAGTCACGTTAGGGTTAGGGCTAAAATCGGTTACAAATGGCTCGAAGATTTAAAAATGGAAATTTTGAGCTTGTGGAAAAACTCAGGTTATAGTTAGGGCCAAAATCGGATAAAAATGACTAAAAGCATTTAAAAATGGGAATTTAGATCTTCAAGTTAATATCAATATCAAAATTATTTAAAAGGCATGCAAAGAATTACACAAATAATGCAAATTTAGGGCCATTGGAGATATTCAAGTCAAAATTGGTACTAAAGTTGGTTAAAAATGATGTAAATTGTCTAAAAAATCAATTTGTGATATTTTTTCAAGAAATTTAATTTTAAAACAAAACTAGGCAAAACAGATTTAAATTTTATAATTTGTTGTTTATGGTAAAATCACATTATTGGAACAGAATAAGTAAAATTTATTTCAGTCAGGTTAGGATTAGGTACAAAATCAGATAAAATTGAATTAAAGGAAGTTAAAAGTGCACATTTGTAGTCTTGTGGAGAAATACAGGTTAATAGATATTTAATCTTAATAGATTAATAAGACATAATCGTTTAAAAATTGCACAAAGAATTTAAGAAGGCAAATTTGAGGCGTGTGGAGATATTCTGATTAGATTTAGGGCTGAAAGAGAATGTTCATGTTTTTTTGAAGAAATCCAATTAGAAGGCAAAATTAGGCAAAACTAGTTAAAAATAACTCAAAGCGCAAAAAAAAATTTTGAGATTGCGAAAAATTTTAAGTTATAGTTAGGGCCAAAATTGGATAAACATGACTTAAAGCGTTTAAAAATGGTTTAAGTCATGTTTATCCAATGCTTTCCTGATGCTTTAGATTTTGTGGAGAAATTCAGGTTAATATCAATGCCAAAATCATTTAAAAATTATGCAAAGAATTTACACAAAAAATGCAAATTTGGGACCTTTAAAGAAATTCAGTAAAATTAGGAATAAAATCGGTTCAAAATACTCCAAATTGTATAGAAATGCAAATCTATTTTTTTTTTAAGTAATTTAATTTTAGGACAAAATCAGGCAAAACTTATTCAAATTTTCTAATTTGGTGTTTTTTTTTTGTGAAATTACGTTTTTGGGCCAAAATAGGTAAAGTTTGTGAAAATAGTGAAATTATTGAAGAAATTCAATATTATACCCAACCATATCAACTGATTTAAATTTTCTATTTTATTGTTTTTGGTAAAATTAAATTTTTGGAAGAAAATAAGTGAAATCTGTTTAAGTCAGGTTAGTTCGATTAGGCCAAAATCAATAAATACTGGCGACTTAAAGCGTTAACAAATGGAAATTTGGATCTTATGGAAAAATCCAGGTTAGTATTAAGGCCAAAATTGTTTAAAAATTACACAGTGGATTAGGGCGGAGGGGTTCAGCATAAAACTAGGGCTAAAATTGGTTAAAAATTATCCAAATTGTATAAAAAAGCCATGTTTTTGAAGAAATTATTTTTTAGGACAAAATCAATTTTGTCCTAAAAATTTTGTTTTTGGTAAATTTTCATTTTTGGAACGAAATAAGCGAAATTTGTTTCAGTCAGATTAGGATTAGGCCCGAAATCCATTAAAAATTACTTAAAGCCTTTCAAATTTTGAACTTGTGGAGAAATTCAGGTTATAGTTAGGTAGGGCCAAAATTAGATAAAATCAACTTAAAGCTTTAAAAAATACAAATTTGAATTTTGTGTAAAAATCCAGGTTAGTATTAGGGCCAGAATTATTCAAAAATTACACAAAGAACTCAAGAATGCAAATTTGATCATATTTAACCGCAATTAAATGCAAATTTTGATGTTTTTGAAGATACGTAATTTTAGGATAAATTAGGTAAAACTTATTCAAATTTTCCAATTTATGTTTTTGGTAAAATTATATTATTTTAATATACTTACGTTAAATTTGTTTCACTCAGGAATAGGGCCAAATCGGTTAAAAATGACTCGAAGCTAAAAAAAAATGCAAAATTTGAGCTTGCTGAAAAAATTAGGATTTTCGGCCCTAGCTATATCCTTTGCTAGGGCCAAAAATGGGACAAAATTATAGTTAGTAGACAAAAATAGTTAAAGCGGTTAAAAATGAAAATTTGGAATTTGTGGAGAAGTTCAGGTTAGTATTAAGGCCAAAATTTACGTTTAAAAATTACACAAAAGATATAAGAATGCAAATTTGAGGTATTTTTTTAGGTTAGAATTATGGCTAAAAAGTGATCTAAATTGCGCAAAAAAACGTAAATTTTTATGTATTTGACGGAATTCAATTTTAGTACAAAATCTGGCAAAACTGAATAAAATTTTCCGATTTGTTGTTTTTAGTTCAAAATTAGTTAAAAATAACATTTAAACAGTCCAAAAATGCAAATAGTTAGTTTTTAGAAAACGTTTGTTTAAGATTAAGGTTGGTATATTATTACTCAAAACATCAAAAAATGTAAATTTGAAGTTTTAGGAAAAAATAACTTAGTTGCCAATTTGGATTTTCTTGTAGATGAAAATCTGTTCCGAATTGGATTTAGCTCTTCCAAGAAGGGCATGGAAAGAGTATACGGAATCGGTTCCCCGAACAACCCGCGAACAAAGCTAACTCTATGAGTACCGTTTACCTGGTTCCCTAGCAATATCAGTTTCGTTAGTACCAACAAAATTAGCCATGCTAGAGCCAGAAATCTGAGGTGAGTAAAACCCTTTTATCTTGGTTAATTCGACTTTGACATTTTTATCGTATCTTCTCAACATGTGCTGAAAGGAGATAGGTATGAAAAATTAATATTTGAAAGGTAACGAGATGTCAAAAATAAGAAAATGAGGTATAGGTACTAATTAATTAATTACTCAGTCTGAACCTTTCTGAAACAAACTCTAAACCAATTTCTTTTACTTGAATTTTACGTTTTTTGTGTGTTCACCCTGTATATATAACGCAAGATACCAATAACGATGATCTCGCAATGAAATAAGAATGTATGCGTATACTGTTTTATCAATTACGAGTATGTTAATGTCCCATTAGACAAAACTATTAGACACATGTCGGGATTGAACTGGGACACTGCTTAGTCTTTGGCCCATCGATGGAGTGAACATGCTGTTTCGGAGTAGGCTACGCAATGAGGACTCTCAAGTGTTTCGGACTATTGTTGCTATCGGCTTTAGTTTGTGTTTTTTGGCTGGTAATCCAACAATAGTGGCCAGCCAGGCAGGTATGTCACTCTAAATTGTTACTAATTCAGTTACTTCGCCCATATATTTCATCCTGCGATTAATTATTTAAGGAAAAATCCATTAATCACGCAGCCGGTCAAGGTTCAGGAGACATCAAGAACGATTATACAAATAATTAATATTAAGTGCTTCTGAATATCAAAAAAAGTTCTAATTATAATTCGCCTATTCCTTTTAATTATTTGCTGTTTTCGGTCTTTATTGAAGCTAATACTAGATTAGGGCTTGTACTTTATTTTAAATTGAACATCAAAATTACTTCTTATAGGAGTATTAGAAGAAAAGGATGAAGTAGCTTACTTTGATTGTGTCTTCCTTTCTGTTAAAAATCCATAGACTTTTAGATGACTTTTACTAATAAACACCTCGTAATTTTGTAACTAATTAGAAATTAGGCTTCCTTTTTAAGTTAGTCCAAAAACTACATATGAGGGTAGCTAATTTATGAAAACAAATGTCTTGGTGTCGTATACAGGGTGAGTCATAATGGGCGGTCAAAAGTCTCATATTCTTTAGTCGATTTAAAGAGGGGGCCTGCCATACAATTTTACTACCATCGAGCTTCGTTAAAAAGATACACGGTGTTGAATTTAGAATTTCAGAATGCATTTGTCTTGATTATTCTAAAAGAGTGAAATATATTTCAATGAAATTTGATATGTTTTATCTTGGAATGTAATCTACAATAACAAAATTCCATTTGAATTATGACTCACCCTGTATATCAAGAAATCAATGTAATAATAGCTATTTGTGTAACCAGTTACGAAAAGTCCGATTTTGTGTAACGAATGAATGTTTGCGGGACGAGCGCAGCGAGTTCCCGCAATTTGAATGAGGTACACAAAAAAGGCTTTTCGTCACGTGTTTCATACAATATTTTTTCTAATTTTGACTACAAATACCTACTTAGAGAGAGAGAGTTATTATTATTAAACTTCAATATTTACTTTTAAACCACTTTGTATCTACTTAATACCGTAAAACTGTAGCAACGGTGTGCCACAACCGAAACCTGCAACTGGTGGTGACACGAAATTTTCATCACTAGTTACGAAAGATTTTAATTTTCGTAACTAGTTACGAAAAGTAGGACGTTACGTCATTGTCATCAGTATTGAAAAGTGCCACTTTATATGTCAAAATTAGAAAAATTAATTAATTACATCCATATGGTGTTCTCTTGAGCTCTAATGTTTTTTTTGTTATTGTGATTAGCAATTTTTTCATCGCGATTTTTGACAGACCGGCAATTGTTTACATTTGTTATACCCCAATATTTAATTTAGTCATTATTTAGTGATATTTCTACATTTTTTTAAACTGCAAATAATATCTCAATTCAGTGCCATTGAAGACGATTCGCAAAAGTGCTTATGTTTTATGATTTTTACAAAATTATAAAGTTTCTAACTCCCTAATAACCTGAAAAAGAGCGCGCTTTATAATTTTACAAAACTAAAATTCGAGAACGGTATGCCCAAGTTTTTTTGGGTTTAAACGAAACATGGACAAAAAATAAAAACCTACCAAAAGTGTTTTTCAAAGTAAATCATCTTAAACTGACATTTGATGTATTTAAGATGTTTAATATAACAGAACATTTGATTGCTTCTTTAATTCTAATACAAACACGATTGTACATCTCGTACAATAGCTTTAAAACTTGAAAACTCTTAATTTGCTGACCCATAAGGATTGCATTTATTAGCGAAAACTTTACTGACCCAAATAAATTGCATTCGTGCTGACCAGTATGTAGTGTGATAGCTGAGAGTGTCTTACACATAGCTTGTGAAGATTTTGCAGGGCTGTAACAAAGTCATTATCTGCCCGATTTTTACAAAATTCACACACAATTAGTAGTACTGTCTCAGCTATCACTCTGTATACCGGTCAGCAAGAACTTATAGCAGGTCAGAAAAAAAATCTGTAATAAATACAATTCTTATGGTTCAGTAAATTAAGGATACCCTTATTATTGTTAATAGTCGTTTTTTCCATTCCAGATGCTACTAATTATTCCAATATCAGAGACTTGTTGCGGCTAGCAGACCTCGATGAGACCACCGATAACAACGTCAAACCCATTGAAGGACCTTGCAAGAATGTATCTACCAATTTTACAACAGAAAGGTAAACCGTAAAGTCTACTCAACTTATATTAAAAATCATATTGCTATTAAAATAGCGTGTCATTTGGCAACGCCGCCTTAGGGCCGTATATAGGGGGTTGCATGGATATAGGCATTGGTTAATATTGCTACGCTGCCAATATTACACTTTGATACGAATATTGTGAATGGAATTGTGTGCGTTTTTCAATATACGGGATGTTCATCTAACAGGCCAACTTCATCTAGCAGGCTATGAAATTTTGACAGAAAAGGATGCCATAATCAAATTAAATGGATTTTTGTTTTTCCATTCTTTTCGTTTGACATTTCACAGCCAACTAGATGAAGTTTTTTAATGAACACTGGTTATGTTTGCGTGAAATTACCCATAAACATCCAGCCATAAACTTTTTAAGTATCCTAGACACACGTATGGCCTAGTAAAGTTATAGGCTGTAGTTCCGACAATGATGAAAGTAATTTATATAAATATCAGCCATTAGGTCAAGAGGTCAAGAGATGTTCTCATACACAACTCATAGGATGCTTCACCGTCTGAGGGGTTGAAAAAAATTAAAAACTTTAAATAAGATACTAATGTCATCGCCCTTCAGGGCCTCCTGGACACTTTTAGTGACCGCGTTCCAAAACTAAACATCTACAGTTCTATTTGGGGAGGATTAAGGGATCTATAAGTATACACCCCATATAATTCTTCACAGTCTGAGGGTCTGAGGTGTTGAAAAAAATTAAAAACTATAAATAAGATACTAGTGTTTTCGCATTTCAGGGCCTCCTGGACACTTTTAGTGACCTCGTTCCAAAACTAAACATCTACAGTTCCATTTGGGCAGGATTAAGGGATCTTTTAGTACACACCCCATAGAATGCTTCACCGTCTGAAGGGTTGAAAAAAATTAAAACTATAAATAAGATGCTAGTGTTACCGCACTTGGCAGTATCTTGGACACTTGTATTGTCCGCGTTCCAAAACTAAACATATATACTTTCATTAAGGGAGGATGCTTCTAGGGGGTGTGTACTAGAACATCCCTTAATTCTCCCCAAATGGAACTGTAAATGTTTAGCTTTGGAACGCGGTCACTAAAAGTTTCCAGGATGCCCTGAAGTGCGATAACACAAGCATCTATGTGTCTTATCATGGTTGGATGTTTATGGCTAGCTTCACGCAAACTCAATATATCGGTTTGCAATCAATTTTTTTAATCTTTTTTTAGGGTTAACGATGTAATATTTTTTATTTATTTATATATAGGCAACAGTGGGCCTATAGATGGAGTGGCAGGGCCGAGATTTCCCTTGGCACCGAAAATCTCTTCCCACAGGGCATTCCGATGGATTTTTCTATATTAATAATCGCCCGCCCTTTAAAAGGTAACACAAGATCGAAAAAAAAACCTCCTCTCTACACAAAAAAATTGTTTTAGGACAATCTTTTCCTCTCTTGACCGTGTATAGCGCTGAAGGGGACGAACAACTTTCGATTACAATTGGTAGAGAAATAGGCTTATATTACGAGGATGAGGACGAGTTGCCAATTGAGGGCAATTACATGACATTCGATGTTTCTGCGGATGATGACCAGTTAGTTATATGCCTATTGCTATTAACAATATATTAAATAAAGTGGTGGGATTTGCCTTGTTTTAGATGGCACACCTTAGCTTTTAGCTTCAAGGGCGATTCTGTTACCTTAATCTTCGATTGTCATACAACGATTAGTAAATCCTTAGCTAGGGGAGCCATATCGAAGTTAAACAATAAAGGACTGATCACATTAGGACATCAATTGTTGTCTGAAGGGAATTTCCAAGTAAGAACTACGAAGTGTTAATGTCATTTAGAAACCTACTATGAATTTTTGTCAGAAAGCATGACATAGTTGAAGTAACTAGACTTTTGTTCCTGCTTTTTTGACATTTCGTAGCTAACTAGATGAAGATCTAAATGAAGAATCTATTTCGAATTATTTAGGGTGACGTATACGCTTTGCAAATGGCAGACGCACCTGATGAAGCCTACGAGCTATGTAACAGGTACTATTCGTGTATGAATGCAGTTTTCTCATCTGAAGGCCTGAAGTATGGGGTAAATACAGCCGATAGTTTGAGGTTCGATTCAGTTGGAGGTAAGCGAGCACCAGTTTTGTTACGTAACTACTACGATAGGCCAGAAAAGTGACACTTTCGCTCCTTATGAAAGTGTCACTTTTCACCCACTTAGCAGTGGGTAAAATTAGAATTATTTGTCGAAACAATCAACTGAATTATATTGTATATAATCCACTCATTATTGACATAAACTAGGCGCTGGAAATCTGACTTTCTTATCGCATCTTTTGTCTTTTCTTCTTATCTATGTACTGAAAAGAGATAGGTTTAAAAAGAATTTAGATTTGAAAAGTAACTAGATGCCAATAATAAGTGGATGAGATTTATTGTCGTATAGGGGGTGTTCATTTGAAAACGTCGTCAACTTAGCTGTGAAATGTCAAGAGAAAGCCAAAAATTCATAGCCTTCTAGATGACCTTTTTCTAATGAACACGGAATGTAAACCACCATCGGATAGTAAAACTTTAACAAAGAGCAATTCACTTTTATGCAGAACTCGCGGCAGGCTCCAACAACTTTGAGGCGGCAGGTGCAGGTGCAACTTTGACCACTCAGCAGGAAATTACCCTCGAGTCGCACATAAAAGATACGGAAAATTTAATCGGCCCCGATTTAGATCAGTTTACACCAAGTGGACCTCGGGTTGACTTTGAGGGATCAGCGGACGAACCAACAACGTTACATCCGGTTAGTGAATATTGCACTCACTCCTCATTTCCCCTATTATAACTTAAAGACCTATTTAGCTCATGCGGGACAAAATCCGACGGCTAAATAATAATATATCAACTCAAACGGGTTTATCAGTATTGTGTGTCTCTGTCAATTCGTGTGAATCATTAAACTTAATCACGACATTATATGAAAGGGATCATCTATGCCGGGGGCGAGATAATACAGGCCTAGTCAATATTACTCGAACTGGCAAAATGGCCCATGTAACCCAATGTGTCGCTCCTATTATCCATACAAAATTTCTGAATGCATTTAATAGATATGTGTGAAGAGGAAAAAGGGACAGGAATATTATATTCTTACGGGATACGGGTTCCAATAATTTATCGGCAAACTAGCTGCACACTTTTATTTACTTTTATTTACAACCATATATGTAATGCTATCATTAGAAACGTCATAGGAGGGTGGGAAATCCTATTACCTACCTCTAAATTAGACGTAGGTAATGGGTATTCATTACCACCCAAGGGCGGTAATGGCTTGTTACCTACCTCTCTTCCAATCCTTATTTCCCATGCTTATTTCTTGGCCTCCTAAAATTTAATGTCTTTATAGAATTAAAAAGGTGTCCCTAGTAGCATCGAAGTAGATAAGATAGTTAACTGGTAATTTAAAACAAAGATAGTTAAGAATATTATAAATATCTTATACGAAAAATATAAATTCATATTATGTAGGTTGCAAATAAAATAGTATACACACCTCGGTAGGAAGTTTCCTTACCGTCTCGAGATTGTTTAGGTCATCTCGACGCTGCGCGTCTCGATAAACTATCAAATCTCTCGACACTAATGAACGACTTTCCACCCCGGTATGTAATATACTATTAACTATTACAACACGATTCAAATACAATTACTCTCTACGGACCATTCGCACTGTTCGCTTGTCCGCTTATTTCGCTTATTTTCTATACTGCACTATCTATTTCCCCATCTTGCGCGGCTCGCTGGTTTATATACCCGGCCTGAACACACTCTTGCATTTTCGAGAACGGAGACGACTGTTCCCGGTTCTCGTTTAGTCTAGATGGGTTTTCGGAATCGCGATCGGCGCTCGGCCCTGCTGCCGCTTGTGCCCTAATTTCTGCGGACCAACAGTAGGGCGTAACATTGCTCCCCTCTTAGTTCTGATCGTCCCGATCAGAGAAACCTCCACGACTGTAAGTCTTTAACCGTTCAAGATGAACCACTTCCATCTTTGCTTTAGGGGTACGTCGGATCCTGTATATCACGTCGTTGATCCGCTGGATGCGTGTATACGGATCCTCCCAACTTGGAGATAACTTGGGAGACTTTCCTTTATTCCACCTGCCTTAAATCCTGCAGAATACGATCGCTGGCAATCTTTGTCTTTGTCCTCATGTTTCGATGGATTTCCTTTAATCTTTCTCGCAGTTCATCAGCATAGTTCTTGACATCTTTCACCGGTTCTTCTGGTGATCTGTCCACCAAATCTATTGGAAGACGAAGTTCTTTACCAAATATAACCTTGGCAGGGGTATGAACTGTCGTATTATGCACTGCACCTCTGTAAACCATCATTAGAAGAGGCAGAAATTTGTCCCAATCTTTCTGGTGGTCCGCTACCATTTTGCAGAGGTATTATTCCATGGTTCGATTGAAACGCTGGACCATCCCATATGATTGTGGATTGTGGATAGTCTTTGTTTTGCGGATTCCCAGTTCCATAATCTTCTTGAAAAGTTGCGATTCAAAATTCCGTCCCTGGTCCCAATGAATGGTACGCCGAATCTACTGAAGAATTCTTCAACCAAGACCCTTGCCACGGTGTCAGTTTCCTGATTTGCAGCACTCTTTGACGTCATCTCGGCAATATACCCAGTAGTACCTTTCCGGAATTTTATCCAGGGTCTGATTCACTCCAAAATGGCCTCCAGACACTCCATTGTGCATTTCTCGCAAGACATCTTCCCGTCTACTTTCTGCTACAAGCTGGAGCGTGGCACTTTTCCCGTCTTGGCCTTCCCAAGTCCTCTTCAGTATACCATTCTGAATCGCCAAGGAATCCCGTTGAGCCCACATAGCTTTTACTTCCGGGCTCTTATCCGCTATGTCCTTCCAATCAAGTCTTTGATTTTCCAACTTCCATTGAATCCATTGACCTATTAACCCCACTGCATTATCGGTCGTCAATCCTGGTTCTCCTAAGAATGGTTGGTCCTTCTCGTTCTACTCGTTGGCCGTGTCCGCATTATACTTTACAAGGCCTGCGTGATAATGCATCTGCGATAACATGAGATCTGCCTGGATGATGTTCAATCTTGGCAGGGATGGTGAGGCTTCTTCCAAGCTGTCCAATCCTAATGATTCTGGGGGCTACCGTGGGACCAGTCAGCTCGCCAGATTGTCGTCGTGGCGGAGTCTGCCTCCTTTCCCGTCGAATGCGACAGTTCCTTTTAAAATAGCCCATTCTGCCGCAGTTGGAACAAGATCCGGGTTTCTGTAGGTCGGCATTTCGGTCCATATTTCATTTGGAAAAAATGTTTTGTGCCCTGCTCCTTGATTGGTCGAAATATGAAGTCATTTGCTTCCTGAATTCACGCTGCTCGTCAAACAATTGCTTTAAGATTGACTTTGGCTGCGGCTCTTCCTGTAAAACTCCTTTCTTCTTCTTTGTTTTTCTTCAGCATTTCCATAAGTGCTGCCAGGTGTTCATTCATGATTTTTCTCGTAGATCGAGTATCTGGCATGTAGAAAACACCAAAGTTCTTGCAAGCAAAATTCCACGCGCGCGACGTCTCCCTTTGTCCGTACAGTCACAAGTTTGACGAAAACTATCTTACTTTTGACACCAGTTGTTACGGGATACGGGTTCCAATAATCTATCGTCAACTAACTGCACTTTTTTATTTACATTTAACTATTACATGACTAAAACACAATTACTTACTTACGAACAATTCGCACTGTTCCCTTGTCCGCTTATTTTGTACACTGAACTATAATCCATTCAGTTATTTCAGTCGTAAAGTAGGCGTTGGAAATCTGCCATATTTCACCCGGTATAACATGACTGACAGTGACAGTGATTAATAATCAGTTTGAGGTTAAGGTTATTGTTTACTCTTTTGATCATATAGTTGCCAGATGGCTTCATTAGTTTAAACTTTTCATAATATTGATTAATGATCACTAACCTAGAATCTAGTAAAAAATGGGCCAGGGCTGTACGTTAGCAAAAATATTATATTTTATTAATGCATTTAAAAATGAATCTTTCACAACGATAATAATTCCGGTTAAAAAGTTTATAATGTGAATATGGTTGTGATGATATGTATAAGAAGTTTGCTTTTTTGGACTAAAAGAAAGGTGGAATACAGTTAGGGAAGAACAGGAAAAATGATATGTCTCTGTCTTGCGGCAATTGGAAGCAAGCAGAGTTAATGCTTACCCCAAAAATATTGGAAACTTTAGCCAAGGTCATAGTGGGCGATTCTTGGGGGAGATTTTTTCTTAATTGGAGGTAGCATTTCTTAATGCAAATTCGCATTTTCGCTTTGATTACCTTGAGTATTTCTTTTCCTGAGAAATAGTTTTTTAATAACGAATTAGCTTACAAAATGCACGCTTAAGTGTACAAAAAGTTGGCAACAGCGAAATTTTAATGACGCATCTTAACAAATTTGTCTTGGCGACAAGTAAACAAACAATCGCTGTCGATGTTATACTGGTCAAATTCCATGGCATGGGTTGATGCCAAAAATAACTGAATGGATTATATCTATTCCATCCCATCTCGCGCGGCGCACTGCTTTATATATCCGGCCTGAACTTCTTTAAAACACTCTCGTACTTTCGAGAACGGAGGCGACTGTTCCCGATTCTCGTTTATTCTAGATGTGTTTCCGGGGTCGCGGTAGGCGCCCGGCGTTGCCGCTTTGGCATGAATCTCTGTAGACCGACGATCGGGCGTAACAATATGGAAAATTGATTTCTACAAAGGTTCTAAAGTTATTAGGAAAACTAGTAGTGGTTTTGTAGAGTAGATACCTATCGGAAATTGTATCAGCAACCTTAAAAACTGACTTTCGTTTTTGAATGCAATTTTCCCACTATTCGTACCTTAACAAAAGAATGGATTAAGCAGGATTTCAATACTCAATTACACAAGAAAATAACTTTCTGCTTACAATCTAAAGTATTGGCAAGAAAGGTTGGCTAGGCTTTGAAACCGTGGTCCAATGGAATTTATTCCTGACGTTTCGGCTACAGCTGCGGCGCGTGCAAAGTTGATAAAGCAATGGGCGAAGTGATCTCCCGTGCTTTCCGTTGTCAACGTCGGGAGCAAGCTGTTAATGTAAGAAATTCCATCCATTGGACCACGGCTTCAAAGCCCGGAAAATACTTTAGATTGTATTTTGATGGGCCGAGAAAGCCTTCACAGTCTTATAATTTTCTTCTTGTTTTGCTATAATAATTCATAGGCCGGTGATGGATCGGCAGACCACGATTTAAGCGCCTCCACCGAAACTACTTATTACAACCCCTTCAGAGGTCCTCCGGGACCTAGAGGCTACCCAGGACCTCCAGGGGCCCCAGGCCCCCCAGGCCCTAAGGGCGACGAGGGAAGACACGGACTGGATGGCACTTCTGGTATTCCAGGACCCCCTGGCCACGTATTTATGATTCCTGTGAGTCAACACAGTAACATTCTAGGCACTTTTTGAATAGAGTTGTCTCTTTTTTTTTGAAGTTTGCGTTCAAGAAGAGCAAAAAAAATTTTTCTACATTATTTTGGAATTTACTAGGGGGGGGGGGGGAGATTACATCTTTTTTCCTCAATTTTCAACTTTGACAGCCTGTAACTTTAGAACGAGTCGACCGAATGGACCATATCGAATTGTTTTTTGCTTTTCTTGATGTCCTCCTTCACCACGGGGAATCACAGTTTTAGGCACTTTTAAAAACATATTTTTTTTGCCATTAAAAAAAGACTCTTTAGGAGCTAATGTCATTCGAGTTAAGTTTATTACATTCAGATGATTGCAAACTTGTCATTCCGATCAAAAAAAAGCAAAAAAAAAATCCGATTTTTTTTTTGGAATTGACCAAAAGGGGGGGGGGTATTATGTCTTTTCTCGCAAGAATTATAATTTATTGACTTTAACTTTAGGTCAATCAACAAGGCAATGAAAAAGGACCGGACACAAATGTTGAAGCGTTCAGACAAATGTTGTCCCAGCATATGGTAACGTTAAATTTAAATATCACTTGTTCAGTAATAAAAGTCATCAACTTGGTTGAGTTTTTAACAGAAAAGCACTGCGTGATAAAAATATACAAGAACTTTTTCCAAATCACAGCCAGTCTAATGGCTTTTTTATTGAACTCCTCGTATCACGTAGCATTTATTGATAAACAGAAAGATAAAAATTCCATCTTATTCAGCTTTCGATGAGGGGATCCGAAGGGCCAATGGGATTAACAGGGCTGCCGGGTCCTCAAGGCCCACCGGGGGTTGATGGTCAGAAGGGGGAGCAAGGCGATGCGGGGGAGTTGGTAAGTTCGCTAACACCTTTTAAGGAATGTAGGTGTTGTGTCGCTATAATGTGTGTCATAAAGGGACAAAATGCAACCCTGTTTCCTGCTCATTTTAATAAGCAATGTAAGCAGGAACTAGACGGAGTAAGCAGGAACAGGACTAGATTAATAATTCATAGTTTCATTAGGTTTTTGTGTTTGGCAACACAAACAATTGGCAACGTTGCGTTTATTTTAATCCATAAAGAAGAACACCTTGTGCATAACCAGTTGGCCAGATATAGTTATTTGCCGTTGGTTAGTTGATATGACAATGTTGCCAGTGTGATATTTTTATATGTTATATGGAAGAATGTTGATAATTCTAATTACCACCACTGTTTTTTTATATTAGATTTCTTATAATACGTGCTAGTTTGAACTGCCTTCAGTCTTCATTAATACATTGAATAAATCTGATCTTCGGGTTAGAACTACATTGATAATTATGTAAGAATAATAAAAATTATAGAAAACCTTGAACTCAAAATTGTTTATTCACCCGAAAGCGGTTCAAATCTAAAATACCTACCCAATTATATCCAGACAGAGTCCTACAGGCCTTCATTAAAGTTTCAGACTTTAACCTTTTTCTATGTTTTGAGTACAATTTTTTAATGAAATAATATGACTGGTATTTTTATTGTTTTAGGGTCCAAGAGGTGACAGAGGACATCCGGGACCTCCCGGTCATCCAGGCAGAAGAGGTCAACCTGGCAGAGACGGAGAAAGAGGACAAACAGGTCATTCAATTAAAAATTTAATCATATGAGACAAACATTATTCGCTTATTACTTTTTGGCGTTAAGGTTAATGAGAAAAATTCCGCAATAAAATGTTTGAGCACAACTCTATCGGACAAGCTTTAGCAAAGCAATTATTAACGTTACTGACTTGTTTCGGGATGAGTCGACGGTTTTCAACCAAAAGCACAAATTAGAAAAGACACATACGAGTACAATTCAAATAAGTCGTCTTATACAAGGTGCCCCGTTCATAGTTTCTACGAAAAAAAATTTTTCTGTGCTTTTGCTATTTAATATATTTACGTTAGTTACGGGATTCGGGTTCCAATTTCCAATAATTTATCGTCAGTTAACTACACATTTGTATTTACTTTTAACTATTACAACACAATTAAAACACAATTACTCTCTACTAACAGTTCGCAGTGTATTCGCTTATTTACTACACTGCACTATCTACTCAATCCATCTCGCGCGGCTCGCTGGTTTATATACTCTCGTGCTCGTTACACACTCTCGTACTTTCGAGAACAGGGGCGACTGTCCCGGTTCCCGGTTCTAGATGGGTTCCCGCGGTCGCGGTCGGTGCTCGGCGTTGCCGCTTCGGCCCGAATCTCTGTGCACCGACGGTCGGGTGTAACATTGCCCTCTCTTAGTTCTGATCAGGAAAATCTCCACGAATTTTTTTTTAAGATGTTTAAGATGAACCATTTTCATCTTTGCTTTAGGAGTACGTTGGATCCTGTATACCACGTTGACTATCCGTTTGATGACTGTATATCGACCCTTCTAACTTGGAGGCAACTTGGGAGACTTTCCTTTGTTCCTTTGTGGATTATACAGCCATACCAAGTCATCTGCCTTAGATCCTGCAGAATTCGCCCTTAGGTCATATCTGGCTTTCATCCGATCGCTGGCAATCTTTATCTTTGTCCTCACGTTTCGATGGATTTCCTTTAATCTTTCTCTAAGTTCAGCAGCATAGTTCTGGACACCTAGCACCGGTTCTCTAGTGATCCGTACACCAAATCTACCGCAAGACGTAGTTCTTTACCAAATATAACCTTAGTAGGAATATGTCCTGTCGTGTTATGCACTGCACCTCTGTAGGCCATCATTGGAGGAGGCAGAAATTTGTCCCATTCTTTCTGGTGGTCCGCTACCATTTTGCATAGGTATTGTTCCATGGTTCGATTGAAACGCTCGACCATGCCATCTGTGGATTGTGGATGGAGCGCGGTTGTCTTTGTTTTGCAGATTCCCAGAAGTTCCATGATCTTCTTGAGAAGTTGCGTCCCTGAAGTCCTTCCCGTTTGACGAATCTACTGAAGAATTCGTCAAACAAGACCATTGCCACGCTCTTAGTTTCCTGATTTGGTAGTGCATAATCTTCAGGCCATTTACTGAAATAATCCATGGCAACTAAGATGTATTTGTTGCCATCGTCCCTTTCTGGAAAAGGACCTGCCACGTCAATCGCAATTTTTTCAAATGGAGCGCCAATATTGAATTGCTTCATTTGTCCCCTAGTCTTTCTTTGGGGTCCTTTTACGGAGCAGCAGGTATCACAATTTCTGCACCACTCTTCGACGTCATCTCGGCAATTCACCCAGTAGTACCTTTCCCGAATTCTATCCAGGGTGTTATTCACTCCAAAATGGCCTCCAGACACTCCATGGTGCATTTCTCGCAAGACATCTTTCCGTCTACTTTCTGGTACAACAAGCTGGAACGTGGCACTATTCCCGTCTGGGCTTTCCCAAGTTCTCTTCAGTTCTAAATCGCCAAAGAATCCCATTGAGCCCACATAGCTTTTACTTCCGGACTCTTATCGGCTAAGTCCTTCCAACAAAGTCTTTGATTTTCCAACTTCCATTGACGTATTAACCACGACTTCGATTTGTTCGACCTTCATTTGTTCAGTGGCCCAATGTTCGTCAACGTCAATCCTGGTTTTCCTAAAAATGCTTGGTCCTTCTCGTTGTTCTACTCGTGGGCAGTATCGACATTTCCCTTTACAAGGCCTGCGTAATAATGCATCTGCGTTACCATCAGATCTGCCTGGACGATTTTCAGTTTTAAAATCGTACTGCTGGAGGCGTTCTATCCATCTTGCAATTCGGCCTTCAGAGTTCTTCATTTGGAGAAGTCATTTCAGCGCTCCGTGATCTGTACGAATCAAAATCTTCCTTCCGTACAGATAGCGATGGAAATGGTCCACGGACTTCACGATAGCCACTACTCAATTACTTTTTCCTGGCCGTCTTGTACTTGAGACAATACTGCTCCAATTCCGTGGTTACTTGCATCGGTGTCCAAAATAAACTGTCCCCCGGGTCGCGGATAGGTCAATATAGGGCTGCCACATAATGCTGCCTTGAGTCTTCGAAAAGCGTTTTGGCATTCATAGTTCCAATCGAATGACATCTTTTTCCCTGTTTTTTTTTTGTGTTGGTTGTTCTTCCACTTGGACTTCACGATAGCCAGCAATTCCTTTCTGGTAACGCAATAACTTCTCTCTGGCTTACTTAAGTACTCAATTACTTTTTCCTGGCCGTCTTGTACTTGAGACAATACTGCTCCAATTCCGTGGTTACTTGCATCGGTGTCCAAAATAAACTGTCCCCCGGGTCGCGGATAGGTCAATATAGGGCTGGCACATGATGCTGCCTTGAGTCTTCGAAAAGCGTTTTGGCATTCATAGTTCCAATCGAATGACATCTTTTTCCCTGTTTTTTTTTTGTGTTGGTTGTTCTTCCACTTGGACTTCACGATAGCCAGCAGTTCCTTTCTGGTAACGCAATAACTTCTCTCTGGCTTGCTTAAGTACTCAATTACTTTTTCCTGGCCGTCTTGTACTTGAGACAATACTGCTCCAATTCCGTGGTTACTTGCATCGGTGTCCAAAATAAACTGTCCCCCGGGTCGCGGATAGGTCAATATAGGGCTGGCACATGATGCTGCCTTGAGTCTTCGAAAAGCGTTTTGGCATTCATAGTTCCAATCGAATGACATCTTTTTCCCTGTTTTTTTTTTGTGTTGGTTGTTCTTCCACTTGGACTTCACGATAGCCAGCAGTTCCTTTCTGGTAACGCAATAACTTCTCTCTGGCTTGCTTAAGTACTCAATTACTTTTTCCTGGCCGTCTTGTACTTGAGACAATACTGCTGCAATTCCGTGGTTACTTGCATCGGTGTCCAAAATAAACTGTCCCCCGGGTCGCGGATAGGTCAATATAGGGATGGCACATGATGCTGCCTTGAGTCTTCGAAAAGCGTTTTGGCATTCATAGTTCCAATCGAATGACATCTTTTTCCCTGTTTTTTTTTTGTGTTGGTTGTTCTTCCACTTGGACTTCACGATAGCCAGCAGTTCCTTTCTGGTAACGCAATAACTTCTCTCTGGCTTACTTAAGTACTCAATTACTTTTTTCTGGCCGTCTTGTACTTGAGACAATACTGCTCCAATTCCGTGGTTACTTGCATCGGTGTCCAAAATAAACTGTCCCCCGGGTCGCGGATAGGTCAATATAGGGCTGGCACATGATGCTGCCTTGAGTCTTCGAAAAGCGTTTTGGCATTCATAGTTCCAATCGAATGACATCTTTTTCCCTGTTTTTTTTTGTGTTGCTTGTTCTTCCACTTGGACTTCACGATAGCCAGCAGTTCCTTTCTGGTAACGCAATAACTTCTCTCTGGCTTACTTAAGTACTCAATTACTTTTTCCTGGCCGTCTTGTACTTGAGACAATACTGCTCCAATTCCGTGGTTACTTGCATCGGTGTCCAAAATAAACTGTCCCCCGGGTCGCGGATAGGTCAATATAGGGCTGGCACATGATGCTGCCTTGAGTCTTCGAAAAGCGTTTTGGCATTCATAGTTCCAATCGAATGACATCTTTTTCCCTGTTTTTTTTTTGTGTTGATTGTTCTTCCACTTGGACTTCACGATAGCCAGCAGTTCCTTTCTGGTAACGCAATAACTTCTCTCTGGCTTGCTTAAGTACTCAATTACTTTTTCCTGGCCGTCTTGTACTTGAGACAATACTGCTCCAATTCCGTGGTTACTTGCATCGGTGTCCAAAATAAACTGTCCCCCGGGTCGCGGATAGGTCAATATAGGGCTGCCACATAATGCTGCCTTGAGTCTTCGAAAAGCGTTTTGGCATTCATAGTTCCAATCGAATGACATCTTTTTCCCTGTTTTTTTTTTGTGTTGGTTGTTCTTCCACTTGGACTTCACGATAGCCAGCAGTTCCTTTCTGGTAACGCAATAACTTCTCTCTGGCTTGCTTAAGTACTCAATTACTTTTTCCTGGCCGTCTTGTACTTGAGACAATACTGCTCCAATTCCGTGGTTACTTGCATCGGTGTCCAAAATAAACTGTCCCCCGGGTCGCGGATAGGTCAATATAGGGCTGGCACATGATGCTGCCTTGCCTTTGTGTTGGTTGTTCTTCCAGAAAATGTTTTTGTTCTTCTTTGTCGAGCTGCCTTTGTTTTTCTTGTTCCTTTTTCTCAGGTTGCCTTTGTTTTTCTTTTCTTCCAGAAAATTTCCTCGTTCCTCTTTGCCCTTCTTCAGCATTTCCATAAGTGCTGTCAGTTGTTCATCCTTGATTTTTGTCGTAGATCGAGCAAATGGCATGTAGAAAACACCAACGTTCTTGCACCGTCCTTACCACGCAAAATTCCACGCGCGCGACGACTTCTTTGTCCGTACAGTCACAAGTTTGATGAAAATTATTGTTGTTACGGGTTCCAATAATTTATCGTTAATTAACTACACACTTTTATTTATTTTTAACTATTACAACACGATTAAAACACAATTACTGTCTACTAACAATTCGCACTGTTCGCCCTGATCCTCTGATCCCAGATCCCCTGATTTCTCTTATTTACTACACTGCACTATCTATTCGATCCCATCTCGCGCGGCTCGCTGGTTTATATACCAGGCCTGAACACACTCTTGTACTTTCGAGAACGGCGGCGACTGTTCCCTGTTCTCGTTTTGTCTAGATGGGTTCCCGGGGTCGCGGACTGCGCTCGGCGTTGCCGCTTCGGCCCGAATCTCTGTGGAACGACGGTCAGGCTTAACAATAGTTTAAGTCAAATTCTCTCAGTCACAAATTTGTATAGACATTAAACATAATTTGAAATTAAATTAAAAATAGTAAATTGTGTAAAACTTCTGTGACCTTCGCATTGCATGTATAACATTGTTAGATAGCAAATGTACAGAAAATGTGATTACGTATAAACTAAAAGATTTTTTGCCAAAAGCAATAAAATTTGACAAACATCAAAATATCAGATTTTTTGTAAAGCAATCGATTCAGACTACTAATAAATTTTTTTTAAAAAAGACAATAAAGAACTTACCACTTGACAAAGGCGGATGGACATCGATTCTTCATCTTAACATGAGACTGATTTAAAAACAAGTCCTCAGTAAATTTCAATAAAATCCATGGTATCGTTCTATAGATATTACAAAGAAACTGACTAAGAACTTTGACCATCAATAGCAATAGAACCAGAAACTTTTTCTTAATGAAACTTTGATCTAATCGTTTCCTTTTGAACCAGAGAATGTCGCAGTAGTACCTCTTTGATCATGTACTTATACCCTTTATATATATTGTAGGCCCTACCGGTGCCAAGGGAGAGCAAGGCTTAATCGGTATGCCAGGGTTACCGGGTGACAAAGGTGATCGAGGTTTACCAGGTTCTCAAGGGCAGATTGGTCTACCCGGACACGATGGCATGCCTGGCGAAAACGGTCCTCCTGGATCGCCTGGACTGACAGGCGAAATGGTACGTTAGTTTTACCATACTCAGCTTTGCCTTGTTTCTTTAGGTCAAAACATTGAAAAACACATAATAAACCGAGAGAAACGCAAAAGGGTCATTTCCTATAATATTTCGAAGTAATTTAAACTCGTGCTGGATTAACCTTTAGAACGGACCCTTTATCTTAAATCTCGTCTTCTGTAACGAGAAACTACGAGAAAATGATGATGCTAAGGGACCGATACCCCCGCTCCTCTTTCAGGCACATTAGACTCTTAGCCAAATCCTTAGTTTAATATAATATGCAAAAGGAAATGAAGGGTTTATACGAATTTATGGCATATATTAAGGTTAGGGCAAGGAATATAAGCAATTTGCAAACACAAGCTACGCCTTGTTGTTTTCTTTCCTATTAATACCCCCTGTATTGTACGGGGGTGGAGGAATAAAGTTCTTAACGAAAATCTTTTAGTCTTATTTTAAAGGTAAGGGATTTTTGACAGGGCCCCAGAGGTTTTTCTGGACCGAGAGGCATGCCGGGTCTACCAGGGAATCCCGGAATACCAGGAGCCGAAGGCCTGCAAGGAAAAAATGGCCATGAAGGACCAGCAGGACAACCAGGACCGCCCGGCCAGACGGGAGCGATGGGCCCACCCGGGCCCAGTGGGCCTCAAGGACCATTAGGACCGCCAGGAATTCCGGTAAATATTAAAATTTGTATTTACTGTCTTTTTTAATTACCAAATTTTCTGCCCATAATTTTTTGTGTGGATATAATTGTGAATGAAATTTTTTTATGGTTATAAAATTTCCTATCGACCCTTTTACGCTTCGCCTCTTTGTTTCCCGATATGAAGCAGTCAATTAACTATAACATTATAAATTCCTCTTACAAGCACTTAACTACTAAATTGATTATTGATTTGCAATCTGGGCACAGACGGATTGTTTGAAG
The DNA here is from genome assembly GCA_951812265.1 of Taphrorychus bicolor. Taxonomy (NCBI): domain Eukaryota; kingdom Metazoa; phylum Arthropoda; class Insecta; order Coleoptera; family Curculionidae; genus Taphrorychus; species Taphrorychus bicolor. The sequence continues at coordinate 33,618,870 of OX638297.1, forward strand.
ATTGAGTATCCTGCGTTTGTCACACATGTCCCGTAGATAATAATTAAATTGTAAGACTGTACTACATTGTTTCCGAACTGTTCTGGACTAAAATAGTTTAATTTACTAAGTCTTGAAAGCCAAGACATGAAAAGACAGATAAATCCGGGTTAATTTTGGATCGAGTTATCTTTCCGGTGAATTGGAGAACTCACTTATTCAATATTTCGCAACAGTGGGCGCCATAAATGGCAATCATATTGTGCGTTAGTGTTTGGGCTCTGAAAAGATTAATGTTATCGCGCTGTTCAACATGGCCTAATATCCCCCATCCTAAGAAATTTCTTATTCGAAACTGATTAATGAAATTCCTTCTTGGCTTTGTCTGCGATGTTAAATTAATCTCGGGTGAATTTAGAAACTTTCATCTTTCAAGCTTTGGTTTATCTCGTGTCTCAATATAAGTTATCTGACTTCATAATATGTAGATCTCCTTTTCTCTATCTACTGCCGCAAGAGCGAACAATCAAAGTATCAAACGTGCTTAGGGATACTGTTTGTTCCGGCTTTAAGCCTTGTTATTGTGGATGTTATAGTTGTGGCTATATAAGATTAAGCAGTATTCAAAAGCTGATGAGAAAACTTCTTTATTGTCCGTTATGGAACCGGCAAACTTTGTTCCTTATTAACTTAACAACTGTTAAAAGGGCTTACGGTGGAGCGGAGCAAATTAGGATTTCCGACTTGAAAAGTTGTACGACGCAGTTGCAGGCAAAACCTCAAAGTTTATTTCGAAAGCAAACAATATTGTATAGAATTACAAATATAACTGTCTTTTGTGAGTAGCGGGCTAAACTTACAGTTTATATATAGGGACCTACAGGAAAACCTGGTATTCCCGGGCTTCCCGGTGCAGAAGGCCTACCGGGGCCGTCAGGCAAACCTGGCTCTCCAGGCTCAAAAGGCGAGTTAGGATTGCCAGGGCCGCAGGGCCCTATCGGATTTCCTGGATCCAGGGGTGTTAAAGGTAGGTACTTAACATGATGCAGTTTCCAACTATAAAACCATTATCTACATATATAAGGTGACGAAGGAAAGCGTGGAATTATCGGAGAGAAAGGGGACAAAGGGGAGCGTGGCTTAGAGGGAGAGAAAGGAGATTTTGGGAGTAAAGGTGATGTCGGTCCTCCAGGTATGCAGGGAGCGGCCGGTTTAGAGGGGCCTGAAGGGGCGAAGGTAACGCAAGATTATGATTGACATTTTTGTAATAAAAGAGATTAAATTTTTTTTTTTAATATATATAAAATAGAACTGTGTATCAGCTTTTTTTCTACAATGTATGTGTGAACACGCAGACAACGACATTTTCAAAAATGACGTCAAAAAATAATCTTATTTTGTCCAAGTGAGGATAAAATAAAATAAAGGTCGAAACGTCGTCAAAAGTTCATCAATAAAAAAAAGTTGTCATTTTATGAACAGACTTATGGAGATTGTGTACTCAAGTTTTAACTGGTTGGTATTAAGCGCCTGATTAAAAAAACACCGTTTAATTTTGCCTACGTTTCGATTCTTCTGTTAACATTACCTTATTCGATAGAGATGCATTTGTCTAGTAGAAAGTCGTTTGTGAAAAAATTCGCATTTTTGTAGGGATTTGAAGGTCCAAGAGGAGAGGCAGGTCAAATAGGCCCCCCAGGAGAAAAAGGCAAGGACGGCTACAGAGGCTTTCCTGGTTACCCCGGAGCCTCGGGCGATAAAGGGGAAAAAGGGGCAACAGGCAGGCACGGTCCTCCAGGCGAAAAAGGAGACAGGGTAACTAAAATACTTTTGTCCACGACCACTTAATAATATACTGATATTCAGCTTGTTGACAAAAGTTAAATAGGGCTCATATAGCGTCAGAGGGATATATGAGTTGAAACAGCGGGAATAATGATATTATTCCCCCTGTTTAAGTTATACATGTTGCCTTGGCAACCAGTAGGAGTAGGCAACAACGCAATATGAAACGCTGCAACCTAAAAAATGCACTGGTGGCACTGGTTTTGCCGTCAAACGTGAGTGTCACTTTGACATTTCAATTATTTTCTCTACACTACCTATAAGATTTTATAATTTGTAATTATTAGACAATGGCCGTGGACAAAGTATAGTATTATACTCGCTTTTTATGGCCATTATTCCCACGGGAGACTTCCCCCTAAGGGAATAATGGCTTTCATAAAAAGCTCGTTTAATAGTATACTATTATGTCCTACCAGTTGATTATTGTGTTTTTATCGCTCAGTTATCAAATATATAAACTTAAACCTTAGGCCCGCGCGGGCATAAGGTGCTTTTTATAATCGGCGCGGGCATAAAGGGCATAAAATAGTTACGTTTTAGGATTTTTTCTTAATAATAATTTAGTGTTGAAATACACTAACGTGAACTAGTGGGAAATAAAAGTTTGTATGCGCCACGAGCATTCGCATATGTTTATGCCTTCAGGCGACTTTAGGAACCCATGGGCCAGAGTCCCTCGACTTTTCTAAGCCCGTCAAACTCAGGCCATAAACTTCTACTTAATGTCCTTGATACATAAATAACTTCTTACTGTCTCTTATGTCTTACCAGTTCATTAAGGTGTTTTTATTGCTTAGTTACCAAATGCATAAACCTGAACTTTATGCCCAATTTACTGCTAAAACTCACTAACATGAACAGGTAGGACCTAAAATTTTGTATGCATCACTGTATCATGCGGTCATTTAAAAAAAAACCTCAAGTAGGCCATTAGAATTTTAGTAGTAGAAAGTAGAATATGAACAGTAAGTTTGAGATGACTTCATAAAAAAATTGAAAATGGAAACTGTCATAAAATGTTCCGATTTTCATTTTTTTATGAACTTTTCTCAGACAAAAGTTATAATTCCATGGCTTGCTACGAGGTTTTTTTTTGTGAATACTCGTTATTTTACAATTATTCTTGTGTTAAGGGTAATCCCGGTATACAAGGGGAGCGAGGCGAAATAGGGCCCAGAGGTTTTAGGGGCATGCGGGGCAGGAGGGGCCGAGCAGGACAATCGGGTGCGAAAGGAGACACTGGTCAACCGGGACCGCCAGGCCCTCAGGGCGAAGTGGGGCCAGCGGGCAATGAGGGTGCGCGAGGATTTACTGGGGCTCCAGGTCCTCCAGGAAACAATGGGAAAGACGGTGTCACGGGTCAGCCTGGAGAACGTGGTCCGCCGGTAATAATGTTTATGTATTCTAAAACCAAAATATGGTGAGCCAACAGACAAGTTGGCTAAATCCTTGTGACTATATTTTAGTTTACTTATCATACTCGTGATCATATTGTTCAGATTGGCAAGTTTTGGTTTGTTATACTGTTTTTGTTAATAAGCTACATCTTTTGCTATCTCTATACTAGTCTCAGGAAGGCAACTATTTCTACATTTTTTTATATTTTAACAATTCGCCGCCAATTTCATGACGTTTTTTATTGAAAATCCTCATAAGCTGACTTCTTCACGTTCCAAGCCTATGCCTCTATGTATCTCAATAGAACATACAATCTGACTTTTGTGGCGTTATGTTTATACGTCTGTAGAAATATGATTTTGAATGATTGATTTGACACGGAGAGAATTGAACTCAAAAAGCAGTTAAATATTGGGTAAACCGGAAAGTTTTACAAGATAATCAACTTTTAAAATCTTAGTTTTTAACTTTTTATTTTCACATTTTTTTTATAAAACAGTATTTGGCCGTTACTTTCGGGATTTTCCACTACTGTAACATTAGTGCTTCATACGGCGCCATCTAGCGGCCGCCTTTTCCACACGAACACACCAGTAGCAATCTATACAGTGGTTTGAATATGAAAAGTTTTAGGACAAAAAGCGTATTCGTTACATTTTGGTTTGTAAAACTAAAATTCTAACATACAAAATCGTAATCCTCAGCAAAGAAAATTCTTCGCCTTATTTCCAGATAAAAAAGTCATTAAGTACTTATACATTGTGTCCAAGATTAAAAAGGCCATTCTGGGGATTTCAGAAATAATAATAGATTGAAACTGGAATAAATGACAGAAGAGTCAAACTCCAGAGAATTTCCCTCTGGAGCCTAATGCATATACAGTAAAAAAATATATAAATAAGAGTAGTTATTTTATGGTTGACAGACGACATCGGCATTACGTCAGAACTTTCAAAGAACTGCACTAATGTACTTGGGTCAAAAATTCCAACCACACGCGACGTTGCGTCGAGTCGCATAAGACAACTTCAAATAGGTACAATTCTTCGACGTCGAGGTGTCTATTTTAACCCCGACTAATTCGCAACCATTAATGACCGACGTTGGATCAACGGCGTCTCGACGTCTAACCAGGATTTTGGTTAAAAAGTCCTTGGACAACCAAGAATTGCACCTATTTTGACGTCGGAATTAGTGCACATTTAGTCGGAAGAAGGAAAAATGTTAATTGGGAGGTGGCATTTCAAAACTACGGAATGCTGTTCCGAGTCGAACAGTCGAATTTTTTAATTCGACTGTTCCTGAAGTACACCAAACAAGTACTCGAAACGTCGGCCATTCTTCAATAAAGAAAGATATATTTATATTTGTTGTTAACCTGCCAATTGTAGTTACTTACTGTGCCAGATAATAGGGATTGCCTATGAAATATATTAGTAGATTTTTTGTAGGGTGAACCTGGACCACCTGGTATTATCGGGCTGCCAGGCGTAATTGGTCCCCCAGGAAACACTGGAGAACCAGGACCCATTGGTGAGCCTGGGACGCCGGGTACGTCTGGAGTGCCTGGTGAACCTGGGCCGCCTGGGGATGCCGGAAAGGAAGGTCCTCCGGGAGCCGTTGGTGTCGAAGGTAAACCTGGAATTCCCGGGCCTCCTGGTTTACCGGGATTTCCTGGTGAACGCGGACATAACGGTTTGACGGTAAGAAGTTAATTGTTAGCCTTGACCAATGTAGGGAAAGTATTCGGTAATAAGACATCTTAAGTCATGATTCTCAGCTCAAACCTAAATGATGTTGATCTGGTGATAATTTAACTTAGAGTTTTGAAGTCTCATTCTTCGACATGTGATTTTTTATTATTAACTCTTTGATCAAAATTGTCCTTGTTTTTTGATTTGATTGTATTAATTTGAACTAAATCCTTAATTTTTGATTCTTGTTGCTTCACTTTTGATTGACCTATTTCTTTTGATCAATAACTGAGATGTATAAAATGAAATCGCACCAATTACAACGAATTGCTATCTGTGTCTTGTACTAGGGAATGCCCGGTTTGAAGGGAGATTCTGGCCCGATGGGGCTTCCTGGGGTTCAAGGAGATAAAGGTGCACAGGGCGAACCTGGACAGCAAGGCCCTCAAGGGCCAGAGGGCAGAAAAGGTCCTCCAGGTACGACACATTTCTTAGATAAATTATGCTTTTGGGCTAGCTAGCCCTTCATAAATGCAATAAGCGCAGAAACTAGCAGCTGGAATTCTAACTTATGAAGATATTTACTACATTCATCTTCATTTTTTTTTTCAAAATTGTTAAGAAATTTGTTTCCTATCTGTAAGTGAAAGCAATTGTTGTAATTAATAGTCGGGTTATGCCACTCTCACTCAAAACGTAATAACTCTAGGGTCTAGAGGGCCTGGTGGGGCCAAAGGGGAAAAAGGTGAACTCGGTCCCCCAGGAATCGCTGGTCGCGACGGTGTACCTGGTGCGCGAGGACCCTCAGGTGCGCCTGGACCCGTAGGACCTCCAGGCGAGGATGGAGATAAAGTCAGTTTAATAAAATAAATCTGAAGATGTAAGGTTTTGCAGGTATAGGACAAATAAATCTCCCTTGTCGTTTGAATAACGGCTAATGTTTCGATATTTAATTCACGTCTTCGTCAGGGCTATATTCGGCGACATCATCATCGTTGTTTGGTGCCACCATCCACAGCTTGTGCCGAAGGCAGCGTTGCCAACCGTACGATAATTATCGTACATGTACGATTTTTCAGCCCTCTGTACGATGTACGATTGCATTTCAATAATCGTACACGTTTGTAGGATAATTTCATGTTTGTACGATAAAATGATTAATGATTGCTGAGTCAAACTTAATCCTAGTTCACCATTATCGACTGCCTGACCCCAGACAGTTCCGAGTACTCCGAATAATCCCGCCTGAACCATTGTGAGCCATTGTCACTGAACTGACCCTGAACTCACCTTGGAAATGTCAATGCTTGGAGTTGACCTATAACCTTTTTTTAAGGTATTTTCGTACCTATTTTGTTTGGTTTGGTTCAGAATTTGTCAAAAATATTTTTTGAACGTTTTTCATTCAACATTGAACAAGCCGATGCATGGAAATCCAGTATTATAGGTATAGGGAGAAACCTATTCAGCTTGAGTCCCAATCTCACATAACATATTATAACAGTACGGTCTTGCGCAGACCCCTCGGCTTAAATAAATTTTCAAAAATTATAATTTTTACTTGGAATAAACTTCTTTTCTCTCTCATCCTTTCAAAGATAAGAAACTAATATAGTCATATCAGTGTTTTCGCAATATTTTGCTTGTTTTTTTTTTGTACGATTATTTTCATTGCGATGTACGATAACTGACACATGAAGGGCAACGCTGGCCGAACGATATTGTTGGTGTGAGGTGCTGGCGTGTGTAATGTGTGACGTGCATCGTGGATGTAGGTAATCTTGTTTATTGACGTCATCCTTTGTCGCCGAATATAGCCCTGAAGAAGACGTAAATTAAACGTCGAAACGTTGGCCATTATTCAAACGACAAGGGAGTTTTATTTGTCCTATACCTGCAAAACCTTACATCTGTAAATTGAGAGGACGCAATACATTATTATCATCATATAAATCTGAAGGTTTTTTAATATATTTATTTTAATTTGTGTAAGGGCGAGGCCGGTCCTCCGGGAGAGAAAGGTTTTAAAGGGTCGAAAGGGGAAATTGGCCCCGTGGGAAGTCAAGGCCCTCCGGGAATTCGAGGAGAACCAGGCCAACAGGGACCTGCCGGCGAAAGAGGATCACCAGGAGATATTGGACGAAGGGGCCTCAAGGGAGAACACGGGGCCATGGGTGTCACCGGCCCACCAGGTTTGCTTTCTGTTTCGATAAGTAAACTCTATTTTAATACCACCCTTCATAGGCGCTATTGGTCCTCAAGGCCTACCGGGGCCTCCTGGCGTTAAAGGAGAGGTAGGTGACGTTGGACCTCAAGGAGCCCCCGGGCCAGCAGGTGCCCCTGGAGAGCAGGGAGTCAGGGGTTTAAAGGGAGCTGAAGGAATGCCTGGACCCTTAGGACCTGAAGGACCACAAGGTATTTTTTTTCAACTTCTAAAATAGTGTTGTAAAATGAACGCCATTTTACAACATTTTACCCACTTGACCACACCAACACTAATTGACCACTTGTCATGACAAGTGACCGTGATAATACTTTTTTGTGTTCTGACAGTTTTAATACCTATGTCAATTATTTTAATAACTAGGTGCCAAAGGTGATGATGGTCCACCTGGTATAACGGGTTCCCCAGGAAAAGAGGGTCGACCTGGAGATATCGGCCCTCAAGGACAGAAAGGTGAAGAAGGAAAACAGGGTATTCAAGGAGGACCTGGTCCGCGCGGCCTACCGGGTGTTGAGGGCGAGAAAGGTCCGCCTGGTGTGGCCGGATTTCCGGGCCCACAGGGTCACCCGGGGCTGCAAGGATTAAAAGGCGAACCGGGAGGAGCAGGAGATGACGGCAAAGAAGGGCCACCTGGAATACCTGGAGAACCTGGACCTCAAGGCCCGGTGGGACCACCTGGTGCTCCAGGACGACCTGTGAGAAATTTCTATATTCATTTATTACATGAAAAGTAGCAACGTTTTTAATAACTCAAAATTTGGTTTTTTGCTTAAGTTGTGTCATAAGAAGTTCTAAAATTATAACCATGTTCTGGAATAGAACTGTCTGCTGATCAGAAGAAACAAGAGAAAATTGTGTTTTTTTTTCTTGAAGGGTGAAGAGGGTGCAGCTGGACTTCAAGGTAATACAGGGTTACCGGGTGAAAAGGGCGACAAAGGTAGCCCGGGACCGCCAGGCCTTCAAGGAAATATCGGCCCGCAAGGGGTACCTGGACCACAAGGTCCAGTAGGAACACCTGGGGCACCTGGAGAAGTGGTAAAGTTTCACGAGTATATTTCAGCTTCAGCAAGAGGTTTTTTTATATTTTAACAACTATTTTACTCTTTTTTTATTAAAAATGTATACAGGGTTTCTCGAGTTTCACCATTGAGATTTCGGTTATTTGATAACGAAAAACGAATCACTCTGTGTATCGGAGTAATAAGTTTATATAAAAGTAATAACTTCTTACTCTAAAAAATTCGAACTTAGGGAGAGATTGGAGCTCCTGGTGCTCCAGGGCTCATAGGCGCACCAGGAAAAACAGGAGAAGCCGGTCCTCGAGGCCTGAAAGGAGACAGAGGGCGACGAGGGCCGAAAGGTCACAGAGGGGAAATAGGATTGAACGGTTTAAAGGGCGACGAAGGTGAGCGAGGAGAAAGAGGTCCTAAAGGTGATCGCGGTTTTCCAGGTCCCAAGGGCGATACAGTAAGTTTTCACTGATACTCTTTAAAATTATAAATTGTACGGAAGACCAGTGAGATGTTATAGAGAGCGGGTGCAGATGGGTTGATCGACAAATTGGTGACCACCTACTCTTTACACTTCGTTCTGGTTCCGATAACCTGCGAGGTACATAGCAATATGGGCTGCTTCTCGAACTGAGAGCCATCTGCCATGCAGTATTAGATCTAATACCCTGGTGGATGGCGTCTGCTCCTGCTCTGTACAACATCTCACCGGTCTTCTGTAGATTTTTGGCTTTAAGCACTGAACTCACGGTCTCCAATTTGTCGACCAGTCAAACCTGCACTGATGAGGGGTAGACACCGAAACTAGTGTGCAGATGGGTTGATCGACAAATTGATGACCACCTTCTCATTATAAACTGTTTTTGCGTGCGCGCTTGTATAGGGTCCTATGGGTCCTATGGGTTTGAAAGGAAGTGAAGGTCCTGAAGGTCCCCAAGGAGTGGAAGGTCCACCGGGACCTAAAGGCTTAGAAGGTCCGGCGGGAAATAAAGGTGAGCCCGGACCGCCAGGAGAAATTGGTCGTCCAGGACCTCCAGCGGATATGCCCTTAATACCACCAGAGCTTTTGTTTCAATTACAAGATTCTGGAACCAATAAGGGGATTACTAGACGACGAAGGAGGGACGTAGAAGATTTAATGTAATTTAGATTAATTTTTATTCGGCAAAGTTTAATTTGGAACGCCTTTGTCGGTTCTTTCAGCTCGGAATTTGAAGAGACTGTCGAGAAGCTGAGCAAAGACGATATGGATCAAACGGTGAATAACCAAAACATAAACGTAAAATTCTTGGACATGTACACAACGATCTATGCCATGCGCGTCGACTTGGAGAACGAGAAAAAACCTTTAGGCGACCGGGAAAATCCCGCAAAAACTTGTAAAGACCTTTATTATGGCCACCCTCACTTTAAAGATGGTAAGTTCCAGTCTTGAAGTTTTTAAAAAGATTCCGCTATATAGGTGGTATTTGCGCAGACTGGTATTGGATTGACCCCAACCTGGGTATGATTGACGACGCGATTTATGTGTTTTGTAATTTGACGGCCGGTGGGGAGACTTGCGTATATCCCGATGTGCATACTTCTAATCTACCTGAATTGCCCTGGAAAAAGGACGGTTCCAACAAATGGTTCTCCCAATTACAGGAAGGATCTAAAGTGAGTTTTATTAATTCTGATTATTCTGGGATTAGTCAATCAATTTTCAGATAACGTACGATGGGATCGGTGAGGTCCAGATGACTTTTCTCCATCTGTCTTCTGAGGAAGCCTATCAAAATTTTACCTATTCCTGTATTAATAGTGTTGCATGGTACGATTCAATCAATGACAAATTTGACATGTCAGTCAAGTTTATGGCAGCCAATGGGCAACACTTTGGCTTTAAAGATGGTAAACTTGCTGTTGACTATATACAATAATATTAAACCTTATTTACTTACTTTTTCAATTTTGTCCTTATCATTAAAATTAACATAATTATGAGTATGAGTAGCGAATTATTTGAATACGTAAACTTTTGCCGCTACTTTTATCATAATTCTAAACGCATCAACCAACTTTACATAGGAGAGAAGCCTATCGTCGCAGTGGATGGATGTAAATCTCGTCAGGGCAAATCCGAAACAATTTTTGAAATAAAGACCAAAAAGCCCCTACAGCTTCCTCTAACAGATTTCTTCCCGATTGATTATGGCAAAACGAATCAGGCATTCGGCTTTACGGTCGGCCCCGTCTGTTTTAAATAAAAAGCTCAGGTCGGGCCTTATCGAACTTTCGAATCCATGGATTAAATAATAAAGAAAGTTGTTGTGTATTTTAGGTATATGTTTGTTTTAGCACTCTTTTGTTGACTAGTTTAATTATCAACTTAAAAAATGTGATATATTTTGTAAGACAACTATTACTGCCCCTATTTATATTTTAGTTCTATTTATTTTTATAAGAAAATATTATGTAATATATATGATACCGGTAGTTGGGCTTTTTTTTATTAATTTTCGACGACCGGTAATAAAATTAAGTGTGTGGCTTTACGGTAGGATAGCGCATACTGAATGACATCACCAAATCGGCTAATGGCGTTTTCGGGTGATAGAGTATTTCTGTCCTTGCTCTCTTATTGAAAAAACAAAGAACGGAAATAAATACAGTGCGCTTATATACGTCACCCAAAAACGCTCTAAAACAAAACGTTTTTGACGTATGTCAGTCTTGTCATTTATCACTTTATTTTATTTTAACCTCACTTTATACTTTTTGTTTATAGTTTACAGTGGCACAAAATTTTGTTATACTAAATTAATAGACACCAGTATTCATTTTATTTACAATTATTTTTAATTTACTGTTATCCCAAAACGTTGATTTTCCCGGTAAAGTCAAAATGACCGAGAAGAAAGATCAAGAGTACGTAGTATTACTTAAACAAATTTGTCTATCAGGTACAACAAACATTCCTTCACTTTTGTGTTTCCTGTTATAGAAAGAGTGAATATACAGAAAATGAGTCTTCTAACCAAGATATTGACGACAAAACTCAGAGCAGTGAAACTGACAATGAGTCTGTATCCTCAACAACTACCTCTGCCACTAATAAGCTTAGTGAGGATGAAAAGAAAGAGAAGAAACAACCAGAGCCTGGAAACTGTTATTGGTACTGAACTCTAACCACCCCCCTTTGTAAACATACTACTTAAGCCCATACACTTTCAGTGGTAAAGATCGAAATTTGAATATTGTCGAATTGCTGTGTGCAAATTGCTCCAGATGGTATCATGAATCTTGCATTGGCTATCAGCTAGGAAAACTGGTGGCATTTTTATCCAATTATGTGTTTATTTGTAAAAATTGCTCTCAAACTGGCTTGGAGAGTTTTAGAAAGAGTCAAGCACGTAAGTAGACTTAAAACCTTCCAAAATATTTTAAAATAAAATAGATTTCCTTTTGACAAATATTTGAACACTATCAGCTTTTATAGTCTGGAATGAAAACTTTATAGGCTTGTGTTTGTGCAGAAATTAGTCAGTTGTGTGTGACAGCCATAGCTAACCTTCAGCAGCTCAGTGCCAAGGAGGGCACCAATAAGTTGTTGTTTAACAAAGAGAAGGAAATCATTCCCTATATTGAATATCACTGGGAAGCCATAACAACCACCTCCAGGTAGAAAGAGAGAATTATATGAATTAAGGTAATTTAAACTTATTTATATTTAGGCGTGTTACTCAATCATGGCATTCCACTGTAACAAAAGCCCTGATCAAAGATATCCACATTCTATTTGTTTTTGAAGACAAAGGGGAGGGCCAAATGTATGGATTAATCAATACGGATCTAAGTCAAATAAAACCCAATTATGAAGCTATGATAAAGAGTGGAACTCTGAAAGTTACTGAAATGGGGATTCAACATGGTATGTATAAGGGATAACTCACTTTAATTTAACTAACAAACATTGTTAGTTGTATTTTAAAGCAAAAGTAGTTTATAGTTTAGTCAAGGAGAAATTTGAGTTTTATTTCTCTGATTATTTTTCTCCTATATTAAACAGTCCATATGAGGAGTGGTTTTCAAAAACTTACAGCAAAAACAAAACTGCATTGTAGTTATGTCACAAGGTAGGTTCTACATGTGTGTAGTGGTGTTGCGTCTACTGGAATCAAAACCTACTAAATCCACTTTGACTAAATTTACAGGAAAGCAGAAAAAGTGTTTAAATAATTTCTAACAAAACTTATATAATTTTGTTTTGAATTGTAACAATTTTGAATGGTGATCTGATCAATCTGTATTGTTAGTTGGACTGATGTTATTTTAAATTTACTCAAAAATATGAAAATAAAAATGCCACTCATTTTTAATGTTTATATTTAGTTGACTTTGTGGTCTCTTTGGTTGGTTTACAAACATTATCTACACCTATGGGTTTTAATTCTTGTGTTTTTTTATTTGGGAAAAATAACCTGATAATTTTTGCATTCAAGTGTGTCTTCATAAAAAACTGCATTTGGTTATTTTCATATTTAAATAAAGACCCGCCTTCATGCAAAAATTTTCAGTACTTTTGATGCACTTTGAATATGTACAAATAGTTAGATAGGAAAATTTACAACAAACTTTTACAGCCTCTGTGAACTTGTATAGTTCTCAAAATCGCTGTCGATGATCACCCCCAGGTGCTTAGCCTCAGGCTTTAGCAGCAGAGGTTCTGCATACAGCGTGGGTGACCGGAATCCTGCAGTTTTCCTCCTTTTGGTGTGGAGCACAAGCACTAACTTGCCATGATTGATTGATAGTCCCGTCTCAGTACACCATTGTTTTATTATTCTGCATGCCCTTTGCCTTCGATCACAAACGCTGCCGTCATCCGCATACGCTTGCGCACTGAATCCCTCGGTCTTTAGTCTCTCCAAAAGACCGTCCATTAAGAGACACCATGGTCGAAGTGATAAGCAGCTGCCTTGTGGACAGCCGCCCTCGACATTGATTTCCCAGAGCAGCCATAACCCTTCGATTGTGGAGCGCCGATCTGACCCAGATTACCAACTGTGTTGGAGTCCCCCGGAGCCTAAGGGCCTCGCAGATGTTGTTTATTCTGGCTTTGTCGAATGCTCCCTCAATATCGAAAAAGAGTGCCAGCAGCACTTCGTTATTCGAGTATGCCTGTTTTATTCACTAGAGAGTAGAGAACTGAGTCGGTCGACTTCCCTTTACTGTAAGCATGTTTTTGTTTGTTTATGTTGTATTATCTTGCCAAAATTACCTCTGTAATGTACCTATCGACTATCTTTTCTAACGTTTTCATTAGAAAGGATGTCAAACTTATGGGTCTAAACGATTTAGCGACATTCTGTCACTTTTCCCAGCTTTTGGTATGAAGACCGCGTTTGCGGAACTCCACGCCTTAGGGACGTGTCCCAGTGCCATTTCGCCTTGAACACTGTTCAGTAACGGGGGCACTCCTTCAGCATTGCTGGAAATATATCGTCTGGTCCAACTTAAATGAAATGCATTCGCCCACCGCCCATATAATGACTTCGTCGGTTACTACTTCCCGTGCAAGTATCCCATAGTGTTCCCGGACTGGAACCAGCTCCGGAGGAGCAGCCACGCAATTTTCTTCAGGGAGGTGGATCTCTATGAGAATTTCTAGGGTTTTTCCCTGGTCTACCGTCCATATACCGTGCTGTTTTTTTTTCATAGTATGTAGTTGGTTTCCTCTTTCTGAGCTCAGCAATTTGGCGAGCTTGGCCGATTCCGGACGGGAGGCCATCAGGTCCAAGGGAGTGTGCAGTAATCTTAAATCATGAATACCAGAGATTAGTGCTTTAATTCTTGATATTATGGTGAATTGACATTTTATTTGATAAACCAGAAGGAAAGAAAATCAATTACTTATACTGGTGATAAACGAACTCCCATTTTTCGATTGAGATTTCCACTTAAACCAATTAACAGTTTAATATTGTGAATAAATAATAATAATATGGAGTTGTAGAACATGTGGGTCATTACTACACATACAATGTGATTTATTTTAAAGAGGATTATATACATTTACAAGTTCAGATAGACGTTAGAGGTTCAAAGGAGTTCTGGTTAATACCATCTATTAATAGAAACGTTTTGTTATGAGTTATGTCTTCATGCAAATTTCTAACATTTCAATAAAAAAAGATTTTGTAAATATTTGTAGTTCTTTCATACTAACGGTCACTTTGGTATATCATCTCCGATATGGTTTTTTATCCTATATCTTTCTTAATATCAATTTACAAATACATTTTAGCATACTATTTAAACAATGTATTGTCTACAATAGAGACACCTATTTTCCATAAATATGTATCCAGTTGAAGGGTTTTAATGTAAAACTAATATCGCGGATTACTCATTTGCTTTATTGTACGTTTTCTTATTGTGAATCGTCAATGAAAATCTAGACGATTATAGCTTCGAGTTTGCATGACATAAAGCACGTCCGTTCAAGCGTCGTAAAGTAGTCTGAACAACAAGTTACTGTTTGTCTATAATCACCATTTCTTAAAAGGTAATTTGCATTAGATCATAAAGTGTAAAGATTTTGATGATTTCTAATAATTAGCCATTTCTCCTATTTATTAGAGTTCTGTACCCGGTTATTTTAGTTTGTGTTTGTTTACATAGATTTTGGTAGGTTCGTATAATACGTTACGATTCTAATTTGATATATAGTATTGGATTAATTAAGCTCTGCTGTGATTTGTTCAGAACCAAGTAGCAATTTTTATTGAACGTATTACAACTTTACTAATGTTACATTTACCTGCATCCACAACATGTCAACGTTTTATAACAAAATCACTGTCAAATGTAATCTACTCAGTACTCATGCCTCTATAGTCAATAAACAATTTTTGTACGCGTTAGCTTTTACAGATGATTGTGGTAAACCAAATAAAATAACGCGTTTATCGAAAAGTTAAGCATAATGAATAACAACTTATCATAAAATCGCAATAACTACCCACTTGTTATTTGCGTTTTAGCAATTGTTTTTTATTTGACATATCAGTGACGTGAGTCACAATTGACCGTTATCTGTTTCAAGATTAGCGATAATAAGCGCACAATAACGTTTTTGATAATAAACTATGGCGAAAATAAAAGTCGTCAACAGGCCACCACGTAAGTTTTGCATACTGATGAAATTCATGCCTGAAGTGCAAAATTGCATGGGGCATCAGTTAAGCGATTATTCACGCGTAAAGCTCGTTTTAATAGGTTTTATAACACTTGTATATTGCTTATAAAGATATATAGCAAATTCTGTTTAATGTGACGCTAATCGTTTGTTACTTTTTTTAGTAAAAGTTTAAACATTATCAATTAATTTTAATATTAATTGGACCACCACTTTCATACCAAAATTGATTTCCAGAAGCAAAAATCTAATTATGAATTCGATTTTTCGTCGCAAATGTAGTGAATTGCTTTTCAAATCTAAGGTTTGTAAAACTACCTAGGAAAAAATTTAGAACTCGACTACAAAGAAGAATCTCATGTTATCACATTGTGTGTCTTCAAGTTATTGTTACACTAGACAGCGTTTTTGGGCGGTGGGTCTAGAACTCTCCTCGTTTCCTTAATGATTGGCGAATCCAGTTTTTGCCATTTTGTGATATTATTCAACACCAAATAGCCTACTAGTAAATTTAGCCAAGACTTCAGATTTCTTTCAGATATATGAAATAAGAAGTAGCTCGTGATCGCCTTTAGGTCCGCATTCGACTGGCTCCTTGCCCTTCATCTTCATGTGTTTCATGTTTTTTTATGTGTGTCGTTTTGTTTTTATGCCGGCCTATAGAAAACTCATGGACACTATAATGATCTACGTCTTTTCATTAAGACCCCTGATAATGACCAAAATATATGGTCGAGACACGTCGGCGATTTGAGAACAGATTGAAGATGTTATTTCGTCCCCATCCCAACAAATCCACACAATCTAAAAGTATTCCCATCCATTGTTTTCTCAATAAGAATTTAAGAATGGGAATACTCTCAGAGTGCTCCCAAAGAGCCACCACCACAAAAACGCTGTTAGCTCTGAAGAGAGAATGGTTGCCAGCCGTCTCAAACTATTTGTAAAAAAAATGAAAAATTTGCCATTTTTTGAACTATCTCAGCTTTAGTGAGACTTAGCCCAAATGTCTAATAATTAATTTAGTAGTTTCAATTCCAAAAAATTACTGTTAATACTGTTTACTTTCTAACACTTATTTTTTTATCACTAGATTTTTTCTTATCTGCAATAGTCGTTGTGTCTATGCTCTTATTCCTTAAGTTGTAAAAATTAATGCAATTAGTGTTTTGTAATTTTTTTTTCAAGCTGTTAGTTTAAAGTCCCGAAACATGAAACGCAAATTCCTCGGAGATTTGGGCGGCCCCGGCAAGAAGAGCAGAGGACTAGATTTGCCCACGCCCAAGCTGCCGCCCCACGGATATCCCCTTGATCATCCCTTCAACAAAGACGGCTACCGATATTTGCTTGCAGAGCCCGATCCACACGCGCCTTTTCGGCAGGTATGTTTGCTCCATGAGAGCATTTTTGCTCTATAAAGACTGCATTATACCTATGCAACTTTCCATCAAACGTTCAGTGAGTTGTCAGATAAAAAGTTGTCAGCTGATGAAATTCTTCTAGCTCGTACTAGAAATTAAATTGTTATGGATATTACATCAGTGTAATGCGGCTTTCAGGGTTGATTTATTCATTTGCCGCTTATGGTTTCTCCCATCCCTTAAATTCCATTTCAAGGTTATCAGACCACTTACACTGTTGATAAACCTTCCTTGGTCTTTAATAATTTAGCTCCTACAGGAGATTGTCTTGAAATCAATGGAATTCTTTTGTTAACATACAAGTAACCCAAATTAGGACGCATTATAAAATAAGATAAATTGTATTAAGCGTCCACGATGACATAACAGCCCTTCAAAGATTAAAATTATGGAAATTTGTAAAAAAATGATTACGTAAGGTTTTAGGCGGACGTTATCCAATTTTTACTTGCTTGATATAAAACAGGTGAAGAGAGGTGTCTTCGGCGAGGTGCAGAGTTCTTTATGTCCTCATGTTACTGAATTTTACATTATGAGTGGCAGCAATTTTTCTTTTTCTTGGGAGAGACCTCGGGGCGAAAAATCTTCTCGGCAAGACGCCACACAGCCCTGCACTGCTGTACGGTAGTGTGGGATTCTTACCCAGTCAAAAACCGGTTGCCTATATAAATCCCCGGTCTGCTACCGACAGTCTCCTCGGGAGCACGCTCTTTCCTGTTTTCAATATCTCACAGCTTCGCCAGCTTGGCTGGTGTGGCATGACATATCTTGCGGGAGATGTGGCTCTTGCTTCTCAGGGCGGTTTTTTGCCTCTTTGCTGTCACTTGACTCTACAGCTTGATATCATAGCTGATGCCGTGACCGTTGCCCTGATGCTGAGTCTGGCTCGTATTGGACCAAAACCCGCAGGAAGTCGTCTGGATGTGCTACCGCGCGTCGGAATGTCTTCTCAGCTTTGACTCTCATGAAGTCGCGCACTGTTTGCCATCGCAGATTAGCACGAATTTCTTCGTTACTAATGTACCATGGAGCATTCAGCCATACGGAGGTAAATGTCAGCCCTTTATCCAAGGTTACCCCCAGATAAATGGCCGAGTCTTGCGACGGTACGTCGATGTCATCGATCACAAGTGGCTCCGCGATGACATCGTGACATCTACCCATCAGGATTGCCTGGCACTTGGTTGAATTAATCTTAATCCTCCAACGTACCAGCTACTCCTGAACGTCTTCTAAAGCTAGCTGCAGATTCTGCCGCACAACATCTTTTCTACGGTGTTCGGATAAAAGAGCCGTGTCGTCAGAATAGAGCGCGAGCGTATTCCTTGGTGTTCTAGGAATATCGCTCGTGTACAGGTGCGGCGATAATGCCGACCCTTGGGAGACACCTGCCTCTAGCGCTCTGGGCGCCGACAGGAAGGATCCTGATGTGAGGAAGGCTTCGCCCATTGACTGTTCTTCTTTGCAAAACTGGAAATTTTTGACAGCCTACTTTTGCGTTAAACCGTTTGGTGCTATCAACCTAGTTTAATTTAGCACTAAGTTTAGCTGTTAAAGTGACTGTGCGTGCAAAACGCGGCACCGGCGGGCACATTCGAGTTTCACGTGCATTTGGGGTTTAAAGGGAGTGTAATTGACGATTGGAAGCCGATGTGGTGCTGCGTACCGGTTAGCCACCTTTGCCCAGTCCACGTTTGCCAATTGCATCATTGAACATCGTGAAGAATAATGCACGGTGGGGTATCCGGGGAAACGATAGCCGCAAGAAAGGTGAAAAAAAAGCATCCCTAGAACGGCTGTCAAAAAAAAGGGGATTTTTTTCTAATGTCACATCCAGTCAGTTTGTAAAACCGGGTCCAAAAGGTACCGAGGACGGCTTCAAGGGCGAAGCTTCGCAATTTAGCAGCAACATCCTTCAGTCGCCGAACAGATTAACTCCGGGAAGCAACCTCCAGGAAAAAGTACCGAGCCTGCCGAAGAGTGTGAGCAACTATTGGCCAGATTCGATCCCTATAGAAAGAGAGGAAGCAGGTCTCTCTCAGTCTCTCCCATTTCATCCCCAAAGAGCAAGAGGAGAACGATGAAAGCTGCTTAAACATAATGGACTAGAAGCAGTACGTTGGTTTTTGAGCTAGTTTTCATAAAAGGTTTTTAGTTAAGGTTTTAGAATTTAGTTAAGGTTTAGAAGCTTTAGATTACAGTCAGGTTTAACACGGATTTAGAATAAGGTCATCCTGATTTTTTGGAGGGTTTTCTAACTTAAAAGGGAATAAACGAGTTTGTTTTTAATTCTAGGGTTTTTAGTCGTTTTTTCCCAAAAAACTACTTGGCGCTCAACTTAGTAAACATTAATTCTAACACGGGAAATGAATTTTGTGGTAGTGAATCTAATTATGGCGAGCAGGTCGGTGCGAAGGGCTTTTCCACCCCACGTAAGCTTAAACTTACCTGAATGCTTTAGAATGTTAGCTGAGGCCTCAATGCTTCAGAAAGTGGAAAACGCCTTCGCCAGGACAATCCGACCCTTACAGTGACTGTCCGATCTGTGAGGAACCTGTCGATAAGTTGGCAAATGTTTGTCGACAAACCTAAGTCACTCAGCTTATAGATCAGGCCTTAGTGCCAGACCCTATCGAACGCACGTCCTACGTCCAGCAAGACTAATCCAGAGGTCAGTCTGGAGGTCCTGCCTTCCGCGATGTTCTCCATGGTTTTCAGGATCTGCAATTCTGCCGGATGCAGCCCCCGAAAAGCATATTGTTCGACGGGACGACGTTTAGGCGTGTACACTCGTCTTGGAGTCTCCTCAGAATAATACTTTCCACGACCTTCACAGCCGCACACAGTAAAGTGATGGCCCGGTAGTTTTGTGGAAATGCCTTACTTGAGCATTACCACCACTCCCTGTTTCCACCCCTATGGAAAGTGCCGTAGCCTTAGGGTTGGGTTCGCCACACGCAGAGGTACACTGCACCCTTCCTAGTCAGGTTTTTCAGCACCTTGTTGGAGACGCCGTCCCGGCCAGGAGCCCTTCGTTCCACAAGGGTCCTCAGGATATCCCTAACTTTCCCGGGAGTGACCGGGTCCTTCTGACCCCTGGAGTCACCGCGCCTCAGGTGCCAGCCGGCTCTCTCAACCGCCAGGATGTGACGATCATCAGAGTGGCACCAAAGGAAGGTGACTTTCAAAGTACATCAACTTTGGTTGGTTAGCCTGAACAAAAAGGTTTTTTTTCCTCTCCTCAACTTAAATGTTAAAGACAGTAACTATTTGAAGGAGATGAATGATTGATCTAATTTCTATATATCATGTCCTAATTGAATAGTTCGCGGCAAAATTCGAATAATTTTTAATTTTAATATCCTCAGTTTCTTCACTATTCCTCTATGAAATAAGAGATAGATCCTCTATGGAATAAGAGAAGAGAAATAGATATCTATTCTCAGATTACTATTCTAAGGCGGATTATTTTCCAATTTAGAAGCAATTTTTGCTTTGTCATCGTTATTAACTCAACTAAAAGTGGGAGAAGCTTGAAGAAACGTTCTGAAGCGGTCATTTCTCTATTTGCAACTGCATAAACAATAAGTTTGCCAAGCCATATTCCTATATATAATTTTGACTATTTCGTTTTTGGTAATTGTTTTAAATGGAAAGATGAGTTATAAATATCTGAAAACATCAGTATTACAGAAATCAAAGAATCCTCTGGCGCTAATTTTCTGAAGAAACTAGGGAACCCATTACATTTGCGAGTTTAATTTTCATTCTTTCTTAGGGTGTGAGTGCGCGTATTCTTTTTCCCAAAAGACGTGTTGTAGTTTCGTAGAGGGAGGAAAGTATTGGGAGAAAGGCCTAAATTGGTGTTTTTACGGCCTCGGCAGAAGTTGTCGCCGTTTGGATATTATTGATCTTAGGTCATTTTTTAAGGCTATTCCACCGTGATATAGTAGGGCACTAATCAATTGCTATACTCCACCAGTCGTTGCCCCAGAACCAGGTAGTATATATTAGTCAGGAACAGAAGGTGTTCCACCCTTAAACGAGAATAGTACACAACAAAAAAATCACCACTGCGGAGAGAGTTTGGGGGGGGGGGGGGGATAAAACGAACAATACGCAGAAAAGTGTGAAGAAACTGCGCGGTACCACTTACTAATACCATTGGTAATCTAACAATAGTGACGCTATAGTTTCGATCTGGTTTAATGGGTCTGAGGTTCTGGGTTTGCAACACTGTTTTCTTCAGTAGGAAAACGATAATGACGATCGACCTAATGTGTTATAATGTCGTTATAAGTTACGTAATGATCGACACATCATCAAAAACGTCTTTCTTGATTTCAGAAAATTAAAAGTTAGATTCTTTAACGTGAAATAATTTGATTATCTCAGTCCTCCTCAAGATTCTGCTACAAGCCCGGAAAAAGTAGTTGATCCTTTCAGTTAAATTGCCGAATACATTACACAATGCTTACGCAAATGTTAAATAAATATTTGATTATTGATTTCCTGCATATTGATTCCTGGTTTCATATGATCAGTACAAAAGCGACTAGAGCAAGGCTCTTAAGGCGCATGTGCAGTTTGCTAAACGTATGGTTGTGCACCAGAACTACTTCTTGCAGCAATCCTCTTGTTTTTCCTGGGTGTCATGCGCTTTGCAAAATTATTACATAATTACAGATATATACTTTTTTCTCGTCTTTGACTACGTCCTTATTGGTGGTAAACAAAATGATGGAATAGTGGAGTAAATAAAAATAAAGAGAATATAAAAAAAAACCGTAAGCATTCAAGGGCTGCCATTAGAAGTGTCCCAGCGGGTATTATTGCTAAATTGTAACTTCTCTGTCTGTGGAATTTTAATTAAATGTTACTTTTGTACTAGACGTCTCTGCCAAGTTTTGACGACGTCATCTGTTTTTTTTTTGTAACAACCTACGACTAATATACTTTTTGTTTATTTTATTCATATTTTTTTAGGAATTCGATGAAAGTTCTGATTGGGCCGGCAAGCCAATTCCAGGTTGGTTGTACCGAACGTCCATTCCAAGCACTGTGCTCCTGGCACTGCACGACAGAGCGCCACAACTGAAAATATCGGAGGATCGGCTGGCCGTGACTGGGGACAAGGGGTATTCAACTGTAAGAGCCACCCATTGTAAGTACCCTTTGCATACATTTAAAAAAAGACAAAAGTTTTCAGTGAGAACTATGGGGTGTTCATTATAAAACTTCATCTAGTTGGCTATGAAATGTCAAAAGAAAAGGATGGAGAAACAAAAGTCTATTTATTTTGATTATGTCACCCTTTTCTATCCCAATTTCACAGCCTGCTAGATGAAGTTTTATAATGAACACCCCGTATTAAATTTTAAGCAAAACGACCGTTCTAACCTACTAAACATGTCCACTCCTTCTTGCTAATTTTACCAATTAGTTACTAGGAAACAAGTAAAGAATAAATGGCCACAATATGTGTCCATGGCGCAAAGTCCACTTATTGTTGAACTCTGCGGCAGCAAGTGAATCAAGTGAATTCCTATTGGTTTGAGACGGTTTATTCTCATAAGAAAGACAATAACGAAATAAAAGCACTGTTTGACGTGGTGTGGATATATATTATGTAAACACATAAATTTAACAATACACAATAGTTGGTGTGAGTGTGTGTGGTGACGTTCTATTTAATCAAGGCTGTGAAGTGGCTCAGATAAAGCTCGGCTAATATAGAGTGCCTGTAATGAGAGTGTGGCCATAAGGTGGTATGGTTTTCTATTGGTGCCGCCATGTTTTTTCCAAAGTCAGAAGTCAATGGTCAGATTGACATATATGGTATATGGCATTTTGATGCATTTTCGGGTTATGGCCCTACTACGCCCTGGGAATATACCCGTCCTTTGTTTCCTCAATATGAAATTAAGCACAAGAATACTCTAAGAGCAATTTGGAATTCCGTCGGCTGTCAGTACTCAGTACGTCAACTCGATGATGGATAAATGTCGTCTAAAAGTGGCGGGATATTCAAAAATTACCTGTACTTAAAAGGGTTGTTGTGGGAATTTGTGAATTCTTCAACAATTCTCAATTGCTCATAATGTATCTTGAACTAAAGCGTTTACTTATTAGTAGGAAGGAAGAATTATAGTTCATCGTTTGTCTGAAAAAAAATCATTTGAATTTCGCCCATAAGAACAATGTTAATCTTGAAAAAAACATGGCGGACAAGTCCTTATGGCCACACTCTCATTACAGGCACTCTAGGCTAATAGGTGTGGGTGCGCCACCTGTTGTTCACAGTTCACAGGTTCAACAGCACGCCTCACAGGTGGAAGGGAAACCTTAATAAATTTGGGCCACAGCAAGAGTTCACTGCAAAATATGCCATATATGTTATCTGTAACGAGGTAAAATAAAGTTGGCACAACAAGATGCGCAATAAGTTACATAAATCAGGTCATACCACTAATTTACAAATGTGGTAGGGGGGAGGTTATGGGGTTGCAACAATCCACTGTCCTGTTACTCTAGGGATGTAGGTCAGAGAGACTCGGTGAGAGTAGTCCGGAGTGGACTCGATAGCTACAGTGGTGATAGACACAGAAGCAGCCGAAAACAATCCCACTAACACTGGGTCCAGGGCAAGGAAGGTGGCACAAGTAGTTGGACCAGTGGTTCATGTCAGGGAGTGTTGGGTGGTACGTCTATGAGCCCCAAGCAAGTATGCTGTGTGCAGCCCAAGCCCCTTCCTAGCACCTCCAAGGAGGACACAAATCACCACTAAAATCTCTCCCAAGTGGGTCGTCCCAAACCAAAACCGAACTCGGCAGTTGGCGCTCAAACACTCGCAATCAGCAAGGTATGCCTCAAGTGAGGTTGGTCGGCAAAATCCCGTAACGAAACGGTAATTTCGGCCACGTGAAGCAACACTAACAGTGGCCCGAAATTTTATTGCAAGAAAAGTAGAAAAATCCTCAGGATGCCCGAGATAAAATACAAATTTTCTTTTCCAACGACCAACCTTCAGGCCGGCAGCAAATTCCAAGACCAGGAAACGAAAAATAATGACGGAAGAAGAAGTCAAAAGTCACTGTCAGACGGCAACCGAAGAGAAGCAACAAGTGGAGACATTTCCCAAGAAAATGGTCTCGTTTCTGGGCCGGAAGTTCGCCATGTTTGACACCGATGTGTCAAACTTCAGATAGAAAATAACTTAAAAAAAAAAGAATGGCAAACGTAAATAAACCCAAAATTATTAACTGCAAGATGAAAATTATCTAATAAGGCAAATAGCAAAAAGGTCCAGGCGGTAAAGTTATTGAGTGTAATGAGGCCAAAGAGCAATCAAAAAGGTAAGTTTATTCATATAATTCTAATGGCAAAACCAAACTGTTAGAGGTTGCAGAGGCGATCTCCCTGGTAACTGTGATGTCAAGCCATGTCATGATTTATTAAACTGCCGTGCTTCTAGGCCTGTTCTTTAGATTACACGGCTTAACGAGGAAAATCCATTAATATACTCAAAGTTGTTGGCAGTTAAACGTAGCTTTGACGTAGATTGTTTGACGACATTTGACGTAGTCAAATAGCTGAGAAATATCAGTAAAACATTGAATAGATCCTAATCTCCTGGCAACTTACCAAAAGGATAATTTTCATCGAAACTTTTACGTTTTTTATGTTTTTACTTTTCAACTCGTTTTTCCATAATTTTTGACCTGAATTTTAAAGATTTCCAATTCTCAGTTTGGAAATAATAAATAATGACAAGCGGTTTAAACATGGATGCAGACCATTTCTCCATTTTTTTGGTCTCCACAAAAATTATATTCCTGCTAACTTTTGCCAGGACACTCACTTAGTGGGGCTAAGAAGGTTAAATAAATGTAAGCCTCCAACTCACCATTATCCTTTGAGCGAGAAGTGAATTTCTATTGGCTACGCACTCGATAATCTTGGCAACCGAGTTGTCAAGCCCAAGCAAGGTATATTAAACCGCCACGATTGTAGGGTTGTCTTATAGAATTATTTAGCAAACGAGAAATAGTATATTACACATCAAGGGACTAAAGTGAGTCATTTCACCCGAGAGTAGAGATTCTTCCCGAAGGAACAACTGGAAGGATGTAATGACACTTTAGTATTGTGGTGTGTCCGCTATTTTTTGTACTTACGGAAACTAAATTACTTTTTGGAATCAACTTGTAAAGAATAATTCAAAACATCGCATACCTAAAAAAAAAAATTCAAGTGCAATGAAAAAAATGAAGCGCTTTGCCGTAATTAAAATCTATGACAATGTCAGAAAGCAAAATCGGTTCAATCAGTCTCAATTTTTCATTTTATGTCCTTTAAATGATATGATCCAATCGCGGATTTGATATAGAAAAGACAGCAAAAGATATGGTACATTCTGGGTGAAATCTTGCTCAAAAGTCGAAGAAGATCTATCAGAAAGAGAGTAAAAAAAAGTGCCTTGTTGGTACATTTTCAAAGAACACTCCAAGAAATATAGTTCTGCAACACTTTGCTTGAACGTAAAAAATAACATTTACATTGGTAAATTTCCTAAATTATCAGCTTTGCTGCAAAGGAAAAGCGAAGGTTATAAACCCAAAAAGTCAAAGATTTTGAATATAAACCAGAGCGACACTTTTTTAGCGGACGACAATAAATTTTTACTGATGAAGTTACGAAATTTAGTTTTATTAAAAGTTTACTGCAACATACCTATATCATTGTACTTAGTTTCGGCATTTCTGGGGCCTGCAGAACCAAAGAGTTAGTTTAAATGATTGTTGAAGATGTAGGCGATTACTTTTTAGTCTCCGTGAGGGATACTAAAACCAAGATAGACAGAAATTTTGTGGTGAAAAATTTGGATGAAGCAGGCAACTTTCTGGAATTGTGCAGACATTACATGACTTTAAGAAAGTTTAACACGCCCCATTCAAGATTTTTTGTGCGTTATGTATGCACTACGCAGCCTGTAGGAAAAAGCACTCTTTGGAAAGGTAGCCCAATTATCTCGATATATAAATTTTAGCACTTATCCTATTTATTACTCCCACTCTTCAATTAGCTATTATAGGAAACGAGTAAATGGGAAGGGGCCATAACATGACGAATGTCGTTTGATGTGATTTTGCTTTAAGAAAGTGAACAATTAGCTTCATCTTTTATTTCAGAATATTACAAAGGCAAGTAACATTTTGATTGAATCCTGGCATCAACATCCTTTTGCATAATGAGTAATTTAGCAAAATGTATGCGGTAATATGTTCGAGGAAAATCTAATTCCTGTAATATAATAACAAATATCGGTAATGTAAAGAATCGTGTAAAGTTCTAATTCAATATTAATTATCAGTCCCTAGAAGTAAAAAAAGGTACAATTTATTAACAATACTGGACATAACATTACTTTTATTCTTAATTATTAATAATAAAAATGACGACTTCACGCGAACGAAACTTATTCCCCTGGATTAACAATATTGGGGCCCCATATTGACGAACTTCCATTTTGCCGTAATTATGTTGAGGAAATGCACTTTGATCCTGTGTATCGACCTAAAGGCTTTCTTACACACCTGGAAATTTACGCCGTCAATGTTAATCTGGAAATAGACAAAATCGTCTCTTAATTAAGTTATTAATGACGCTCTTAACGATTAGTGAATTATCGTCCTTAATTTCTGACTAAACAAAAAAAATAAAAAAAAAACATTACCCTGTATATGCAAGTAATACTTCTTCCCGGTCGCGTTCCTTTCCTAACCTTCTCACGAAGTGTGCGGACATTGTCAATATGGACTAGTTTTGTCAAATGCAGGTATTGCGCGTACACTCCGGGCAAACTTTGAAATGCAGTAAATATTCTCTGTCTCTGTTCGGCGTTTATCCTTTTGAAGCACTCGCGACGACAAGTGCAGCCGGGCCCAACAGCAAAGGATGCCTGCAATGGTCGGAGATCTCTCGATCCTCCTTGTTCGCTTTGTTCTCCCGATCCTCCTTGTTTGCTTTGTTCTCCCGATCCTCGTTGTTCGGTTTGTTCTCCCGATCCTCGTTGTTCGCTTTGTTCTCCCGATCCTCGTTGTTCGGTTTGTTCTCCCGATCCTCCTTGTTCGCTTTGTTCTCCCTGACCCTCTGACTGTCTACAGTCTTCCGCAATCTCCAAGACGTTATATTTTGCCTCTTGTGACTCCTCTGCAGTTATCAAGTCATGTGAGTCTGCGCTCCTAGTAGTACTTCCTGAAAAAATCGTTTCTTCTTCATGTGGTATCTGTCTCGTTAATAGAGATTGGGCGTCATCAAAATGGCCTGTAAACTTTGCTGGCATCTCCAGTTGGACGTCTGAGTCTTTAGAACTCCCGGAGAAAACTGTATCTTCTCCTGGTTGTATCCCTTCCACTGATAGTACTTGTGCTTGAGCATAATAGCCTTTGAACTTCAGTTGCCTTAGGTTTCTAGTACCCCCTGAGAAAATTGGTTGTATCTCTCCTTCGTCTATGTTTTTAGGTACCGCTGTACTAGTAGATTCTGCCTCGTTCCATAATTGCTTTCCTTTAACGTTCTTTACAATCTCAGATACGGCTGAAGAAACATTAGACCGTCTTAGTCTTTGTTCTTGTTCATTCCTTAATTGCGCTTCTTTGAAGTTCTTTATAATCGTGGCAACGTGTGAATGAGCAACTTTTGGTTCGAAAGACTGAACACTTCCTCTCAGTTCTTCTTCTTCCCTTAATTGCGCAACTACACTCTTCGGGACATCAGGCAAATTGGGATCTTCTTCTGTTATACGGATTTTTTTCATTTTGACCAGTTGGGCGTGTGTGGGGGTCACCGGGAGTGGTATTTGTTTGCGAGCCTTTCGCCTCATCGTGTCGCTACTGGTTCCCGGCTGGTCCCGCCGGGTAGCGGATTCATTTTCACTTTCATCTGATTCGCATCCACTCCATACGTCCATTGTACTGTTGTTGTAGGCACTTAATGAACACACACTCTCGGTACGATGGGTAAAGTGAAGAATTGCGTCCTTGTCGATACATAAAAACTAACAAAAAAAAACTGAATGTTGGTTTGGTTTGGTTCGTAAAGATCTGGTTAAGGCGAGTTTTTTACCTGAGAATAAATATCACAATCCATTTTTTAATTTAACAGAAATGTACAGATGCGAGACGTATGAAGTGAACTTAGACCTAATGTTGCCTTATTGCCTTTTGCTATATTCAGGACTGGTAGTTTGAATTTCGATTAAATTATTTGAACACTGATTATCCTTTTAATCGCTTGATTGGATATTTTAAATGCCGATTAACCTGAAACAAGAATCAAATTCTAACATACGTTGTTTAATTTTAATTTACTTCATACTGTATCATTTAGAACACTTTTTACGTTATAAGTCCGGTAAAAATAGTTTTACAGTAGGAGTAAGATGTTTCCGGACGAGGCGCTAGCCGAGTCTGGAATTTCGAAACGACTGATGTAACACGTTACCGGACGTATGATGTACAACATTTTACTTCAAACTTATTAAAAACAGGAAAAAAATAATTTTATGCGCGGCGAATATATTTTTGACAAATGCGCCAATTGGACAAATTGTTTCATTACGGTATCCTGTACCGGTACCGGTTTCCAGGTTACTATGGATACAATGGATTTATTGAAGATGTGCCGGTACTCAATACTGTAAAATTTCTTTACGATATCCAATCCTGTAAAAAACTATATACCGGATTAAAATCAAGTACGTAAAAGTGTCCTAAATGATACAGTATGAAGTAAAGAAATTTTACAGTATTGAGTACCGGCACATCTTCAATAAATCCATTGTATCCATGGTAACCTGGAACCGGGTTAGCAGATGGATATAAGTTCGATATTCAATTGGATTGGAAACAAGAAATAATGTTTTGCAATAGTTTGACGGAAGACGTCATGACGTCGTCGAGACGTCACTTGCGCCGGAAGTCGTCATAAGTTCAAAGGTTCCCACTGCTAAAAGGGGGGGGGGGGGCAAAACTGTAAAATAGGATGGAGTCTCCAAATTAGCTCGATGGTATTTATGAATAGGCACTTTTTTTTTTGACATGAGTGACGTAAGTGATTTCCCGGATACGGCGCCGCACACACGCGCACTGTTATCCTTAATCATATTTCTACTATTTATATATCATGCGTTCATTTAAAAAACCTCAAGTAGCCCATGGAATTAAAACAGTAGGTCTAAGATGACTTCATAAAAACAATTGAAAGTCGAAAATGCTATAAAATGTTCCGATTTTCACTTTTTTCCTGAACTTATCTCAGAAAACACTTTCATGAATGAATTTTAATTCCATGGCGTGCTATGAGTTTTTTTATGAACACTCTTTACTATCAGCGTCAATCTTTTGTCATGGATTGAAAGTGGATGGTCGAGTGACCTTGAAACGCATTTTTGCTAATGCGCACATCTTTACATGCAAGGACATGTCCAACAAATCAACAGCGTTTTCGAATGGTGGCTCTAGAGTGCACTGAGAGTATTTCCTTTCTTTGTTTTCTCAATAAGAATATAAAGATAGCAATTACTTTCAGAGTTCAAGATGGCAAGAACTCCGATATTTTATCTTTGTCTTCAGCACCGGGCCACTCAACAATATCAACGATAACATAAGAAGGCGTTAGGTCAAGCCTACGTCGCTGATTGGATGTGTTTTGATGAAAGGGTGCTGTATAAGAGATAACCTTCTGAGAAGTCGTAATATAGAAAAAGAAGGTTTGAAGACAATGTTAAGACATTTTGGAAAGAGTGTCTGTTCTACGACGGCGACGTACGGCTATGGGGGGTGTCTACTAATAGAAGGGCTTTGCTTAAATAATATTTCTTTAGATAACCCGTGAATGGAACGTGAATCTTATTTTAATGTCGTAAAGCTTACGTTTATTTATTGAAGTTACGAAAAATTTACGTATTAACCCCCTTCAGTTTTTAGTCTTATAAACTCTGCACATACCTAGTTTGCCTTTATGTTTAAGGCCAATGTTGTTCTATATCTTTAAACCTCTGCTTATAACCGGAAAGTTAGAAAGCGCTAAACTATCTGTATTTGTTGGTATTCTAGTTGTGACTAGAGGCTGCTGGTACTGGGAGGCGACAATCGAAGAAATGCCTGAAGGCTCGGCCACCCGGTTGGGATGGGGCCAAGATTACGCTAATTTGCAGGCGCCTCTGGGATACGATAAATTCGGGTACTCCTGGAGATCGAAGAAAGGCACCAAATTCCACGAATCTCATGGCAAACACTACAGCAAAGGATACGGGGAAGGGGACACTGTCGGTTTTATGATTGTTCTGCCGCAGAACAGTACCACCAAGTTGGTGCCGAATACGTACAAAGATAGAGTAAGTAAATTAACTGTTACTCTATAATTTTTTTCCAATTAGTTTGAGTGAAGTTTAATTGGCAGAACTGAATCTTTCCATTCATGGCAAGTAGCAGGTATGCAATGAGTTTCAATCATCCGACAGTTTACCGACTCAAATTGTTTGCTGGGATTATTATCGCTCTCGAAACACTATCCACCAAGAGACAAAATATTAAAATGTTAATCCGCAGATAACTATTTTCCCTATTATTTTATTAAACATTATGTGAAGTGAAACCAAGCCAGTTTTCTGCCGAACTTGTCGCTTCCCACAGACAGACGCCCGAGATTCCTACCTATACTGTCTGGGGACGACGTTCAGCAGAGTATCAAACTCATTTCTCTATCAGGCAGAGGAACCATAGACCAGTTTTCCTCTTATTGGAGCTCATCAGTATGGTATACCTCAAACCTGATAGGAATACGAGTTCGAGTATAACTTGGTTTCCTCTATTGATCAAGGCACTGTACATAAATGCAAGTGATGCCATCGGACGACAGTGCCTGGGGAACGTCGTCTCCAGACAGTAAAGGTACGAATCTCGGCCATCTGTCTGTGGGAAGAGACTTCTTCGGCAGAAAACTAGCTTGGTTTCATTTCACATATATCTCGGATGCCCTAGTAGAAGCACCTGCCGTCGTCCGATGGCGCCACTTGCATATATGCACAGTGCCTTGAGCAATAGAGGAAACCAACTTATACTCGAACTCGTATTTCTATCAAGTTTGAGGTATACCATACTGATGAATTCCAATAAGAGCGAAACCGGTCTATGGTTCCTCTGTCTGATAAAGAAATGAGTTTGTAACTCTGCTAAACGTCGTCCCCAGACAGTATAGGTAAGCGACAACTTCGGTAGAAAACTGGCTTGGAAAACACCTGCCGTCGTCCGATGGCGCCACTGGCATTAAACATTATGATGTTGTTCCACACTAATCTAAAAAATCAATTTTTGGTCTGGCATTGGTCATGCTTGCATACATATTTATATTGTCAGTCAACCAGTGATTAATTTGATCACTATTCTTTTGTTTCTCCGAGTTGTTTATGGGTAAATCTGGTCGTTCATTGTCATGCTTTGTTGCAGCCATTAGTCAAATTTAAAAGCCATCTGTACTATGAAGAAAAAGACCACGTGCCGGAAAGACTGAAGACCCTCATTTCTCTGCCGGGCAGCAAAATACTAAACTTTAAGAATGGAGAATGCCAGGGGGTGGCGTTCGAAAACCTCTATCAGGGAACGTATTACCCGACGTTGTCGCTACATCGAAATGTAACGGTATCTGTTAATTTCGGACCGAATTTTAAGTATCCACCGCAGATAAACAACATAGATTGGAAGCCGGTAAGTACTATTTCTTGCTAAAGTATAAAAATATTTGAATAAGCTGAACAACAAATGTTGCTTTTACTTTCCTATGCATTATCAATTAAGGGTCCAGAGCTTTAAATGGATTTAACTTGTCAACTTTGTCGCAGTGTCTTCCTCTGCGCTATGGAGTTAACATGCGAACAGTTTTTCAGTATATTTTGTCCGGTTGCATAAACGGGTCGCCAAGATTTCGTCTTCCACTACATTCTCTGTCAGGCAGGAGAACAGTGTTGCCACCTCTACTACAACTGTCGTAAATGAGATGAGAAAGAGTTCTTTCGCATCTCATTTGCACTTCTCTACAAACTTACACATTACACATATCTAGTCAAATTTTTACAGTTCACGTGCACACGCTGAAGCCATCACGTCAGCTTTCACGTCAATTATCATTTTGCTCATATAACATATTTTATGTGGAGTTAGTTCCCAATATCTAGACAAGTTGAAGTGAGGTAAACTGATGTCCACAGCGCTCTGATTTTTACGGTTCCGTAATCTTCGTCAGAAGCAAATTTTTTTAGTTTTCTTAATTTTTATGACCTAGTTTAGTGTTCAGTACTTTAGAAGGCAATCTAGTACAATTTTCGCTAAATTTAGTTACTTTCTAAACATATTAAAGTGGCAACACTGCAGAGGTATCGTAGCTCATCAAACCTGACGACAGTGTTACCACCTTAATATGTTTAGAAAATAGCAAAATTGACCGAAAATTGTACTAGATTGCTTTTTAAGATACTAAATACTAAGCTGTCATAAAAATTAAGAAAATTTACTTCTGACGGAGACAATAGCATCACAAAATCCCAATTTCCTATCTCACTCCAGCTTGTCTAGATGTTGGGACACAACTAAATGAACCTTTCCAATGAACAGAGGGTTTATGACAAATGTGAAAATGACAATTGACGTAAAAGTGTGTAGGTTTGAGAGTTTTGACCGATCTCGGATGCCCTCAGCGTGTGCGCGTGAACTGTAAAAATTGTACCAGATTTGGGGCTCTGGTTCTAGAGTACTAAATGAGGTGCGAAAGGACTCTTTCTAGTACAATTGTATTAGGGGTGGAAACACTGCTTGACGGACAATGGAATGCAATATCACGTCTGGCTCAAGTTCTAGCTAGGATACCCGTGGGTGCGATGTATTTGGCGCCCTCTAAAGATGGCAGTTGGCTGGTACTAATGAGCTGGAATATATATCAACATATATCTATTAAAATTTAAAATAATATATACGGAGAACGTCAATCCCTCACAATAAATCGAAAATGTAAATTCCCCAGGCGTTTACAGTGCACCACGTTCTAGTGACAAACTGCTGCAGTTAATCTTTTTCAATTATGCGTTCATTTAAAAAAACCCTCAAGAAGGCCATGGAATTAGAACAGTAGGTCTGACATGACTTCATAAAAACAATTAGAAGTGAAAAATGTTAAAATGTTCCGATTTTCATTTTTTTTATGAACTTATCTCAGACATAACTTTTAATTTCATGGCTTGCTACGAGGTTTTTTTATGAACATCCTTTAGAACTCCCAATTATCAGCTTATATACTATGGCCAATGTAGATCGAAGTCCCGGCGACCCGTCTGTGTAAACCGACAAGTCTAGTGGAAAACTATTTGGTTCTCTGAACACACGGTTTTGCAAGCCCTTTATGGAACCACTTCCTACTGTTAGATGAGGCCACAAACATTTTTGTCTTTTAAAATCTACATTTGTAGGACCGTTCCTATAAGTAAACATAACTTTTGTTTAACGTATTGATAATAATATCATTTAAAGAAATGTAGAGTATTATGAATAAAATTGAAGAGAAAATTGAAAAATAAAGTACCAAAATGTTGTTCAGGTTGTTCCTCTATAATCGACGAGGGTAGATC
The DNA here is from genome assembly GCA_951812265.1 of Taphrorychus bicolor. NCBI lineage: Eukaryota > Metazoa > Arthropoda > Insecta > Coleoptera > Curculionidae > Taphrorychus > Taphrorychus bicolor. Next base: position 33,652,305 of record OX638297.1, read on the forward strand.
TATTTTTTTTGACGATGTGTTCTTTGTAGATGTCCGAAAAAGGAGAAGAAGCCATCTGTGAACAGACGATGGCCGACTTGATGTTCTTAACGGAGAACGAAGGACGCTTAAGATTAGACAGCTTCGTACTTTGACACTAAAACCTTTGTTTTGAAAGGATTTTATGAAGTTTAGGTTGATTATGTTAAGTATGCAGAAATTTATACCGTTTTCGGATGGTGGCTTTAGAGCACTGTTAGAGTATTCCCATCCTTTGTTTTCTCAGTAGAAATTTAAGGATGATAATACTCTCACGGGGCTCTAGAGCGGTCTCCCGAAAACGCTATTAAAAACCTGAAATAATATATAAAGGCATAATTAATTCGTATATAAATACATTTTATTTATTACTTCAATATTAAATAGCCTTTCTTTCAGAGTGTTTGTTGTTCCTCTTAAGTGATTGACAACTTAAAATAAAGGCTTACCGGGTGTCTCTTTAACGATATCTTTGCCACCGAATAAAAATGGGACACCCTGTACCTATAAAGATCACTATAATATTTATCAAAAACCAAAACGTTACAAGACTGAAACGCAAAAACCAACTCTAATCAGAGTCGCTGGCACTCGACTCGAAATCACCCACGTCGATCGAGAATTTGTACTCTTGATCGCATCCCAAATAAGCGTCGCTCATAAAATACAAGGTGTAGCTGTGATGCCCGGGACTAGGTGCCACAAAATCTAGTTTAACCCTGGCCTTCTGTTGCAACGTCAGACGTTTTATGGAAAGGAGAGAGTTACTCTTCGGATCTCCGATCACCACCCACCAACCTTCCTCACGTTTCTGGAAAACAAAAGAAATTCTCTTAAGCCCATCGTTTTTTGTGAATCAGTCTGACAGTTTGGTGTGTCTTCGGTGCAAAATCCAAGTGGAAAGCAACAATATGCTTACCTGTGGGAAGAATGGGGCAATCACAGGTCCGCTAACTTCGTCCTCTCTCTCTAACTGGACTGCAACGTGGACCGATGATCCGGAATGTATCCTGTCTTTGTCTAATATTTCGTAAGTGAGCTCGATGTTTGGATACCTATTGCAAAATCGAGCCACGTCAGCCATTTGAGCGTCGTTCAAACTCAATAGTTTACTTCGATCTTCGTCTTCTAATTCCATGATATCAAACACGGTTTCCACGCCCTGAAAAAATAAAGTAAATGTACGACTTCAAACAACCTTTTTATATACAATCTGGTAGAGCGACTGTGTAAAAACTTATGCCGTATTTTTATTCAAATAGAACACCCTGCCTATTATAGAATTAAAAATACTTTTTTAGAAACATATCCTGGAAAAATATGGAAAGTTGAAAAGCCTTGTACATGAAATAAACTGGGCATCGCCGATAAAGGACATTTATATACTAACCTTCTCTGTACACCGCTTTACTATTTCTGCGCTAAAGTGGGGCAACTGCTTCAGATAAGAATCTTTGCTCCACATTGCTTGGGTCACCATCTGAGCCAGTTCCATGGCCGCGACAGCAGGTGAAAGCCAACCATTCGAACTCAACACGTCTACGCACGCTTGGATCAATCTAATGGCTTTGGAGAGCACAATTTCAGTGTCACCCTGTAGTTCAGCACTTAGCTGCAATCTAAAAGAAAAAAAAAAGATAGCAAATACATACGCCATTATCAAAGTTTACAGAATAAAATATAAGTTAGTTCACTCCGCTCCGTCGTCAAAATTCATCCCGCCGCTCCCCGCCTGGCCGGTAGACTGGTGCCAGTCTACATTCGTTACACCGCGCGCCAAGTGTATTATAACTTTGTTTACGGTTCGGCTTATAGGGTGTGAAAAAGAAATAGGTAGTGGTTTGTTTTTTAGAGTTCTGAGTAAAATGTCGAGTCGAAATATCTGTTCAGTGGATGGCTGTGAAAGTCGAATGACAGATAATATATCGTTTTTTAAGTGCCCAAAAGATGAAGGAAGGTATGTATATTACCTAGTCTATGGCGCGATATGACGCAATATGTTGTAATATATTATAATTATGTTGCGATATGTTGTAATATATTATAATTATTATATAAATACTATAATGATAATACAATTCCCATATTTATTACTCTTTACGTAAAAGAAACAGGGTATAATATAATATTAATATTGATAGTATGCAACAATAGAGTCTGAAAACAATAAAAAATTGTAGGTGTGGAGCCTGGAAAACTGCCTTAGGATTTATAGGATGCCATAGATATGCGAATGATACACCAACGCAATGTCATAACCGTATTAGGATTTGTAGTTTGCATTTTAATGAAGACAGTTTTGCAAATTCTTCTAGAAGCCGTATACATTCATATGCTATTCCATCAATCGGGATACCATCTAAAAAAGGTAGGTAACTTTGAATTAGATTACTACCTTAGTACTGAGGATGACCTAAGGTCGAAGGCGCTCTATGACTCAAATTAAATTCAAGAATTTTGCACGAGATACAAATTCTTTCTACAAGCAAATATAATATGTTTTACAAATTCTAGATGATGAACAATGCTTTGAAGCTAGTCAGAAACGTAGTAATCAAAGTGTTGATGCCTTTGTTCAGACAGAATATGTTAAAATAGAAGAGTCGAAGCAGCCGGCACTAAAAGGTAAGATACAAATTATGCTTTTCCAATACTCTACGACGTTTCGTTTTGATTCTGTTTAAAGCTTGCTATTGCGTCATAAATTAGTGTAGTTTTTTATGCGCAAAGTTTTGAGTAATAATGCCTTAAAAAAAATTAGTTGCAGGGACTCAAACGTCAGTAAAACTTTCAGCAGAGACGCCGAGAAAAGTTTTACTCAAGGAAACAGTCAAAACATTACAAAAAACGATGACTCAACATAAGTGTAAAAGAAGACTTGAAACAGAAATCACCATGGACGACATTGTGAAATATTTGGAAACAAATTTTTCTGAAGCGTCATGCAATTTTTTAAAAACGCAAATGCTATTACTAAATAAGGAGTCAAGAGGACGTAGATATTCAAATGAATTTAAGCAGTTTGCTCTAAGTATCTTTTTTCTGGGCCCAAAAGCGTACAAAAAACTTTCAACCGTGTTTCCTTTACCATCAAAATCTACTTTGTACCGCTTTACACAACGGTGGGTGATTGATCCAGGATTCAACGAATTTGTTTTTCGAGTCATCGAATGTAGAGTAAAGTTATTGAAAGAAAAACAGAGGGACTGTATCCTGTGCATGGACGAAATATCTTTAAAATCGCACCTGTATTATGATATTTCTAAAGATAAAATTGTAGGCACTAGTTCAGGATCTTCAGAAATTGCAGGAAGCGCATTGACAATAATGGCAAGAGGAATTGCAAGCAATTGGAAACAGCCTGTTGCTTATTTTTTCTATAAATCATCCGCACCTGTAAACGATCTTATGGATATTTTGTTTGAAAGTGTACGGAGGTTACGAAAAACAGGTTTAAATGTGTTTGGAGTTGTATCGGATCAGGGTTCTAATTTTCAAAAATTAGTTAAAAGCACTTTAAAAATAACAGAAGAAAATCCCACATTTTTTGTTGATGATGATAATTTAAAGCTTGTTTATTTATTCGATGTGCCTCACTTGCTTAAATCGACAAGAAACAATTTTTTTTCATATATGTTTTCTCTAAATGAAGGAGAAACAAAAAAGAAATACCTGGAAATGATGTTTGATATTGATAAAACTAAACAGTATAAACTTGCACATAGATTAACAAACGATCACATATATCCAAACAACTTTCAAAAAATGAAAGTAAAATTAGCGTCGCAAGTGTTTAGCCACTCAGTAGCGGTAGCTATGCATACATATATCTCATTTAATGTATTGCCAAAAGACGCAACCACAACAGCAAATTTTATTTCAAAAATGAATGATTTATTTGGTATATTAAACTCTAATAACCTACAAGATTTTCAAGCTTTTATGGCAACTGATAAACAAAAATCGTTATTACGGGAAATGGATAACCTTTTTCTAAGTTTAAAAGTGTTAAGTTTTGACCAAAAAAATGTGACAAATAAGTTTAAGTTCCTTTCTGGATGGCGGGTCACAATTAGATCAATTTTAATTCTTTGGGAAATATTGCAAGCGAAAGGTTATAAATATTTATTTACTCGTAACCTCAATAAGGACTGCATTGAAAACTTTTTCGGTCAAATAAGGAATTGTTGTGGCAATTCGAAAAACCCTACTCCTATACAATTCTGCCGATCATTTAAAAAGATCTTTGCTTTAGGATATCTTGACAATGCTGAGACCGCTAACTGTATAGATGATGGCACTAAAGCTTTATTAAATTTGACACCAGAATTTGTTAAAAGCTGTAATAACGTTTGCGTTGTTCCTACATATACACCGCTTAAAGTTTTCACTAACAATTATGTTAATTTAAAAAGCCCCGAAGGAAATGCGTTAGTGTACGTAACAGGATATCTCCTTAAAAAATGTTTAACACGTCACTCTTGCGATGTATGTGTTAATTTTGCAAATAATTCGGAGACACTTTTCAAAGAAGAACTCTTTTTTTGTAAATTAAAAGCATATCAGAATAAAATTTCATTTGGTGGTCTAACCGTACCTTCTAGAGATATAGTTGAGTATGTATTAAAATTGGAAAGTATTTTTGTCACTCAGTTTAATAACTTGGCATTTAAAGAAACAATTGGCACACAGCTTAGAAAAGACTTTTCTAAAATTGTTTTTAAACATCCATGTAGCAACTTTCCATTTGACTATTTTCTAAGCTTATATACAAGAGTACGGATTTATTATACACTAAAATTTATAAATATCGATATTAAATCGGCGAAATCAGGTCAAAAAAATATTAAGCTTGATATCCTCAAAAATTTGTAAATAATTTCTGTTCAGACACCTACATAATATGTGTTATTTTGTTTAAGGGTTTAAATTTAAAAAGTACATTTAAGTTTAAGGAATGCATTAAAAACCAAATTCTCGCTGAAACAAAAAATTTAATAAGTATATATATTTTAGACTTAAATGTACTTTTTAAATTTAAACCCTTAAACAGAATAACACATATTATGTAGGTGTATGTATGTATAGAAATTATTACACATAAGTACTATAATTCACCAGGAACATTTATTATATCACAGAAACAATTTGTCTTTCTATACTTATAATAAAACCATTTTTTCAATTATCGGTTTTTATTACAACTATAAACAATCTATATCCCACATAGTTTTACTTCTGTAAATTTTGATATTAGGCGCTTATGAAATGCCCCACCTTCCCCTGCACGTTGGCCGAGCACGACCGTCGGTAAAATTGCGCGTGTTATTACCCCAGCCGCCACGGCCGTTTTTAAAAGGAAGCGGCTCGCTTATGATCTGCGAATTTCAAAGTGCCGACGCCTAGTGAACTAACTTATATTTTATTCTGTAAACTTTGCCATTATATTTACAAAATTTTGAAAGAAACTATATGCTGTACAAATGTGGACAAAATCGCGAAGGAAATAATTTTCGCCGTTTACTACATATAAATCCTTTACTTAATCTTGACATCAAAATAGGCTTGAAGATTTCAAAGATACTGAAATGCAAAAAAATAAGTTATTCAGCAGAAATCTGTTGCTTTGTTTATGGTGTGCTCTGACACTTTTTTTCCTTTTTTGGGCAAGGCCATGCGCGCTTTGCGCCCATAGTTTAGAAAATATCCGAACGCACGTCTTATATACTCTAAACTACTGTTGTGAAGTTATGGAAAAAAAGACCTGATGATGTCTAACATTTTTTAGACAAAAAACGAAAAAACACTATTTTATAATCGTAGGTCTATCAGCATTCGAACCCTTTGTAATTATAAAAATAAGCATTTAGTAGCAAAAAAGTGTCAATTAATCGGAAAAATTTCGAAAATTAATACCCATAACAATAGCATACCTGCACAGATGCGCCTGCAACAACAAATTCGTTTTGACGTGCGGGTCGTTGTATTTTGGCTGGCCGCCAGTGGGAGACGTGAGTTTATTGGGCAACTTCTGAGCCAACTGCCTCAAGACATTGTCCTCGTGATGCCGCACGGGAACATCCTCGTATTCCGCGGCAGAAGAAATGATTTCCAACAGGCCCCGTATCTTAGTTTTGCTGTTAAGCGATAAGCTGAACAACTCTAAAAACGGTAGTTTATAAAAAACAAAGGCCTCGGTATTGTGTCTAAAATCTTACCAATCGTGGTGTAGTTAATATAGTAATAGGCGGCGATCATGCCCAAATTCAAAGGGACGCAATCCATGTCGTCTTCGACGCTGATGCACTTGGACTGCTCTAAGTCTGACAATGTACCCTCCACAAGTTCAGAAAGATGATCAGATAGATGTCTGTGGCTGACTCCTTGCAAATTGTAGTAGTTTGGGTTTTGAGTCAATCGCCTATACAAGAACGTCCAAGTCAGGTAGTCCACAGCATCCTGTTTGTTTTCAATAGTTTTCGTGACAATTTCGGCGTTAAAGTGATCGTGAAGTCTGTGATCCAAGTGACTCTGAAATAATTTTAATTAAGGAATGTTACTTACTTAAGGAACAATATTCTTTACCTCCACAGGCAGAGGATCACTCAAGAACTTTTTAAAGAAGTCTTTTTTGGTCGACTGACACATTAGGAAACATTTGGCATCGTCATCCTCGAGGGGTCTATTCGCCCTTCCCACCATTTGTAGAACATCAGTGATCGGATAATCTTCGTATGCATGGACTTTACCTATAAAAAATGTGAAGTTTTTAAAGGACTCCTTGTGTCTATCCTTCCACGCACCATTGAAAAACTGCGTGTCCATGATTATTACTAAATGGGCAAAAATGTTCACTGCCCAACAGAGATCTCTAGTGACAACGGCGATTTGCACCGCCCCTGAGTCGAACAGTTGTTCGACAAGTCGTAAATCTGCTGCTGTTAAACCTTCGTGCATATAGGCGACGCCCTGCGATAAGGTCTCCTTCAGAGTCTGAAAAGAGGCAGATTTTATGGCGGTGTATCTAACATTTTCGTGACCTAACTAACCTTATCACTCATCCTGTCTAAAAATGGTTTAATATCCTCCTCGTCAGCGTGGAAAAACTTGTTCGGTTGTCCCTCGGCAGCAGCATAAGTCAACAAGTCGATGGCCGTGAGCCTGGCCTGCTTCCTCGTGGGCACAAACACTATAACCGGCTTGTGTGGACTGTGCCGGACGATGGCGTTATAAACGGGTTTCCCCATGGCGATCAAACGGGAGGCATTATGCGTCAGATTGAAGCCTTGCACGTGCAGCTCCAGCGGTACCGGACGAACGCTCGGATGGAAATTAAAAGTGGCGTTTGCGTTACATCCCAGCCACTGAGCGACATCTTTATAGTCGGCCAGAGACCCGCTCAATGCCACCATCCGGATAGGTTTCTCGATTTGGGACGAAATGTACCTAAAAGAAAATGTTTGGCTATTCGTCCTATTTCTTGGTTATTTCAAGTCTATTTCGTAGTGGTTTAGTCAGTGAAAAAAAAAAGAGTAAGAGTAAGAGTAAAATAAATATTTACCTAAGAAGTACAAAAAGTAATGCTTTATCGCACAAAATAGAAATAATATAAACTGATTCTCTACATTACAACTGCAAGTTTTACAAAGTGGTTGTTTACGGCTCAAATTTAGGAAAATATCGGCATCGTTTAGTTTGCAGTGTTCATTATAAAACCACAGTATAAAGAATAATGTATTATTCTTTATACTGTGATAAAACTTCATCTAGCAGGCTATGAAATTTTGACAGAAAAGGATGACATAATCAAAATAAAGGGACTTTTGTTTCTCCATCCTTTTCTTTTGACATTTCACAGCAAACTAGATGAAGTTTTATAATGAACACCCCGTACATCCAATGTTACATCTACGTTTGACCATAAAAAGTGACACGTGACATTGACAGTGATGCGCCTGTGGTCAGTGTACTGAATTGTATGCGTCTGTGGTTAGTGTTCTGAATTGCATTGCACTTATTTAGTACATTCGGACTGACCGAAATAACACTAATTGGATGGACAGTACGGGCGAATTCCAAAACTCACCAGATCATCTACCGGTTAGATCAGTCACCTGCTTAATCCATTAAATTGCTAGATGGCCATCACATCACCAGCTTAACCGGTAGATGACCCGGTGAATTTTGGAATTCGAACATTTTAAACGAGACCAATTTTAGGGAAATATTGGCGTTTGTTTGGTACATCCAGTCTTAACTCCATGTTTAACGATAAAAAGTGACATTGACAGTGATGCGTCTGTGGTGAGTGTTCTGAGTGAATCATGCGACTGCAGATTCCCGCAAGCGAATAGGAAATAGTTATTTACGTAAGAATTGCGAAAGTAGTGCTTTACCTGACGCGATTGCAGTTGATAGAACATCGCAAAAATTTCTTGTTTAGTACTCAAAAAAATATACCGTAAAACAATCAAAATACATCTAATTTCTCACCTCATTCTCGAACAAACGATCTCAATAACCGGCCCATCCTCTCCTCCAATCAAATGTAGCTCGTCCACGATAAACAAATTTATATTCTGCACGTTTTTCCTCTGTTTCCATCTCCTCGATAACACATCCCATTTCTCCGCAGTCGTAATGACGATCTGTCCTTTGGCCAGGAGCTTCAAGTCGGTACCAGTCTCCCCGGTGAGCAGTACCACTTTCTTTCCGAGCGTCTGACCAAACTTGATGTGCCAATCGGCGAAAATCAATTCGGCGAGAGCGTCTTTGGGTACCAGATAGACGCATCTGCCCTCGGGATTTCTGTCCAGCAGACGTAATATGGCAAATTCCGCAATGGTTGTTTTTCCAGAACCGGTCGGAGCTCCGATGAAAATGTTATCGTCTCCGTTGTAGACCGAATTAAACACTTGGGTTTGAATTGGGTTGAATTGGGGAAATTTCTCATTGTAGAGAGATTCGTACAGCTCGTTTCTGAGGGCCGTAATCGGCAGCGGTTGAAGGTCGAGGAGTTCTGTTGGAGGAAAATTTTTCTCCGGAAGGATTAAATGCCTAAAAATTGAGCCAAAAACACTTTAGACGAAACAACAGCAAGTTAAAACAAATTACTTACTTAAACGAAACAGGCAGCTGCGTTTCGGCTCCAATCCACCGATCTGAGACGATCCTAAGAAAATAATGGGGGGCCAGGGGCTCATAAATTGGCACAAAGAACTTGACCAAATGCTCGTCCTGACAGTACTTGTGCTTCAGTAAAAAGTATTCATGGTGTAAAATCACTTCAGAGTCCACGTCCTCGACGAATATCCAGAAAGCTTCCGCTTGCCCGTGCAACTTTTCTTCCCACTGAAAGTCCGGGGTGATCGTAAGTTCCACTTTCAGCATGGACCGCGTGATCGGCTGAATATGGGTGGAGAGTTCCAGTTTGGGGAATTGATGCACGTACTTATGAATGGTTTTGCCCAGTTTGGGAACTCTGATCAGCTCTCCGATTTCGTTGGGCCCCAAGTCGTATAGCCGCTCCCATGGAAAATATTTCTTTTCGATTTTTTTGACGATTTCTTCGGGCATCTTCTTGAACTGCCTCAGAGGAGACATGGACTGCCACATTCTCTTATCGACCATTTTGCAGAGAGTTAGCACTTTGTCGGCGAGTTGCGCCCATCCCCTATGCAGCACTATTTCAAATATTGCCCGAATAAGCCTCGAAGCTGATTGCGTCACGTAAACCATGTCGGACATGAGGGCGAAACTTTCCAATTTCAGTTGCGAAATATAGGCCTGCAGCAACACATTAACTTTAGCACTCGGCTCCTCGATACTCTCTTTGATAGGTATGGGCACCCTCTCCATAAGTTTCTGCAACTCTCCCGGTTCTCCCTCACGAACGGCAATATTTTTGAACTCGCCTGATAAGGAAAAGACGCGGAACAAATCGATGTCGCTCAAGTAGGGCTTTAGCAGTTGATTGTAAGTCGACATAGTCTCGTGAGTGCAATAGTATTGTGACGCTATGCGACCCAATTCTGTCCCTTGAAACTGCCCAGTTTTTCGATCGTACTTAATTAACCCACTGCGATCTAAATGCAACGCAGCGGTGTGCACCAAATCCGCCCTGTGCTGTTCCAGTAAAGGATCATGTTTCATTTGATCGTGCGAAATGCCATAAAGCGTGTGAGCTCTCATCATTCGAATATACAAATAACTGTAACCGAGCCAAGTAACAGCGTCTTTCATATTCTGAATAGTACCCAGCACAATTTCTGCGTTTAACATATCAGGCAATTTAGACACCAATTGCGACTCGATAGGTAACTGCTGGTTAAGGAGGGAGAGATAGTACTGAAGTTCGCTGTGATTCGTTATTAAAATACCTTCCCCTTTGGTATCGTACTGAGGACGACCGGCTCGACCTTAAAAGAATAAGTGCATCGTTAATTATTTGATTTTCAGAGTAAAATTTTACACATTACCCAACATTTGCAGAACGTCTAAAGCGCCTAATTCGACCCACCTTCCTTTGGTTGGGTCGTAGATTTGTGTGCCTTTAATGATTACCGTGTGGGCTGGTAAGTTTACACCCCAGGCTAAGGTAGCAGTGGAAACTAGCACCTAAATGAAAAGTTTCAGAATAAAACAAGTGAACTAGGATGAGGCTTGAGCCAAAGTATTATATTATATAAAAAAAATATATATATACATATAAAATATATATAATAATATTATATATAATACTTTTTTTATCATATTACAATTGAATATAATATAACATAAGAAAGTGCAGCTCGAAAAAACAGGTCGAAAAGTTAACTTCATAGTCGTAAGTCTACCAGCATCCGAACAATAAAAAAAATGTTATAATTTATATTGTAGTCGACAGATTTTTTTATTTTAAATTTCGCGCCAGCTAATTAACATTGAATTGACATTGCAAATTGATGTGCCTGACAGATATCAGAGTGACAGGACTGACATTTGAAAGTGACGTCTAAAAAGATAAAAAAACGACCTAACTTAGAGATTAGATTCGATTAAGAAGAAAAACACGTACTTTTGTCCGGAAAATAAAATTCATCTTGACATGAGATTGTATTTGATTAGTAGAATACGGTTTACAATATTAACAAACAAAATGGTACCACGAGTACCCATATCAGGGTTCCCATTTATCAATTATTCTTTGTAACTATGAAAAGAAGCCATTTGTAGCAAAAAGCATCAGACAAAGAAATCGAAAATGGAATCTTTGGTACCCTCTAGAACTCTTAAATCATCAGCGGTTCTCCAAAATATAACGTAACTCAGTTACCGTAGCTAAAGTCTTAATTTTACAACTTGGACCCTTCACCTTTTTTTTTTTTGCTTTGTTTGTCATATGTAAAATGGATGAAAGGAAAAATAAAGTAATTAAAGGCAGGTCTTAAATAAATGTTTGTACCTTTTACCTGATCGATTATTGTCAAAAGATAGAATACGTCAAACATGTTTGTCAAAAGTTTTAACTCAAAAAACTTTGAAAACCATACTATTATGGCTCCACAACGTTACAATCAGCACGCACAACTATTAATTCTAAATAACGTTTTGACGTTTTTGGAGATGGAGAAGATTCAAGTAACAAATGGTGTTCCAATCGATTGTGGGAACGTGTTGCAAACAGCCTCAAAGGCGTTGAAAAATAAGAAAACTACGTTGAAATGAATGAAAAAACGTGGTGTTCAGATGGACAAGGATTATTTGGCTAACAAGTCTATGAAGCAAAAAGTAAATAAAACCAAAATAACTGATTTTATGAAGAACAAAATTGGTGACATTTTTTACCGTATGTTAGCATGAAATGAATATGTAACTCCTGCAAACCTTCGAAGACAACTCCTTGAAGAACTAAGTGGATTCTTCACTTGTTCTATTTCGGCCCTTACTCAGTGGTGACATAGGGTATAGAGGGTTTAAATGGAAAAAATCTAACAATCTTGCGATGGTTTGTGGTTGATGTTTCTTTTAATGTATTTAGTAACATCTAAAAAAAATATATATTTAGGTGTCGTTATATAGTGGTGGACGCCGGCAATGAACACGGCTTTCTTAAAGGGACCAGTTCAATTTTTAAAAGGGTTCCAAGAAGGGTGATTACGATGATTCTATGAGCAGAGTCAATTTCGAAAAATGGTTTAAACCCCGGTGAGTTCCAAACTTACCTCCAAGATCTTTAATTATTATGGATAACGCTTCTCACCACTCCGGCCTTTATGAGGGAATTCCAAACAAATCCTGACCAAAATATAAATTAATTGTCTGGCTATGAAAGACGAAATCTGGGCTATTCGTTACCACAAAAGAAATTTGAATTGGACGAATATGTGAAACCTTCTGGACATAAAATAATACGTTTGTCACCTTACCATTGTCAGTATAACTCTATAGAAATGTGGTCGCAATGTAAAAGGATTTATGATCAACAAATTTAATATTCAAAAGGGACTGTAGAGAAAGTGCTGGTTACGTGAAGCAATGTTGTAGGACACGTCACAGCAGGAGACAATTGGAAAAAATATGTTGAGCATGTGAACAAAATCATCAAGGATGGGAGGCAACGAAAAATATTGTCTGCTCGGAGGTTGCTCAGCTTATAATTTCGCCAGGGGACCATTCCGATGATTCCGATACCGAGTTTAATACTGCGGAGGATGGCTCGGAGGAAGAAGAGATTTAGTAGAGATAGAGAGTTACTCTCACTTACCTTAGTACAAGGACTTACTAAATTATGATCATTGCAAACATAACTTACATGTCTCAAATTTTGTTCTTCATAAAATCGGTTATATTGGTTCTATTTAATTTTTGCTTCATAGCTTTGTTATCCAAATAGGTATTCTGTCCGATTTAATATAACGTTTTTTTAATTAATTTTAATGTAGCTTTTTCCCAATTTTCAAGACAGTGGGAGCTATTTGTATCACACGTTCTCCACCTCTAAGGACCTAATTGAATTAGTTTGTAAAATATATATATGGTTGTAAGTCTAGTTTAAATATAAATATAAATCGTTTTATTGAATTATAAATAGAGAGTCAGTTACATACATTAACTTCATAACTATTCAGGTTAGTATAATATTCACGCCGATAAACCCGGTAGGGTTGCCTGAGCCAAGTTTATTAACAATTTTATACTATAAATTAAGTAAAGGTGTGCGTATACTTTTACTTAATTAGCTAAGATTTTTCCCCGATGCGTTATCCGCATGACCGCAAGAGATGGCTTTTTATATTATTATATTATGTAAGTAGGTAATTTTGATCATCCATTATTCTGAAACCATAAAGACACGAAAAAGTGGCAATCCTTTGTTTCTTTTTCAATTTACTTTGTTACGTAGATACTTATCATATATAATTCTAATACAATCTTACCCATCCTAAAGTTCATACCCCTATCTAAAACATTACTTTTGTAAATCAAAGAGAAAAAGGTTTAGAGTTTTTATTTCGATTTTTAGAATTGACAAAAAATAGGTATTCATACCTATTATAATAACTCTGCGACGTACGTAATTTTCATACCTTTTGACGTCAGGCCCAAGTTGTAAAATTACGACTTTATATCAGCTATTTTACAACTAAGGGAAATTCCTGAGCTACCTATAAGCTTGTCAAGATATAGAGATTGAGACTCAACTCCGTATACAAGGTGGGTTCGGTAATTTCATCCGAGTGCTTCGGACACAGACCTTCTCCCAAAATCTTAAAGAGCTAGAGTGAGATAGACTGATATTCCGAGGGCTCGGGATGTAATTACTGAATTCAACTATTATAGCCGAGTTCGGTAATTCCATCTGAGCGTTTCGGACACAGACCATCTCCCAAAATCTTAAGAAGCTAGAGTGAGATAGACTGATATCCCGAGTACTCGGGATGTAATTACCGAACAACTTATATACCGGGTGTTCCGCACAACCCTGGATATAGGAGATTAACATGGAAAATCGTTTTTTTTTTTTTGCGCCTGTACGGTTGATTTGATTGAAAAACTTATAAGAGTAAAGTTGTAGAACGTATGGTCAGCTACCATCCTGTAATTTTTTCAATACCCAACTTTTGGCCGTTTTTTGGAAAAACGAATCGAAAAGTGCAAAAATTTTAATTTGGCGCGTCACCCCCTCCATGCGGCGACACTGCACATGCATGGCGGGGGTGACGCTGCAAATTCAAATTCTTGCACTTTTCGAGGCGTTTTTCCAAAAAACAGCCAAAACTGAGGTATTGAAAAAATTACAGGATGATAGCTGACCATAAGCTCTACAACTTAACTCTTATAAGTTGTTCAATCAAATCAACCGTACAGGCGCAAAAAAATAAAAGCCGATTTCCCATGTTAATCTCCTATGTCCAGGGTTTTGCTGTACACCCGGTATGTATGTCATATGTAAAAATGACCACTGACAAAAAAACGTGTAGTTTTGAGTGTTTTGTTAAACAGATCCCGGATGCTCTCGGTGTGTGCGAGTGAACTGTGAAGATTGAGATGCGAAAGAATTAGCTCTAGTACAATTGTACTACTACGGGTGGCAACACTGCACCCGACGCGTTGCGTTACAAGTCCACTAGGAAACGAACAAACCTTATTTCTATATATGGTCTTATCTGATTTAGCAGGATGTAATTGATGTTTGTTAATTTAAAAAAAACGTCTTCACAGGCGAATATTCACATTCATCCTTATAGACTAAAACAGATCAATTAAAACACACTCTCATACAAAGGAGTTTGTCACACATGGATCCCAAAACATGGTAAAATTTTTGCTAACGCGCACATCTTTATGCGCAAAGACACGCTTAACGTTTTCGGATGGCGGCTCTAGAGTGCACTGAGACTATTCTCATCCTTTGTTTTCTCAATAAGAATATAAAGATGGCAATTACCCTTAGAGTTTTTCAAAATTAAGGAGTAGAGCTGGTCGGTTGTATTTTAATGTTTTTTTTTTATGCAACGTTGATATTATATTCAATTGTTAATTATAATATTATGATTTCAGGTTGCTATGTGCAGGTTGCTATAATGGTTTAACACTCTGATCTGTTTTCGTTCTGAGCCCGTATGTAAGATATGTTAAAGTATGAAACAAAATAACTCACCTGAATGTGCCTATCAGCAAATAAATCTTCAACTAGAGTTCTGTCCACTCTGGTCATACCAGCGTGATGAATGGCAAAACCGTAGGGTAACAAGTCCTTCAGTTCATTGTTCTTCACTTGATCCGCTTCAGTTCTCAAGACCTCCATCGATGCGGAACCTTCCTTCAAGAATTGACCCAAAGTGTCTTTCTCCAAGCACATGTCTCTGATAGCGCGGGCGGTCTTTCCAGTCTCGTTCCTCGAATGCACGAAAATCAACACTTGGTTCTTGCCCGCGTGTTCCATCGTTTTTTCGTACACGATCTCGTTCATTATCTGGCAACGTTTGGTGGCTTTCTTCTCGGTAACCCCGATGTATTGTTGCTCTAAGGCTACCGGTCTGAAACTGTTATCGAAGTAGAACAGTCCAGCCTCGGGTCGAACCCTCAAGAAGGCCGCGACGTCTTGGTAGTTGGGCAGAGTGGCAGATAGACCCACGAGTCTCACTTCTTCCTGGGTGGACTCAATCATTCTTATGGTACGAGCTACTAAAGCTTCAAGCACAGGGCCTCTCTCGTCGTGTAATAAATGAATTTCATCGATGATAATTAGGCGTACCAATGAAGTGAATGTTTTTTCACCGCCTGAAAATTACATTATCAGATTTGAACTTAATTAAACTGTGATCAGTTTTTTAATAAAACTGATGAGAAAACACATGACATGAAAATTTGAAAAAAATTGTTTTTCTACAACCGTCAAAATATTGTTCGCGCATTACTGATGGTATGCAAACTGACACATACTTTCACGGATATCTTTCTCGCACGTTGCCTATAGCAGCGTAAAAAAAGTTACTGGTTGCCTAGGACACATGAAAAATTGTTATTTTTCTGAAATCGAATGAGAATTCATTATTTTCTAACTTGATATGTAGCTGCAAAACGACCAGTTCCAGGATATTTAACGTTTCCACGGAAACCATTGATAATAGGTACATATTCCAGGCCTGGAAAAAATGATTCCAAGATTGCTTTTAGTCCAGCATTCAAATCATAAAGCATTCTTTAATTTCAGTAAGAACGATTTCAGAAAAAGTAGTACGTGTATCTCGTAGGAAATTCATATTCTCGTCCTCCGATGGCTGCTAGCCTCGGATATCAATTTACATCGTCGGCCGAGAATATTTCGCTTTTCCTACTAGATACACAATATACTATATTTCCTAACAAGTGCACAAAGTAACACTTTCGCGCACGCGACTACTGTGGCAGCAGTCAAGTGCGCGAAAGACACTTTGCGCAAGAATTAAGAATAACATTTTGTCTACAACGATTATCTTTCTCGCACGTCGCCCATAGCAGCGTAAAAAAAAGTAACTCGTTGCCATAAGACACGTGAAAAAAAGTTTTTCGCGCACGCCTTCAATACAGAGGTAGCAGAAAAGAACTATGAAACTTAATCATTTATAAAATCGTTAAAGATGTTCCATATTAGTGGCAGGTGGACTTTTATACGGTTGTAGAAAAAATATTGTACCTAATTCTTGCGCAAAGTGTCTTTCGCGAACTTCACTGCTGTCCGAACTCCGCTTCGCGTCTTTTGGGAAACGGCAGTCGCTTGCGCGAAAGTGTAACTTTGCGCTCTTGTTAGGAAAATAACTATTATAGAAAAGTGGCAGATTTTTACAAAATTTACAGCAAAACCAGTCTTTGGCACCTCTGCCCAAAGACCATAAATACACAAGACTGTTACTGCAAATAGGCGATTTTGTGTCAATGTATCCTGGTTAACTAGGCCGTTGGTGGATGGCAATATGACACCAAATTCGTAATGGGCAAATTCCAAAACTCACCAGGTCATCCACCGGTTAAGCTGGTCATGTGATGGCCATCTAGCAATTCAATGAATTAAGCAGGTGACTGATCTACCAGCTGTGATCTGGTGAGTTTTGAAATTCGCCCAATATTTTGTAAATGCACCGACTTTACTACGGTGAAATTAAAATTCGTGGAACGATTCCCACTTGACCTTTAGAAAGCACTCGGCGTTGCCGCATGCATCCCTACACAGGAGTTTTGAAGGATTTGAATGTTGAAAGTTGCGTGCCGGTGATTTCGTGATCATCTGTGGCTTAAGCGTTCAATTTTGCTGACCTTTCACTGGCCTCAAGTAAAGCCTTGGAGTCTTGTGTATGTATGGTCTTTGCTCTGCCTGACAGACAATTAAGTCTCGCTGCTTCTACCTGACAGTATAAGCCAAAATCTCGGCCACCCATCTTCTGGGAAGTGACAAATACATAGTGGAAACTGTTAAGTGTATTGCCCACATGGTTCTGTATGCCCTTAATGAAAGAACCAGCTCGTTAGATGTTGCCACGTATATGAATATAAAGACAATGCAAATGCCTAATACCCCACAAATGCTTTTTTAAAGAACACCGAAAATATTCACTCACCTTTTCTTGTAATAATATCCCACTTTTCAGGCGTACAAACTATCATTTGAGCCTCAGCAATCTGTTCCCGGGTCAGTTGGTGATCCCCAGTCAACTCATGTACAATTATGTTATAACTGGCCAGTCGTTTGCCGAAATTGCCCACCATTTCTTGCACCAAGGAGCGCATCGGAGCAATGTAAATGATCTTGAATTCATCAGCATTTATAGTTCCGTCCGGATTGATGTGCTTGCCGATTTCCCTCATAATGGTCAACAAGGCGACGTTTGTTTTACCAGCCCCGGTTGGGGCGCATAACAAGAGGTTTTCGTCACCTTCCAACGCGGCTTTGCACAGCCGACTTTGGATCCTGTTCAACGTTTTAAAGCCATCGAAAACTGGCTGGACGTATTTGGGCAGTTGGTCGATGGGTTGTAGTTTCTCGTTTTCCCCGAACGGTTTAGGCTTTAATGCTGGAACATGGACCTCTTCATAACCTTTCCTTTGTTTCCTAAAGGAACCGTCAGGCAATTGGCATCTTTTATTTGCCATAAAATGTGAACCCTGAAACAACAGAAAAAACATAAGTTTGGCTTTAAAAATAAATTTTCGCAAGAATTAACCTGAGAGAACACCAAATCCTCAAAATCAATCAGCTTTCTCGTTCCTGCCACTTGCTTCTTCTCAACATCTTCATCTAATTCATCATCATCGCTGCTATGTTTCCTCTTCCTCGACTTAGAGGTTGACTCAGCATCTCCATTTTCTTCGTCTCCTCTGCCAGTTTCCAGCAGCTTCAATATCTTTTTTAAACCCGGATCTTCCATCATTTTTTCCTTCAGTTTTTGTCGCTCTGTTTCGCTCTGAGACTTGGCTAACAAAGTGCAGTACAAGATCATTTTCCTGTTCTTCTTAAGTTGCTTTATGAAATCAAAGCAATCATAGCCTAGCAACAGGACCAATTGGTTTTCCAATTCCCGATCATCGCTGGCGTCTCGCAACACGTTTAAAACTTCGGCCGCTTTGGCTTGAGAAATCATAGCGTCATCATATATTTTTGAGAGTTTTCTCTGCAACCAATAAGCGTCTATATCCATCGGATGCAAGGCCTTCTCCTTTTTCATTTCCTCCACACTGACACCTAAATTCTCTGCGTGGATTGCGCCATCTTCTCTTGCTTCTTCACCTTCTTCTTCATCAAACTCCTCTCTCACTTCTCCGTACATGTCTTCATCGTCCTCCTCCTCAGACTCCTCAAACTGCACATTTATACCATAAGTCTCATCAATATTTTCATCCCCAGTTGTTGACTTTAATTCTTCGGTTCCAAAATCTGTAATTTTCTTGCCTAAGTTTACTAGAAGGGCAAAACGTTCTTCAGGTATAGTCCCTAAAAAAAAATGTGTCAAACTCTTAACAATTCAAAAATCAAATATTGTATAATACCAATTAACATTTCAGTCTCCTTCTTTTTTTCTCTCTCTTTTAGTCGGTCATTTTTTAATACTGAAAGAACCTCATCTGCGGCTCCACAGATGATATCTCTGGGTTGATCTCCAAGGGCTTCTTGCAAGAAACTCAAAAGAACTTCATATGTTTGCCTGGTCTCTTGCGTTTTTGGTTTATAGATGATACCTACCATTTCATCTACACCTTCCGATAATAAGGTGGCACCCTTCATCCTTGCAAAATCATATTGTGCTTCATCTCTTTTCTGACGTCTACAAGAAAAAAGTTGAGATTATGTTTTTATTTATATAAGCAAACTGTGGAAGACATCTTACTTTGCTTTCCGCTCTTCTGCCTTTCCAGGTTTGGTCCTCTGTGCTCTGTCTCCCATTTTAGTAGTGGCAAGCTTCCCTACCAGGGACATAACCTCCCCAGTGGCCTCATCGCGACTACGTCGTTCAATGAGACGCACATCTGCTTGTAGTACAAGATTGGAGTTCTGAAATATGCAACATAAGCCACTCCCTCATACCAAAAAAAAAACGTTTTCTAAGTTACAGCAAATTGGATTTTAAAATGGTGGTATATTTCTATAAGGCGGCCTCGTTCTTATTGATTCGGTAGAAAATATGATTTTACCACCTGATAACTTCAGATCTAAGAGAGTAAGAATAAGGAAAAATACCAGATAGTTTGCATAAACAAATCCTGCAAATCTTAGACGAAAAAATAAAACACATGAAAAAAACAAGAATAAAACTTATGATGATCCTGAAGCTGAGGAAGAAACATTGAAATTAGGTGAATAAAAAATACTAAGAATAAAAAAAAAAGAAAAGTAAAGAACTAATTGTTTTACCAATGGTATATTAAGATTTAAGGTTCATAATGAACAGTCCAAGATTGGACGTAGCTAAGCTCTTCATTTTGCAATGGACATGTGCAACAAAGAGCCTTTTGAACGTGTATCTTATTGGTACTATTTTTTTATTGAAAAGATTCTATATAATTGATAAATATGAGTTTTCTCGAATATGTATCTTTTTAACTTCTAATATAGGTAAAGATTGGTAGGCATCTCAAACGTTTGACATGGAATAACTTTCATATTGGGAAGCAAGAAATCAGTTGTACTTGTTTGTACTAGAATTTACAAAGCATTACATTAGATGCTGTCAATATTGCATTTTGTGGTTACTATATTAAAATAATTGAATATCATATTATTTTAGATCTCTATTAAAGATGACATTTGATTGGCCTTTGCTTCCATCATACCAAAACAAAAACTAAAATGGGTGTCAAAATAGTATACTACAATACAAGTCTTTTATTACTGTCCAGAGATAAATAAAATCTCGAGACAGTAATGAAGCTTCTCATCGAGTACATGATTATTATTTTATTTTCAACCACACTTTCTGCATTACATAAAAAAAATTTCTTGAATATTATTTATTCATATAATATTCTGGCTCAAATCTTCAGTCAACTCAGATCAGAAGGCGGAAATAAACCTTCTCATTGAATATATGTATACTATTTTATTTTCAACCACACTTTCTGAATAACATCAAAAAATGTTCTTGAATATTATTTATTCATATAATATTCTGGCTCAAATATTCACTCAGGAGGCAAAATTTTTATGGTTGCTATGGTATAAAGCAAAACCAACAATCAGGGTTTCTGTAATTCCCTGAAGTTTCTGTGCTTTGTTTGCATGTGCATTACTGGTCTAAGACGGGGATTAACTACTTCCCATCCTAGACAAGTACCTAATGGAATTACTTCCCGTCCTAGACCAGTAATGAGACACTTCCAAGATTTTAAAAATACAGTAATGTCATCATTACACATGTTGAAAATAATAGTATATTAAATACCGAAGTGGGAAGTTGTTCATTACTGTCAAGAGATTTGATAGTTTATTGAGACGCACAGATCAAGCAAAATCTCGAGACGGTAAGAAAACTTCCTAATGAGGTGTGTATACTATTATGTTTACAACCTACATAATATAAATTTATATTTTTCATATAAGATATTTATAATATTTTTAACTATCTTTTTTCCCAGTTAACTAAACTAACTAAATTCCCAGTTAACTATCTTATCTAGTTTGATGCTACTAGAGACACCTTTTTAATTCCATAAAGATATTAAATTTTAGGGGCCAGGAAATAAGCATGGAAAACGTTGAAAGAGAGGTAGGTAATAAGCCATTACCGCCCTTGAGTGGTAATTAATACCTATTACCTTCGCCTAATTTAGAGGTAGGTAATAGGTAATTTCCCACCCTCCTATGATGTTTGTAATGATAGCATTACATATATGGTAGTAAATAAAGTTCATTTCGATACTGTTTCAACATCATAAGAGTATAAAGCTTTAAATATTCTGGGCAAAATGTTACTGAAAATAAATCAAAACACCAATTAAAACCTGTACATATCATAAATATAATAAAAGAAATAATGGTCTTCCACTGGCTCAACTCAGTCCAATCTAATTGAAAAAGAAGATCGAATTGACTTTCTCAATGATACTGAAATTTTGAACTTAAGAGTATATATATCATGTTTTTGAAGTGGATAGAGTTCTATCTGATTGAAGAAACAGATGGAATGTCATGATTTGTAAGTACTTATTGACTTGAGGATTAGAAATATTATGTTGTCTAATATATGGCTATCAGACTTTGACACAGAACAGGGAAGAAATATGATTTCAACCAATTGGGGTTTTTCTCTAGAAAATGTGGACATTTGTGTCTCAAAAGTTAGAGGGGGGTTAACTTTCAAACCCAAAAATTGACACTTGAAAAAGAACAGATCGAAGCGATTAAAGTCCTAAACAAATTCATTTAACTAGGAAGGATTAACAATTCTGGCTATAAAGCTGGTGTGCAATAATAATACTCGGTACCAAATACTGGGGAATTAAGTGGTTCTGGAAGTACTTAAGAGCAAGATGGCAGCAAAAGTTATGCAAACATTGTCTTTGTTTGCCTTCACTTCCCATTGCAAAAGAAATTGTTGGTTTAAAAACTTACTGCTTTGTATTCATACTGAAGCTGCCTGGCTGCAGCATCCGCCATTGCAAAGCCGGTTCAGCACCTCTTCCGCAATGAGGATATTAAATGTTTCTCTCTGGGAGTAGGAAAAACTGTGTATAGGGTAGTTAAAGTTTAAAGGCTAGTAAAATACCTAGAAACACTGAAAAAAGTCTTGTATTAAAATTTCACAACATTAGCAAAAACAAAGTGAAACATAACCAAACAAATCAATCGGACGCCATATTGCTATTCTCATGGAGGTAGGGCCCTCATGGAGGTATCAAACAAATGCTGTTATTTCCCTAAAATTGGTTTGGTTTTTTTTGCCAAAAGTCCGCATTGTTTGTGTGCCCATAACGATGACTTCATAATGTCATCGTCAGAACACAACAATTATTAGCGATTTGCGTATTCCAAGACGATGTGTATGTGTGTCGTATTATGGTCATTATTGTTATGCAAACTGACCTCTCTATTTGCATATGAGTTCATGTGTGGAAACGTGGCAACTCTGTAAGCCATCTTTCGAAGCTTTTAAGCTTTAATCTTATGGAAGTTTTTTCTATTTTTCGGTTTTCGAAATAAACCAGACCAATGAGGCCCTAAATGCACATGTGTTTGCAATATTTTTTATTTTCGTCAAGAGCATTTCCTTTGTTAGTGTTGGACAGGCACTTTCACAATTTCTTGGGAATTCCGGCCATGAAACATGGTCACTACAATTGCCCTTCTTTTTTGACCTGCAAAGGCGCCCTTTTAATGGTTTATGGCCCTTGAAAGAATTTCAGACCTGTACGTGACCCAAACAATAGTTTGGTAATTAAAGCGTTTTTGCAAATATCGTTAATTGAAATTAAAATCTTATTCTCTCAGCAGATAGAGCTTTTAATTTCTGATCCTTTGATTGTAAATTCGAGCAATTAATGTCTTAATTGACTGAGCCAGGAAATTAACGGTTAATTTCAATAAAAAGCTTTAATTGTCAATTAAACTATGTCATGTGAGGTGTCATTTTAAAAAGCCTAATTTATTCTATTTAATGATCACATTTTCAATTTTTTTCTACTAGCAGATTTTCCAGAAAAGCTCATTTTCTAAATTTATACCCGTGCTATACGAAGCGCCATATAATCGCCACTGGTCAGGGTGGTATCGATTTTTTCGGCAGTACCTTCTCGGGGATGAGACGTACCGAGGGGGTGGCGAAAAAGAGACGATCTTCGACACTCGAAGAAAAAAGACGCGATTTGAACTCGATAGAGTTACGATCTAAAACGACGATCCAACCGGGAAGACGGAAAAGTTCGAATTTTACCGCGAGAAAAGTCCTTGGCTCCGCCGTTCTGATTATCGCCAATTCGTATTTTTTTTCCCCTTTTTGAATCCCGTTTTCGTCCGCCGCGCTAATTATTTGTAATTTTAATTAGTGTCAAAATAATTAATTCGGCTATTGCTCGCCTACGAAAAGTTTCGTGGAGTGTTTTTTCGGTTGTGCCACATAGTGTCAACCCACCTCTGCCCTTTTCCTGAATAGGCCATTTTCTTGCAGATAGCGGATACTTTGCAGACGCAGGAGACTACCGGCAATTAAGTATTTGTAGAGTAGTTGTAGAAGTTGAAACTTTTAGTATAATATAGTAGTGTGTGGGGAACTCCATAATATCGAGGATCCCAGCTATTGGCAGAATCCCTTTCTCTTCTACACTGCGTCGTTAGTTTAGTTTTCTTTGTTGTGTTTTTCCAATTTAGTAAGAAATCGTGTACCCGTCAAACACGTTTCTGGGGACCACTGAGCTTGTTTGCAAGAAGTTCACGTCCGCCGCTATTTTATTTCAGATTCTGGAGAAAACTAAAAATTGTCTTGTTTAATTTTTAATTTTATTCTTCCTTAATTACTATTCAATTAGTTTTTTTTTTGGGCTTTTTGCAGGTTTTTGTCTTAAACCATAAAACCTTGCTGGCATCTCTAAAACAATAAAATTTTACATTATTTAAATTAGCGACCTAAGGGACAATAGATCCTTTCCAAGAGTTGGGTCCCCCTTGCAGCGTGGTAAAAGAGATTCGACACACGAAGTTACGTTGGACTTAGAACATCCACGTAGTCGAATCTCCTCCGAAGACACGGCGGCAACACGGCGGCAGCCGCGAACACAGCCGCCCCCCACGCAACGACCACCGATTAAACGGATTAATACGGATTATTATCATTATCGGCTGGGGGGACACTGCGCGACATTATGTATATTATACGAAGCACATCCGGCAGATATCGCCGCCATTTTTGTGTGACCCACTGCTAAAAAAGGGATGGACATAGTAAAACAGGGAAGTCTCTCCATATATAATAGCTCATTGACCACTCTTCTGATTTCTTCGAGGTGCCATCTAGGAGCGAGGAACCTCAGCAGTAATTTTGTATATATTAAAGGTCTCGCAGTCTCGCGCTTGCAATTTTTCAGTCAAGATGTGTCAATACTGTCATCTATTTGTTTATTTTTATTTTTTGTTTACGTATTTTATTTTAATTTTTTTAATCAATAACCATATCCCGTGCTTGCAAACCCCCATTTTTAAGTTAAAACTTAATGAATTTAATGAATTTACAGCAATCCTGCCTTTTAATTTCATACCATTTGAGAAGGAACCTCAACAGGTGATACCCAACTCACAGCACAGTATAAAGAATAATTATAAATTCTTTATACTGTGCCCAAATTATGTTAAAAGGAACTCATTGAATTATTTCCCTCTTTTTTTATTTTAACTTCTTAGATTGTCTTATCCGATTTATTGCAAGATGTATTCAAATTCAACTGCAGGAAACATTGAGACAACCATTGGCAAGAAACTGTCTGAAACCTTTAAGCCCTCCTACCTAAAAGTAATAAATGAGTCCTACATGCATAATGTCCCTAAGGGAGCAGAAACACATTTTAAAGTTGTTATTGTATCTGATGAATTTAAAGACCTATCCTTAATAAATGTAAGACATGTAAGTATGACAATTTACTATTTGTGAACCATTTTGGGGTTTACAGAAGCACAGAAAAGTAAACGACACTTTGAAATGTGAACTGCAAAATGGAGTTCATGCCCTTTCAATTATTGCAAAAACACCTGACCAATGGAAAGAAGAAGAAATTGAGCCTAGTCCAAATTGTAGAGGTGGTTTTGGGAAGTAGTTTAGTACTTGTTATGACTTTTGTTAATCATGTTGTGAATAAATGTTTTTTTTTGTCTTTACAAACTCCACTTATAAAATAGATTTCTTTTAATATGACAATAGTAACAAAAAACATTATAAAGAAAATATTACAGCTTATGCTTCAATTCCATCTCCTCGGGGAGCTTCTCAAAATGCTTATTTACAATATCACTAGTAACCTCCTTTAATGTTGCAGGCTTCCACTTGGGGTTTTGATCTTTATCAATGAGCAAAGCTCTTACTCCTACAAACAACTTTTTTATTTTGTTTTAACCTTACTTTCAAACACCTACCTTCTCTAAATTCATGCCCGTCCACACAATTTACTGCTATTCTATATTCCATTTTCAAGCAATCGAGCAAGGTCATGTCTTTCCCTAGTTGCAACTCTTTAAGGGTGACCTTTAGGCTGGTAGGAGACATTTTATTTAACAATGCAATGGTCTCTTGAGCCCATTTCGAGCCATCCTTTTCTAGGTGGAGATAAATCTCCTCTATTGTGGGTGCTGAAAAACAAGCATTGATCTTCTCCAAATATGGAGACAAAGAAAATTCAGCTGTGTCTTGCTTTTGGTACTTGTTCAGGACACTTTTAATCTCATTTTCATTGGCAGTTTTTAAAAGATCTTTCTCCAGTCCTTCAAGATTTGTGCTATCTGTAAGGTGTGTTGCAATTCCTGCTTTGAACACATCAGATCCCTTTAACCTTGCACCAGTCAAAGCCAAGTACCATCCCAGCTTTCCACTTAATCTGGGTAAGAAATAAGACCCTCCAACATCAGGAAATAACCCAATTTGTGTTTCTGGCATTGCAAATAGTGTCCTTTCAGTGGCTATTCTGTAGGGGCCATGTACGGACAATCCAACACCTCCACCCATCACTATACCATCTATAACGGCAATATATGGAATTTTATATGAGCCTATTAACCCATTGTTAGTATATTCTTTCCGGAAAAATTCATAGCCTAGTTTATTCCCTTTAAAAGCTGCCTCTGCTATCGCTTTTACATCACCACCTGCACAAAATGCTTTGCCTCCATTTCCTGTAAATTTAAAACATAGGGTTGAATATTTGTTAGGTTGTGTCAAAACTGTTGCCTACCTTTCATGATAACTAGTTTTTTCTCTGATTCCCATTTTTTGAGGGCAGGATAGATTTTGTCCACCATGGAAAGGTTCAAAGAGTTGAGGGCTTTGGGTCTATTTAAAATAATAATTCCCTTGTCTCCTGCATCCTGCACTATTACATCAGGTTCTGTGGTCGACATTTTTCTCTTACACTGCAGAAGTCTTGGGGACAGTCTCGTAATTACAACCCCCAATCTAGTGCTGGTAATCTGAAAGAAGTCAATAGGTGTAACTTACATTTTTTCACTGTTTTTCAATACCTATTCATACCATTATTTCTGTTAAGTTTATGAATCGACGTCTAGCATTTAAAATGTAAATTCAGTTCTGTAGGTCAAATATATAGAATAAAAAGGTTAAAAAGATTCAAAAACATTAGTAAGTTTTCTAAAGTAGTGCCAGTGATGAAATCCGTTTTATGTTATGAAATTTCTTTCATAATTTGTATTTTATTGTTATCAGTTGATAAGTCATCAAATTCCTATTCTTTTTGAATTCTTGAACTAAACAAAGACACAATATATAGGTATTTTAAAGTGAATAAACAATGTAATAAGTGAGTGCTGTTGTCCTTAAATTTGTAATGAGAAAACAAAGGATAGCAACACTGTCGCGGCACCTTAGGGTCGACACCCGAAAATGCTATAACTTCAAACTAGCCGTGTGGTGTCATCTATTCCAGCGCCTGCAAACTTTCCTGTGAATTATATAATCTATAGTCCTAGCGCATATGTAAATAATTCTCCAAATAGTGCAAGACTATAAAGCCTCAACATTTTTCCTTAAAAATACCATTTATCACATATATCAAATATGAAATTATTTTGTACTGTTTATAGGTACCTAATAAATTTTTTGATTTTTAATTTATAATTTTTGAGATAGTGTAGTATGTATGTAAGCAATGCATTTAAAATATTTGTAATGGCCAATGATAAACTCAAACACGCACTGCAAACTGTATTCCTATAATTCAAATTTCAAACTTTTACCTATATAAAGATAAGTCTTTTAAAATAAGCAGACATGTTGCCGAATATTTGGACATCCTGAATAAAAAATGATACCTGCTAGGTACACCATACTAGGAGGTACTACACCAAAACTTATTCTTGGGTTATAAAGCCCTTACACAAAATACATCTGTATCAATACGAGGCAGAAGGTAAGTAGGCACTAAAATAATAATAATTAAAAGGTGTTATTATCTCTCTGATAAGATTTGACTTGGAGTAGGTTATAAGTACCTCCACTTGCATCAAGCAGCAAGATTTCATCAAAAAATGCTTAATTCTCTTAAGAGCTAAAAAAATGCCAACAAACTGATCTTTACAGGGTCGCCCAAAGAATTGGTCGCCAAAAATCGTTTTTTTTAATCCTACATCACGTGAACATTTAGAAATTCATACATACAATACCAAGAAGATATTTAATAATCTGTAAAATGTAATAATCTGTAACAATTCAAATAAGTAAAAAAACACATTTTATTACAATCCACAAAGTGTAAAAGCAATGAATAATTCGAAAAAATCCCCTTCAACACGTTTTCCCTTTTTCCCCTCATCAACGACCATGACAAATAAGACAGTGACAGTATATACCACTCTAAATCAATGAGTAAAAACTAATTTCCCTAGATCGCGTTGCTTTCTAGTGGTAAATTTGAAAACCACAAAAATACTTAAAAATCTATTTTTTTAACAAACTTGTGATAGTAGTTTTTACACTACAGGATAGTTCAGGTTAGTAAAACTTCAAAACCTAAAAACAGCATTTATTCGTATCACACCCTATATGATAAAGTAATTTTGAAATTTAGCTATTTTCCGTGGCTGTATCTTTACAATCCATACATGGTGGCGTGTCCTTAACCATATACAAAATAGTGTTGCATTGGGGAGTATCCATAAGATAAAAAGTAGATAAATATTTTTTTATTGACGTGATATATTTTTATATCATCTAAGCAATGTGACAGCAGCCTTTTATTGGCGTTTCCGTGAGGTACAGGCTTGTACGAAGTCATGAGCCATTTTTCGAAACGAATGAAGCCCCAATTTAGTTTATCGATAAACCCACGCTAACGCATGATTCTCGTGTCAAGCCTAAAATATTACCGCCTTCAATTCAATTCAATTGGTTTTCTAAAATATAAAAGCGATAGTGGCGTATATGTATTGTCTTGGTCGCCATAGAGACAATGGAGGCTTCGTTAATAATAGGTCAATAATTTAATAGTTACATTCCTATCGAGTTGTTTGTGTTGTATACTTAAAAACTAATTCTTGCATTATCTAGTAGAGGAATTTACCCTCCTATCTAGCATTCTTATCCTATTAACAATTTGTGACCAATGACCTCAGAATACGTCTTGAGCCTTGAGGGCGTCATTACTACCTCAGTAATATGTCGCTTGGTCACTTTATCATCATCTGCTGACGTCACTTAGTCGTACTTAATGAACACGTTGCACTACAGAGGCTTTATTCTATATTCTCATAAAATTCTGTTGACGAATTTCATTGGCCAGCAATTCTCACTTTCATTTTCACTCTTTCCTATAGAATAAGCGTCCAGTGGTTGAGGGGAGATAAATTCTAAACCTTGTTGATTGAGCAGTAAATGACTCTCTTTTACTGATTTTAAAGGATAGTATGGTTCTGTAGTGAGTACAATTGTCAAACCGAACCTAAGCAAGTAGTTCAGAGCTTGTTTACTAAAGGTCGCCACATGCTCAAGAGCAGCATTTTCAAATGTCAAAATAATTAAATCAGTTTCTTTATTTTTCAGCAGTTTCCTTATTGCGTACGTTCCGCCGACGGCAGCAGCTGAGAAGTTGAGTCAGCGAACCCTGAAATTGGCCAATCAGGTGTCGATTTTCAGCGTTCGCTGACTAAACTTCTAAGCTGCTGCCGTCGGCGGAACCTATACAATGTCATCAGATAAGTGTCAACTGTCAATTGTCAGTTTTTTAAATTCAAATTTCAGAATGCTTATTCTATAGGAAAGAGCGAAAGTGAAAGTGAGAATTTTGACAACCTAAGTAGTGCCTAAGTATGTCAATTTCACCAGAGACGTTCTACTAGTAGGCACCAACAAGACGTTTATTAGAAAACGTCATCTAGAAGGCTATATTTGACAAAAAGGTATGACATAATCAAAGTAAGTAAATGGACTTTTGCTCTTTCCACATACTTCCATAACATACAGGACATTGCTTATTTTTTACATTGCTGGCACAGTTAGATCCACGTTCAGTTAGATTCACGTACTCTCCACGAATCATGAACTAGGCCGAAAGCACTTGGTTCGTGATTCGTGACATCCAATGTTGCCGATACTTTCACGAGTTACTCCGGTTACTCGACGTAAATGCGTGTGACTTCAGAATATGTAAACTAAAGGAATCCACGCGCGCAACTCTCCGCTATATTGACAGCTGTTACCAAAAAATGATGAGACGCCATGTCTAAGGCAAAAACCAAACATTTCGTTGGCTATGTGTTTTTCTGCAATAAATTGCATCCTGCAAGGCTTTAATATTATAAATAATTGTGTTGTTTACAATGGTGGGATGTACAGATTACGGTTGTAAAAGCAGCGGCTATAGAAAGGAGCCTGGAATCACATTTCACAGGTAAACAGATAATGGCGTTTTTCAACAACAATTAAATTATTTCAAATAACTCTAAAACCAGTTATTTTACATCCCAGTCTTCGAAATTTGATTGAGTATATACCGCAGTGAAGTCAATAATGCTGTTTAACTTGTAGAAAGTTTTTTTATTTACATTTTTGAGCAGTTTTTCCAATGGCGCAGGAGATGTAATCCCAGGGTTATCAACGACTATTAATTCACAATTATTTTTATTTATTTAATAGTGAGTCGATGTTTGGTAATAATATTACTAATGTTACAAATAGTAACTTAGTTCCATTATTATTTTTAATAAAATATTTTCTTATTTGCTACATTACCAATGCTATACGTCACTGGCATTTTCACACTTGACAGATTGGAGCAAACTGGTAACAGACGCCGCCGTCGTATCCTATTTCCTCTGGTTTACCTTTTCTAAGCGTATATTCTATACGGAGGTATGTGATTCTAACCAAGTACGTTTCGAGATTTGGCAACAACCCACGCACGCGGGCATAGTAAATCAGATCCGAGTCCCCATATTTTGGCTTCAAGGTCTCTAAGGAATGTCCTGTACGTATTGACGTACTTGGTTCTTTCATCTTTTTCTTTTGACATTTCACAGCCATGACGTTTTCAAATAAACACCCCTTACATCTAACGTGGCGGAGGAAAAACTCCAAAATATAAAAAAAATGTTACTATCTATCTCTTTCTATTTTACGACCCGTGACCCTTTCTCTTGTGACACTCTTTCCATCCAATAAAACAAAGATGCAAACACGGGCATACTTTTGAAGATATAGCAAAAAAGTTTACACTTTCCTCTGATATATATTTTAGGGGAGTTGCTCCCATCCCCCACCCCCACTGACTTTAGTACAATTTACAAAACGATAGCGACGGGTGCGACATCTATTATTTCATTATGATATTTTTTACACGACGAGTTATTAAAGTTTAGTACTCTTCTTTGTCAACTGAAGAGATATAGGTACCGATATCAGGATAGAAATATACTCGTCAATTTCAAGCAGGAATTACTGATGATTTTGTCCAATAGGAGGTATATAGAGCCAACAACAGCCGATATTTTCCTAAAAATGGTCTGGTTTTTTGGACGGAAGTCCGCCAGTTTAAGATGCCCGTGACGTAACTTCATCGTCAGAGCACTTCAATTGCATATAGCTATTACTTATATATACGGCGAACGTCAATCCCTCACAGTGAATCGAAAAGGAAGCTTCTCAGTTGGCTATGAAACTCTCGCAGTTGGTCGACGAGATTTTACTGCGCATGTTTACTGCGCACCACGTGCTAGTTGAAAGATGAGTGACGTTTTGAATCTGACGTCTACAAATTTTTGGATTATGCCAAATGTGACATGTTTATTGGCGGGAACGAAACTCTATACCGAAAGAAACTTCTGGTAGTTGTGACCTTTGGCCCTTGACCTTGACGCGTCACAAACCAGGCACACAATAGGCGTAGCACCCTTGGAGGCCATCTCATTGATGCTTTCCTACAGTTTAGCATAAAATAAACACCTGAACTAGGTATAGGTCTTAGTATGGGTAACATAATATGGAACTCCTATAGGAGCTCATTAGTGGAGGGCGTGGATACAGGCAAAACCCCTGAACATCTGTTTAATTGCAAAACAAACCTACATACCTAGGTATACTAAACAAATCTCAGTCAGAAGTAGGAACAAACCTGAATCTGCAGCAGTAAACACAGCACAAAAGACGCCGCACCGGAATACCCAGCCAAGCAAAGTTAAATTAGATTAAAGCAAACGGTATTTATGCAGACCGATTAATGATTTGAGTAAATTAAACTAAACAAACACTAAACTGAAGTTTTAACTTTAGCAAAGAACGAACAAGATCAAGATGAAAACTTGAAAGCGTTCCCAAAAAGTAAGGTTAAATGCAAGGTTGACAGATGTAATTTCTATTACCGTTTGTGAGTGTCAAAAAAATAAATTTATTGTGAATTTTGTCCATTTTATAATATCATTTGTTCTGTTATAATATAATATATAAGTAATATGTTTCCTGCATAAACTTAAAAATGCTAAAATGGTAATTATTGGTGGTTTTAGTAAGATTTTACTAATTTATCTAATCGCGTGACGTCAGATGCGTCGACAAGTTGGCAACGTAGTACTTTCAAATAATGTTCAAATCTCGCGCATGCGCAGTTCATTTCCGTCGAGTAACTAGGCGTGTCGATCGTCAGCTGTTTTCGGCTTCTTGTTCAGGACTTACGTAATTTTTATAAAACTTCAAATAATTTGATCAATTGGCGAATCACAACTTCAAATGATTTGACGTAAGACGTCAAGTCACGTTAATTCAAGAAGATATGGCAGCCATTTTTAAGGCCATATCATAGCCCACTGTTAAAAAGGAGGACCAAAACTGTAAAACAAAATGGTCTCTTCAGATATAATGTATTAACTCGTTGGTAGACATCAACATCCATCAATACGTCGCAGAACAGACTCTGTTTCCAAATTGTCCAACATTCTCTTTTCTACCTACCTCTTTCTACCCTACGATATCTGATTCTTTCTCTTGTGACACTTTTCTTTCCATAAAAGATTCCAGTTGATCAGATTTCTAGATGTAATATACAAGATCGTTGGCAAATCACAACTTCAAATGATTTGACGTAAGGCGTCTAGTGAGGTCAATTCAAGCGAATGTCGCGCATTTGGAAAACCTTGGAGTCAAAACAAAGGTTAGGTAGAGTGCCTGTAATGAGAGTGTGGCCATAAGGTGGTATCGTTTTCTATTGGTGCCGCCATGTTTTTTCCAAAGTCAGAAGTCAATGGTAAGATTGACATATATGGTATATGGCATTTTGATGCATTTTCGGGTTATGACCCGACTACGTCCTGGGAATATACCCGTCCTTTGTTTCCTCAATATGAATTTAAGCACAAGAATACTCTAAGAGCAATTTGGAATTCCGTCGGCTGTCAGTACTCAGTGAGATGGATGCATCCAGCAGTATGCGCATGGGGCAGTATTTGCAACGTTGCCACATATAAAATGCAAAATTCTTTGAAAAAAATATTTCTGCGGCTCATAGGGTCTATTCGTATTAAACATATATAAATAATAAAGTTTCGCTAATTTATCAATTGTTTTAATTGATATAGAGAAAAAAAAATAGCGATCATATTAATTTATATACTTGTATGTAATTTTGTCAATTTTCGAGAATTAATATAGATACCTATCTACTGAACCAGGGGTAACTTTGATCCTTCAGCAAGCAAAACAAGTTATGTAATTATGCATTGGTGGTTATATTATTTATATATGGAAGGTTGATCTAACGTCAACTCGTCGTCTTAAGGCCTCGCCTAACCCATTC
This sequence comes from Taphrorychus bicolor, assembly GCA_951812265.1. Classification (NCBI taxonomy): domain Eukaryota; kingdom Metazoa; phylum Arthropoda; class Insecta; order Coleoptera; family Curculionidae; genus Taphrorychus; species Taphrorychus bicolor. The sequence goes on from OX638297.1 coordinate 33,685,761, forward strand.
CTAACGTTCCTGTAAGGGAATTATTTGCTGTAAATGAAGTACATACCTAAGTGATACCACACTTTAAGGACTATGTTTCTAGTAATATGCCTTAAACTGTGGTGATATTCTACGCATGTATTGATATGCTTCATCATTATAGATATTTAAGGATTCCTATAATGCACTTTAATGTGGTTAAAATCATCAATTAGAAGTTCTAAATGCGTTTCTTCGGCCACAGAATTGAAAATAGAATAAAATAAATAGAGGATGAATCGTTATAATTATTTTTTGTATAATTTGGTTCTTGTTATGCCCTTTGCACGTGGTTGATTAAAGATAGAAATATCACATCGGCAACCTTGCACTGGAGGCGGTCCTTCCTGATTGGCCAGTAGTTTCTTAATGAACACCGCGTCGATTTTCTGAATGAATACTGCCCGATGCGCATAGTGCCATTTGAGGTGCTACCTACTCAGTACGTCAACTCGATTATGGATAAACGTCATCTAAAAGTGGCGGGATATTCAAAAATTACCTGTACTTAAAAGGGTTGTTGTGGGAATTTGTGAATTCTTCAACAATTCTCAATTGCTCATAATGTATCTTGAACTAAAACGTTTACTTATTAGTTGGAAGGAAGAATTATAGTTCATCGTTTGTCTGAAAAAAAATGATTTGAAGGCTTTCGCCCATAAGAACAATGTTAATCTTGGAATAAGCATGGCGGACAAGTCCTTATGGCCACACTCTCATTACAGGCAGTCTAAGGTTAGGAGCCCTATAGCGCTCTAGCTAGAAGATGGATATAGTTCGATATTCGGATTGGATATAAGAAGTAATAAAAATAATGACAGTGACAATTATTGTTTTGCAATAATTTGATGTAAGAGGTCATGACGTTATTTCCGGCGCCATTTTTAAGGTACCTATTGCTAAAAAGCGCTCCAAAACTGTATAACAGGAGGGTCTCTTCAGATATAATATACTCGTTGATTTGACTGTAGTTAGGCCCAGGTAATTGTTAGGACGGAGTTATCTAACTTCTTCCTCTTATGAGATTATAGCAATAGCAAATTTTAAGATTTTTATATGAGTGTTTTTTTTCAAAATCGATCGATGCAGTTTCCAGCAGACCACCCTGTAAATCTGTTAAGGAAATAAATAAATGATGTATGATTTTTCGGATTGAAACCTCGGAAAGGGATATGTGAATCATACATAGTTGTGTTAAGAGTAAACGTCTGTTAAACAGTGGAATAAATGCTCAGGTCCTTATTTAGAAAATGTGACTTAGTGTCGCAAATGTAGCAATATAATCTCCAGCAAACAGTTTGATTTTGACTGAGAATACAACGAATTTGACTAAGATTATGAATCATCTTCAAAAAAGGGCAACGCACAAGTGGTTAAGGGGGACAGGACCCCCGCAACGTTCTTATTTCAAGTGTTGTGACCACTGACCTAGAAGATATGGACACCAGAGCCAACACATGCCGATATTTCCCTAAAAATTTTCCCGTTTTTTGCGGGTCCGCCATTTTGCAAGTCCGCCATTTTTAAAGTTTTATTGACGTAATGTTTTCGTCAGCGCACTTCATACAAGCGTTATAGCAGCTTAAAGCCGGACCGAATACTGATTGTCGATATTTATTAGGTTAGAACTTAAGTTTTAGAAAACCTAGGGGCTAGCAGGGACCTCAGTCGGCAGTTAATGGCGTAATCTACTAAAAATAGCTGCGTTAGGTAAGATAAGGGTAACCAACAGAAAACAATTTTTGTCCACGGCTGTAACAATAACCATTTGTTAGGGTGTCAGCCGATAATATGGTATGTTACAACCTTTGGACTAGAACAGCGTTGAATAATATTCATTATTCACGCTGCGTTTCTTGTCAGGCACCGACATGTTGGAAATTACAAACAAAACAAATTAAGATGTCAACTATTAAGGCCGCCCCTATGCGTCCGCGATAATGGTTTTAACGTCACTTTGACTTTGACAATCAAAGCAAAACGCGTGTCGACGACCGAGTTTTCTAATTAAGTAACCAGTCCAACTTGCATATAATAAGCAACATTACTTTAGATGGATTGCACCACTCGCTACGCTCGTGGGCTCAAACGACACCTTCGGTAATCATGGCCTACATTATATGCTTGTTGGATAATATACTGTTGTGGACACAATGGCGAACGCAATGAATGTAATAAAGAGCGGTTTTGCCCATACTTTTGGGAAAAGTTAGGAGAAAATTGAGGACGTTCTCAGTGTTATAGACGTGAACCGTGAATAATCAGTGCTGCTTCCTAATAAATAATATAATATAAATAAATAATAATTCGCCGGAGTTGCCCCCCATGCCGGATCCAGGTCAGGGCGTAGGGACAACGGCGACGCCGGGCTCCGGTCCTGGGCCCCACCTGGTTGCGCGCGACCACCTGGCGGCGTCGCGACGTCGTGAGGCGCCTGCTGCAGTCCGAGGAAAGCACCCGGCACCGTAGCACCACGTTTCAACCACTGCGACATCATATATTCACCCATTCACGCTCTCACCTGAGCGCCCCACCCCCACGTCCTGCCACCGCGCCGCCGACGGCACTGACGCCGTCTCAGTCGAGTTCCGCACGGCCCTCGATATATACAACTGTCTTTCGTTTACGATCAAAAAGAGAGAGAGAAAAAGCGCGGTGGCGACGCGCGCGTTACAACTTTGTGTTTTTGTTGTGTGAAGACGGCTGAATTTTTTTTTCGGCCATCGCCGTTTAAAAAGTGGAGGTCCTGAGCGCCCCTAAGAGAGGCAGGCATCCTCCCCCCTCGGGAGACACGCGGGTTCCTGCCGCAGCCACCACCGCAGCCACGCCGCCGCCTTCCCTCAAGAGGGCCAAGCACGAGGGCGACCAAGAACAAGACATGGAAGCACCCCTCGGCGTAGCCCTAAGTCAGAGCATGGATTCAGTCAACACTAACAATGGAGAGGAAGAGGTTCGTATTGCATCCATGATTGATGTCTTTTTTGCGATCGCCGCACTTTACCCCGTATACCTTTTTGCTAATTAATTCCTGAATTTACCTTTGCTGCCTTTGAAATTACAAGGTCGTCAAATTACTAATACATATCGTGGTAATAAATGGCTCGATAAACGTAATTGGTGCATGTGGGTGATCGAATTCGACACCTGGACAGGTTTTCGTGTTTACGTTTAAGCGTCGTCATGGCAACAGAGCCGGGTGCGAGGTGTATGGCTCCGACGCTTTCCCCCCCGAAGGAAAATGTGGGTCGATTTTCCTGATGGCCGTCACGACTCGAATTCGAAACATTTTTATACAAAACTTGATGTTTAATAACGAGCAACTTAGGCAATAACCGATCGATAAATGGAAAATTGTTTGGGAACAAGAAATAGATTTACTGACCCAAAATAATACGAGGTGTCCATTATAAAATTTCATCTAGCAGGCTATGAAATTTTGACAGAAAAGGATGACATAATCAAAATAAATGGACTTTTGTTTCTCCATTCTTTTCTTTTGACATTTCACAGCCAACTAGATGAAGTTTTATAATGAACACCCGGTATAATTCTTTCTAGGTAGTTAATAGTAACGGGCGATAAAGAATCTCATAATTCATTATTATAGTAGGTAAAGCTAATCAGGTATGTTGAGGTTTTATAATAGTTGTACTATCTTGCTTATCGACCATTCCAGAGTCGCTTATCGTATATAATAAAGGATTACAGTTTTGAAATAGCTCGCACAAGTTTTTATAGTTGTCACGGTCAGCCAAAAGTACATTAAATACCAAAACCTGAAGGTAGGTACCTGAAGGGCAAGTGGGGCGGAAATTTAGAGCGCTGCTGGAAAGCTATAAAAACGAACTTCATGCTTCGGAGCTGCAGCGAGCTACTCCTATGGCAAGATGAAAAGCGCCTCAGAACGACGTCATTTGACAATTATGTGCTTTCCAAAGTAATATGGAAAATAATTGAAATTTGTTTGCAGGGTTGCCTCCTAGTCCGGTTTTTTTTAAAGGTAAAAACAAGGTTTGAAACTGGATAAACGTCAATTTCGTATCCGTGCTGTTTATTATAGTCGTTTTCAGGAAGATATTCATCTAGCCAGCCATGGAAATATCGGTTTTGTAGTGGCAGCCCTTCTTCCAAAAATTTTTCAACTGATATCTGGGGAAATTCTTATTTTCTGTTGGTATCTAAGACATTCCGTCAAAATTTAAGAAATGGCATGACGCTTATGTTCTATCCTTGTTTTCTGCACGTATTTTGAGAAAGAGAGCATAATATTACGTATTACGATTCCTTGGAAGCATCTTTGTAAATATTGTGAATGTATTTCTCATATTTTCTTTTTCTTATTCCAATTTTCGTGAGTTATTATCAAATAACTACACTGCCTATTATCATCAACCAGTCCTTTATGTTTATAGTACTACTTTTCTACTCAACAACTCATATAGTGAAATAAACCTAGAACCTACCACGGATTTGATCCCTTGGAGAATGAAGCTATTTTTTAACAATTTTTCTGGCAATTTCCTTAACTCCAGTAGCAGAGCTGCAGCTGCATGCATTGTTTGTTTTTGACTTTGTATGAAGACTGTAAGCAAAGTGCTCGATACTTGCAAATTGGAAAATTCACTTGCAGACAATAATAAAAAGAATTGCCCAATGTCCAGTATTCAAGTCACATCATCAAGGTGCTACTGAATGATTTTGCAATATCCAAGATAAATGAAGAATGATCTTTTGACCACCTCAATTATCCATGAATGTGCCAAAGGAAGGACGGATGGACTAACCTAAACAAAATATGTGTGTGTTTCTGTTTATAAATTTAAATGCTCTGTTAAGTGATTGTGTGGGATTCAATTTGAGGGTGACCGTTGTGTACTCAGTTATACAGAGTGCTAACTATGTAAGTATCTCTCCAAAGGATGCATAAGTATAACATTTGTCAAAATAACACTAAGTGTTTGTATATTATCATACTCCTGTATATCATATAAGGTATATTAATTTTTTGCTAATGTGATTGCTAAGGACTGGGCCTCAAAAGGAACCTCTTGAAGTTTACATCCTGGGTTCTAATATTTGAACCACCATAGATGTTAAGTGTTTTGTATAATATATTACCACAACAACCCTTAGTGTGCCTTTGATGTGGATCTTCCATTCTTACAAGAAAGCTAACGGCATGTGTGTGTAATTATCTTCTTCTGCAAATATAATTTTTAATTATACTTGAGATTTTAACAGAAACCAAGCAGGAACCTTTTATTTTATGTTATGTCATGGTTCTTTCTCATAACTCATTTCACTAAAAATTCCAAAACAATATACAAGTTAGCTTGAAAGTATCACAAACACTCAAGTGCATCTTTTAAGCCAAGATATGTCCTAGAGCCCACATTGAGAAAAAAAATTTATACAAGATGACCTGGACCTGCCCTATACACTTCCGAAATCATGTTATGGTAGACATCCTATAGTGGAAGGTAAAGTCCTAATGTCAGAAAAGTATCAATGTCTGAGTTATAATTTTTTAAATATCTTCCAAATGTGAACAGGTTGGTTGTGAAGTTTTCATAGAATAGGATAGAACAATGAAAGTAGCTGGTACTTTATTACTCCAGCATTCTTGTCTCCTGACAATTCTCAGCCAACTTAATAAGTTTTTCCATTAAACACATTATACTTGTTTTGCTTTGTATATAAAATAAAAAGTTCTTGCAACTTCAATAGCATTTTTATTCCAGGTATAGTAAGTTATTCGCAAAGGGGTTCTTAATTTCAAACTAATAAATAGCCTTTACCTGTTTCTAAAAGTTACTTCAAATTCTATGTCTATACGTAAGTATTACAAGTCGAAACTTTTTCAACTGAGTTTGTAAGAAATGGCCCCTTCTTATGCTATTTAGTTTAAAAGAACTGTAGCTTTCTTTAGTTGAAAATAAGTTGGTTCCATTCGACCAAGAAACCATTCCAGAAGGGTCTATCATTCTTGACAACTCACTAATATGATATCGAAATTGAAATAAACAATGTGCTTGTCCACAGTGGTTCTGCAACCATGTCAAGATGGTTCCCCATTTCAATTTGAAATGTTTGCTGGTGAGTTGGCCAAAATGATTTTTTAAATGTTCTGCAATGGTTCTCTAGCATGTTGGAACAAACCTAATATCAAATCAGACAATTAATAAACCACCACACAAACCTTTTAGTTTCTTGATATTTAGGTAGTTTAAGAAACTAAATGCACAATTAGGCAAGACTTCTTTTAGTATAATTAATTTATAATGTAAAATCATATATATTTAACAAAACAAAAATACACTTCTCTAAATACCTACAAATGAATGAAAGGGTCAATTTTGATCCAACAATGGAGCCAAATGACAACTGAAATGATATAACAGTAAATTCATCGAAATATTATTTTCTTTATCATGGGGGGTAATCTTCACTAATAACTCAAGATCCAAAGTGATCATAATTATGGATGGCATATGGCATATAGGTCCACTGGGACTCTCATCACAGATCATCACACAATCCAAATCATATGGCAGTACTTAAATTCAGTCTGGTAGAAAACCATCTTTTCTCAGACGCTTTTGCTGTTTTGGAACAATTTTTACTTGCCTGCAATCTGCATTCAATTTTAAACTTGGAAAGTGGTAGACTATATAATATTATGTAAGGCATAAGCATAGTTAAATGTATGGTCTATTCCTAGGGCATCTGGACACTAAAGTAATTTCTGGGCGAGTATATTCGGAACTTTTGGAAATCTTGTTCATGGTTGATGATCCAGTTCAGTTCTTCCCTCTGCATATGCATACTAATTTAACGCTCGCTTTAGCTGGCAATAATCAATCATCAATACTCACAACTGCTTGAATGTGGTTTTGATGTCTCAATTTTTGTATTTGTAACTCTACTCTGGCATCTTATTTTGCAGAAGTTGGAGGTTGCAGATGACTTTTCCGGGTCATGCGATGAATTGTGTTAATAGTTCTGGGTGATAGTTAGTCGTTTATTAAGCCAGTTTACTTTTCCTACATTACAAACGCTGAATAATAATTGGATTTGCGCAAAATTTGAGAAATAAAGTAGTTATGTTTAAAAATTACAAAATTTGAGGTTAAAACCCGACAAATGCGTTCGTTAAGCTCGCTTCGCACCAATCTCCGATCTAGTAACTTTTCTGGTAACTTTTCAATTGTTTTTAAAAGGTGCGTTTACAATGTCATGGGTGGCTAGATGAATATCTTCCTGAAAACGACTATATCATCTCTGTAGAAACATGAAATATCCTGAGCTTATATTTGGCTACATTGTTGAGTTGCCCCTCGAAGCAATATGGTGGCCCTTTGTTAAAATCAGATGTTCTCGATGGATAGTCGATAGCAGATGAAGCTGTCAACTGTCTTGTTTTTATAAAACTTCTATATATTCTAGTTTTTCGACTCGCCTTGTATTTCTAAGAATGTTTTATGTATCCTATTCCGGCGTTTAAGGTATAAACAATATCTGAAATATGGAGATAATTTCGTATCCGTGCTGTTCATTACAATTTCTGTATAAAAACAAAAAACCCTGTATGTTTGCCTTCACTGATTGTTTGCCCCTCAAGGCAGTATGGCGATCCCTTGTCAATACCAGCTCTTCTGCAATGGTCAATAGCGGAAGTAGCTGTCAACTGTCTTATTTTTAATGTAACTCCTATATATGCAAGCATTTTTTAACTTAATTCTAAGAATCTTTTATGTAGCATATCGTATTCTGGTTTTTAACTGTTTTCGAAATATCGTCGTTTGAAATACGGCACTTTTTGTGGTTTCGAAGCCCGTGATGCCTAAACGGTTTAAATTAGAGTGAAACCGACTTCTAAGTAGGTATATCATCTAAGTAATTTGACACCTGTCACATTTATGACAGATACGCAATCTTACACCCTTCTCGGCTGTTCGCTCTAGACCGGCGCTCTGAAAGTATTTCCATCCTTAACTACTTATTGAGTACGCAGTGGACGGAAATACTCTCAGAGCGCTCTAGCTCAGACACCCGAAAACGCGATAAAAAAAGTTAAAATCTCGGTTAAGATAGTCACACTGCTTGGAAGTTACTGCCTTTGGAATTGCAAAAGTGTCGTATTTCAAATGTCGAACGTAGAGAGTAGCGCAATTCACATGATGCCTCTTATATGCAAGTGGATACTATAGTTTGGCCACGCCTCGATTTACAATTTTTACATAACAATTAATTAGATAATTCCGTTTTCTACACACGTTTTGTTTTAATTGTCAGAGTCGAAGTGACATTAAAACCATCATGGCCGCCATCAGGGCGGCCATAATAGTTTAAACTTTTCATTTTTTTTGTTTGTAATTTCCAACATGGAGGTGTCTGCATGCAATTCTTATCGAGTGTGTGTATATTTACAAAAAATGCATGGGGTGGGGCGGCATTTCAAAACTTTGGATCATACTGACGTGTGTGTATATTTGAAAGATTTTCACGCTTCATATGGCTGAAGCCAAGATCTGACCCCTTATACACATAGCGGGTGTTGCATCGTCGGGCGGGACATAGGAAATCCCATATAAATTTTGATACAATTATTGGCTTCCCTAATTATTTTGGTGAAAAAATGTATTTAGTTTTTTTTAAAGAGCGCTCAAATTCGCAACCAATAGGAAGCATTTTTGATCAACCCGTTTACGAATTATTTGCCAGTAACATTTTTAACATTTTGTCTTTTTTATCGCCCCGTATTCACCGACATTAGACAAGGTAAGAGTTGGCTGTGAAATAAAGCTGTCATTCATGAATTTTTAGTGTTTGATAGCAACGTCTTACTGGTGTAGGTAAATACAGGGCGATAAAAAGGACAAAATACTTAAAAACTTATTGGAAATAATTCGTAAACGGGTTAATCAAAAATGTCTGAAGATGTCCATTTAATTGTGGTTTTTGATGTTCTTCAATCAATCTAGAATAATTAGGGAAGCGAATAATGGACCCTTTTAAAATTTACATGGGATTTTCTATGTCCCGTACTACGATGCAACCCCCGGTATAATGTCTAATATACAATGTGTATGTAAAAAAAAAACGCATAATCCTTTAAACCCATCTTTACCATTTTGATTATAACTATAATGACAAGCACGGCCTTTCGTTTGGTGTAAAAAGCGAAATTTCTCGCCTCCGTGTGCGACGCAAACTTCTTCGCCACCACAAAGAGCGCTATTCCTCGAATGCAACCTTTTCAGTTGCTCAGCACTTTCCACGTTCAATAAATTCAATTCGAGGTTGCAGCGACTTTTTTCCACTCTGTACAAGTGCAAGTGTTCTCTTATTTTCATTAAACCTGTATTAAACACAACTTTTTTTAACATTGGATGATACGCCGCGCCGCGGGTATTGATTGTCATTGTGGCGTGGTAGATTCGTGTATCTACATTCACAAAGGTCGTCATGTTATTGTTGCTTTATTATAGTTCAGCAAAAAATAATAATTATAGAGTAGGACTAGGAAAAAGGTAATTAAAGTAATGATGAATATAACATTAATACGGTGGGCTTATAATTGTAAACATACATACATTTTATTCTCTGCTTAATCCGACGATAAGAGACGGCTCTGGCCTCGTTCAAATTGTTAATTGGACTTATTTGATCTTCTGATAACTTTTTCTGTCAATTGTTTGAGAAACTGACTTAGGCCCACTTTTGTAAGTCCGATTTGAGCTTTAACCCGAGGTTTAAACTCCTGGTTTGATATACTTCTCATTCTTTATCTACACGTTGTATTGCATTTTTTCTGTAAAAAATCTTGCGTTTAATTTTACGTGAAGTTTAAATTTGAGTTATAAAACTAGGCCTCAAAGTGGAACTGTCTAAAAGAAGTTTTATCTTTCCCTTAGTTGGTCTGTTTCATTATAGGACCATGTAGTAATTCAACTATTTTCGAACTATTCTGCCCTTACAATCTAAAGTGTTTCCGGGCTTTGAAGCCGTGGTTCCATTCGTCCTGACGTTTCGTCTACAGCTGCGGCAGACATTACCAAAGGCGACGAGTTAATGGGCGAAGTGAACTCCCGTGCTCCCCGACGTTGATTGATTCGACTGTGGTGAGCTCCGTGGCATTTATCACTTGAAATATGTCGTAGAACTTGCTTCCAATCTGCATTTAGAAACGTAATTTCCTCCGTCCAATTGAAATTGTTATCGTGTTTAAATATCTCATTGGCCCTTTTCGTTAGTCTCGGATAGAAACGCTGCGACTGATAAAACATATCCACCTCGTTGAAAAGGATGTCATAACCTTCAGAGAGAGCGTGCTCTGCTATTACTGACTTTTGTGTTTGTCCCAACCTGCAACTCCTCTTGTGTTCCGTAATCCTCTTGTTATACTGCGTTTTGTGGTGCCAATGTATACCGAGCCACAGCCTCATGGAAGTCGGTAAACTCCGGGTGCCGATAGGGGATCTCTGTGGTCTTTTGTTGTATTGTACGAGTAAGTTTAAAGGCAGTTTTAACATTGTGCTTTTCCAGTAGCCTGCTGATCTTGTCCGTTACCTTATGGATGTATGGGAGACTAGTCCATCCGCGCTTTTCTTCATTTTCTCCGTTGTTCCTTCCTGGCGCTTTACATTCCTTAGATGGACAGCCCTATTGAACTCGTGCTTGATGTATCCATTCCAACCAAAGGCTGTTTTCAGATGCTTCATTTCCCGTTCCAAATCAGTCGGCTCATTAATTCCATATTCGTACTAGTTAATATACTACGAACGTCAATCTTTCCCCACGGATTAAAAGTGCAGCTTCTAGTGACCTATGGAAACCAAGATTAGGCTCACTGCTTGCAAATGCGCACATTCTTCTGCGCAAGACATATGCGGAGGACACGCCAACTAAAAAAATTGCGTTTTCGGCCGGACGCCCTAGTGCGCCCTCGGAGTATTCTCATCCTTCTGTTCGCAATGAGAAAACAAAGGATGGTAGTAGAATTTGTAGGTCGGTGGTGCTCATGATGGGTCTCAGTTGCACATCCGGTTTGTGGATCTTTGGCAGACCATACAACCTTGGTGTAAGGCTTCTGATTTTTTAAGCTTAGTCATTTCATCCTATGCCACATCCTTCATTAAATTGTTGGTGGCCCTCAGAATCCGGGCGGTTGGATCACGACTTAGCTTCTTGTAGGTGGTGGGATCTGCACAGTGTTCTGATTTTTCCTTCGTAATCCGATGTTGACATTACTACTGTCTTCGTTCAAGGCTTTCAGAGCTTTCCTTTCTGTTGCTTTTTGATGGTTTTGCGCCTTGCAGATCCTTATCCTTATCTGTTGCAGCAGTCTGAATTGGCAGCTGCCGGATTCCGCTCTCCACGTTTGTTATGATGTCTTCCACAGGTGTCCTGAATGGTGTTATGGTGATCGGCAGGCTACTGGAAAAGCACACTGTTACAAACTGTCTTTAAACCCACTCGTACAATACAACAGAGCTTGAAATCGGCCAAAGACCGCAGAGATCTCCTATTGGCACTCGGAGTTTACCGAGTTCCATGCAGCTGTGATTCGGTATACGTTGGCACCACAAAACGCAGTGTCAACAGGAGCATTACGGAACACAAGAGGAGTTGCAGGCTGGAACAAACACAAAAGTCAGCAGTAGCAGAGCACGCTCACATCCTTTTCAACGAGGTGGATATCTTATATCAATCGCAGCGTTTCTATCCAAGACTAACGAGAAAGGTCATTGAGATCTTTAAACACGGCAACAATTTCAACAAGAAGGAGGAAATTACGTTTCTAAATGCAGACTGGAAGTTGAGTTCTACGACATACTGCAAGTGCGCCGAGAATTAACACCACGTAGCTCACTCGAATCAGTCAACATAGGGAAGCACGGGAGATCACTTCGCCCATTGCCTCATCGCCTTGGATAATGTCTGTCGCAGCTGTAGACGAAACGTTAGGAAGAAATTCCATTGTACCACGGCTTCAAAGTCCGGAAAACGCTTTAGTTTAAGCTTTGATCGGCATTTGACCATATTCGTCGTCAGAGCGATGTCTGAGGTGTAAAATACCTACGTTTTGACGTTTAATTTACGTCCTCATCATTCGGTTTTGAGTACCTGAACTTTCACTTGCAATGGTGGTTCAACCACACCGTGGCATGTCCTGCCACGATGTGGTTGATGGTGTTGTCATGTGGTTACTTAATGCATCATGCGCGATACTTCATTGATAATCTGATACAATCGTATAGAATAGTGTCTGATGAAGACTTAAAACATCGAACCGTAGGAATTTTTGATCTACGAAGTATTTTTATTTGTGTTACACCTGAGATTTACCATCAATTGTTTTCAATATTAATCAACTAAAATAAAATGGTAAAAAAATTCAAATATTCTCTCTAAAATAATGCTAAAAACAATTATTTTATATTGAAAATCTTCCCCACAAACGTGCATGTCGGCATAAAAAGCTCCTAGTCTTCACTTGAAGAAAAAAATATTTTAATTCTGTACTATTTTAGCGCTGGTTGACATTTTTTTCGTTTGATCGGTGACCTTGACCATTGGAAATTTGACCAGGCCTTACTCCCTCTCCTATAAGTTTATTGACCAATTAATTCAGAAGTTTTCAAAAATCTTTTTCCAAAAACTGTTTAAAAGGCGTTATTTTCTCGTTTCTCTCAATTCTCAAACCTTAGTAAACCAATCGGGGTAATCCCATTTTTTTTTGTTTTCTTTATTTCTTTCATTTTTCATAAAATTTAATTGTGTCCATTTCATTTAGTTGTTTTCAAAATAGACTATTTTGAAATCTACTTATCGGAGGTCGATTTTTATTTACATCGACACACATTGAAATTCAAATAGTGAAATCATTGAAATTTCAACTGAAATAAACTTTTTTTATATATATTTTTGGGGTGACACAAAAGTTAAAGGAAAAAAGAAGAAATATGCTAAAAGCTAAAACCTACAGAAAAAAAAAGTGTGAGAAATATTTGAAATTAAGTACTAAATCCTTGCAAACTGAGCACACAAAAAAAATACATAAAACTATACAGGGTGGAACAATAAAAACAAAACTACTTTTTAGTTTTTGGTTTCTTAAGCTTATGAGAAAAAAAATTGCTTGACAGGTTGATTTTATTTATAACACTATACATTTTTAAGTACATAGGCAAACTCCCATTAGTTGAGATGATGTCTGGTTTGAAGATTATTCCTTTGAAGTGAAAAATTAGTTCAGGTTAGTCTCGACTCTCGAGGTTAGTAAATCTTTCAATCTTCTTCTTCTTGATCTCAGCTTCTCCTTCGGAGGTTGCTGATCATCATGGCTATTCTAACTTTAGAGGCAGCTGTCCGAAATAGTTCGATAGATGAGAGGCCAAACCAGTCTCGCAGGTTACGTAGCCAGGAAATTCTACGTCGACCGACGCTTCTGCGTCCCACGATCTTCCCCTGCACGATGAGCTGCAGAAGTTCATATTTTGAATTACGCGTAACATGCCCAAGAAACTCTAGTTTTCTTCTCTTAATTGTAAGAATTTCCATTTCCTTATCCATTCTTTCCAGAACTTGTTCGTTCGTAATGCGGTCCATCCAGGAGATCTTTAACATTCGGCGCTACACCCACCACTCAAACGATTTTAGTCTCTTCGATATTTCCTTGTTCAGTGTCGATCCTTCAAGACCATATAGTAACACTGGAAAGACGTAACACCGCACCATTCTTACTCTCAAAGTCAAAGATAGATCTCGTGCTGTCAGCAGTTTTCTCAGTCATAAATGTTGTCCTCGCCTGCTCAATTCTTGACAAGATTTCTTGTTTGTGTGCAACATTTTCATTAATGATAGTTCGTAGGTATTTGAAGTGAGGGACTTGCTCAACCCTCTTATTGCGTATAGTCAGCTGACCACTGATGTTCCTTTTCGATACTATTAGCATTATTGTTTTATTGATATTAATATTTAGCCCATAATCTTCGCTAACTACTGTTACTTTGTCTACCAATCTCTGCAGATCTTTGAGGCAGCTTGCTATTACAGCGGTATCGTCAGCGTACCTGATGTTGTTGAGAGTTCTGCCATTGATCGCTATACTCGCCTGCTCCTCTTCCAATGCCTCCCGAAAAACAAACTCTGAGTTAATATTAAATAGCATAGGATAGAGAACACACGCCTGTCTGACTCCCTTTCGAATACTAATTTGTTCTGTCAAAGCATTGTCATATTTCACTCTAGATGTTTGTCCCCAGTAGAGATTTGATATTATTCGGACATCGTGGTAATCAATGCCAAGTCTTTGGAGTAAATTCAGAAGCTTTTCATGCTTGACATTGTCGAACGCCTTACTATAATCTATGAAGCATACGTAAAGGTCTTGGTTTACATCTAGGCATCTCTGAGACAAGACATTCAAAGCAAAGATGGCCTCTCTCGTGCCCATTCCGTTGCGGAATCCTAATTGTGTGTCTGCTGTCTTTTTCAATCAGTTACTTACAAATTAGTAAATCAAAGATTCAAACTATTTGCTTACAAAGTTCACACTTATTAGATTGGAAATCAATGTGCTCTATGTTATCAAGTCGATATTATTAAAACAATGTTAGGACGTTATTTGTTAAACACGTTTTAAAAAGTATTAATTTTCCAACTAATTTCATGAAATGAGTATTACCAATAGTTTACTTGCTATTGTGAATTTCCGTTTTTTCAACTCAACAAATAATGTATTAACATCTGCGAATACCAAACAACTGAAAAGCCCTTAATTAAACATCGGCCCTCAATTTATATGTTTAAACCTCTATTACCAATTGTTTGTATGTTGTTCTCCCAGTATTGCTGGTATTGGCAAACTAACTAACCAGCCAATTCCTGTAACTAAATACAAAATAGCGGTAAATGCAATTTATCCACTGTCCGCAATTAAAGTTCACCACGAAAATAGAGATTAATTTCTTTTCTTTTTGATACCCTCAAGAGCCTATCATTTGCGGGCGCCTTGTGCCAGTGGTTTCCTTGACGACCAAGGGGCGTCCATTGAAACTTTTACGCCAATTACCAAAAAGTTGCAGGTTTACACCCAACCTTTTTTGAATCTTTTTGCATTACATCTTTTATGTATCTAGAAGTGAGATAAAGAAAAAAATGATAACACGCATGTAATATATGTTGACTGTCATTCTCAACAAAAAGTCCGACACAAAAATTTTAAAAGGGTAAATACGTTTTCCGGAAAATTTGGAGGCAATAGAAGACTTTTTCCCCGGCGACGACGGGAGGCTTTTGTTCAGCAGTGAGTTCAAGTGGAGTGAACTAAAATTTTCCGGAGTAGTTGCTAATGAAGTCTCTCACACACGCGGGCTTTCGCCATGTAGACAAAAGCTTTTTCCGGTCTCGGATTAAAACGGGGCCGCTAGTAAAGCCCCGTCAGGTCGGGCTCTGTGTCAGCTTTATGGCACGATGCATCCTTTTTTACGCCTTTTGCCGTTTTGTGTCGTACACATAGGACCCCAGGAAAAGGGACACCGCATTAAAGTCCGACAAGGCTCGTGCACGTTAACATCAACAGTGTCCTTCCTCTCTTAACATCTGAATAGGTAATTTTTGTTCAGTACGTCATAAATGTGACAAAAAGTTAGGAGTTCGAAAGCGAAAGTGCTTTATTTCTAAGACACAGGGTCTTAGTACTTTGGGGCTTACAATTCTGGAGTGTTGGGCGATTATGAATGAAATAATCGAATATAGCATAATAATCGATCATTCGATTATTGAAATGGCGACATCGAGTTGACATGAATTATTTTTTAACCGATTTTGGTCATAAGCTTAATTTTAATTTCTATAAACCCATCAATGTTATATTTTCACAATTTGAAACTCATAATCCACAAAAAGAGTTTTAATGGTTGGCACGTAGGCTTCTGGATTTTTGGACCCTTGTGGTTGTATGGTTGGTTGTTATCTTGGGTTCTGATCCTTTTGTTTGATTAAAATGAGTTACAGCGGGTGCTTCTAACTTCGTTGTGGTACTTACTTACCACATACACTTACTTACCACATCTGTGGTCATTAGCTTTTTTTCATCTTTTAACCCATGCTTTGTTTAAGGCTTTATTATTTATGTGTGCTGGGGCACGCTCAGATTCCCTCCTTTTCTTACGTTTCTTACCCTTTTGGCCCCCCTTCTTAACCTATCACCATATGCATCGTAGGTTTCACTTTTGACGCTCTTTTGCTTTGAGTTACCGACTTTATTCTTTACTTTAATCATCCCTCAAACGTTTATGTTTCAACATTTTATTTTGTACTTGTAGTAATCTTTATGTATATTTTTTTTCATGTATTCCTTTATACATTCCTTCCTGCTATTGTAAAAATTTAACTTTAAATTAAGTATTCCATGTGTTGTAGTAATCTGATGAAGGCACCAATTTGTGTCGAAACGTCAATAAACAACGAAGTTAGAAGCACCCGCTGTAACTCATTTTAATCAAACAAAAGGACCAGAACCCAAGATAACAACCAACCATACAAAAAGAGTTTTGTTTGTGAAACAAAAAAATTATCAAATTTCTGTTTTTAGATGAGGTAGGTAATTCTTAATCAACTTTAGTTCTAGTTCTAACTCGAATTTCTCGCAAATCGAACGAAAATCTCTCAAAGTCTCCAGATTTGCATTTTTAGACACTATGAGTAATTGTTAACCGATTTTGCCATAATAATCAATTGTAATATTTCCAAACTCTTCAAACGTGGATTTTTTCATGCTTTGATGAATGAAAAACATAATTATTTACATTTACCATATATAGATAAAGTGGTTCTTTTTAATGGATCTTAGTCCAAACTCTAACCTGAATTTCTCCAAAGACTCCAAATTCACATTTCCAGACGCTATGTATATTTTTTTACCAGTTTTGACCCTAATCCGAACTCCAATTTACACAGAAACTTTTAATCTACATTTCTGAGGCTTTGAGTAATTTTTAAGGTCAGAAACAAAATTTGAATTTTTCCAAACCTTCTAAATTATTATATTTACGCTTTGAGTCATTTTTTACGTATTTTGGCACTACTTCTAGCCAGATTTTATAAACAATTTTACTTTAATTCTAACCTGAAATTTTGCAAAGATTCTAATTGCATTTTTAAATGCTCTGTGTAATTTTTTAATCACTTTTGACCCTGTTCCTAGCCTCAATTTGCCCATAAATCTTTAGTCTGCATTTTTGACCCTTGAGTAATTTTTTTTGCAAGCTGATTTTGACCTTAATTCTAACCGGACAGACATTCTTATAAAACATCAAAACTTACATCTTAAGGTAAAGTAATTCATTTTTAATTGGTTTTAGTCCTAATTCTAACATACATTTCTCCAAGACTCTAAATTCGCATTTTTAGACGCCTTGTGTCATGTTTAAACCCATTTAGACTCTAATCCTTACCTGAATTTATCTAGAAACTCTTTTAGATCGGTTTTAGCCATAATTTTAATATGGATTTTTCTAAACTCTCCAAATTTTTATTTTTACACACTTTGAGAATTTTTATATCGATTTTGGCCTCAATTTAGACAAAAAAACACCAAAATTGTCATTTTTAGATGAAGAGGCTAATTTTTATTCGACTTTAGTCCTAATTCTGGCCTGATTTTCTCCACACTCCAAATTTGGATTTTGAGACACCTTGTGTCTAATTTAAACCTATTTTGACCCTAAACCTAACTTGAATGTGCCTAGAAACTCTTAATTTAAACGCTTTGAGTAATTTTTAACCGATTTTGGCTATAATCTTAATTTTCCAAATCCTTAAAATTTGTATTTTTACACACTTTGGTCATTGTCAAAAATTTTAAACCTTTTTCTAGAGTTCTTTTTTCCCAAAAAAAATATTAAATTATGCATTTTTAAATGAGTTGGGTAATTTTTAGTCGATTTTAGTCCTAATTCTAACCTGAATTTCCCCAGAGACTCTAAATGTACATTTTTAGATGATTTGTGTCATTTTTTTATTGATTTTAACCTAAAATTTTTATTTTTATTTTTAAATGATTTTCCTCATTCAAATCAAAGAGATCAAAGAGACCACGTATTTCTAGAATTGACAAATACTTAGCGCATGAGCAAGACAACACAAGGCTCAAGACAAGGACGTTCTCTTGACACTGTTTTGTCTTGTCTTGACAAATTTTTATCTTGATTTCAGAGACAAGACAAAAGTAAGTTTTTTATTGCATTGTCTGCTGCAACACGCACTAGAAATAACTAAAAAATTAAAAGAAGTAACCACCTTTTTTTATTGATTATTTAAAACGATCTTAACAGTAATATTAATATTTGATGTTAATAACAAATAATACATTTCATTTATTTCAATAATACTATTCATTTATTGATTGGATATGACTGATTTTTTAAATCATTCTTAAATAAATCTAATGATTGCATGAGGTATTTTGAATTTTGATCCAAGCGATTAAGAAAATATATGTAGGTACTATGTCCATAATTAGAAGTAGTGGGTTTGGATAATCGAATGATCATTCGAGTAATCGATTATGAGTGTTTTTATGAATGCTTTTTAACAAAAATTATTCATAATCAATCAATCGAAATTCGATTAGTTTAGTCGATTATTTCGATTATAGAAAGTTGCCGATTATGCAACTTTGACAGCTTGTAACTTGAGAACGCCTAGACCGATTGGAATGAATTCAACTGTTTTTTTTCCTCTTCTTGATGTACTCTTTCATCTCCCACCATCGCAAGTTTCGTGGGTTTCGGAGATAGACCCCTTCGGTGGTCGATTTTTAGGCACTTTCAGAATCTGATTTTTGGACCATTTTTATTAAAAAACCTCTTTAGAGGCAAATTTCAGTCGAATTGACTTTGTTACATTCTTAGGGGATTGCAAACGTGCCATTCCGATCAAAAAGAGCAAAAAAAATTTTCCGATTTTTTTTTGAAAATATCCAAAGGGAGGTTATTACGTTTTTTCTCACTTCTCAACTTTGACCGCCTGTAACTTGAAAACGCCTAGACCGATTGGAGATAATTCAACTGTTTTTTTCCTCTTCTTCATGTCCTCTTTGACCTCCCACCATCGGCAGTTCCGTAGGTGCGATATTTTCGAAGATATACCCCACTCGGTGGTCGATTTTGTGGAACTTTTAGAATCTCGTTTTCGGACAACTGTTTAAAAAAAACCTCTTTAGAAGTTAATTTCACTCGAATTGAGTTTGTTACGTTCTTAGGGGATTGCAAACGTGCCATTCCGATCAAAAAGAGCAAAAAAAATTTTCCGAATTTTTTTGGAAAATGTCCAAAGGGCGGTTATTACGTTTTTTTCTCACTTCTCAACTTTGACCGCCTATAACTTCAGAACACCTAGACCGATTGGAGTGAATTCAACTGCTGTTTCCTCTTTTTGATGTCCTCTTTCACCTACCACCTCCCACCATCGGAAGTTCCGTAGGTGCGATATTTTCGATGATAGACCCCTTCGGTGGTCGATTTTTAGGCGCTTTCAGAATCTCATTTTTGGACCATTTTTAAAAAACCTATTTAGAGGCAAATTTCAGTCGAATTGAGTTTGTTACGTTTTTATGGGATTGCAAACGTGCCATTCCGATCTAAAACACCAAAAAAAATGTCCCGACATTTTGTCCAAAAGGGGGGTTATTACGACTTTTTCTCAATTCTCAACTTTGACCGCCTGTAACTTGACAACGGCTAGACCGATTGGAGTGAATTTAACTATTTTTGGTCTTCTTAATGTCCTGTTTCACCTCCTACCATCGGAAGTTCCATAGGTACAGTGTGTACAGGTAGTGAATTCAACTGTTTTTTTTCCTCTTCTTGATGTACCCTTTCATCTCCCACCATCGCAAGATTCGTGGGTTTCGGATATAGACCCCTTCGGTGGTCGATTTTTAGGCACTTTTAGAATCGCGTTTTTAGACCATTTAAAAAAAAGCCTCTTTAGAAACTAATTTCACTCGAATTGAGTTTGTTACGTTTTTATTGCATTGCAAACGTACCATCCCGATCAGAAAGAGCAAAAAAATTTTCCCAAAATTTTTTTAAAAATGTTCAAAGGGGGAGGGGTATTACGACTTTTTTCTCAATTCTCAATTTTGACCATCTGTAACTTGAGAACGCCTATACCGATGGGAGTGAATTCCACTGTTTTTTCCTCTTCTTGATGTCCTTTTTCACCCCCGTCATCGAAAGTTCCATAGGTACAATACTTTCGGAGATAGACCCTTGGTCGATTTTTAGGCACTTTTAAAATCGCGTTTTTAGACCGTTTCTAAAAAAACCTCTTTAAAGGCTAATTTACTCGAATTGAGTTTGTTACGTTTTTACGGGATTCCAAACGTGCTACTACGATCAAAAACAGCAAAAAAATGTTCCCGAATTTTTTTCGAATATTTTTAAGGAGGGAGGGAGTATTACGACTATTTTCTGAATTCTCAACTTGACTGCCTGTCCCCATCGTTATTTGCGGAGATATTTAGTAGAAATTTGGAATATACGTAATCCATCAGGTTGGTCAAATAAATGAGAAAATTGCTCAAATTAAACAATCAGTAATGTCTGGAAGAGGGCTTAAATGATAACTTTAGAACAAAAAAAAAATACCTTCTTTATTTTCGCATGTGTCGATGTGGTTTTTGGCCTTATATAAGCTGTTAAGAAAATTGCACAAAATACTGCCATTTTGCAAAATTTAAACAAGAGTTTCTGCTAAAAAACTTTAAAAAAAAATCAATCGATAACCTGTTATATGGTTAGCAAGATTTTAACCAAGACGTAACAATCCTTAGTCTTTAGCAATTTGACCGAAAATTTATGCTACAACCGCATACTTTCCGCAATCAACTTAGCCCACGCCCACTTTGCAGAACGTGGCATAACAAACATCCTTTGCAAAATCGTTTGAAAAACGAATGTAAAGTGCAGACAACAAAACGAAGCTATTTAGATAATTTACAGATGACGGGGTTTCTCATTTTGCGAATGGCGTAGAGCCCTACGAAAGCGCGTTTTTGAAATAAGCTTTCTAGGCCAGAATATTAAACTGCTACTGGACGAAAGAAAAGAAAATGAAAGTACTTTGAATACCATATATATTATTCTTTTAACTTAACCGTAGGAGGCAAAGCTCGTAAACCTAATAATTGTTGTTGTTATGAATACTGCATGAACCTTCGGCGTTCAGAGAAACAAAAACGTTTGTATTTACAATCGCGAAATATGGTTCAAGGCTTTTGTAGAACTTGAAACTGTTGAGGAATTTCATCTGTGTCTTGTTCACTGTGTTGTTCTTCGCGGTAATCATCGGCTTTGAAATCGTTTGCTGTACAGCGGTGCTACGAAACCGGCAGACCATAACCAGACCCGTTTTAAAAGAGATTTTAAGCTAAGCTACTTATTTCCTGATAATTACGTTTTGAAGGCATTGTTTTCGTAGACTTGGGGGTCTTCAATCGAAATTGAGATCGCACTTATACAAGGTGTCCCAGGAAAAAGAGTTCACATCGAATAATTTTTTGTTTATTGTCTTTTTAAAAAACTATGATATCGAGCGAGGACATCTTTTGGTCAACAAGTCGTCTTATAATTTTCATAACTCTGCGCCCGGAGGCCTCCCATTTCATTTTTTTTTTTTTATTTGAATAAGGGTGTAGTACCTGGTTTGAATGGTAATTTTATTCCCTGAGACGCTTCATCCTGTTGGAAGACTACTTCTTCTACGAGATGGGGTCTTGTTCAAGTAGGTACACTGCAACGCAAAATTAAAGGATATAAATATTTTCATTTCGATTTCAAATTGAAATTTTAGGTTTATATCTAATTCGTTCAAATTAGGATGACACGATGCTTTTATGCAATTTTGATGATCTTAAAGTGTTCGCGAGGTATTTAGTAACTTCGTTATTTTCAAAAATAGATCCATGATCTTTGTTTTCAATTAGCTCTAGTTTAATTTTTGAAAGCTTGAACCGCTCTCAAGATATTTACTGACTTCGATTTTTTTTAATAAATCTGTAAGTTGTTGGTGAAGTTAGCGGCATTAGGACAAATAATGCACCTCTTCTTTATTTGAAAATGGCCGACGTTTCTACTATTTATTTAGTCTTCATCAGGGCTAGGTAAAAAATTTGCGAATAATATTATAATATCTATTCGCAATCTATTCGCAAATTTTGTACCTTGGGCAGCGGATGTGTGTTTTGTCGAGCCCAAGATACCAGGGTCACCGAACAATCGAATGGAGTTTGCTACCGTAACTACCTTAAATCGTACTTTAACTGACTACCCTTTCTAAGTGAGAATAGCCCTGATGAAGACTAAATAAATAGTCGAAACGTCGGCCATTTTCAAATAAAGAAGAGGTGCATTATTTGTCCTAATCCCGCTAACTTCACCAACAACTTATAACTTAAGGACGCTAATTACAACAATGAAATCTGTAAGCTTCATTATTGTTTTCGCTATCTTCCTCCAACTAAGACGACCCTATTATACAATTTTTTAAATCTCCAACTGCTCTCAAGATATTAATTAATTTCGCTACTTTTTTAAGTAAACCCGTAAACTTTGTTCTCGTTTCAACAAATTTTTCCAGCTAACAAAAAGGTCGAGTTCGATTTCTGAAATCTGTAACCGTTCTCGGGATAGGTACTAACTTTTTTTAAGGTTTATACCTTTTTCAACTAGCTTTCTCCTGGTTAATTCAGGTTTTATTTTTGAAATCTCCCAGCGTCTTCGAGATATTTAGTAACTTCGTTATTTTCAAAAATAGACTCGTGAATTGTGTACTTGTTTTCAACTAACTTCTCCTAAGGAGATGATCTCGCCAATTTTTTAAACCTTTTTAGCGTTTTATAGGACTGCAATTTTTAGATCTCCAAGTGTTCGCGAGATATCTAGTAACTTCGTTATTTTCAAGAATACATCCATGAACTTTGTACTTGCTTTCAAATAGATCTGATTTAATTTTTGAAAGCTTCAGCTCTCGAGATGTTTACTCACTTAGATTTTTTTTAATAAACCTGTAGGGTTTATTATTGTGTTCGCTATTTCCTCTAACTAAGACTACGCTGTTATTCAATTTTTGAAATCTCCAACTGCTCTCAAGATATTAACTAATTTCGCTATTTTTTAGTTCAAGTAAACCCGTAAACTTTGTTCTCGCTTCAACAAATTTTTCCAGCTAACAAAAAGGTCGAGTCCAATTTCTGAAATCTCTAACCGTTCTCGAGTTGTTATTTTTTTTAACAAATCCATAAGATTTATACCTTTTTCAACTGGCTTTCTCCGATTGCTTCAGGTTTATATCTAATTCGTTTAAATTAGGATGACACAACGCTCTTATGCAATTTTTGAGATCTCCAACGATTTTCGAGATATTTAGTAACTTCGTTATTTTCACAAATGGACATTTTCAAAAATGGAATTTTGTACTTGTTTTCAACTACCTTCTTCAAAGGGGATGGCCTCGTCTCCTTTTTAAACCTTCTTAGCGTTTTATAAGACTGTTCACTGCCGGTCAAAATACGATGTAATGTGTTTTCCGGGCTTTGATCCAATTGAATTTCTTCCTGACGTTTCGTCTACAGCTGGGGCAGACATTATTAAAGGCGCTGAGGCAATGGGCGAAGTGATCTCCCGGGCTTCCCGACCTTGGCTGATTCGACTGTGGGGAGCTGCGTGGTATTTGTTCCCCCGCCGTTGCGCTGCAGTGGAGGAACTGGGGTGGGGGTAGAAGTGGCACACTTAAAGTATGTCGTAGAACTCCAGTCTCAATTTAGAAACGTAATTTCCTCCTTCCTGTTGAAATTGTTGTCGTGTTTGAAGATCTCAATGGTCTCTCTTATTAGTCTCGGATAGAAACGCGGCGATTAATATAAGATATATCTACCTCGTTGAAAAGGATGTAGTGGCCTTTGGAGAGAGCGTGCTCTGCTACTTACTGCTGATTCTGTGTTTGTCGCAGCCTGCAACTCCTGTTGTGCTGCGTAATCCTCGTGTTGACCCTGCATTTTGTGGTGCCAATGTATACTGAGCCACACCTGCATGGAAGTCGGTAAACTCCGGGTGCCGATCGGGGATCTCTGCGGTCTTTGGCCGATCTCAAGCTCTGTTTTATTGTACGAGTGGGTCGGTTGTACGGAAGACTGCAGCCCAGATCGTCGCAACAAACCGATAAAGGAAACAATTTGACGCATTCAGTGCCACCAACAATTCGCCGGACACAGTAAACCTCACATCCGAAGAGGATCAACGCAAGGTTGTAGTCAATTTGACCTACAAAAAACTGTTAACAGACGAGGTCAGCGTTCTGAACAAGGAAGGAAATTTTGCCATAACACCATCCAGGATACCAGTGGAATCCATCATAGTAAGCGTGGAGGGCGGAATCCGGCAGCCGCCAATTCAGACGGCTGAACAGATAGGCATGGAGACGTCACGAATTCTACAACGCGCAAAAACAACCGAAAAGCAATCTCACCTTTGCAGAAACGAAAGCTCTGAAAGCCTTGATCGAAGGATATTCTCATTTTACCAGCAGATAATGGAAAAGTAACAGTAGTAATGTCAACATCGAATTACGAAGGAAAACGAGTGTACGGTTTGCCAAAGATCCACAAACCGGACGTGCCACTGAGACCCATCGTCCCGACCTACGAAATCGCGAAACACCTCACAAAATTGCTGCAACCTAAAATAGGAAATAGTGACAGCTTTATAAAGACTCCATTCATTTCGTCAAAAAACTGCATTCTTTGACTCGCTTCGATGTTCTGTCGCTCTTCACCCATTAGGGAAGCCATAGAACATATTAACCAGGAGTTGCCGCAAGATATTGGCAACTTGTTCCAATACTGCCTAACCACTACATATTTTCAATGGAAGGAGGTTTTCTTCGAACAAACTGATGATGTACGTAGTTATGGGCAGCCCTCTTAGTCCAGTAATAGCCAACTATTTTATGAAAATTTTCGAGGCCAAGGCGTTGGCAACTGCAAATAAGAGACCAAAGTGCTGGTTCTGAAGGTGGACGACACCTTTGTTATTTGGAGACAAGGCGTGGGCGAACTTCAAAACTTCCTCTTGCACCTCAACTCTATCAACCCAAAAATTGAATTTACTATGGAGATAGAAAAGGAAGGACTCCTAACTTTTTGGTCAAGGAGGTCAGTGTCTTAGTATCAAGGAGGCGGAATGGAAAGCTTGCGCACACCGTTTATAGAAAATCAACTCAGACTGACGGATATTTCAATAAGGGATCAAATCATCATCCCAGACAGAAAAGGGGAGTTATAAAGACTACTCTGTGAGAGCCAAGATAATTTGTGAGCCGGCTGATTTGGATCGGAAAATGAAGCGTTTAGAAAGAGCCTTTGGTTCTTTCTAACTTCAGGAAGGAACAACGGGAGAAGATGAAGAAAATGCGCGGGTGGACTAGTCTACCGTACATCCACAAAGTAAGGGACAGAGTCGGCAGGCTACGGGAAAAGCACAATGTTAAAACGGTCTTTAAACCCACTCGTAAAATACAACAGAGCTTGAGATCCCCTATCGGCACCCGGAGTTTACGGAGTTCCATGCAGCTGTGGCTCGGTATACATTGGGACCACAAAATGCAGTGTCAGCACGAGGATTACGGAGCACAAGAGGAGTTGCAGACTGGGACAAACAGAAAAGTCAGCAGTAGCATAGCAGGCTCTCTCCGAAGGTCACGACATCCTTTTCAACGAGGTGGATATCTTATATCAATCACAGCGTTTCTATCCGAGACTAACGAGAGAGGCCATTAAGATCTTCAAACACGACAACAATTTCAACAGGAAGGAGGAAATTACGTTTCTAAATGCAGACTGGAAGCGAGTTCTACGACATACTTTAAGTGCGCCGAAAACCCGCGCCACCACTACCCCTACCCTAGTAACAAATACCCCGGAGCTCCCCGCCGTCGAATCAGTCTACGTCGGGAATCCCGGGAGATCACTTCGCCCATTGTCTCATCGCATTTGGTGTCTGCCGCAGCTGTAGACAAACCGTCAGGAAGAAAATCTATTGGACCACGGCTTCAAAGCCCGAAAAACACTTTATATTGTATCTTCCTAGCGTTCTCGAGACAAGTTTGGTATATATTTTTTAATAAACCCATAAGGTTTGTGGCGTTTTCAACTAGCTTTCTTCAATTATTTCATCTAATTCGTCTAAATTAAGACTACGTTCTTATGCAATTTTTAAGATCTTCAACCGCTCTCGAAATGTTTAATAACTTCGTTATTTTTAAAAATACACCCATAAAATTTGTACTTGTTTTCACTTACTTTTTTCAACTAAGAGGATGGTCTAATCTCATTTTTGAAAGCTTCAACCTCTGTCGAAATGTTACTAGCTACAGAAGTTTTTTAAATAATTAAAAGTTTTTCCAGCCTACCAAACATGAATCAAGAAGGTGTTTATATCTTCAGTACATTCCATTTGACGATAAAATAAGTCTTGTTAGCAAAAAAGTTGATATTGAGATTCTTCATCGGGACTAGCAGGATCGCTACCAAGTGAAAAGTTGTGAAGTAGGTAAAATGCAAAAAGAAAGAAAATTTTGGAGATACTAAATAGTGTATTGTATATCAGTCACTCAAAATATCATCAATAAATCCCTAATTTCCTCCTGTAAGGAACAACCATGCTGATATCCTGTTGTAAGAACTGACTAGAAATTTATTTTCAATTTCGAGAACTTTTTGATTTACACCATACTCCACCTTTTTCATTATTGGATAATTTTTCAATGGTTTTTCTCTAGCTAGAAAATGGTTTTCACATTCTTTATACTCGCTTTTAATCCCTGGAATAAGCGCCTAAACTTAGAGCTTCAATACGGACTAATAATCGAACTGAGCCCACCATGATCTAACGGTCTCTTTTATTATCTAACAGCTTAACACTAAAAAAAATCCTGAAATTACGAGAAAAATAAAAGACTACTCACGAATATATAAATATTATAAAAAATAGTAAAACAAGACCATAAATCCCCCGTCGCGTTTCGTTATCGACCGCAGACCACCCCTGCCCGCACCGATTCCCGCATTTTTACTATTGTCTAGTGAAAACATCACTTAAGCAATATGAATTAAGCTTCTTCTACACTTAACAACTTGACAGCTCATCAAGCATACAAACAAATATTAAGTTTCAGTTCAGGTTTAGAAATCTCATTTTTGCACAATACTCTAAAAGACAAAGGATATTACCTAATTTATAGTTATTAGTAATACGGTTTTAAAGTATCACCGGCCCAAACATTAACTTTCTACAGAACATTATGAGTTAATTTTGTTTTTTAAATTGCCTTTTAAAGGAAAAACTACAAAAATGTTACATTTACTCTTGCATTTGGTAAAGTGAATAAGAATTACGAATGTACATATACAGTATTTTTAATGTCAAAAATGTGTTCAGAATGCAACAAATTTTGGGATGAATTGGGAAATCTTTTCATTCTAATAAGTTGAACAAACATGGGTTAAGCTCCTCCATCTGCAGGTGAGCTTTAAAGCTTATATGTCAAATTAGTTTTAGATTTTTATTTAAAACATATTTGTTAGTAACGCAAGTTTGAAATTATTATTACTAGCCCAAACGTTAACTCAGGTATTGTAAACATGTCTCCCAAATAAGTGTAAATTCTCGTCAGCCCAATAAAGGCAATTTGTTAGTTCAATTGTTTACTTAAAGAAAAACTTTTCAGTTGTATAGGATATATAATATTTTTTTCGTCACGTGACATCTAAAACAAATTTCCGGCTACGCCTCTGATCTTCAAATGCCCACCGCGTCTTCTCATCCGACGATGATTTCCTCAACTCTTAACTAATTATACGACGACATTTACTATCCGTGGGCAGTTTTTATGTATTGTTATTTCTTTTAAATTGCCTTTAATCTGTGTGACCCATTTCGAACTACACTGAATTACTTCCATGACGATAAAACGCGGATACCCACATTAGATCGTCTGATCGATTCCATCCATAATATCGCCGGTATGCATCGCGTAGTCGTCGTACCCAGTACCGAGTGAGGGTTTTGTGTTCGAAAAATAACAATTACAATCTAAAAAGTTGCTATTAAACGCTGACCCTGAACATAAATGAGATATACCCAACAAAGCTGCCATTACATGGATTATTGATTGCTTTTTATTAGATCATCCTACTCGATAGATGGGCGAGTCCTGCAGGAAATCGATATTTTTATCTCATTCCAGTACTGGTACTCCGCTTCTTTTGTCTCCTATCTATGGTAAAATCGCCTAGCCAAAGCAAGAAAAAGAAAAAGTGCTTTGTCTTTCAACGAATTTACAGTTAACCATCATGTTAGTTATGGAGTAATATCGTTGAGGAAGTATGACTTCACGTTAGGAATAATAAGTGGGATCAGTGTTGCAATTCGAGGCAGTATAACGGATAATAATATGCTTTGTTTAATGCTTAAATTAATTATGAATTTATTGATCGTTATGAAAGTTGTTTACCGGTAACGTCCATTTTCAAACGTCTTTGTCGATTACCAGTGTTGACACACGAATTAGGGAATTATTAGACCGAAATAAGCACCTTTCGATTATTCGTTTCACCTCGCATTGTAATCTAATAGTTTTTTCTTGGCAATGTCATTGTTTGGTTTAAATCGCCGTGAATTGTTACCAATCACTCAATTTTACGAAATTCTCGTACCACTAGGACAACGGCCCATTTATACGTGTAAGAGATATGCTAAACTCACCCGTATCCAGTTAATAAAAAATCTATTTGATTCCCGTTTTCCCCATTATCCCCTAAAAACAGCGCAAATAAAGATCAGAACGTGAAAGTTAGGTACCAAAAATCAATCAAATCCCCAGTGTCGCTCAAATGTGACTCTAGATATTTGATTAAGATCCCCAAAACGATTGGCAATAACAAATTAAATTTTGAACACGTAAGTATTTCTGTAACAAAAAAATTGACAAAAAAATCAACCAAAAATGTTCAAGTTTTCTTTTATTCTGGTTCGATCACATGAAAACCGCATCCTTTGCGTAGATCTTTGGTTCTAGTTTATACCACTTGTTTGGGAATGTGTACAGCAACTAGTGCTCCTAATCAATAAATGGAGATCAAAGTTATTCCGATTCCATAATTCAAATGGAGTTCGACCTTCCATTGAGCTTCTTCTAATGTTTTTGAGGGTGAACACAACAGTGTTTATGGCCTCGGCCCACAACTTCTTGCTCAAAGTAATCAAACCACTGATGTGTAAAAAAGTTCTCACTAGATAGCTATTTTCCTTCTCAGCATTGCAATTTTACTGGGAATCTCTGCTCGTGCTCCGTGATTTTCTTATCACAAATTCAAAGATATTATCTCACACTTACAAACACAGTTCACTGTTGATCCAATGTTTCCACTTCCTTGTTTTCCGAGAATTGAAGATCCATCTTCAGTTCTCTCTAGTATTGTGAAGTGTCTCAAGAAGTGGCAAATATGGTCGCTCGCGCCACTACCCCAACACCATTCTTCAGAATTTGCACCAATTTCGTGGTTTTGTTTAAATTATCTAACAGTCCTTTTTCCTTTTTTTATCAACTTAAGTCTTTTCTTTTTTTCATTTATTCCCTTATTCTTTCTCTTGTATGGTTTACAGCATGTAATAGATTTTTTATACTTTGATTTTGTAAAGGCCGCCAAAATGGTTTCGAAACATTTTAATATATCTTTCTTTTAATATCTATTTCTTATTCATCAAAATCTTGAATTAATTAGTATTTGACTTTTGTCCGTTCCTTCAATTGATTGGAACTGTAATTAACTCTTCCCCCTTGGTACTTTTCTCATTTTAAAATATACTTTCAACGTTCGCCTTCCCTATCTTCTTCAACAAGTGGGACTTATGTCAACAATTTCAACTTGTTCGTCAAAATTAGCATTATTTCGCCATTGTATAGATTTTAATAGTTCAATTTTTCTGCTCTGTCTATTCTCGCTGACCTTTCAGTTCTTGAAAATTCCAAGTGTCCACTCCAAGTTTAATATTTCAAAAAAATTAATCTTTGTATTAATCTTTAACTAATTTTTTAACTAAAACCGATCCCGTTTTTTTAGACGGAAGTTTATGACGTCAGAATTTCGTCAGAAGAAATCAATTGGCGAATAGAGATTTTGAATAATTTCATGTTGTTACGCTAAGCCACACATACGCCGATTTCGCCGCCATTTTTGTGTCTCCCACTGCTAAAAAGGTAAATAAAACTGTAAAACACCTAGCCCTCTCCACATACACCAACTCGTTGTTATGCTGTCATCATAACTGATAAGAGTTTTCGCGTAGCTGCTTTAGAGCGCTGTGAAAGTTTTCCATTTTTTGTTTTCTCAATAAGAATGTAAGAAAGAGACAACACAATATTATTTTATGGATTAATTTAATTTCAATTAAGATTGTTTCGTTCTTCGGGGATTGCAAATGTGACATTTTCAGCAAAAAAAAATCCTGACATTTTCTTGGAATTGTCCAAAGGGGGGTGGATGGGGGGGGGGGGGGGAATATAGCGTCTTTTTCGCAAATTTCAACTTGATCGTCTGTAACTTTAAAACGAGTGGACCAATGAAAGTGAATCCAACTGTTTTTTTTTGCTGTTCTTGATGTCCTCTTTCACCTACCACCGACGGAAGTCTCTCAGGTGCAATATTTTCGGATATAGACCCCTTCAGTTGGCACTTTTAGAATCGAGTTTTTTTTGCCTTTTTTTTCAAACTGGATTTATTTCATTTGAACTAAGTTTGTTAAGGGATTGAAAACATGCCAATCCAAACAAAAACAAAATAAATAAATAAAAATTACTACATTTTCTTGGAACTGGATTGAACTGATTTCTTGGAAAGAAGGGTATTACATTTTTTTTCTCAATTTTGAACTTTGATGCCTGTAACTTTAGAACGATTGGACAGATTAGAGTGATGCCAACTGTTTTTTGCTCTTCTTGACGACCTCTTTTACCTCCCACCAACGAAAGTCCCCGAATTCTTTGCCATTTTTTAATAACCACTTTAGGGTTTATTTCATTCGAATTAAAATAGTTACTTTCTTAGGGGCTTGCAAACGTACCGTTCCGATCAAAAACAGCAAAAAAAAATAGACATTTTCTTGGCATTAACCAAAGAGGGGAGGTTTATTACGTCTTGTTTTACTCAATTTTCAAATTTGACCGCCTGTAGCTTGAGAACGCCTGGACCGATTGGACTTCCACTCCTGCGTTGTCCTCTTCTTGATGTCCTCTTTCACTTCCCGCCATCGGAAGTTCCCTAGGTATAATATTTTCGGAGATATACCTCTTCGAAGATCGATTTTTAGGCACTTTTAGAATCGCGTTTTTGGACAATTTTTTTAAAAAACCTCTTTGGAGGTTAATTTCACTCGAATTGAGTTTGTTGCGTTCTTAGAGGATTGCAAGCGTGCTATTTCGATCAAAAACAGCAAAAAAAAATTCCGAAATTTTTTCGAAAAATTTCCAAATGCGGGGGCTATTACGACTTTTTTTCTCAATTCTCAATTTTGACCGCCTGTAACCTGTTAACACATTTAGAATCGTTTTTTTTTTTGACCATTTTTAAAAATACCTTTTTAGAGGCTAATTTCACTCAATTGAGTTTCTTACGTTCTTATGGGATTGCAAACGTGCCATTTCGATCAAAAACAACAAAACAATGTTCCCGAAATTTTTTTGAAAATGTCCAAAGTGTCCAAATATTACGACTTTTTTCTCAATTCTCAACTTTGACCGCCTGTAACTTGAAAACGGCTCGACCGATTGGAGTAGATCCAACTGTTTTCCTCTTCTCGATGTTCTCTTTCACCTCTCATCATCGGAAGTTCCTTAAGTGCAATATTTTCCGAGATAGATCCCTTCGGAGGTCGATTTTTAAGCACCTTTAGAATCGCGCTTTTTGACCAGTTTTACAAAACCTCTTTAGAGGTTAAATTGATTCGAATTGAGTTTGTTCGTAGGGGATTGCAAGCGTGCAATTCCAATAAAAAACAGCAAAAAAATGTTGCAACTGCATTTTTTTTTTTTTTTGAAAATGTTCAAAGTCATTACGACTTTTTGCTCAATTCTCAAATTTGACCGCGAAGCTGAGAACGCCCCGACCGATTGGAGTAAATCCAACTGTTTTTTTTTCTTCTTGATGTCCTCTTTCACCTCCCACCAACCAAGAAAGTCCTTCAGTTGCAATATTTTAGGAGATAAACCCCTTCAGTGGTTGATTTTTAGGCACTTTTTTAATACATTTTTTTGCCATTAAACGCCGAACACGTTAGCTGTTCAAATTTTGACATAATCTTGCTGACTCCGCCATGTTGAGTAAACCTCAAAAGTCACCTCACAAAAAGTACTTACTTATTTTACGGTAGCTGTCACTGAGAACTAACCAACTGTCATTGTTTTTGATAGTTATTCAATGGAGTTTCTGGGAAAGACAATTAGATGTCGCCGCAGTCGGTATTGAAATGAAATATTTAAAGCCGTAGTGAGAGAAAAGAAGATGGAAATAACTCCTAGTGCGCACTTCAGGAAGCCCGCCATCTGGTAGGGAGAATTTTTACTAACCAAACATTGATAGACCATGAACTGACCATTCCAGAACAGCTGATTTTGACAAAGGTTCGCCATATTGCTTTGAGGGGCAATCAAACAGTGTAGCCAAATATAGAGGATTTTTCTTGTTTATACAGAAATGGTAATAATAAGGCACATTTGCGAACTTAACGTTTGTCAATATTTCAGATATTGTTTATAACTTTGGCATCATTTGAAATAAAAAAAACAGTTTTTGCTCATTAATGACAGGTACATAGATGTAAGAATAAAATATAGTTAGAATATGGCAACGCTGCAAACAAATTTCAATAGTTTTGAAGTTTTGATTGGTCGGATGAATTTTGATAGATGGTCGGCCATACTGCTTGGACAGAAGACACATAGCGTCAAACGACGTAGTTCTGGAACGGTCAATATAAAGTAAATGTTACTGTCATGCAAAGGTTAAACTTGACGTCACTCAGATGGCACACAATAAACCAGATTATTATTTGTTCAATTTTTCTTTCAATATGTATACAAACCATTATAAGTACGTTACCGCGTAATAACGATTACCTTTTCTCCTCAAGATCACCAAAGAGGCGTGTTGTTGTTGGTAATCAAATCGTGCTCACCTACATAAGAGCAAAAGCGCGTGCCGGATTTGTTGTCTGACCAGTCGGTTCTTATGCAACAAATCATTAGTTGCTTGGAATGTGCATTACTTCACGACCAGATACGTATTCGCCGTACGTGCAAAACGAGCGTGCAATTTCGTTTCGTATATATGATTACCTGTGCTTGGGGATGCCATTTTAGTTGAACCCATTACGCCCAGCAGTTATATGAAAGTGGTTTAGGAACAGTATTTGAATATCCTGGTAACAGGAGATATCCCGTGTTCATTAGAGAAAGTCATCTAGAACACTATGATTTTTTTTTTGACAGAAAAGGAGACTAGACTTTTGTTCTTTCATCGATTTATTTTGACATATCACGTTTTCAAATGAACACCCCCTACATTACCAATGAGGACTACTTTGGCAACGCAAGATTAAATCCTATCTGAGGTTAAAACTCCCAGTTTCATATATATTGTTGGCCATTTTTCACTTTTTTATAAAACTCCACGTAAACGTAAAAAGATCATAAACGTAAAAGGATGTATGCATCTATCTTTTAAACACTGTCTTCTCAATAAGTCTTTCTCTATCCCACTCATTATTACTTAAAAACGTTTTCGAAAATTTTTTTTCATGCTAGATATTTTACTGTAACTTTTGGCTTTTGCAAAAGGGCTGAAAGTAACTAACCTGAACTAACCTAAATTAACTAGATATAACTTGCTCTAAGAATTATATAAAAATGGGCCCTTGCGTGTGCCATCTCCCTTTTAAACGCTGTGTTCTCCATAAGTCTTTCTCTATCCCACTCATTATTACCTAAAAAGGGTTTAGAAAAAAAAAAATTGCGATATATTTTTCTGTTATTTTAAGCTTTTGCAAAAGTGCTGAAAGCAACTAACCTGAACTAACCTAAATTAACTAGATATAACTTGTTCTAACAATTATGCCCTTGCGGGGTCCATTTTTATGGACCCGCCTGTCGCACTAATGTGAAAAAAAGATCTATGCATCTCTCTTTTAAACGCTGCCTTCTCCATAGTTTTTATCTATCTCACTCATTATTACTTAATAATGGTTTCGAAAACTTTTTTTTATCTTGCGA
Source organism: Taphrorychus bicolor (assembly GCA_951812265.1). NCBI lineage: Eukaryota > Metazoa > Arthropoda > Insecta > Coleoptera > Curculionidae > Taphrorychus > Taphrorychus bicolor. The sequence continues at coordinate 33,720,174 of OX638297.1, forward strand.
GACATTGACTTTTAGGGGCGCCCGAAATCGATTTGCACCCGGGCGGCCCCTAGTTTAGGATCGCCCCTGCATTAAGCAATCCTTTTTTTTTTAGTAAGTGAACGAAGACTTATTACATCTTCACTATAATATTATCAAACCTGGCAACATCCACATGTAACAATCATTAGCTATGTTTACCTACTCTCTAGCACCTAAACTGGTTCAGATTTTTTCTCAAACACCGAAAAGTGAAACCAGTTTGCACTTGCTTCGCTCTACTATTTTTAGGTTAAAACGAGAATGGAAAGTTCCACCGGTTGAACTGTTAGGTACACTGTTACGAATAAATTCATGAAATTAAGAAAATGATTTGCAAATATGTCACGCTATATAGTTAGATGGAAGTGAAGTGCATATTATGGAAATTGCAAAAAGGAGGTTATTAAAGTTCGATTTGAATAAAACGCTACTTACCGCGCGACCTTATTGTAATGTTACAGTTCCCATAGGTGGATTAAAACGTTCGTTAAATTAATGACTTGAAATGCAAAATGCATAATAATCAAGGAGAAAAGACTGACGCTGAATTGCGAACTGGAATTAGCACAAGAAAGTTAGGCGATTTACCAACAGGGTACAGGAGAATAAAACACCTTACATTAAACGGTTCAAAATGCCGACGTTTCGACCCAGAAGATCGGTTAAAAATTACACAAAGAGTCTTAAAATGCAAATTTGGAGTTCGTGGAAAAACTCGGGTTAGAATTATGGCCAAAATCGTTTAAAAATCTCTCGAATGGCAGAAAATTAAAAAACGTAGCTTTTGGAGAAATAGAATTAAGAATTAGGGCTAAAACTTGTAGAAACTTAGTTTAGAATGAAGAATAAAATTGAATTAAATTGACCCACCTCATCTAAAAATTAAAGTGTTGATGTTTTTGGTAAAATTCGATTTTAGAACAAATAGAGACAAAACAAATTCAAATAAATGGTAAAATCACATTTTTTTACAAAAATAAGTAAAACTTGACTCAAAATCCCTGAAAAAATGCAAATTTCCGTATTTTGAGAAAGTCAGGTTAGGATTAGGACCAATATCGCAGAAAAAATGCTCAAAGAGTATACAAGTACAAATTTGGATCGTTTGGACAAATTCAGATTAAGTTTATGGCCAACCTTGGTTAAAACTTACTCAAAAAGCCTAAAAATGCCAATTTAGAGTTCGTGGAAAAATTCAGGTTACAATTAAGGACAAAAATCGTTTAAAAATTTCTCAAAGGACAGAAAGTTTTTGAAAAAATTGTGTTTAGAATTAGTGCTAAAACTTGTAGAAATTTAGTTTAGAATCAAGAATGAGATTATCAAGAATAAGATTGATTTAAATTGACCCACCTCGTTTAAAAATGAAAATCTTGAATATTTTTTGGTAAAATTTGATTTTAGAACAAATACAGGCAAAACTAATTCAAATAAATGGTAAAATCACATTTTTTACCAAAATAAGTAAAACTTGACTCAAAATCCCTGTAAAAATGCTAATTTTGTGTTTTTCGAGAAAGTCAGGTTAAAATTGGGGCCAATGTCGATGAAAAATTACTCAAATAGTATACGAATATAAATTTCGAGCGTTTGAAAAAAATGAAGATTAACTATATGGCCAAAAGCGGTTAAAAATTACACAAAGCGTCTTAAAATGCAAATTTGGAGTTCGTAGAAAAGCTCGGGTTAGAATTATGCCCAAAATCGTTTAAAAATCTCTCGAATGGCAGAAAGTTCAAAAACGTAGCTTTTGGAGAAATTGAGTTAAGAATTAGGGCTAAAACTTGTAGAAATTTAGTTTAGAATCAAGAATAAAATTGATTTAAGTTGACCCACCTCATCTAAAAATTAAAGTTTTGATGTTTTTGGTAAATGGATTTTAGAACATATAGAGATAAAAGCAATTCAAATAAATGGTATAATCACATTTTCTTACCAAAATAAGTAAAGCTTGACTCAAAATCCCTGTAAAAATGCAAATTTCAGTATTTCAAGAAAGTCGCGTTAGGATTAGGGCCAATATCGGAGAAAAATTACTCAAAGAGTATACAAGTACAAATTTGGAGCGTTTGGACAAATTCAGATTAAGTGTATGGCGAAAATTGGTTAAAACTTACTCAAAGAGCCTAAAAATGCAAATTTGGAGTTTGTGGAAGAATTCAGGTTACAATTAAGGACAAAAATCGTTTAAAAATTTCTCAAAGGACAGAAAGTTTTTGAAAAAATTGAGTTTAGAATTAGGGCTAAAACTTGTAGAAATTCAGTTTAGAATCAAGAATGAGATTATCAAGAATAAGATTGATTTAAATTGACCCACCTCGTTTAAAAATGAAAATCTTGATTATTTTTTGGTAAAATTTGATTTTAGAACAAATACAGGCAAAACTAGTTCAAATAAATGGTAAAATCACATTTTTTACCAAAATAAGTAAAACTTGACTCAAAATCCCTGTAAAAATGCTAATTTTGTGTTTTTCGAGAAAGTCAGGTTAGGATTATGGGCCAATGTCGATGAAAAATTACTCAAATAGTATACGAATATAAATTTCGAGCGTTTGAAAAAATGAGATTAACTATATGGCCAAAAGCGGTTAAAAATTACACAAAGCGTCTTAAAATGCAAATGTGGAGTTCGTGGAAAAACTCGGGTTAGAATTATGCCCAAAATCGTTTAAAAATCTCTCGAATGGCAGAAAATTACAAAACGTAGCTTTTGGAGAAATTGAGTTAAGAATTAGGGCTAAAACTTGTAGAAATTTAGTTTGGAATCAAGAATAAAATTGATTTAAGTTGACCCACCTCATCTAAAAATTAAAGTTTTGATGTTTTTGGTAAATGGATTTTAGAACATATAGAGACAAAACCAATTCAAATAAATGGTATAATCACATTTTCTTACCAAAATAAGTAAAGCTTGACTCAAAATCCCTGTAAAAATGCAAATTTCAGTATTTCAAGAAAGTCGGGTTAGGATTAGGGCCAATATCGGAGAAAAATTACTCAAAGAGTATACAAGTACAAATTTGGAGCGTTTGGACAAATTCAGATTAAGTGTATGGCGAAAATTGGATAAAACTTACTCAAAGAGCCTAAAAATGCAAATTTGGAGTTTGTGGAAGAATTCAGGTTACAATTAAGGACAAAAATCGTTTAAAAATTTCTCAAAAGACAGAAAGTTTTTGAAAAAATTGAGTTTAGAATTAGGGCTAAAACTTGTAGAAATTCAGTTTAGAATCAAGAATGAGATTATCAAGAATAAGATTGATTTAATTCAAATAAATGGCAAAATCACATTTTTTACCAAAATAAGTAAAACTTGACTCAAAATCCCTCCAAAAATGCAAATTTAATTTTTTTGAGAAAGTAAGGTTAGGCCAATATCGATGAAAAATTAGTCAAATAGTATACAAATACAAATTTCGAGCGGTTGGAAAAAATTCGGATTCAGTTAGGGCCAAAATCGGTTAAAAATTACTCAAAGCGTCTTAAAATGCAAATTTGGAGTTTGTGGAAACTCAGATTAGAATTAGGGCCAAAATCGTTTTAAAATTTATAGAAGGACAAACAAAGCAAAAATGTAGCTGTTGGAAAAATTTAGTTTCGAAATAGGGCTCAAACTTTGTCACGACACATTATTTAAAAGTTCAAATTTTGATGTTTTTGAGATTTTTAAATTTCTCAATTTGTGGTTTTCGGTAAAAATCATTTTTGGTCAGAATATGTAAAATTTGAGTAAAAATACCTCAAAAATAAGAATTTGGAGTTTTTGAGAAAGTTGTGTCAGGATTGGATCCAAAAATCATTAAAAATTACTCGAAGCGTGCAAAAATTCAAATTTGAATTTGATGTAAATACAGGCAAAACTAACCCACGTAAATGGCAAAAAACACATCTTTTACCAAAGTAAAACGACTTAAAATCGCTGCAAAAATGCAAATTTGGTGTTTTTCGAGAAAGTTAGGTTAGGATTAAGGCCAATATCGGGAAAAAATTACTCAAAGCGTCTTAAAATGCAAATTTGGAGTTCGTGGAAAAATTCAGGTTAGAATTAAGGCCAAAATCCTTTAAAATTTTCTAGGAAAGAAAATGCAAAAATGTAGCCGTTGGAGAATTTGAGGCTACAATTAGGGCTAAAACTTTGTCACGACACATCGTCTAAAAGTGCAAGTTTTGATGTTTTGGGAGAAATGCAAATCTCCTTCCTTCAAAGCAAAGTTTTTGAGAAAGTAGTGTCAAGATTAGGTCCAAAATCATTAAAAATTACTAGTAGGGTGTAAAATCTTAAATTTGAATTTGTTGCAACAATTTAGATAATGATTAGGGCCCAAGTCGGTGAAAGAAATCAACTGAAGTGTTTAAAAATACTAATTTAAAATTTTTGAAAAATTTAGCTTACAGTTGGGGCTAAAATTGATTTAAAAAATCCACATCCTCTAAATAAATACTCTAAATATATATATAAAGTACTGATTTTGATGTTTTTGGAGAAACTCGGTTTTAGGAAAAAATAGATTTTCAAAAAATCCGAAACAGGTAAATACGTGAAAATAAGTTATATTTTATTCGATTTAATTGTTATTAATAAAATGACGATGTTAATAATGATCAAGACTTCGAATTGGAGAAGCCAAAAGCCGACTTTTCTTCAGAAAGTTCCGAGACTTCCGAGGGTTTGGATTCCGACTAGGATGTCCCTTTGAATACTTATTTAACTGAACTATTTTTAATTTATAAGACAGTGAAGGCTTTCACGGCTAATCAAAATACAATCTAAAGTGTTTTCCGGATTTTGAAGCCATGGTCCAATGGAATTTCTTCCTGACGTTTCGTTTACAAGTGCGGCAGACGTCATCAAAGGCGATGTGGCAATGAGCGAAGTGATCTCCCGTGCTTCCGGACTTTGACTGTTTCGACTATGGTAAGCTGCGTGGTATTTATTCCCCAGCCGTGGCGGTGCAGTGCAGGGACTGGAGTGGGGGTAGTGGTGGCGCGGGGTTTTGACGCACTTCAAGTATGTCGTAAAATTCGCTTCGTCTGCATTTAGACGTAATTTCCTCCTTCCTATTGAAATTGTTGTCATGTTTAAAGATCTCAATGGTTTCTCTCGTCAGTCTCGGATAGAAATTGGAACGGAAAATGAAGCATCTGGAAAGAGCCTTTGGTTGGAATGGATACATCAAGCCGAGTTCGATAGGACCGTCCTTCCAAGTAATGTAGAGCGCCTGGAAGGAACAACGGGAGAAGATGAAGAAAAACGCGGATGGACTAGTCTACCATACATCCCCGATCGGCACCCGGAGTTTACCGACTTCCATGCAGCTGTGGTTCGGTATACGTTGGCACCACAAAACGCAGTGTCAACAGGAGCCTTACGGAACACAAGAGGAGTTGCAGGCTGGGACAAACACATAAGTCAGCAATAGCAGAGCACGCTCTCTCCGAAGGTCACGATATACTTTTCAATGAGGTGGATATCTTATATTAATCCAAAACGTTTTTATCCGAGACTAACGAGAGAGGCCATTCAGTTCTTTAGATACGACAACAATTTTAACAGGAAGGAGGGAATTACGTTTCGAAATGCAGACTGAAAGCGAGTTCTACGACATACTTCAAGTGCGCCGAAACCTCGCCCCACCACTACCCCCACTCAAGTCCCTCCACTGCAGCGCTACTGCGGGGAAATAAATACCACGGAGCTCACCACACTCGAATCAGTCAACGTCGAGAAGCACAGGAGATTACTTAGCCCATTGCATCATCGCCTTTGATAATGTCTGCAGCAGCTGTAGACGAAACATGAGGAAGAAATTTTATTGGACCGCGGCTTGAAAGCTTGGAAAACACTTTAGATTGTATTTTAATTTTTTTTCTGTTCTAGATTAACAGATTTTCAGTAATTTGTTTTAGTTATAATACTTTATTTAATATTTATATAATATTATGTAAAATAAATCTTTCTGTTTTGTTTTCGATTTTTCCATGTTGTTCTGAGGCTTGAGGAAAAAACAAAAAAAAAACGTTTTCTCCGGGCCGGTTTGTTCCTTGATTCTCTAGTCAGGATTAGGGCAGATTGAAAATGACTCAAAGCGTGTAACAGTACAGTTTTGAAGTTTTAAAAAAATATATAATTAAGGCCTTCAAGTCACCACTTGACTTTAACAATATTCCTTTTCTAGTCCGAAACATTAGCAAATGCTTCTTGGAATTTTATATTGTGCGTAAAATTTAATTTTTTTTTGCCACAAATCTAATAAACCGTCACATGTGTATCTCATACGGGTCTACGAAATTAAACATAGACTTGTTATAGGTACTGTTATTATACTCTGCAGGTGCCCTCATTATGTCCCAAGTGAAAGTCGTGTCACCGGCATTGTGGAGCAGCGCATACACATACGCCCATTAGCTAGATATCTGCTTTGTTATAATAATTCTAATATTCGTCTTATGTTAACTTTCAAAGTATGTTAATTGGAAATGAAAAAAAGTTAGAAATTAAGAAGTGATTGACTTACTTATTTTTTTCTTTATTCTCGCCAATGGCCATTATCGAATGTATATCGCAGTTACAACTTTTTGTCAGCATTAGCACTGAAGTTTCGGAATAATTCTGCTTAATTCCTAAATTGTATTATTGCATCTCTTCTTTTTACTAAACATTCACCTAAAACTTTGCAATAACGAAAGATAATCGCCATTAAAAGTTTGTCTTTACTGGCAGCCAAAATCCACTAAACCAAACCGAAAAGTTACCAGTTCTCACCGTCATAAGTCAGTCTGGTTATATTTATTCGACTTCAAGAAGCCGGCAGAGCGACGCTAGTTTACGAGTCTTGAGCAAAAATCGCACTTCCGTTAAGAAATAATATTCCGAACGGTTGTGATGCAATTTTTCCTGAACTGGTTTATGTCCGGCCAGTGGCGCAACGATCAGAACACGATGGTGGTTGAAACTGTCCGAAATCCAAGAAGCGTATCTATGTGGGTGTGTGGGAAAATATATTTCAAAAAAATCGAAATAAAAAACAATTTTTAACAAGCACATACGCCACTGAGCGGTAACAGTTCGGAAAGCTCTAATTAGTCGAGCAATCAGCAGCTGTTGTTACAGGCCGAAGTGCTGTTAAGCGTTGTTAAAGAGAGCAGATAATTAGATATTTATTTTTTCTAACAATGCCACGGATTTCAAGTTATTAAAAAACCCAAGTACTGTTAACATTATTTTTAACTTTTAACTGTTCGTGTTGAGTCTATCAATTTAATAGTTCAAGTTTATGGTATAGTGTAAACCAGACAAGACAATTATTATTAGAAAAGTTAAAAAAAAATGCAGCTGGGGACTGTATTTTATTACCGATAGAATTGGTTTTTACTATTTGCCATTAGTTTTATAAATAACGCGCAAATTAAATCAACAAATCAAAATCAAGGCCACGCCTTCTCCTGTTTTACTACTCTTTACTATAATAGATTTTATAGTTTGTTGTTAATGAATCACCACAATCTTACCACTAGGAACTGGTTTTACTTTCTCTATCGCTCGTTTTTGCCCTAACAAATTGTTATTAATTATTTCTGCCGGCGTTTATTTCTACAACCACATTTATTTGAAAGTTTTTAAAGTTGTAACTTTGACTGCGACTATTGCGGTGTGAGATGTACAGTGACGTAACAAACCACCATAAACCATTTTCACACCCATTCATAGTAAATCAACTGTGTACTAGAAGTAGTTTCGGTTCTATTTACTGGTGGTCTTAACACGTTTTAACACTTTCTCACTTTCGTCGAGGAATTTATTTCGTTCTCGAGTGTCCAAACAGGTGGACCATATAAATGGTCTGACAGCGTTTAAACGGGAACACCCAGTACATAAAGATCGTTTGTAAGCTGAGATGACGGGAATTAATGTTTTCACTGGTTATTAAACATTGCTGCATAGTTACTCGGCTTTACATATTTTATTTTGGCACGTTTTGTGCGAGGCCAATAAATACGATTTCGTATTGGGTTTAGGCGGGAATTGCGAGTTTTATGAGGGCATTTTGGTGATTTAGCGCGAATTGATGTGCTTTATGTGGTTATTTTTTCGATAAACTCAGAAATATTCTGCTAAACTAAACTATAACAAATAGGGTCAGTCGACAGTTTATTTCATAAAATAACAGAACGCATCTAAATGATTTTTTTGCCGATTGTTAAGTGCTTCTAAAGTAACAGATTTATTTTATTTTACGGCTGGATTTCAGTGAAACTGAAAATTTTTTATGCAAACCTAGTAGGTACGAAACAATAAACGGTTTAACGTGTTCTGCAACAACAATAACAAATAATAGGAACTTTACGTAATTAAAAATACGCAATGCTTCGCGGCAATTATTTTTATTTCCAACAATTAGAGAATGTTTCTTAATGTAAGCTGACGTTTTTCTTGTTAAGTGTTTGCAGGTCAACGACACGCTCTAGGTAATTTGACGGAACAAATAAATTTTTGAAGCAAGTGGTACCAAGCAGAAAATAGTCGTATAACACTATTTCGGATTAAAAAATGAGTATGGATGCAACTAACAACAGTAATCTATAAACTAAGCTTAGCGAAAATACTGACACTGAATACCTGTTTTTCGGAACTCGTTTCCACTCTGATGGAAATGAATAAGTTTTTGATACCTCTTACATGAAACAAATCTGGATAAAATTTATTCCATTTTATTTAAGACACCCTGTATTCTTTTACAAACATTCTATCATCGGCTATGATATTTCTTTTTCTTTGCAAGATCACACACCATTTAGAGGCCGATAAGGCGAGTTTATTGAGATAGGCCAACATGGCGGGCGAATCAGACGGCGATTCCGAAGCTCGTGCTAAGGAAACAAATTTAGGAGGTTTCAAGTGTTGTGCTAAGAAAAGTTGCAGTGTTTGCGTGTGCATCCAATGTTTCTCAATTTACCACAAAAGTTATGTCAAGAAATTGCTAGTCAACTGAATGAACTACAAATATCAAAAATGGGAATGGAAATTGCATACTTGAAAAGATTGCTTGAAGATCAAAGGGAAAAGAATGATTTACTGAAGCAAAATAATCAGTTACTTGTGGAGAAGATGGTCTACTTTAAAAATGCGGCAAAAGAAGAGACAAGGGTAAACAACCCTGGCCTTGACCATGGACGGGCGTCCTACAGCAGCAAAGTTGGGGCTTTCTCTGACAGACGAGACCAATCGAACAATCAAATAACTCGGGTTACGCCACCTTTCAGTAAAATGACTGAGGACCAAAAAGGATCCTTAAATGTTCCCAAGGCCAATCATTTTAGGCTAATTAGTGAGCACAGAAAGAAACTCGATGAAATCATAAATTTGGCGACTCAAAATCAGGTCTGTCATCTGGAGAAGATGATAATGCTGAAGACAACCGAGTCGTCCAAAGAAGGCTCGTACAAGGAGGCTCGGAACAGTGCAAGTGGACTCAAATGTGGGCAATGGTTTTATTGGTGGGGATCGAAGAGCCTGGATTTATTTGTATAGAATAAAGAGGCATGTAACATCAAAACAGATTGAAGACCATGTAAAGAGTCAACCTGATTTTGAGAATGAAGAGGTCTCCATAAAGGAGCTTCCTAGTGATCCATCTAGGCTAAAGGAAAGATGAACTCTATGATCCTGAATTCTGGCCCCAAAATATAGGCATCAGACGTTTTAATCACAGCCTGTTTAGCAAATACAAGCCGGGTGGTGATTTTTTTGTCCAAACCAATCAGACAGGGAATTAATAGATGTAAATCTACATCAAGGCGAGCATGTTCTGAGATTGGCCCACCAAAACCTAGAGTTAGTGAGGAACAAGGTTGATGAAATTGAAGTCTTTTTACACGTGGAAGATATAGACATTTTGTGTATTACTGAAACGTGGTGCTCTAGTGGTGATATGGATGTTCTGAATTTTCCAGGTTACAGTATTGCCAACTATTTCAATAGAACTATAAACATTCATGGAGGCGTGTTGATATTGGTAAGAGACAATATTAAATACGAAGCTGTAAGCCTAATCTCTGATACCTGCCTCGAATTGATCTTTGAATGTACTGATATCCAGATTTACAAGGAAAGAGAAAAAATTATTATCCTAAGCATATACAGATCACCACTGCCCCAAAAGGCTGATTTCCTGAAGCAATTTGAACAATGTATGTTGCACATACATAACTCTTTTCCTGATTGTCGAACTGTGATAACTGGTGATTTTAATATTGATTTCTTACTTGATAGCTCATATAAATTTGAACTTAAAGATATTCTGAACTCATTCAATGTAAGTCCTGTGTTTTAAGTGCCAACACGTGTACAGGGAAACTCATTCACTGCAATTGATTCTATTTGCACCAATTTTAATTCACACTTATTTGACAATAAGGTTGCTGAAAACAGGTTATCAGATCATACTTTCCAATTAATTAATTTCCACCAAACCTTAAATAAAAACTCACAATTTCCTTTGGTTAGATCTTTCGCAGAAAAACATAAAAAATACTTTAGGGATTTATTGGCTACAGAAAGGTGGACAAATTTGATGGTAGACAAAGGTGACATAAATAGTAAAATGCTCATCTTCTTGAATATATTAGACAGTTATATTAATATTTGTTTTCCACTAGTACATAGGAAGCAACATGATGTACGTGCAAATAAACTGTGGCTTACCACAGGTATACGAATTTCTTCAAAGCATCTACGCAAGATGTCTCGACAATTAAAAATTGGTGAAATAACTTTGGATGTATATAAAAAATACCAAATTATCTATAGCAGAACTGTACGCTTAGCCAAACGCAAATGCTATGATGATAAGATTTCTTCTTCTACAAATACATCCAAAACTGTTTGGAATATTATAAACTCTTCAACTAAATATCACAAACCTAATGAGATAAAGTGCATTACAACACACAACACTGAAGTAATTGATCCAATTGAGATAGCAAACCACTTCAACTCTTTCTTTGTAAATATACCTTTTTCACTGCAATCTATCAGATCCAAAATAATGAACCAGTAAACCATTACCAACCTATCATAAATTCCAAAATTGAGAACCGTATCTACTTATACAAGGTAACTGAACTTGAAGTACTCGAAGTCATAAATAACTTAAAAAATACAAACTCCACTGGCCCTGATGAATACTCAGCAACACTAATCAAATACTCTGCATGTCAACTGAGTAAACCTCTATGCTATCTAGTCAATGAATGCTTCTCAGAGGCGGTTTATCCAAATTACTTAAAGTTAGCTAAAGTAATTGCTTTGCACAAAAGGGGAAACCCACAGGACAAGGAAAATTATCGGCCTATTTCATTAATCTCAAAGATATTTGAGAGAGTTGTTGCAAATAGAATGTTAAAATTTCTGGACACCCACAGACTAATATCAAGTACTCCACATGGCTTTTGTAATAAAAGGTCAACTGTATCAGCGTTATGTTATGTTCTCGATAAGATTTACAAGCACCTGGATGGCAGTGAAAAAGTGACAGCTTTATTTGTGGACCTAATCAAAGGTTTTGACTGTGTGGATCGTGTACTGCTTATGGAAAAACTATGTGCATATGGAATTCGGGGAAATTGTCACAAACTACTAAAGTCATATCTAGCACAACGTGAGCAGTATGTATTTTGCAATGGAATTGCATCTAACCGGTTGAAGGTGGATGTTGGTGTCCCTCAAGGCAGTGTACTTGGTCATCTATTATTTATATTTTATATAAACGACATAACTGATTACTTAACAACACTGCACTGCGAGTTTGCTGATGATATCACATTGCTCTCAGTTAGTTTTGATGAGGAGCGTATGAGGGAGTCTTTAATCACAAATCTGTCAAATTTATCTCATTACTTTAACAAAAACAAACTTACTCTAAATCAAGATAAAACATTCATAATGCAATTTTTTCCAATAGTAGCAAACTATTTGAAAAGTCACTATATCCCGTTGGAGGGCAAGTCCATTAAACAGGTCTCTTGCTTTAAACTGTTAGGGATACACATTGACAAGTCATTAAATTGGAAGGAGCATGTAAATCATGTATGTGGATAATGTACAAGAAACTGTTTTGCTTTATATCGCCTTACACAAATAACCAGTAAAAAAACAAGAAAAATTTTCTACTTCTCATGTATTGAATTTAAGATCCGGTATGGTATTATATTGTGGGGTGCTTCATCTGCATCTAACAGAGTGTTCATCAATCAAAGAAGGGCTATCCTATGTATAATGTTCAACTTATCATTTCGTGAATCATGTAAACCGTTTTTCATATCCGAAAAAATAATGACGCTTCCATGTCTTTTTATTTATGAAATACTAAAATTTGTCAAAAATAATTCAAATGCTTTTCAAACCCTAAATTTGCATCATGCTTATGATATCAGAATGGGAAATAGCTATCAATACACTTTACATAGACTAAAATTATACAAAGCAAATCCGCATTACATGGGGGCGGTAATTTACAATAAGTTACCAGTGAGGGTGCCACAAATGTCCCATAATAAATTTCTTTCTAAACTTTGTTTGAATTCCTTTTATCTATATTGTAGTCTGTAAGAACATGTTTCCAATTGCTGCTATGTGATAAAGTGTTATTCACAGTGTTGTTCAACTTATTGGTATAAGAGCCAGCACTTTAGCATTGTAGTTTTGGCATTGTATTGCCATTTTGTCTTCCTACATCCTTTATTGTGATATTTAGAATATATATTTGGTTTGATTTGATTTGATTTGATATGGAAAATTAATAACATTTGGCAACAGCGCAGCTAGGCAGTACTGCCTTTCCAAGTAGAAGTAACTGCTGTTCTGTGGAGAGGTGGACTCTCTTCCGGGATCGGCCAAGCTAGCCAAATTGCTGAGCTCAGAAAGAGGAAACTAACTAGGTACAATAAAAAAACATGATGGAACATGGACGGTAGATCAGGGAGAGACCCTAGAGATTCTCCTGGAGACCCGCTTCCCGGAGAAAATGGCGTGGCCGCTCCTCCGGAGCTGGTTCCTGTCCGGGAGGACTAGATACTTGCAAGGGAGGTAGTGACCGACGAAGTCATGAGATGGGCGGTTCAGTCCATTTAACGCAGAGGGACCAGACGTTATATTTCCAGCAATGCTTCAGGAGGAACTGGGTGCTTCCGTCGCTGAACAGAGTAAGACGACAGTATTCTTGACCGACTAGTGTGAACAGGTGGGAGTGTTCTTGGGTTCTCGATCTAGGCAGTCTAGAATAAAACTATTCACCTGAACAGTTGTAACCATTCAGTAAACTATTCAGCTGAATAGTTTTATTCCACACTGCCCAGACCGAATACCCAAGAACACTCAACAGAGTGTTCACGGCGAGCGTGACACTAGAATACGTCCCTCAGGCGTGGAGATCCGCTGACGGTCTTGATACTAAAAGCTGAGAAAAATGACTACAATGTCGCTAAATCGTTTAGACCCCTAAGTTTGACATCCTTTCTAATGAAAACGTTAGAAAAGATAGTCGATATCACAGAGGAAATTTTGGGAAGACAACCCATAAACTATAAACAAAGATCAACATGCTTACAGCAAGCGGAAAGGGAAGGCTCGAATAAAGAAGTGCTGCTGCCACTCTTTTTCGATATTGAAGGAACATTCCACAAAGCCAGAACAAATAACATCTGCGAGGCCCTTAGGGTCCGGGGGATTTCAACACAGTTGGTAAGCTGGATCAGATCGGCGCTCCGGAACCGTAGGGTGACGGCTTCTCTTGAAGATCACTGCAGGGAAATCAAGGTCGACTGCGGCTGTCCATAAGGCTGCTGCTTACTTGGTGGTGTGTAGCAGTAACATGGCATCTCTTAATGGACGGTCTTTTGGAGAGACTACAAGCCAAGGGATTTTTACCAAGAAAGTTCGTCGGTAGCGTTTGTGGTTGAATGCAAAAGGCATGCAGAACAATAGAACAATGGTGCACCGAGATGGGACTGTTAGTCAATCCTGGCAAGACAGAGCTTGTGCTCTACACCAAAAGGAGGAAAACTACAGAATTCTGGTCACTTACGCTGTGCGCACAATCTTTGCTCCTATAGCCTGAGCCTAAGTACCTGGGGGTCACCGGCAGCTGGCTGACCTGGAAAAGTCACTTAGAAAAGGCATGAAATAAGGCAACAACACTGGTATGGCAACTGTGTAGGGCAGTGGGCAGGAGGTGGGGTCTAAAGCCACACGTCCTGCACCAGCTCTACACTGCGGCGGTGTTGCCAAGTCAGGGATTTTCTTCTTGGATCTAACGATTTTTAAGAACGTTTAGGCGTTTAGAAGGATTTCGTAAAACCTGTAAGAATCTGAGGATTTTCTATTGCATACAGATCTTTACTAATTAGAAGCGACAAATTCGAAGCAAAAATTATAAATGCATAAAAAACACAACACATAGTGATATTCACGAAACTACACTACTACTACTAGTGGAGCTGAAGTCTAGAGGATAAATAGAACACTTTGAGTAAAGCTCCATGATGTCGGCACAATACGCTGCAAGCGTCAGTCTCTTTACGCGTCAGTCAAATGGTAAATGTCATTGATTGGATGATTGACCATTCCAAAATTACGTCATGTGACATGTATGCCCCTCAAGGCAATATGGCGGAGTAACTATTTAAATATCAGACGGAACTTAAAACTTCATCTTGATCATCATGTTTCTAGGTGTTTTTAGGCAAAGGCTCCAAGGCAGAATATATAAGGTAGAATATATAAAATTTTGTAGCTGAAGTATTGACAAAAATCCCAAAATGTCAAAACAAATTTGTTCTTCATTATTAATAAACTGGCTGCGGTGTTGCCGTTCTTACTATTTTTTAAAGTTTATTTATTTATGTTTCGTTATAAGTTATATAAGGGTAAAGATAATGTTTAAAAAAATGAGAATAATAACATCTAAATATTATTTTAATCAGGATATATTATCCTAAAAGAATAAACCGCTTTGAACTGTCGATTCTTATTCATCATTTCCGTATAAGCACAGAAAACTAAGTATGTCTGACTACACTGTTTGTATGCCCCTCAAAAAAGCTTGTCAAAAACAGCTGCTCTGGAATGGTCAATTGGATGTCGTGTCGACTGTCGTTAGTCGTTAACTTTGTTACTGTCGTTCGTATTTTTTTCGCCTGTGGTGCAATTTTTTGCTCCCTTTCTTTTATTTTACTGAACATATTTCAATCATTCAATCTAAGGAATTCTAAGGATAAATCGTGCTTCCACTAAGGATTTTTTCACATGACATGTAGGCAACACTGCTCTGCGGTAATCAGACCGAGAATATCCTATGGGTCCGTGGTCAGGTGGCCAGCGGTGGACAGGGCCTGCTATGCGTTGAGGTTGCGCAAACTGCAGAGAACAGTCTGCCTAGCCATAACGGGTGTGTTCAGAACAACACCGGGAGCAGCTCTCAATTCCTTACTGGATCCGCCGGAGCTTCTAATCTAGGTGAAGAGGAAGGCCTCCTGCAGAAGGATGAATTGCCTGCGGTCACACGCCAGCCTCATCCAGCGGGACATCCTAATGGTCCTGTCGCAGGAGGGGCGCCCTTGCGATCCACTGAGACTAAAACATAGATTTAGGATAAACATCTCAACAAAGGAAGAATTAAAAAAAAAGAGCTACTTCAGCAACCTTCTGAAAATAATCAGGTATGGTATACAGATTGATCAAGAATGGCCGATTCACAGTCGTCAGGAGCCGGAATTAAACCAAGCAAGCCATGAAGAGTGCGAGAGCGTTCCCTTGGGAAGCCACACGACGGTTTTCCAGGCGGAGGTGTTTGCAATACTCGAAGTGGCCACACGACCAGGAGTCAAACGTGGAGCAGAACAGAACATCTTCATCTACTCTAATAGTCAGGCGGCCCTGCGAGCCGTACGCAGGAACAGGACGAGATTAAAGCTCGTTCAGGACTGCAGGAATGCTCTAGAGTCACTGGCAGAAACAAAAAGGGTAACTCTGGGATGTGTTAAAAGAAGATAAGTATAAAAAATAAGGTTTCAAAGGTAACTAGATGACAAAAAATTGAGAATGGGTCATAGGGGCATTGAGAAAAACGAACGCGCAGATGAATCGGGCAAGTGTGGTCCCCAGACATGCTTTGCAGAACTGCAGCCATGTCTAGGAGTAAGCATTAGATACGTATCTCACACTCTGAATGAGTGGGCATGGGAAAGTACAAACTGGACACAGTCAGGAATATGTAGACAGACCAAGAAAATCTACGCAAATCCGGATAGATCCTAGGCCTTGTGGCTACTTATAGGAATTCTCATTGGCCACTGCAGACTAAACGGACACATGCAGCTCCTAGGAATGGTGGACAGTCCTCTGCACCCACTGTGGAGCAGGGAAAGAGTCGTCATACTACTTTCTGCAGGCTGGGACAAACATAAAAATCAGCAGTAGCAGAGCACGCTCTCTCCGAAGGTCACGACATCCTTTTCAACGAGGTGGATATCTTATATTAATCGCAGCATTTCTATCCGAGACTAACGAGAGAGACCATTGAGGTCTTTAGACAAGGAGAAAATTACGTTTCTAAATGCAGACTGGAAGCGACTTCTACGACATACTTCAAGTGCGCCGATACCCCGCGCCACCGCTAATCCCACCCCAGTCTCTCTACTGCAGCGCGAATTTGGGGAAATAAATACCACGGAGCTCACTACACTCGAATCAGTCAACTTCGGGAAGCACGACAGATTACTTCGCCCATTGCCTCATCGTCTTTGATAATGTCTGCCGCAGCTGTAGACGAAACGCCAGGAAGAAATTCCATTGGACCACTGCTTGAAAGCCCGGAAAACACTTTAGATTGTAATAAAAAACTGTTGCGTTAATGTTGTTTTAGGTAAATTAAAAGAAAAAAATTCATGCTTTATCCATATTTAATAGTGAACCAATGAAAAAACAGACCTGGACTAATTTGAACGAACTCAAACAAACCTAAGTGCGACTTTTACAAGTTCAAGTAAAACTTCAGATTGAAGATAAAACACCAGACTTGATGTACATTGGGGGTGTAAGGGGTAGGCAGAACAATGTAAAAGCCTAACCAACTGACAACCTCACCTGCACGTGGTGCACCCCCCTGCTAGACAACTAACGAGGCTCTGTCGACCGAGTGATTACCGGTATAAGTAATCCCCTCTTGTCAGCCAACAGCTTCGGGTGGATGAGCCGACAAGAGTAAGGGCACCCTATTGTCCTGGGGTTGAGAAATCGGCCCCAAAGGCGGATGAATTACAATCAAGTAATCAACGACATAAGGATGAGGAAGAATTTTGGACAAACCACCTCATTAAAGATCCAGAATGGATAAGTCCTAGTAAAATTCATCATGGCAAGGCTCACAACAAAACAAGTCCGGAATAGTTCCTCGATCGGATCTCCGGGAGGAAATGTTTTGAGCAGTGTAATGAAAGTGAACAGGGAGATAAGGATTGGTACTTGGAATGTTAAAACGATGGCACAAGCTGGAAATATC
Source organism: Taphrorychus bicolor (assembly GCA_951812265.1). Lineage (NCBI taxonomy): Eukaryota > Metazoa > Arthropoda > Insecta > Coleoptera > Curculionidae > Taphrorychus > Taphrorychus bicolor. Next base: position 33,737,753 of record OX638297.1, read on the forward strand.
AACAACGCAACAAAAGAAATGAGAAGAATGAAAGTAAACATCATGGGAATTAGTGAGATGAGGTGGCCGGGAGTGGGTTCGGTGGATGTGGACGAACACAGAGTGTACTATGCAGGAACACAAGATGGTAAGTTTCTGAATGGGGTAGGCATTGTTGTCACCAAGGAGATAGCGCAGAGTGTCATAAACTTTGTCCCATTCTCAGAAAGAGTCCTTCTAATACAGATTAACGCCCGACCAGTAAATCTAAACATCATCCAGATTTATGCCCCCACTGCAGATAAAGATGAAGGGCAAGTTGAAGAATTATACAGGAATGTCGCCCAAATACTCGAGAGGCTACCCAAAAAAGAAGTTAACATCATCATGGGGGACTTTAACGCAAAGTTGGGAGCTGGAGAAAAAACCGAGCTCATCGGGTCTTTCGATTTGGGAAAGAGGAATGAGAGAGGAGATATGCTCGAAAAATTTACAGACGAACACGGCCCTGTAGTCCTCAACACACAGTTCAAACAACCACCGAGGCGTTTATACACATGGAGATCGCCCCTTGATAAACCTGGGAGAATAGTCAGGAATCAAATAGACTACGTACTAGTCAACAAGCGGTACAGAAACAGCTGCTTAACTAAAAATGAGAACCTTCCCGGGAGCAGATATGCGAACCGACCACGTGCCAGTTATCGGAAGATTCAAAGTGGTTATGAAGAAAGCTGCTCCATTAAAAGTTAACCTAAGACAGCTGAAAAACGGGAAGATCAAAGAATGTGTAGAGAAAGAGCTGAATGCAGCAATGGCAGAAACAACAGAAGATAGCTCAGTAGAAGAACACTTGAATCACCTGAAAAGTAAAGTGGAACACATTAAGAACACTATTCTAAAGGAAAACGGACAAAGAGTAAGGAAGAAAACCTGGATGACAGATTACATATTAAACCTAATGGAAGAGAGAAGATTGAACAAGAATAACACCATAGAATACCAAAGGATAAACAACATCATAAGGAACGAAATACGAATGGCTAAAGAAAAGGAACAGAAAGAGAACTGTGAGGAGATAGAGGCACTGCAGTTGAAATATGACTACTTTAACGTCCACCGGAAGGTGAAAGAAGTCACTGGACAAAGAAGGAATACAAACTTAGGGAAACTAGTTGACGCTAATGGAAACATCATTGTAGACATGGAAGAGAAGAAGAAGATGTGGACTAGGTACGTAGAGCACCTCTTTGAGGATAATAGAGAGAGCCCCCCAGATCCCCGGAGTAATGCACAGAGTGGGCCAGAAATAATGGAATCAGAAGTGAGGGCAGCTGTAGAGCACAGCAAAGAAGGAAAAGCAGCAGGACCTGACAACATCCAGACAGAGTTCCTGAAACTTCTAGACGAAAATAGATTAAAGAAGATCACCAAACTTTTCAACAACATCTACAAATCAGGTAAAATACCACAAGAATGGCTAGTCTCAGAGTTCATTGCACTGCCAAAGAAACAAGGCGCAAAACGATGTGAAGAATATCGAACGATAAGTCTGATGAGCCACCTGCTGAAAACCTTTCTCAAAGTCATCCATAAAAGAATATACAATCGATGCGAGAACCTAATCTCTCGAAACCAGTTCGGGTTCGTCAATGCGATGGGAACCAGAGAAGCACTCTTTGCTGTCCAAGTCCTTGTCCAGAGATGCAGAGACGTTAACCTTGACGTTTACTGTTGTTTAATTGACTACGCCAAAGCATTTGACCGGGTTCAACATGGCAAAATGATGGAAATATTAAAGAAGACAGGGATCGATACCAATGACCTGAATATCATAAGTAGCTTGTACTGGGGCCAGTCGGCAACAATAAGAGTCGACGGAGAAACAACTGAGGCCGTCAAAATAATGCGAGGAGTGAGGCAGGGCTGTGTACTCTCACCCCTGCTATTTAACATCTACTCCGAGCAGATTTTTAAAGAAGCGCTCGACGACGAAGAAGAGGAGGGCATCTCAATAAATGGGAAGAAATTGAGTAATATAAGATACGCGGACGACACCATCGTGTTCGCAGATAGCCCACAAGCACTACAACAACTTATCAACAAAATAGCAAGAGTTAGTAAGGAATATGGTTTGGACATAAACATACAAAAGACCAAAATTATGGTCATTAGCAAAAACAAGATCGACAACATCCAGTTATCCATCAACAACCAACCAATAGAGAGAGTACCACACATCACGTACCTGGGAACACGTATAAACGAGAACTGGGACGCAACTCAAGAAATCAAATCACGAATCGCCAAAGCCACAGCCGCCTACAACAAAATGAGCAAACTCTTCAGAAGCCATGATCTTACACTGGAAACAAAAATGAGACTTCTCAGATGTTACATCTTTTCTATCCTCTTATACGGGACGGAATCTTGGACACTCAATGAAAACACATCCAAGAAAATAGAAGCCTTCGAAATGCGACTCTATCGAAGAATGATGAGGATATCATGGACCGAACATATCACTAATGAAGAGGTACTAAGAAGGATGAATAAACAAAAAGAAATTATGAACACCATCAAGATCCGAAAACTGCAATATCTGGGCCACATCATGAGAAACGACTCCAGGTACTCCTTACTCCAGACAATCATCCAGGGAAAAATCGATGAAAGAAGAGGTCCAGGAAGGAGAAGAATATCTTGGCTGCATAACCTCAGGAAGTGGACCGGAAAAACATCAACCGAGCTGTTTCAGAAAGGAGCTGACCAACCTTTTGGGGGGTTATAGAAGACGCCAACTCATCCAACTTATAAACCTCTATTTGTAAACACACCTTAGCTTTTTTTAGATACAGGGTGTCAAAGAAATATTTCTTCTGTGAGTTTTTTGGTTGTATTTCAAGAACTAATTGATATAACCAACGGAATTTGTGGACATTTTTATTACTTTGAGATTCTTTATGTGTGTTAGAGCGCCTGGAATTGTTTGGTCTCTAACGTCTACGCCACTGGAAAAAATTGCAACTTAAAAGCACATTGCAAAAAGTCATAATTTTCTACACAAAAAAAAGATATTCTTAGTCAACAGCTAATGTGAGCCATTTTGGTATTTTATGACGAAAAACCTGGGTAAAACAAGAAAAATGATTTCCTAATATTTTTATTTATTATACCAAACGCACTCCGTTTTTATTGAAAACGTCAATAATAATTTAATATCAAAAATATTCCTTTGCATCTCAAAAAAGGTGGGTTTAGAAGCAAAAATCGGACTATGAATGTGTCCACTATAATCCGCTTGTTTGAGTTTGTCAACACTTTTCTGAAACTTTTCTTATTGTACAGGGTACAATAATTATTATTCATATAGGACGATCAAACGCCCTTTTTGGCTTGATAGATAAGTTTTTGAAACTGATTTTAATTTATTATCTAGTTTGCCCCGTTTTGAGCCAACGAACTTTAGCAAGTTCCATTTACTTCCTCAACAACGCGAGACGTACCACACGCTGTTGGGCGCGACTTTAACGCCAATTAAAATCCATAAAACACGGCAGCGGCGAACAGTACGATCCAACAGCAGGTACTAACGATCGCTCTTTGTCCGAATCACTTTGCACTCGAGCGAAAATTAAACGCCACAATAAATAATCGGAGAAGACACCGGACATTTGCATATTTTTATTTGACATGGCGCTTAAGCTCGTTATTGACCTTTCACTGTCGTGTTTATGTTTCTCGAAGACTGCTACTACAAATTTACAATAGCGCTCGCAGCTATTGACCTTGACGGCAGGACCCAGATGTTGGGTACCCAATAAATTATTTCCTCACAAATATATTTACAATACGTAATGTTGTATCGATTCTATTGTGACAAGGCTATATTCAAGTTCCGCGTAGTATGTAGCCATTTTTTTAAAAATTTTTTGGGCGGGTCCTCTAAACCGACACCCAAGGTCCGCTCCTGAGACATGCTTTTCTGCATAACATGCAGAACCATGACCTAAGTAGCCGATGCACTGTTATCTGCTGCAGCAGCAACGGACACGAATTGGCTGCAGGCCAACTCTTGAACTGTCAGCTTGCCAACCACCTGCCATGGCTTTACGCTTCGTTCTTGTGTATTCTTGTTGGGATATTGCGGAACTGCCGATGTGACGACTTTAAATCTGCAGATTAAGTTGTGCATAATATTCTCGGTCGAGTCTCAGGTAACCAAAAGGAACACTTCCGCAGAATGTTGAAATTAAAAAAAAAATGCAGGGTTTAGTGTTTTTCATATCTACTATAACATTAAGTTTTTGGCCACTTTAGATTGAAATTAATGCAAAATTATTTATTAATGGGTCCCATCAATGCATAATTGTTCAACTGTTTTCTTAAAAAAAAAAACTATTTTATTATAGGCAACTAAATATACACGAAATCCAAAAAAATCAACAATATACACGTAGAATTAGAGCATTTAGAGATTTAAAATTATATTTATAAGATTGAAAAAAAACGTTTTATTATCTCGTGTAACTCAATGTCGAGTTATAATAGGCATATAGGCTTAAATATTGAAAATGAGAAAAAACTCGAAGTGTACTATAGTTCAAACATATCACCATCCTCCTAAAATTCGAAGTTCAAAGCTTTTTTATGGCTCCAAGTGCATGCAAAAGAGGGCCATTTTTTTACCGATCAGTCGAGCAAGTTCAACCGCCCCACAGTGGTCGGACGGACCTCATTTTACGCGCAAAAACGAATTTTTTAAAGAAAGAAAGTCAAAGAGTAAGAAAAATCTAAAAATGACAATTTGGAAGGTTTGGAGAAACTCAGATAAAAATTAGCACTAAAGTCGATAAAAAATGACCCACGTCATCTTAAAATGAGAAGTTTGATGTTTTTTGGCTAAAATTAAGGTTAGAGCGGTGAAAAATGACCCAAAGGGTGTAAAAATGCTAATTAAGTGTTTACCTATAAATTCAATGGGTTAAAACATGCCACAGGGTGTATAATAATGCAAGTTTGTGTCTTTGGGGAAGTTCATGTTACGATTAGAAGTGCAAACTTGGAGTATTAGGAGAAATTCAGGTTAGAATTAGGACTAAAGTCGATTAAAAAATGACCCATTTCTTTAGATTAATTTTTCTATAAAAATTAATTCTAAAATTAAGGTAAAAATTGGCGAAAATGAATCAAAGTTTGAAGAAACGCAAATTAAAAGTTTTTGGGAAAATCAGGTTAGTTATTATTAAAAATTTACATAAAGCGTCTAAAAGTGTAATATTTGGGAAAAATTCCGGTTAGAATTAGGACTAAAAGTCGATTAAAAATTACCCATTTCTTCGAAAAATTATAATTTTTTAATACTTTTTGGCTAAAATTAAAGTAAAAGTCGGTGAAAAATGACTCCAAAGTGTGTAATAATGCAAATTTAGAGTTTCTGGACAAGTTCAGTTTAGGACTTGAGTCAAAATGAGTTAAAACATGACATGAGTGATCTAAAAATTTAATTTTAGTATCTTTGGAGAAGTTCAGGATAGGATTAAGGCCAAAAAGTGGTTAGAAATTTACAACAAGCGTTTAAAAGTGCAAATACAAGTGCACACAGACTAAAGTAGATAAAAAAATACCCATTTCTTCTAAAAATTACAACTTTAATGTTTTTTGGCTAAATTAAGGTAAAAAATGGTTAAAATTAATCAAAACGTAAAAACTACATATTAAAAGTTTCAGACAAATTCAGTTTAGAATTAGGATTAAAACATGACACAAAGTGCCTAAAAATGCAAATCTGGGGTCTTTGGAAAAGCTCAGGTTAGGATTACAGCCAAAAGTGATTAAAAATTTACACAAACCGTCTAAGAGTGCAAATTTGGAATTTTTTGATAAATTCGGGTTAGAATTAGGACTAAATTCAATTAAAGATCACCCATTTCATTTAAAAATGAGAAGTTTCATCTTTTCGGCTAAACTTAAGATTAAAGCGGTGAAAAATGGCTCAAAGTGTGTAAAAATGTTAATTGGGGGTTTCTCTACAAATTAGAGTTAGGATTAGGGTCAAAATGGGTTCAAACATGACACAGGGTGTCTAAAAAATGATAAAACAAATTTGTGTTTTTGGGAAATTCATGTTATGATTAGAACCCAAAGTAGTTAAAAATTTGAAGTCTTAGGAGAAATTCAGGTTAGAATTAGGACTAAAATCCATTAAAAAATGACCCATTTCTTCTAGATTAATTTTTCTATAAAAATTAATTCTAAAGTTAAGGTAAAAATTGGCGAAAATGAATCAAAGTTTGAAGAAACGCAAATTAAAAGTTTTTGAGAAGATTAGGTTAGGATTAGTCTCAAAATGCGTTAAAAAATTACCCAAAGAGTCTAAAAATTTGTATGTGGAGTTTCTGGAAGCTAAAATCGATTAAAAATAACTCACCTCATCAAAAAATGCAAAAGTTGATGTTTTTTGAGAAAATCACGAAAAGATTAAGGCCATAAATCTGTGAAAATGACTCGAGTGTGTAAAAATAGAGTTTTGAAGGATCTATAGAAACTGAAATTGAGATTATAGATAAAATCGCTTAAAGAAGACTCAAAACGCCTGAAATTGCAGATTAAAAATTTCTGCAAAAATACAGGTTAGGATTACAAATAAAAATGGTTAAAAATTTACACAAAGCATCTAAAAATGCAAATTGTGGGAGAAATTTAGGTTAGAATGAGGACTAAAGTCGAATAAAAATGATCCATTTCTTCTAAAAATTACAATTTTTTAATATTTTTGGCTAAAATTAAGGTCAAAATCGGTGAAAAATGACTCAAAGTATATAATAATGCAAATTTAGAGTTTCTGAATAAGTTCAGTTTAGGACTACAGTCAAAATGAGTTAAAACATGACACGAGGGGTCTAAAAATTTAAACTTATTGTCTTTGGAGAAGTTCATGATAGGATTATGGCCAAAAAGTGGTTAGAAATTTACACCAAGCGTTTAAAAGTGCAAATTTAAAGTCTTTGTCTTTTGAGAAATTCTGGAGAATTAGAACTAAAGAGGAAAAAACTTACCCATTTCTTCTAAAAATTACAATTTTATTGTTTTTTGGCTAAATTAAGGTAAAAATTGGTAAAAATTAATCGAAATGTAAAATACTACATATTAAAAATTTCTAAACAATTTCGGTTTAGAATTAGGATTAAAACATGACACAAAGTTTCTAAAAATGCAAACTTGGGCTCTTTGGAAAAGCTCAGGTTAGGATTTACAAACCAAAAGTGATTAAAATTAACACAAAGCGTCTAAAAGTGTAAATTTGGAATTTTTTGAGAAATTAGGGTTAGAATTAGGACTAAGTTCAATTAAAAATTACCCATTTCATTTGAAAATGTGAAGTTTCATCTTTTTTAGCTAAAGTTAATGTTAAAGCGGTGAAAAATGGCTCATGTGAAACATGTGAAAAAAACACAATGTGGCAACAATGTGAAAAAATGTGAATTGAGGGTTTCTCTACAAATTCAAGTTAGGATTAGGGTCAAAATGGGTTAAAACATGAACATCGTGTCTAAAAATGCAAATTTGTGTTTTTCGGGAAATTCATGTTAGGCTTAGAACCCAAAGTAGTTAAAAATTTGGAGTCTTAGAGAAATTCTATCGATTAGAATTAGGACTAAAGTCGATTAAAAAATGACCCTTTTCTTCTAAATTAATTTTTTTTAAAAATTTTATTCTAAATTAAGGTAAAAATTGGCGAAAATGAATCAAAGTTTGAAGAAATGCCAATTAAAAGAAGATCAGATAAGGATAAGTTTCAAAATGAGTTAAAAATTGAGCCAAAGGTTCTAAAAATGTATATGTAGAGTTTCTGGAAGCTAAAATTGATTACAAATAACTCATCAAGAAATGTAAAAGTTGATGTTTTTTAAGAAAATCACGATAGGATTGAGGCCTAAAATCGGTGAAAATGACTCAATTGTGTAAAAATACAATTTTGAAGGATCAATAGAAACTAAAATTAAGATTATAGATAAAATCGCTTAAAAATTACTCAAAACGCCTGAAATTACAAATTAAAAAATTCTGCAAAAATTTTAAGATTAGAAACAAAAATGATTAAAAATGTACACAAAGCGTCTAAAAGTGCAAATTTGGGGAGAAATTCAGGTTAGATTTAGGAAGTCGATTAAAAATGACCCGGCCATTTCTACTAAAAATGTTTTAATACTTTTTGGTTAAAATTAAGATCGGTGAAAACTGACTCAAAGTGTATAATAATGCAAATTTAGAGTTTTTGGACAAGTTCAGTTTAGGACTAGAGTCAAAATGAGTTAAAACATGACACGAGGGGTCTAAAAATTTAAATTTAGTGTCTTTGGAAAAGTTCAGGATAGGATTAGGGCCAAAAAGTGGTTAAAAATTTACACCAAGCAAATTTGGAGTCTTTGTCTTTTGAGTAATTCGGAATATAATTAGGACTAAAGTAGATACAAAATTACCCATTTCTTCTAAAAATTACAATTTTATTTTTTTTTTTTGGCTGAATTATGGTAAAAATTGGTAAAAATTAATCAAAATGTAAAAAACTGCATATTAAAAGTTTCTAGACAAATTTGGTTTAGAATTAGAATTAAAACATGACACAAGGTGTCTAAAATTGTAAATTTGGGCTCTTTAGAAAAGCTCAGGTTAGGATTAGAGCCAAAAGATTAAAAATTTACAGAAAGTTTCTAAGAGTGCAAATTTGGAATTTTTTGAAAAATTCTAGTTAAAATTAGGACTAAATTCAATTAAAAATCACCCATTTCATTTAAAAATGAGAAGTTTCATCTTTTTTGGCTAAAATTAAAGTTAAAGCGGTGAAAAAAGGCGGCTAAAAATGCTAATTGAGAGCTTTTTCTACAAATTCAAGTTAGGATTAGAGTCAAAATGGGTTAAAACATGACACAGGGTGTCTAAAAATGCAAATTTGTGTTTTTGGGGAAAGTGATGTTAGGACTAGAACTAAAAGTAGTTAAAAATTTACAGAAGGCGTCTAAAAGTGCAAACTTGGAGTCTTGGGCGAAATTCAGGTTAGAATTAGGACTAAAGTCGATAAAAAAATTAGCAATTTCTTCTGAAAATAACAATTTTAATGTTTTCTGACTAAAATTAAGGTAAAAATTGGCGAAAGTAGATCAAAGTGTAAAAAAATGCAAATTAAGAGTTTCTAGACAAATTCAATTCAGCGTCAAAATGGGTTCAAACATGATACAAAGTGTCTAATAATGCAAATTTGCGGTCTTTGCGGAAGAGTTCCGGTTAGGACTAGAGCCTAAAGTAGTTAAAAATTTACATAAAGCATCTAAAAGTGCAAATTTTAAATCTTTGCATGGATAAATTCGGGTTAGAACTAGGACCAAATTTGATTAAAATTTAATGGTTTTTGGCTAAAATTAAGATATAAATCGGTGAAAAATGACCCAAACTGTGTAAAAATGCAATTTTAGAGTTTCTGGACAAATTCAGGTTACGATTAGGGACAAAATGGGTTAAAACATGACACAAGGTGTCTAAAAGTGCAAATTTGGAGTCTTGCGAAACATTCAGGTTCTAATTAGGTCTAAATTTTTTCATTTAAAAATGACAATTTTGTTATTTTTTACTAAAATTAAGACTAAAGCACTGAAAAATAACTCAGAGTGGCTAAAAATGCAAATTAAGAGCTTCTGGTTAAGATTAGTATCCAAATGAGTTAAAACATGACACAAGGTGTCTACAAATGCTAATTGGGAGACTTTCGACAAATTTAAGTTAGAATTGTGGTCAAAAGTGGTTAAAAATTTACGCAAAGCGTTTAAACGTGCAAATTTGGATTCATTAGAGAAATTTAGGTTAAAATTGGCAATAAATTAGATTAAAAATGAGCCATTTCATTTCAAAATGACAATTTTTATGTTTTCATGCTGAAACTAAAATTAACTCTGTGAAAATAACTCAAAGTGGGTAAAAATGCAAATCAACCTCATTAATACACTCTATAACTATTAATTTTATTAATTCGTATAACTGAGAAAGTTCGGACTTTTTGCCTGTTTCCGCCAGTTGTGAAACACGTTACCTCTCATGTTGCTCACCCAGTCCAGTATCAACATCTTTCTATCGAAACAAGACATTTATTACTTCTAAATTTATAGAGTTGGCAAGTAAACCTGAAACTTGTTTATTAGTTGTTGATTTTAAATTGGGTCTATGTGGTGAAAATAGAAAGTTTTCTGAAGGGTTGTGCAAGAGACCACTTCTCTAACTGACTAAGGCGACAAGCACTTGCAGAAGGGAATTTTTAGTCATTGCAAAATCATAACGGTTCATAAATTATTATATAATTTGTAATCTAGCTGAAACATAACAGAAAAAGTTTTGGGCGAATGCAGAAATGGACTCTTACTGACGGCATTGTTCAAAAGATCTGAACAGAAACTGCAGAACTATTTCAAATTTCAATTACCAAATACAAGTACTGTTTTGTATTTCAAATTAGAAATCATAATAAAGAAAAGTTGTTAGAGAGAGAGAAAAAAGACGGAATCCCCCCCCCCCCCCCCCCCCACCCTCTTTAGATAAATTCCAAGGAAACTTCGTTTTTTTTTGCTTTTTTTTGATCAGAATGGCACGTTTGCAACTTCAGAAGAACTTAATAAAATTTAATTCGAATGAAATTAACCCCTAAAGTGTTTTTTTTTTAAATTTTTTAATAGCAAAAATGTCGATTCTAAAAGTGGCTACAGATCCCCAACCGAGGGTTTATCTCTGAAAATATTGCACCTATGGGACTTCCGTTGGTGGGGGAAGAAAGACTGTATCAAGAAGACCAAAAAACTGTTGAACTGATTGCAGTCGGTCCACTTGCTCTAAAGTTACAGGTTATAATTTTAGCAATTTGTCGTGAGACAAAGTCCTCTGGTCAATTCCAAAAAAATTAAAAAAAAATTTTTTTTTTATGTTTTTGATCGGAACATCGCGTTTGCGATCCTCTAAGAACGTAACAAATTAAATTCTAATGAAGTAAACACCTAGAATATTGCTCTTACGGGATTTCCGCGAGAGGTGAAAGAGGGCATCAAAAAGACCAAAATACAATAGGTTTGACTCCAATCAGTCCACTCATTCCAAAATTATCCCTTTGGATCAAATTCAAATGAATTTGGGAAAACTTTTTATGCTATTTCTGAGCGCAATGGGACGATTGTAATTCCCTAAGAACATTAAAAATTTATATCGAATAAAATTAGCCCCATATGTAGATTTTTAAGAATTGTAAAATTATTGAACCAATGCGACTTCCGTTTGCAACCCCCTCGAGGGAAACGAGGATATCAAGAAGAAGAAAAATCAGTTGGTTTCACTCTTATCGGTCCATTCATTCTAAAGTTAGAAGCGGTCAAAGTTGGAAATTCAGAAAAAAGACATAATATCCCCTTTTGATCATTTAAAAAAAAAATAGAAACTTTGATGTTGTTTTGAAGAGAGAATTCTCTAAGAATATAACAAACTTAAGCCCTTATAGGAGATTAGTTATACATTTATTCGACGGACAACAAATGGTTTAATCCGAAAGTCAAAAGTATCGTTTGTTAATTAAGACTTTACGTTGTTACGGAAGGCGGAACCTGACGACGCGACATGCGGCCTGTAATTTAGTCCCTTTTTTACGCTATTTTGGGTGTTATTTACATGTTCACGGCTATTCTTGTATTGTTCGAGTAATGTTAGGAAAATTTGTAACTTATAGGTTTGAGATAGACATAGCACGAACTGTTACGGTCAATAAGTCTGCTTTTGGTCTAATTCTTAATCGAGTGCAAGTGAGCTATAAGAACGAAGCGATAGTAAAGTGTTAGTGGTAGACGGTGGACTATTAGTAAGTGAATTGTAAGTGTGTTTTGCTTCTGAGGTGAATTAATAGTCTTTTCGTGGAAAACAGTTGTACTGGAATTATTCGAACCCCGAGTGCAGAACAATATTTAAAAATGTGACAAATTATTTTGCAAATTAGAAAGAATCTTTTACTAAAATAAGAAACTATGTAGCGATTTTTATCTTCACCCACACTAACGTTTTGCAAGGATATGAAAAACTTTCGGGCCTCACTTTAGGCGCCAAAAGATAGGATTTGATGTTGATACTTAAATTTAAAATACATACTATTTTCTACAACACATACAAACAGATATTCTGTACATATCGAACCCATTCTGGGCGCCAAAAGGTAGGATTTGATATGGATACTTAAATTTCAAATACATATAATTCTACAACACATACAAACACATATCCTTTACGCAAGTCAATCGCTTCGATAACTTGATGTTTTGACAAGTTAGGACCTATAAACTTATGTAATTACTTCAGAAACTGGGCTTAAGTACAGTAAAGCATCCATTTAACCACGGCAATATCTTAATAAACACACCGGGTGTCAAGTAGCCAAGCACTCGCTAATAGAGGGCAATTAACGGATAATAAATAAGGCAATTGAGTAATGGGTATACTTAAAGCATCTGCCGCTGATCTATTCCTGGTGCACAATGTTTTCTATTCTACGCTTATAATTCGATAGTACTTTACGGAAACTTTGTTTTGACACAGAGAGAATATGTGAGCTTTCCAACACTTCTGCCAGTAATATATAATTTAGCATTATTAGATTATTTATTGCAGCAGGTGGCAGATCAGCTTGGTTGCTGTTATATATTGTATTTTCAGTTATTTTCATTCTTGTGCCCCAAAAATCTACTTTCATTAATACATAATAAAAATATTTATTTTTTGCAGGTAAGAGGAATATTTCTGTCATAAACCAGCTACATGCAGAGCACCAATGATTAATACGTAAGTTGACCTTAATAAGCAATAAAAAAGAGCCGAATCTCAAAGCCTAGATGATTTATGTGACTTATTAAAATACATTAAAAATAGTTACCAACTTCTAATAATAAATAGTGTATTTGCGTATTTATTATTACATTGGCCTAACCCTGGGAGTATCCAACTCTTAAATTTACCTTGGATAAGGTTCAAGATGTGCATCAATGCAAAAATTACTCGCATTTTCCCGGAAATTGTATCGTTTAGAACAATTTCCAGCGAGGAAAAATAGACAGTTATAGAACAATTTTTTTTTAATTCAATTTCATTAAACACTCATGCCATGAAAAATAAAATTATCTATCGAAAAAGAGCTGCAGAGCATCGAAATCCAATTGTGCCCGGTTTTTACACCAAATTTTAACACTTGTTTGAAGGGGGATTTGCATCCCGTTACGGACTAAATCGAATCTTGGTTTACAACGAATTAATTAAAAAGTTTTATGTTTTTTGCTTTATTTTTATTCCATTCAATCGCTACAAACAAATGAGGGCCGATCGAAAAAGCTTATAGATAAATTTGCAATAGGACGATTGTTCATTTGTATGTGAATTGTTAAGACTGTTGAATTCAATAACTATATTACATTTTAAATGTCCTCGTTATTACATTTACTTGTAGTAGTGTTTGTTACATTGCAGCATGTGCTACATTTAGACTTTGAGACTATTGAAAACTACATTCAGACTATTGAAAATTTTGTGTGTGCCCATTTCTATCACTCCGCCCGCGATTACACGTCACGTTTTGCTGAAAAAAAAACACTTTTTTACTTGGCTTTTGCTACAGAAACGATTTTTTTTACTCATTGGTTTTGTAGCAAAACTTCAAATTCTGGACCTAAATATGAGTGTCTTTCAAATTTTTTTCAGTTTCTATTTTTTTTTAATTAAGCGTAAAGGTGTTTTTTTTTCAGTTTTGAGACAAAAACTGTTTTTTTTAATAACTGTGACTATTTTGTTCGATTTTGGCCCAAAAAATTTATTTTTTTTTCAAGTGAGTTTTTGTTCTACTATCGATTTTATTACAAAACGCTATAGTGTCAATTGATTTTTGGAGCAAAATTTGAGATTTTAGTTTTAATCGTTTCATCATCATTTCGTTCAAATCATTAACTAATAAAGCGCCTGAACCAGACTAAGCCTGAACCAAAGAGTGATTTTTTTTCCTAGACGCGTTATGATGATTTTGAGCCAAAAAAAATTTTTTTTTTAACCTTTTTTTGATAAAAATTGGGGTTCGGTGGGCATTATTTTGTAAAAAAAATACAGTAATTTTGAATCAAAATTTGCGATTTGAATCCTAAAACAAAGAATCCTTAATATAGCAAAAAAAATATCCTATCGAGACACTTTTGTTTTTTTTTTTAACTAAAAATCCGCTTTATCAAACTTTAACTCAAGAAGTGAATTTTTTGGTTGAACGCAATATGAAGATTTTCGCAAATTTTGTAAAATATAAAAATATTTGTAAAGAACTTTTTGTAACTTGATTTTTTTGCTACAAAAACGAATTATTTTTTACCTATTGATTTTGTAGCAGCAGTTGCTTGAGATTTCAGACTAAAAATTGAGTTTCTTTAAAATTGGAAAAATAACTCTTTTCTATCTTTCGAGACTTTTTTTAATTAAATGTTAATGTAGTTTTTTTTCAACCAAAAAGTGAATTTCTTAATTAATTGTGACTACATTTGATCGATTTGTACCCAAAAAAGTAAATAGTTCCACCATATTTCTTAAACGAACAAAATTTAATGAAATGATTGTTTTTAGCGACAATAATGATATATTAAACTACAAATTGAGTTTCATTACTATCAAAAATGCGTTTTAATCGTTACAAACCATTTTTGTTTTTTTTGTACTATGTAAAATCATTATTTATTATGATGATTGAAAAATTTTTGTACCATGTAATGTACCAGTTAAAAATCACTCAAATCGTCAAAAATGCAGATTAAAAGTTTCTGGGTAAATTCAGGTTAGGATTAAAGTCAAAAGTTGTTAACAAATTACAAAGAGCGTGAAAAAAACGTGAAAACAAAATTGAAATTTGAAATCTTTGGAGAAAAAACTTAGGTTAAAATTAGGACCAAAATTGTTTAAAGGTATCTAAAAATGGCAATGTTAAAGTTTTTGAAAAAAGCCAAAGTAAGGTTAAGGTCAAAATCTGTGAAAATTACTCTTATCGTGTAAATATACAAACTTGGTGGCTTTGGAAAAGTAAAAATTAAAATTGTGACCAAAATCAATTAAAAACTACTCAAACCGTCAAAAAATGGGGATTAAATGTTTCTGGGCAAATCCAAGTTAGGATTAAGGTGAAAAGTGGTTAAAAAATTACAAAGAGCGTCTAAAAATCCAAATTTGAAGGCTTTGGAGACACTCAGGTTAAAATTAGGACTAAAATTGTTTTTTGATAAAACACCATTTTATCAAAAAATGGCAATTTTAAAGTTTTGTGAAAAAAACCAAATTCCAAATTAAGATTAAGGCAAAAATTGGTGAAAATTACTCTAAGCGTGTAAATATACAAACTTGCTGACCTTGGAAAAGTAAAATTTAAAATTATGACCAAAATTAGTCAAAAATTACTCAAATCGTTAAAAATGCAGATTAAAAGTTTCTGGGTAAATTCAGGTTAGGATTGAAGTGTGGTAAAATTAAGGTGTGGCAAAAGTGGTAAAAAAATTACCAAGAGCGTCTAAAAATTCAAATCTGAAGTCTTTGGAGAAATTTAGGTTAGACTTAAATTAGGACTGAAATTGTTTAAGGGTAACCCAATTTTATCAAAAAATGGCAATTTTAAAGTTTTGTGAAAAAAGCCAAACGAAGATTAAGGCAAAAATCGGTGAAAAATTACTCAAAGTGGGTAAATATACAAACTTGGAGGCTTTGCAAAAGTTAAAATTAAGATTATAGCCAAAATCAGTTAAAAATTACTCAAATCGTCAAAAAAATGCAGTTTAAATGTTTCTAGGTAAATTCAAATTAGGATTAAGGTCAAAAGTGGTTAAAAAATTACACAGAGCGTCTAAAAATTCAAATTTGAGTCTTTGGAGAAATTTAGGTTAGACTTAAGACTGAAATTGTTTAAAGGTAACATCATAAGTAAATCATTTTATCAAAAAATGGCAATTTTACAGTTTTGTGAAAAAAACCAAACTAAGATTAAGGCAAAAATCGCTGAAAATTACTCTAAGTGTGTAAATATACAAACTTGGAGGCCTTTGAAAAGTTAAAATTAAGATTAAGGCTAAAATCAGTTAAAGAGTACTCAAATCGTCAAAGATGCAACGTAATTACGATTATAACGAAAATCAGTTAAAAACTCAAATTGGAAAAAAAGTCAGATTAAATGTTTATGTGCAAATTCAGGTTAGGATTAAGGTCAAAAGTGGCTAAAAAATTACACAGAGCATCTAACAATTAAAATTTTAAGTCTTTGGAGGAATTTAGGTTGGAAATAGGACTAAAATTGTTTAAAGGTAACCCATTTTATCTAAAAATAACAACATTAAACTCAAAGCGTGTAAAAATACAAACTTGGAGGCTTTGGAAACGTTACAATTAACATTACGGCCAAAATCAGCTAAAAATTTGCCCAAACCGTAAAAAAAAGCAGATTAAAAGTTTCTGGGCAAATTCAGGGTACGATCAGAGTCAATAATGGTTAAGGAATTTCATAGAGAGTCTAAAAATGGAAATTAGTTAAAATTAGGACTAAAATCGGTTGAAAATGAACAACTTTATCTAAAAATGTTAATTTCGATTAAAATAGAAGGGAGAATAATAAAAATTATTAATAGAGAAATGAAATAAAATATAAAAATGAGAGAGTGCTAATTATTTGTCATTAAATTAAAATAACTTAATCATTACAATTAAAATATTCATAATTCATAACTCGTGTCTTAATTGCAGCAATCGAATGATCGATTATTATGCTATAATCGAATTATTTCGATTATATCATTCATAATCGCCCAATATTAAGTACCTACCCTGACGTAAGAAACACACTTATTGCTTCCAGGTCTTCTGAATGAAGCCCCACCATTTTTTTTCATTGCATTTCAATGCACAGAAGACACTTAATTATGCACCTCAATCTATCTCTCAAGAAAATGATTGAAGGCTACGAAGGCGTAGAAGGGCCAACACGATTTTTTTTCTTAAATTCCGAGTTCAAAGTCGGAATTTAGTTAAATTCCGAGTTTAAAGTCGGAGTTTAGTTAAATTCCGAGTTTAAAGTCGGAATTTAGTTAAATTCCGAGTTTAAAGTCGGAATTTAGTTAAATTCCGAGTTCAAAGTCGGAATTTAGTTAAATTCCGAGTTTAAAGTCGGAATTTAGTTACATATTATTCACAAATCAGTGGCGTAGACGCAAGAACAATGTTGTACAAGAACGGCAAAAAAATGTTTAAAAGACGGATCAATATTTTGTTAACTACGACTTTATGGTGGGTGTCCTAACTTTAAGACTCCTCTAGTGATTACATTTAAGAGCTGTGATCGATATCTCGGGACGTTTTTTGCGGTTTTTTGTTTTTTTTGTCGACAAGAAGAGTTACGGGACGTTTACAAAAAGTTTTGCACCTTTCTATAAATTACAGTGTTTTGCGGGAATACCCGCGCCAATAAAATTATAGACTTTAAAAGTTCATTTGAAAATCATTGGCGAATGTTGACAGTTAATAATGACAAACAAATAAACGTGTAGAGATAATAAAATAAAAAAGTAAACTGCTAACAAAAAAGATCGATACGACCTAATTTTTGGCAATTTTCAAGGCGTTTTATCTCAGAAATCATTTATGATAAATTCATAGTTTAAAAAGGCTCTGAAAGAACTTTTCTTCTAGAACTAACTATCTGAACCAATCTTTAACTAAACCAGTTTTATCATTGTGATACGGCGCAAAAATGTAAAATTTGAACTGATTGCATTATTTGATATCTACGGTAAATCTTAACTTTTCAACTTTGTCATGTCATTTTATAGGCTTGGTAGATATCTCGGGTCATGTTCGGCGGTTTTTGTTTTTATGCTCGAGATAAAGGTACAGGGTATTTTGAAAAAGTTTGAAGTATTTTTATTTTTTGTTCGGTATAGCAGTGTAGGTCACCCGATTTTAATGATATTGTTGCGAACTCGGGGTTCGATAATTCAGTGTAACGATTTAATACGAAAACACTATTTTTTATTCCACAAAAAAAAAAAAACAAAACACTCGACTACTAAATAACTCAGTACTTAACACTTTATAGCCTTCTATTATCGCTTCTTAACTTTAGCTTACTTATAGCTCGATTAAAATACGACTATTATCTCGGGCGCTCTATGCGCCTTTTATATACAATCCTAAAATTACAGAAAAACCTAGAAAGTTCTTTATAAGAATTCTTGAATAATCTCATATAAAAAAAACGGTTGTAACAACTGCCTTCTAGATTAAGCCAGACGAGCAATAAATCACTCGTGTCAGCCATCACGCAGCGCGGATAGGTCGCGAAGCTCCACCAACCAACAAGCTCCCATGCGTTGCCCCGCCTCCCATGCGGCGTTGCTGCGATCGTAACATTGCCCTCCTCCTAATTCTGTTCGTCCCGAACAGATAGAGTTCCATGGTATCGTGCTAATCGATCCAAATGAACGACCTTCATCTTTGACCTAGGGGTCCGCTGGATTCTATACACCACATCATTAATCTTCTTTATAATTGTATAAGGTCCTTCCCAATTTTGGCTAAGTTTGGGCGACTTCCCCACCTTTCGCCTCGGATTGTATAGCCACACCAAATCACCATCCTGGAAGCCGCGGGAGTTAGCTAGTAAGTCATATCTTGCTTTGGCTCGATCACTGGATATCCGCAGTTTATTCCTGACTTGCTCATGAACATTGTTCAGCCTCTCCTTAAGCTCCTCCACAAAATTCTCAGAGTTGAGTGAGTCTTTTTCTGGTGTTCCATACATCAAATCTGCAGGAAGCCTCATTTCCCCTGCCGAACATCACTTTCGCCGGAGTATAACCAGTGGCTTCATGCGTAGAGCCTCGGTATGCCATCAACATGAGAGGTAGATGTTGGTCCCAATCACGCTGATGATCTGCCACCATTTTAGACAGGTAATGTTCCATGGTCCGATTAAACCTCTCTACCATCCCATCCGACTGTGGATGCAAAGGAGTTGTCCTGGTCTTGCGAATTCCGAGAAGTTCCATGACCTTCTGGAAAACAGCCGATTCAAAATTTCGGCCCTGATCAGAATGAAGTTCGAGAGGGACTCCAAATCTGCAGAACATTTCATTTACTAGCACCGTTGCCACAGTCGTTGCTTCTTGATTAGGCAGGGCGTATGCTTCAGGCCATTTAGTGAAGTAATCCATGGCGACCAAGATGTATTTGTTGCCCGACTCAGTCTGAGGAAATGGTCCCGCGACATCAATTGCTACCCTCTCGAATGGAGCACCTACAGTGTACTGCACCATTCGGCCGCGTGATCTTGTTCGAGGTCCTTTTGTGGCACAACAAACTTCGCACTTGCGGCACCAAGATTCGACGTCTTCATGATAATTCACCCAGTAGAAACGCTCTTTAATATTGGCCAAGGTTTTATTGACCCCAAAACGTCCTCCACTGGTTCCGCCGTGCATTTCCTGTAGTACGTCCGATTTTCTGCTACCAGGCACAACCAACTGACTGACGACGGTCTTGCCATCCGGACTCTCCCACGCTCTCTTCAGTAGTCCATTTTCTATTTTAAGAGAGTGCCACTGTGCACATAGCGCCTTCAGGTTTGGACTTTTATCAGCAATTTCTTGTCATTCTGGTCTCTTGTCGTCAGTCTTTGTAGAGAGGATGGGTCCAATATCTGGATCATTCATTTGTTCTTCTCGAAAGGTCTGTGTGGTCCAGCCATCGTTTATTTCCACCGACGTTCTCCTTACAGAAGGATGTCCCTCACGTTGCTGAGTTCTTCGACAATGCTGACTATCTTCTTTACATGGCCGTCTAGACAATGCATCGGCATTTTCGTGAGACCTTCCTGGTCGATGTTCAGTTTGGACCTTCTGTCCTTTAATGCGTCCGGTCTCTGTAACACTTTTGCCACCCAAATTATTGGCTTGACTTGATTGATTGACTTGACTGATCCTGGGGGTCTTAACGTCTTCGGTCAATTGCCCCATTACATTGACAGGAATTGGACTTTCCTGAATTCTAGGGCGGTCTTGGTTGCCGCTCGGTCTTCTAAACAACGGCGAAGGACTTCTTGCCCTATTACGGCAGTTACTCTTGACGTGACCCAGTTTACCGCAGTTAAAACATTTTATGCCCCGATTGCCTATTGATCGGGGAGTTCTTTCTAACAGGGCTTGCATATTGACTGCCATATCCTTCATCGCTTTATGTAAACTGGCCATCGATTCAGCCATAGACGTATTCTTCTTGTCACCGCAAGTTGCCACTCTTACACTTGCAGAAGAACTAGATGACACTCGTGACGCCTCGAATTCCAGGGCCCGAACTAGTGCCTCGCTGATATCCTTGGGCCTTACTAGACGTAAGTGGTATCTCATGTCACTATCGCGAACTCCCTCAATGAACCTTTCGGCGGCAAATTGCATTTGAAAAGATTCAGGGGCCGATGGATATGCCAGGTGAATGAGTCTGTCTATGTCCGCCTCAAATTCTTGTAAGGATTCACCTGACTTTTGCTGTCTCATCCTCAGCTGGGCCTGGAACACGGTTTCTTTGTGCTCATTTCCAAATCGTAGTTGCAGAGTGTGTACTAAAGCCGCATAATTACTTTGATCCGCTGCCGACAGAGATTGGAGTAACTCAGCCGCTTTTCCACGAAGTGCTACCACTAATGATGTAGCTTTCTGGGGCTTGGACCAACCATTAGCTTTTGCAGCTGCCTCAAACTGAGTTTTATAAATTTCCCATGCAGTAGTACCGTCGTAATCGGGAGGCTTAATTTTAGCGTTGGCTGTGCTAAAACTCTCTGTAGACACGTTGTCGTCCTCAAGTTGTTCCCGGAATTTCTTTTCTAGCTCGAGAACCCTCTGGTTGACAGCTTCGAGTCCTTCGTTAACGCCGTTAACGGATTCGTTAACGCATTGCATTATTCTTTCTTCCAGCTGTTGCTCCCTGACTGCGAGATGGCTCATTAATTCTTCTTTGAATTGTTGATGACGTCGCTCTTGCACTTGATCACGTTTTTCCTGCTCTTCTTTTTGTTCTTTATAACGGCGCTCCTGAATTTGATCACGTTTTTCCAGCTCTTCCTTCTGCTCTAGATAACGTCGCTCCTGTACTCGATCACGTTTTTCCTGTTCTTCCCTCTGTTGTTGCAAAAGTCGCTCCTGTACTTGATCACGTCTTTCTTGTTCTTCTTTTTGTTCTTTATAACGTTTTTCCTGCTCCTCTTTTTGTTCCTTATAACGTTTTTCCTGCTCTTCTTTTTGTTCTACATAACGTTTTTCTTGCTCTTCCTTCTGTTGTTGCATAAGGGACAGCAGGGCGGCAAGTTGGTCCTCCATCGCTTGATGCTGGCTTCTGGTCACTGGCATAAACACGTAATGTCCGGCAATGAAGCACTCACTTACAGTTCAGCAATATTAGTTCTCAAATTCCCACTGGAATCGCACTTCTGACACCAATTGTTGCGAACTCGGGGTTCGATAATTCCAGTGTAACGATTTAATACGAAAACACTATTTTTTATTCCACAAATACACTCGACTACTAAATAACTCAGTACTTAACACTTTATAGCCTTCTATTATCGCTTCTTAACTTTAGCTTACTTATAGCTCGATTAAAATACGACTATTATCTCGGGCGCTCTATGCGCCTTTTATATACAATCCTAAAATTACAGAAAAACCTAGAAAGTTCTTTATAAGAATTCTTGAATAATCTCATATAAAAAAACGGTTGTAAACAACTGCCTTCTAGATTAAGCCAGACGAGCAATAAATCACTCGTGTCAGCCATCACGCAGCGCGGATAGGTCGCGAAGCTCCACCAACCAACAAGCTCCCATGCGTTGCCCCGCCTCCCATGCGGCGTTGCTGCGATCGTAACAATATAAACTAAATTTAAAAGCTCATTAAGTACAAAATTAGTGACGTAGAACTCTAGTTCATAAAAATTGCTTCGGATGTTTTCGCAAAACTTTAATATTACTTCTGTGACATCATTACTGTTAATGATTTCCCAGCTCCTTTGCTGTAACTTCAAAAATGTACTATTAACTTAAGTGAAGTGTTATTTAATAGGTTTGCTAAATATCGGAACGGTTTTGGGGATGTTTGTTTTGTGGTCTCGAATAAGATACGAGTGCAATTCAAAAATTTAATGAGGTAAACTAAATCTACGAATTTATGTACTTAATAATGTGTGGGCCCACCAAAAACTCGCATTACCTCAGCCGCCCTTCTTGGCATGGTCTCCACCAAATTTCTGATAAACTCCTGGGGAATGGCTTTCCATTCCTCCCTAAGTGCCACTACGAATTCATCCAAGTTTTGAAATTCTTGCTCTCTTTCTTTCAGTTTTAGTTTCATTCTGCTCATCACTTTATAACATTCATATCGGGCGACCTAGCAGGCCAATTCATGCCCTCGATGCTATTCTCTCTCAGAACTTCATTAACAATTTGAGCCCATTGTGACCATGCATTATCGTCAACTAAGATAAAACCATCTCCGAAGTTCTGAGCGAAGGGAATAACAATTTCATTCATACACAGTTATCGATATCTAACTGCATTCAGGTTAGTTCAGGTTAAAATTAAAACCAATCAAAACCACTAAGTCAGTCTTTCCATTTCCCATTACGCCTCCCCATACGCTGACACTTTCACCCCCAAATGGCACTCTGGGTTCTATATCTTCTTGCAGGTTTCGTTCATTCTGGCCTCTCAACACTAAAATACGTCCATTTGATGCATACAACAAAAATCTACATTCATTTGTAAAATAGTAGATTATGTCACTAGGAGTAAAAGTGGGTCTTTTCGTGCTGAGCCCAGAGATTGACGGCCGAAGCGAAGCTGAGGCCTGCAACTGGGCGAAGCACAAAAAGACCTTTTACTCCGAGTAACATATACTATTTTCTTTTCAAGCATGCGAGAAATAAGAAATCTATTTAAAAGTGGTTCAGTTTTGCAATTTTCTCTCATCCTCTTTAAGCGGCTCTAGGTACTTACCCAATTGTGTATATTATTTGTAAAATACATAGAATATGTTAGAATGGTGGTTTTCAATGTTCAATGGTTTTAATGTATTAAATAATAACCAATGATTATGGTAAACTAAGAATTTGTAGCATTATTTTCAATACTAAATTAATAAATGTCACATTGACAGATAAATATGATGACCCGCATGACATTTAACAGACGATTTCAGAATTCGAGAACCTATGCGATTTCGACTAATAACGGTTTCGGATGGTGCTCTTGAGTGCTTTGAGAGTATTTCTGTCCTTTGTTTTTTCAACAAGAATGTAAAGATGGCAATACACTCAGATCGGTTTATCTGGTGTCATCTATTATTAAAATAATTTTGTTGAATGAAAATCGTTTATATGTGCGCCACCATGACACTAGCGGTGACTTTTGACTTTACTTTTACTGCCTAGGACTTTTTTGCTACTTTTTTGGTCTCAGGATTTGAAAGCTCACTTTAGGTGTGCGTATGGAGAAAACAAATGACGTACTTTTAGTCCGCTTGAAAAAAAATGCAATTATTGTTCCACTCTGCCATTCCATGCAAATGTTCTTCTACCCAACGCCAATCAAATGGAGTGAGTTCAACTTTAAAGCTTTATACCGTATTACATTGATAAAACTGGTTTAATTAAAGATTGCCCAAGGTAGTTAGTTCTAGAAGAAACGTTCCTTCAGAGCTTTTTTAAACTATGAATTTATCATAAGTGGTTTCTGAGATAAAACGCTTTCAAAATTACGAAAAATTATGTCGTATTGACTTTTATGTTAGCAGTTTTCTCTTTTATTTTATTATCTCTACAATTTTTTTTTCATTATTAACTATCAATATACGCCAATGATTTTAAAATCAATTAACTTTTAAAGCCTATGTGTTTTATTGGCGCGGGTATTCCCGCAAAAAACGTTCCGAGATATCGATCATAGCTCTTAAAAGTAATCACAATAGGAGTCTTAAAGAGGATGTCGTAGTTAATGTCGTAATATTGATCCATTTCACAAAGAATATTTTGTCGTTCTTGTACAACATGGAATAGAAACGTTTTATTAACCTTGCGTCTACGCCACTGATTTGTCAATCATATACTCAGAATTTGACTAAATTCCGACTTTGAACTCGGAATTTAACTAAATTCCGACTTTAAACTCGGAATTTAGCTAAATTCCGACTTTAAACTCGGAATGTAACTAAATTCCGACTTTAAACTCGGAATTTAGCTAAATTCCGACTTTGAACTCGGAATTTAACTAAATTCCGACTTTAAACTCGGAATTTAACTAAATTCCGACTTTAAACTCGGAATTTAACTAAATTCCGACTTTAAACTCGGAATTTAACTACATTCCGACTTTGAACTCGGAATTTAAGAAAAAAAATCTTGTTGGCCCTTCTACGCCTTCGTAGTACGCCTCACAATTGAGGAATATTTGTTTTGGAACATGGAAGCTGTAAAGGTCCAAAAGCATGATTTGGAGTTAAATTTAAAAAAGCGGATTACAAAGCTACAGATCACACAAAACTTGTGTGAACAAGACGCCTTTTTAATATTGGAATCAAAGTGTTGTTTTGTTTTGCGTAACTCCAGACAATGTTCTTTTAGATAGTTTTGTGAATATTCGGGGATTTGTCATTATTTGTTTGTTTTGATGATTTAACCAAATTTTGAAATGATATTATTATGAAAGAATTAAAAAAAAACGTGAAAATATAAAAAGTTAACGATTTTTTTTTATTAAAATTTAGTTTTACTAGCTTTAGAGCCTCTGAATCCACCAACTAATAGAAATAATCGTAGCAGCTGCTAATTGTTTACTACGTATTATACATTTGTATTAATTAATTACCAACTCATTTTCACAGTCTAGTGTACGCAAACTTTTCATTTTGCCCTCTATTATTTGTCATACCTGCGTATAAAGCACAACCCACTCGAATTATCGTCGTTATTATCATCCAAACTGGAGGATTAATTAAATTCCATTTTGGAAGTTAATTATTGGTCGCCATTGAAATAACGAAATAACATTAGCATTGGCATCCATATTGCACCAGTGTTGGGTAATAAATCAATATATTAATAATTATGATTATAATTTATGGAGGGGCTACGAGCTGATTAGCGTTTCGATGTGTTTGCAAAAGTCATTGCAAATACGTTGAAACTCATATTTTGTATTGGGATACATATTGCTAATTTGCATATTCAAACTTTAGTTTCCTAGAAAATGCTCAAAAATTATATACTCTTTTAAGATATTTTTAGGTTTGATTTTCTTCTCAAAAATGGCATGTTACATTTGATTTCCAATACAGATTCCAAATAGGATATGATACCTTTCACGATCAATTTTTTTCCAAAACCTATTTTTAGTCCGGATTAATTGAACTTGACTTTACCTATATGCTAAACTGGGAAATTTACTTATTTTACTTATAAATGAAAAATTAATGCCTTGGTCAAGGCTGTTAATTTTGTCATCGTCAAAACATCATTTTATGTGCTAATCATTGAGCACTTTTTCAACAATTTCGAGTTCTTTCAGCACGCACAGCAACAGGAGCATATTGGTAAAAAGTGAAATCCGATTCTGTTGTTCGGTGTGCTTTAATTGCTGCCGGACGAGACCTTGAATTCGTTCGGTTTTGTTGCAAATCTACAAGGAAAAGTTTTATTACGCAGTGCAAAGCGATACGCAAAAAAGTACCTGCTAATCATCATTATCATTGGTGGTGCACCCACATACCAATTAAGTATTACCACAATAAAAAAATTAAATATAACACTAACGATATTTCGCGATGTCGAACATGATTAAAATCAATATCGAGACCTTTTCATGGGGAATCGTCAACCTATGGGTCAGTGCAGCGCTGTTATACGGGTTATTAAATCTGGGCGGAATTAGTCTCTTCCCCAACTTTCCCTTTCCTCGACTCGTTACCATGAAAACGTCACTAACCTAAATATGAAATAAGTGGTAAGCGGGTAATAACAAGAGCGGATTTTAAATTAAAACTGGGGTTTTCGTCCGATTTAATTCCGTTTCCCAACGATGCCGCTATTCCTTGTTTCCTATATCTCCCGCCCCCCTTCCCCGGCGGAATGTTGTTCCGCAGAATGGTTAATTAGACGGGAAATTAATAATGGCGGAGCAACAAAATTCGAAAAAGCGAACAAAAGAGCGCGCGAAGCAAAAACGAGCGAATGGCGGCAGCCACCTTTATTAGAAACGTAGGACGGAAATTTCATCAAACCAAACGATATTCCCACGTTTATTTTATATTGCGGCGCTTTATTACGTCTCTCGGTGTTTTAACATGGGTTTTTAATATTAACTAGCTAATCATCTTCGTCCTAAGCATTTTTTTTTGTTAGGGATTCGCCCCAAAGCCAACCACGTGGGTGTCCCCCTCTTTAAGTTTCTTGGTTTTCATTTTAGAAAAAAAAAGTTTTGTATACAAAGCGAAGGACTTAAATGCAGCTTATATCGACTATACAGGGTGTCCCAGAAAAATGTGATAGACCAAACAATGCTAGATGGCAAACCCTATATGTATATCGAGGGTGGGATAGAGCAGATCGAAGCTATTTCAACAATATATGTTTGCCAAAAAAACGTAGAAATGCCACTTTTTGTTAGTTAAGATCCTTAAAAATTTTGTTTGCTGCAGGAGCAGGTGTAATAACCCAAACATAATAAAAGACGCAATAATTCACGAAATGAATAGAATTAACAAATCATTCAGAACGGATTACCAATCCAAATTTTCAATGAAATTTTTTCCTGACGTTTCGTCTACAGCTGCGGCAGACATCAAAGGTGATGGGGCAATGGACGAAGTGATCCTCCGTACTTCCCGACGTTGACTAATTCGACTGTGGTCAAGTGTTGCCAGAATTATTTGTTCAACGGTACTAGATACCAAAAGAAAATGTACTAGATTTTAATAATCGTACTACATTATCAACTTAAAGGCTGTAATTTTCTGCTTGGTAAATTTTCAAAACAAAAACAAAAATTCGCAAAGTTGAGACGGTTTTTAATTTTTTTTTGTAATGGTCAAGTTCTTGTCCTTCTGCACCCCCTTAGTTAGACGACTGGCCCAATAAGTATGGTACCAACAGAAAGCGCATATCCTTGGGCACTTTAAATTCTAACCCGCCAAAAATGTCACTTTAATACAGAGTGGTTAAAAAAATGTGCAAAGTGAGTTAAGAAAGAGTGTCCAAAATAGTAAGGTAGTTTTTTGCGGTTTTTACGAAAACTAGAGCGGAGCATAGCATTTACAACTACAGCATTAACAAACTTTCGGTTGTAAATATATAACTAGAGGACGTGGAGAGAAAAAAAATCAGTTGTTAGTTTTGGTCTAGCTCTTATACCGGGCGAGCTAAAAAGTTTTTCTTTGCCACATTTTTTGTCAATTTGGGTGTATTTCTCTCACATTTCACCCTGTAGATTCCACATTTTGGGCTTTCTATCCCAGGGATACCATTTCTTTTTGGGACTTAGAAACCTCTCTCCGGTGGAATGTTGCGAAATGGTCTTAATTGAATTTCGAAGAGAAAGATGCAAATTTTTTTAAATTTTGGCAAAAAATCCCGAATGGTTCCGAAGATCGTCACTTAACTAGGGTATCGGAAGCATTCGGAATTAGGCTCCTCCCACTCAACATCAACTGACAGCTATGATTTTCCGAAATGTAAACATAAACTTTAAAGGCTTAAACCAAGGAAAATCGGCCGAAAACTCTAATCAATCGAAAGAAAAAAAAAATTGGATTGGTACTCAGTGCTATCAAAGCATCTTACAACAAGAACCAATGATTTCTGATTTGAAATGTCTGTAGTGTAACCAACAATTAAAGAAAAATATTACAGTGGGTAATGTTGGTACTTTTCGCTCGAGCATATTTTAAACTCTTGCTAAATTCTGTTCTTGTAAAATAGAGCTTCACAAGACCACGAGACCGAGACTTTAATATCGACTTCGAGACCGAGACTGTCTATGTTGCGATTGGTCTCAAGTTGGTGACTATTGTGACTCACTTTATTCTACCACAAAATAAAGCTAAAAAATAGGAATTTTTCCATTGGCAGTATGTGCACTTTTTTGAAATGCATATTCAAATTTATAATATAAAACCCAATTTGAAATATTTTCATATTTTCAATGAGATTTTGTAAATGCGTCGATAGCTAAGTACGGGGTGTTCATTATAAAACTTCATCTAGCACGCTATGAAATTTTTACAGAAAAGGATGACATAATCAAAACAAAAGAACTTTTAGTTCTCCATCCTTTTCCTTTGACATTTCACAGCCAACTAGATGAAGTTTTATAATGAACACCCCGTATATAGAATGCATATTTTTTATAAAAAATGTGTTCAGTAGCATCAGTGGCGGAAATAAGCGTAGGTCTAAAGCAGTTTTACATTAAACTAACCTGAACTAACCTGATTCTACATTGGAAATTGGAACCCTCAATAATTCAAATTTTGATTTTAAGTAAACATTCATAGACAAAACCAAAAATTTCTCTGAAAACAGTGCATTATAACTCATTTCATTCAGACATTAACACATTAGTTCAGAAGAAAATTGAATATGCAATGCAAACATAATAAGATTTTTCAAGATAGGTACTAACTTTTTTTTCGAGACTGAGGCCGAGACTCGAGGTGCTTCTACGAGACCAAGACCGAGATTACGTGAGTCTCGGTCTCGATGCACAAGACCGTGTCTGAGACCGTGTCTGAGACCGAGAGCCAATTATAAATTCGAGACCGAGAGTATGTAAGTCTCGGTCTCGGTCTCGTGAAGCTCTAATGTAAAAACATAACAAGTTGCATTTCGGCCTTTTTAACAATAAAGGCATTATCTTCTTTTTGAATGAAATAATTATCAATTCCTACTGTTTTTCCAGCCTTTGTTATTTCCTTTTATGTGGTTCAGCATCACTGTGCCTTTTTTTATTCTTTATACCTCCACACAAAGTTTTTGTGCAAGCTTTGCAAAATGGTTTACCATTTCGGTTTTCCAGCCATGGAAACTGTTCTTGCTTGAATTTTTGAGCATAAAAATTTTTCTTTTTGGCATTTGGTTTTTTGGTTTTCGGGCATCTGAAATTCTTTCAAAATCCGGCTCATCAGTTTCAGTAGAGTGTACTGAATTCTGAGCTTTCAAAATTTCAGTTGAGCTTTTAACTACAAACTGCAACAGTACTTTACATTGTTGATCATTAAAACTTTGGATAGTGTCACATCATCAGGCAGAGCAACCAGCCAGTGGCTTAGAGTAAGTAGAAATAGCTGATATAGAGCACAGAGTAGTACCATAAAAAATATATCTAATAAGCATGACATGCATAACTGAAAACAAAAAAGAATGTTATAAAATAACAGAGCAGGGAGCAATTCTTGCACTAACTCACAAGAATTCATGGTAGGTACAGGCAATAAGGCATTTTTTACCTTTTCACGATTTTCTTTTATGTTTGATTAATGTTGAACTATTGACCGGGTTGACCCTGTTATTTCTGTTATACTTCCCCTATCTCCTGTTCAATTTTTATTGGTCTTTTTTGGATTCCAAATAATTTCAATTGAGGGCGCTAAATTTCAGCAGTCAGCGGATTCGAAATTCGATAGATGACATTGGGGACTGGTGCTCGAGCACTTGCGTCAAGGGTCAAGGCTGTCAAGCAAAGTGACAACTGACAGCAAGACAAGTCAAAAACATAAGCATTATCGGTAGTCACGTGACTGCCTTAATTAAATAATACATAAAGTCACGTGACAACTGTCGACATGCATAGTTGCTTCACAATTGTTTTGTCTCCTGAATATCGCCAATGAATTTTCGTACTAGGTTTTGACTCGTTGGTACTAACGTACTAGATTAACTAAAATGTACCAGTTCTAGTACAATTGTCGGCGCCGTCGCGCTGCAGTGGAGAGACTGGGGTGGGAGTAGTGGTGGCGCGGGATTTCGGCGCACTAGAAATATGTTGTAGAACTCGCTTCCAGTCTGCATTTAGAAACGTAATTTCCTCCTTTTTGTTTAAATTGTTGTCGTGTTTGAAGATCTCAATGGCCTCATAGACATAGACTCCCAGACAGAGTCATAAAGACTCTGTCTGTGAGAGCCAAGAGAATTTGTGAGCTGGCTGATATGGAGCAGGAAATGAAGCATCTGAAAAGAGCCTTGGTTGGAATGAATACAGCAAGCACGAGTTTGATACGGCTGCCCGTCCAAGGAATGTAGAGCACCAGGAAGGAACTACGGGAGAAGATGAAGAAAAACGCGGATGGACTAGTCTACCATACATCCACAAAGTAATGGACATGATCGGCAGGCTACTGGAAAAGCACAAGGTTAACATTATCTCTAAACCTACTAGTACAATACAACAGAGCTTGAGGTCGGCCAAGGACCGCAGAGATTCCCTATCGGCAGTTACCGGAGTTTATCGAGTTTCATGCAGCTGTGGCTCGGTATACCACAAAACGCAGTGTCAACACAAGGATTACGGAACACAAGAGGAATTGCAGGTTGGGACAAACACAAAAGTCAGCAGTAGCAGAGCACGCTCTCTCCGAAGGTCACGACATTTTTTTCAACGAGGTGGATATCTTATATCAATCGCAGCGATTCTCTCCGAGACTAACGAGAGAGGCTAATGAGATCTTTAAAGACGACAACAGTTTCAACAGGAAGCAGAAAATTACGTTTCTAAATGCAGACTGGAAGCGAGTTCTACGACATACTTCAAGTGCGCCGAAACCCCGCGCCACCACTACCCCCACCCCAGTCACTCGACTGCCGCCCGACGGCGGGGTAATAAATACCACGAAGCTCACCACAATCGAATCAGTCAACATCGGCAATCACGGGAGATCAATTGCCTCATCGCCTTTGATAAAGTCTTCCGCAGCTGTAGACGAAACCTCAAGAAGATATTACATAGGACCACGGCTTCAAAGCCCGAAAAACACTTTAGATTGTATACTAATGGTGGTCATTTCCAACACTTGTCCATACATCAACATTCGTTTTTAACATCACTCATTCAATTAGTTATTGCTTGATTGTTTGTTAAAAAATAAAGGATTTTTAAGATTTTATAAACCACAGCGGCGTTATAATAATATGAGGTATCTTAATCAAGACAATTTTATTTTTTTTTGCAAACTGTTAAAGATAAACCTGTCGAACCATATATTGTCTGGTGTGCTGCCAACTCTTGAAATATACGAGGTATGTTCAAAAAGTTTCGCAAATTTTAATTTTACGCTACTATTTTGATTTTTTATTTTTTTTGTAGCGTTATGTTGGTACTCATGTCCCTTACTTATGCTGACAAGGTCGGCCATTTTGAATGTTTAGTTAATTTTTGACAGCTGTTTTGCTTGGATGCGTTTTGGCTCGTCTTCGATTTTTGCCTATTCCAAAAAAATAGATCAAAGAATCTGTATCAAATTTTGTGTGAAAAACAAAATAAAGTGCTATGACGCACAAAATGTGAACGACGAAGAGCGTGTCGGACGCCTGAGCACGTCCACAACAGACGAATACATTGATAAAGTGATGAAAGAAGTATTAGTCAATCTTCGAATCACCGTTTGAGAAGTTGGTGAGGACCTAAACATATCGATTGGCTAATGCCATTGGATTTTAACCAATGATTTGGGCATGGTTTGGGTAGTCGCGAAATTCTTGTTAAAATTGCTCAATTTCGACCAAAAACAGTATCGCGTTAACATTGCTCAGGAGATGTTGGACTCTGTCTGTGACGACCCAAATGTGCTCCAGAGGGTCATAACTGGTGACGAATCATGGGTTTATTTCCAAAACTGAAGAGGCCCATGAAATAACGACGCTATGCCACGATTGATGAGATAAAGATGGCATCGAAGGAGAAGCTGAAGAAGATCACAGAAAATGATTGAAGAAGGGAACAAAATAGATAGTCATGAATAAATAAATACTTTTTGAAAAAATATAAAATTCGCGATACTTTTTGAACAGACTTCGTATATAGGGAGTCCCATTTAAAAAAATATATTTTTCGCTTGACACACATTTCTGGGACACCTAGTGCACTCGAAATAGGCAGTGTTCAAATCTTTTGCTAAAATGCTACAACTTTGAATAAAACTTTTTTTCTAAAATCAGAAACTAGAAAGTTAAAGTGTGTTGATTCCCGTTTATAACTGGACACGCTGTACATTCTATACGTAGGCGTAATTTCAAATATTGTAAAGCGTAAAGTTTTTGGCAAAGCGGTGGGACGTCTAACTTTAGTGTCCTCGTTCCTTCCACTCCATTTTGAAATCGAAAAGAGGTACTTAATTATGCACATTTTTCTATAATTCTAAACGTTCTATGAATATAACCAGCTCAACGAACCAACGATAAGAAAATTTCAGAAATGTTTGCATCAACTAGAGTAAGTTAGGTATTGAGTTACAAAGAGCGACATCTGATCAGCGACCTAAAATAACATTTCAATTGCTAATAAAAACTTGATGCTGAGATCAGTAATATGTCAATCAATTATAAATCAGATAAAATTAAAGTGTGCGTTTCGAAGCCGCCAATTGTAAATACAAATCACTTTCCTTGAATTTTAGATCTTCTATATTGGTGAAACCGGGAAAATAACCATTATAGCAATTATTGAAGTAAACAGATGTCGTGTTCTGCAGATAAAAAATACATAAATTATCGGCACGAAGGACCAAAAATTCTAGAGAACATAAATTTCAACATCAGTGTTCATCACCGAACTTGTATAGGTGAATAGAAAAATCAGGTCCAGTTTGTATCTGCCCATTGTGGTAATAAAATCGACGTCAAATTACAAAATTGACATATATTTTTAAGTCTCCTGAAAACTCAAATGATCGTCAGTTTGGAATTTTACGTGGCTTTTATTATGAAAATGGACAAATCCAAATTTTATATAATTTTTGTATCCATCTAGCTGGGTAATGCTCTCTGTACGTTGGAGTACTACAAACTATTTATGCATAATACAAAAGAATCAAAGAATCATGTATTAGCTATTCACACAAGTACGGCATCTGCGTCACGTTAGGAATCCGGGAAATGATGTGTAAAATTACAAACTAAAACTTTCTGAAAAAATTCAGGTTAAGATTAGCACTAAAATCGATTAAAAACAACCCACTTTATCTAAAAATGTAAATATGTTGTTTTTTTTTTTTGAGAAAGTCAGGCTAGGATTAAAGCTAAAATTGGTAAAATGGCTAAAAACACAAATTTTTAGAGTTTAGAAAAATTTAAATTAAGATTGTGGCCAAAGTGGATTAAAAACTACTCAAAGTTTTAAATAAATTCAAATTAATGTTTCTGGCCAAATTCAAGTTAAGAAAAGTGGTTAAATTCCAGCCTTGGAATTTTGACTTTCACGTTGTTTGCCAATCTTCTTGACATGAGCAAAAGGGAAATGTATAGAAAAAACGTGAATATTTTTTGACCACTAATATGCTTAAAAATCCTGAACGGCAAATTGCAATAGAAATTTTCAATTTTTGAACGACCAAAATCCTTAGTTGTTCTTTCGGGGATTAATTGTCCTTTTACTCGAGCATATTTCCCAATAAATTGTTGTTCTTGCAGCCTCATATTTGAATGGCTTTTCAAGAATTCAGATCTATTGAAAGCCATATTTCAACAACAATTAACAACTCAACAAGGAGCAAGAGCAACAAAACAATTTCAACAGCACATTTACCAGAAAACATCCATTTTCGAGTCTTCTAAAAGAGAAAGTAAATACCTCTTCAGCTCTATATAGACACCTTTTCTGTAATCTATCACATCCTCTAATCACATTCTCTAACTACTCATTCTCAAATGGAATAACAAAACTGTATGCGAGAACGCAATGAGAGTCGAAAACAAGTTGGCCAATTGAGAAAAATTCGTATTTTGAAAAAATTGAAACAAATACAAAAAAAAAACAGAGGAAAAAAAGTACAAAAAAATGACCTTAGAAACAACAGGAAAAATTGGGTATGTTTAACAATATTTAAACTGCAAGAAAAAGAACAAGATGATAAAAATAAGCTTAGAAAAAACCAAAATGGGGACAGGTAGGAATAAAACCAAAACACCACAAAAATTTGCTGAAGAAGTCTAGAACTTGAGGACAAATTTCTAAGGCAAGTAATAGAAAAACTGATATTAGAAAATAGTTGAAAAATCAAATGTGTTTACAGAATATTTAAATTAAAGATACGGGAAAATTGCGAGCTTAAAATTAAAAACAGAGAATAAATTCAAATAAGCAAGAAATAAACCCATCCTTTACCATAAATTATTAAATCAATTTAAAATTGAAAAACGGCGAAATATTTATATAAACATGGCTGATATAGTAATTAATATTTACTTAAAGAACAGGACTTAAATAATTGGCAATTCAATTATACTAAAAAAAATTATTTTTGTAAAGATAGAGAATATCAAACAAACATCTCAAAAGTGAGTGGAAAACATGGATGAGGGAAGAAATCTTACAAAGCCAAAAAGAAAATGACACGAAGGTGAAGCTGCACGAAGGCAGAAGCTGCTAAAAAGGCCGAAAAAGCTGCTACATAAAATAATCAATTAAATTTACATAAAAAAGAAAATAAATCACTAGTATTCTGGTGGATAAATTCGTAATTGTCAAACATTTGTAAAAAAAAACCGTAGAATTTTTCAATATAAAAGATAATTCATCGCCTATGTCAATGACGACGGGATAACAAAACTATAAGGTTGACCAATTGGGAAAAATTGCATTGAAAAAAAAACAAATAAAAAATTTAACTAATTACAAAAAACAGAGGACAAAATTACAAAAAAAAAGAGATCTTAGATGTCGAATAAAAATGGGTATTTTTCAACAAAATTTATGGCAAAAAAATTGAAGTGGAAAAAAAGAAAGTTGAAAAACCAAATGGAGAACAGATTGGAACAAAATCAAAACGGCATGGGAAATTTCTGAAGCGTTAGGTGATCAACCTTTGTGAGTCTGGCAACCTTTGTAAGTGTTATTAATTACGACTATGGACATTTCCAGACTTATGTTACATTTTTAGCCAAAAAACAGTGTGCAAAGAAATGGGGAGACTAGATCAATAAGTTGCTGAAGCTACTCAACTTTCTCTAACGCTAAGTACTTTGTAAGATGTCTCTGTTCCAAGGTGTTCTCCAAACAACATCAAACATCACCAAATCTGGCAAAATGTAACGAGATTTGGCACCAATGCTCAGTGTTAACAGATGCCATTTGAAAGTGATACTCATCTAGTAAGCTGGAAAATTGACATATAAATGACATATTTATATTATGGATGGAATCAACCATTCCAGAATTACGTCGTTTGACAACGGCCCCTCAAGGAAGGCAATCTGACTCGTTTTTGTTTCAGACAGGTTCTGGTTCTGGTTGACGTAAAAATGGCAGGCCACTAGCAGATATTCAACCAATCAGATTTGTTGAAAATTTGATGATGTCAACACTGCCAGTTTTATGTCAACCAGAACCAGAACCGATGTGAAACGAAAATGACTAACATTAATAAACTGGCAGCGCGGGATTGCCATTCTTACTATTTTTTTGTATACTTTATTATATAGAAAAAAGCGAATAACAATAGATAAATATGATTTTATGCAGATATATCATCCTAAAAGTAGAAACAACAATTGAATTCCCCTGATTCTTCTACACCGTTTGTATGCCCCTCAAGCAGTTTGTCTGTCAAAATTAGCTGTTTTGGAGTGGTCATTAGAACAAATCTGTAAATTCCTCAGCTTGCTAGATGTTTATTTATTAAAAATGGATCATAGTAGGCTGTGAGAAGTTGACAGTTAAAGACCACCTTCATCTATTCAATGCCACCTAGACATAAGGCCTGGAAGCGATATTTTAATGGCCGCCAGGGTGGTACGACGGGTCAGCTGTTTCATATGGACTTTAGTAGTATTTTGCTCGTAGTTCTGCATTTTTCGTGCAGATTCAAGTTGTTTCTTTGCCTAGATTTATATAATTAACAGTTCTGTGTCTTTTCTATGTATTTTAGTATTAGCTGAATTAGCTCGGAACTAAAGTTTCAAAAGTTAGCAAACCATTGCCATGCCTCACGGTTGCTGTGTAGAGAGATGCAAAAGTAATTACAAGACTGGTCTGCGAAATTCAGTGTTTAGATTTCCAGAAGATGTTATTTTAAAAGAAAAGTGGATTATTATAAGAAGGGATAATTTTATACCAAATAAACATAGCAGGGTAAGTCTACCTCACCTAACCTCATACAACACTACATAAGCATAAGTAAGTATGGAACATATTCCGAAAAAACCTCTCATATTCAAAAAATCAGCAGAATTTATTGGGTTTTTTATTTTAGTTTTATTTTAGGTGAGTTACATTTTCATTCACATGAAATTCAGAGGAAAGTAACATACTTAAATGTGTAAGAATTGGCCAGTCCTTAGAAGCTCTACTGTTACTATTAGATGTCCCAAGATTAATTCCAGGTAGGACTTTTTTTAAACAGTTTGTTGTGTAGGGTTTGTGCTATAGTTTATTACAAATATGTTATCCAAATCCATCAAAGATTTTTATATTTGTTTCCTAGGCCTAGTTGAAATCAAATCGAGAATCAAATCAACCAATTCCTGTTTGCAAAAGAAGGAATTCCTCTAGTATAAGACAAAGTGTGTAGGTAGTGTGTGCAATGAACCAAATAGTGTTTTCTGAGGTATATTTTGTCACATGTATATTTAATTTGTTTTTTTTTAATTTAATATAATGTTTCAAAATGATCAAATGTTTTTATTTTTTTCATCTAAATCCCTATTACCAAAGCAGGCACCTTTGAAAAATCAGTGGTAAGTATCTATGTAGAGCATAATAATCCGAGTTATCACATTTCAATTTTGAAGTGATTATCTTCGAAACTGAATGAGCTATCTATGTGAAAAAAAAGAATTTAATTTAAAAAGTTATACCCTCTATCTTTGTAACGAAACGTTTGAAAACCTGTCTTTATATATAAACTTTTTATCTTTTTTATTCTAAAATACCTAAGCTGTTACATTATTGCACGCTAATTTCAGAATCCCCTGTATATAACAAATTCAGCCAAAAAGAGAAAATAGTATACTTATTCTTCAGAAGTATTAAAAAATATTGTTAGTAAACCGCTACACTGTATAATAATAATATACAGTAAAAGGATTATATTAATTTAAGTGTACCCTGGTATAGTTAAAATGTTTATTTATTTACGTTTGTATTGTTTATATATATTACTAATGGTTTTATTTTTGTCCATCTAAAATCTAAACCCCAATTACCAAAGTATTCACCCAAAAAGCTTTCCAAAACCTTCGGGTTTAGAGCGTTGAAACGGTCGTCTAATTTTCGTACCACATATGATGACGTCACCGCTCTCCCGCTCGGTCGCTTCCAGGCCTTATATTGTCTAGGTGGCGTTGATCTATTGGGAATTCAAATTAAGATCGCAGCGCCATCATGAATTAATCTCTAGTACATCATTTCCATAGTTACCAGACAAATGTCATTCTTTCGGCGAATGGCAGATCAAGATTATGTACTACAGAATAGTTCCAAATCGACCGTCAGAGGTCATAATGCTTCTCTTGAAACGCCAATTATGGAATATGATTCTGTAGTATGCGATATAATGAGTCTGAGCCCAAATTCAATTTTTTTTGGCTCGGAATAGGTCACTTTGACGTGTAGGAAATGGCGGATTTGTGAACATCTCAAGAACATTAGGAAAACTTAATTTTAAGGTTAGCTGACATATTTATATGAAAACACCTTAAAGACCTGTGGAGCTGTCAGCCGTGGCATATTGGTCTGCTCTATGACGTTTGTTGATTGTGGAAAAGAATGTGCAGAGATTGAGTAGAAATTCATTAAGTTTTTATGCAAAAAGAAAACCAATATAAAATATCCCTTCACACTCTCGATTTTCTTGTCTTTCAGTTGTAAAAAAAATAAAATTTTATTCAGTTAAAATTAATGAACTGTCATATCTTTTCTACGTGAGCCATCTATAATAAAATATATTATCAGCAAAAGTTTCGAATAATAATTGTTTTAGTAAAAGTAATTTCTTCAATGGGTAATGAATTCAAACTTCCCGCGCAAATTAAAGCCACCATATGAAGCGCCCCCTGTACCTTTGTTGCCTAAACATTATCCAGCTTTAGACTCTCCCTCATGCTATCACCTTTAAAGCAAAAATAACGACAAAAACTCACCATATGCACTGAAGGTTTGCTCTGTAAATACGGTCTAGCACATTTGGAGTGTTTTCCACACAAATATTGAACATTTTCTAAACGTTATTTTCAAAAAAATGCATTTTTCGGGGAAAGTAAAAGAAAAATGTGACGGACGGGACGCCATTATTCACAATTGCGAACAGAACTGCATAGATGGCGCAAGCCGTACACATCAGACTAAGAGCTGATTCACATAAAAAAAAACGCGGACGAACGCAATGAAAAAATAAATTAGAATATTATAAACTGAAGTTTTGATTTTAGTTATTGCTATATACAAGGCGTATTAAATCGCAAAACATACACTTTAGCTTTGTACTGTCTTTCCAAATTATGAAACTATTACAAAAATGTTAATAAGAAAACTCTCGGTGCTGGTGTTGGAAGTTTCATGAAACAGGTTTATAAGTTGGATTGGTTTCTACTAAGTTATAGTCTTCTCTATATTACTTTAGATTAATACATTTTTAATTACCTCTGGCATCTCAAAAAAATGCTTTAAATTAATAATAATATCCTCGTTCTATATCCA
Organism: Taphrorychus bicolor; assembly: GCA_951812265.1. Taxonomy (NCBI): domain Eukaryota; kingdom Metazoa; phylum Arthropoda; class Insecta; order Coleoptera; family Curculionidae; genus Taphrorychus; species Taphrorychus bicolor. The sequence goes on from OX638297.1 coordinate 33,776,739, forward strand.
TCACTGGCTGAAGATATACACATATTTCCCAGTGGATGTTTTCTTTTGATTACTGCCAGTCCCACAAAAATAACAAACGCAAATTGAAATAATAAAAAATTTTGATCGTAACTGGTCGCATACTTAAACATTATAAGAACCCGATCCATATTACATCTACTGTAAATAAGTAACGTTACATAATATTATATTACGTGCAAAAGTATATGCAATCCATGGTTCGGCATTAGCTGTGCCTTTGTAAGGAATTCCTGATGGTCAGTTGCTGGTTCGTGTGTACCTATTATTATTATGCATGGACGTGCTCAGCCTACGAAGTTTGCGATTATCTTTGCAATTACTCAATTAATTAGTTATTTTTTCGAAACTAGTCGGATCTCGTGCATAACGTAAAAAAATCGCTTTGCATATAAGGTAAAAGTTTAGCCTCCAAACGGGGTGATTTAATAAGTCACCGCGCAATTAATAGCGTCATTTAGCTGTGTTTTCCTCACCCTCTGTTTGCGAGGGTGTTTGAGGAAAAGCTGATTAGACGATTAATCCTCCTATGTCAATGAAACCTACTCTAAGTCTATCTCTCGATTATTCGCCTAACATCGGAAAAGTAGAAAGGGGAAGTTCGTTATTTTATTATGCATATAATTCTAAGACAAATTAACTAATCCAGAACAACGTTGAAAAAAGCTCTCCCTTTAAAATGAAAGAGCTTCAGTGGTATTCCCTGAAAGCGAGTTTTAACTAACTCCCTGCTTGGTTATTAACTTGATTAATACAAAAGGAAGTTTCCCACTCAGTTTTATTTAATTTCGTTCACTCTCCCAAGTTGAAGTTTTAACAGTTTTCTGGAAATTTTAAATAAAATTATTATAAGCTTTAGAACTTGATTTCATGCTGTATATAGTCTATCCAATCTCAAAACAAAATTAATTTAACAGTATAGGAGGAGAAAGCGTGAGTCAATAACATTGGGCAGGTGCAGAAAAAATAAAACCAATCTTCAGCCTAGCTGAACTAATTAAATTGAATTAATTAGATAAAAAAAGCTTGCGTTACAAACACGTAAAGGTATTTAGAGGTGGTACGTTCTTGTGTACACGAGGTTTGAGTAAACATTCTTCAGTTGCGTCATTAACAAGTAAGACTTATTTACAAAGTTAGCAAAATGCACAATTGAAAAACATTTCCCGAAAATTATATTTTGGAAGTAGGTTAGAATCTTGAAAAAATGTATTTCATCTGCATCATCCTTTTGTTTGATTAATAAATTTTATATTTTTTATTCATGTTTTTTTTTGTTACCAGTGCAGCATTCGTATAAACTCTGTTTTGTTTTTTTCCTTAATATTAAAAGTTGACCGTCAACTTAGAACGAATTTATGGATCAGAGTCATTTCAAATTTGTGTGTCTCGATACCTTGATATCTCTTTGAGTTTAATTTTTCTTCAAACAAAAGACCCTTTCGGTGGTCGATTTTTAGATACAAAATCGATATATCGATACGATATAAAAAATCAGTTAGTGGCCTAATTTCATTCGAACTAAATGTGTTACTTATATAGGGAATTACAATCGTCTCATTCCTATCGAAAACAGCATAAAAAATTAACTAAAGAGGAGGGCCTAACGTCTTTATTCTCATATTCTCAATTTCCAACTATGGACGTCTATAACTTTTAAACAAATGAATCCATCAGAGTGATATTTTTTCTGTTCTTGATGTCTTCTTCTCTTTCCACAAACGAAATTCTTATTGGTTCAATAGTTTTGGAGATAGACCCACTTGGTGGCAGATTTTTAGGCAGTCTTTAGAATCGGTTTTTTTGCCATTCTTAATATATAATATTTATATATGTTTATTAATAATAGACAGTCAAATCATCGTCCTCACAGCCTCAGGATTCAGCAGATCTATACATTTCTAGTATTAGCTAGTATGCTAATTTGTCAATCAACTTAAAAGCAATACAGTTCTATGGTAGCTGCAACTACGAAGTAGCTACTCTGGCAATTATTGGCTACACCAAACCCCACAGTAAGACTAATTCGAAAAAAGGATTCAATCTTAGTTCGGGGGTGGTATTCCTTGGTTAGACAGAAGGGTTTCGTAAGCAAGTAGATTATTGATAAAGTATCTTTAATCACTGCATATTTTCAGTGAAAATAAATGTGAAATTTTGCACGAAGTAGAACTCCCTCTTCAACCTGTTCACCGCGGTGCATACGAGTTCCAACGCCTGTAACTTATACCTATAACCTTGACACTGAATATAGCGCTCTCCTATTTTATACGTGAGCGTCAGTGGTCGTCATGGTAACCGAGCTGTCAACCGCGCCAAGGCCTATGAAAAAGACAAGACGTTTTAAGTTTGTCCCGTTTTTACCACCAGATGCTACCACCTGACTTGAATCACTTTAAAGATTGTAACTTTGCTGTATAGAACGAATTCCGTTGTTGAGAGAACGAATTCTTTGTGAATATGCGAAACCACTTCTACTTCAACTTGTTTATCCTTGTCTCTTTGTTCTTCCGATATACATTTTCTCTCTTCCCTCTAATCGAAAGAATCTCGGAAAATCCAAAAATTTTCAGATGAAAAGTCCAACTTATCCATTATCCCATTATCAGTTGGTTCACGTTACTTCAGTTTAGTTGGTTCCGTTATGATGGTTACGTTACAGGCAAAAAACTTTTAAGGTAAGGAAAAGTAGAAGAAAAGATTCCCACTTAGTTCAAAGTGGTATTCCATGGTTAGACAGAAAGATATAGTAAGCAACTAGATTGTTGATGAAGTGCCTTTGACCACTTTATACTTTTCTCCACAATTTTCCCCCTTCTCCCTTCAACTTGTTCACTGCTTTGCATTCGAATTCCAACGCCTGTAACTTATGTAGCCTTGGCACCGATTTTAGCGTTCTGTTATTTTATATGTGAGCGTCAGTGGTCGTCATGGTAACCGCGCTGTGAAACCGCGCCAAGGCATATGAAAACGTCAAGATATTTTAGGTTTGTCCCCAATTTTTACCACCATATACTAATTGACCTGAATCACTTTAATTTTCGTAACTGTAAAGCTGTATAGAACGTTGTTGCACTTTTACTCCAAATCGTATATCTCTGTCTCTTTGTTTTTCTGATACGTTTTTACTGTCTTCTCTCTTATCCAGTGAAAAATCTAAAAATCCAAGACTGCAGATGAAAAGTCCAACTTAGCCATTTTTCCATAATCAGTTAGTTCAGGTTAGTTGGTTCGGTTATGATGATTCCGTGAGGATGTGTTATTAGAAAGATACAAGACGTTGAAGCTACAACAAATGTAATAGATACATACTTTCTAAGACCTGACTAAAGTTAACTAGCTGATAAGGCGTTGTTACAAAAAAGCATTATTAAATTTTAAACGTTATTATAAAATTTTAAAGTCCTGCCTACTATTGTTACTACTCATACTCATATTAAATCTCCGGGAACCTGGAAGAATGTAGGTCAGTTTACAAGAACTGTACTAATCGCGGTAGTAGTGCGCGAGGTTTCTAATTAAAAGCCTTGATATAATCCATATAAAAAGGGGAACCGAATTAAATCCCGCGTGTTTTCTTTTAATTAAAACGAACCTGGGCGTTGGGGCTAATCCTTTTTAAGGAACAAAAAGCAAACGACCAATAACATTAACGAATGCTTAGTACAAGTTTCCGGGTTTTGCGGGTTACAGGAGAAAATTACTTCAGAGTTTAATTATTATGTTGCAAAAATACAAATTTTTAATATACATTTACTTCGTTTTATACAAAAAAAATTGCCACTTGCGTGCTTAATATTCGTTATTCATTATTGTAAGAAATTTTTGTTTTTTTTAAAACTAAGCATAGATAATTACAATAGATATGCTAAAACATTTTCGTCTACTTGTCCCTTATCAAGAAAACGCTTTAGTGCTTTCCCGTTAGCGCCGGTCCGATAACGAAATATGATTTATTCATGACGTTAAAAGGAACTGTTAGAAATATCGGCGTTTTCGATAACAATACGAACTTCGCGAAAGAAAAACACACATTTCCCTAGCAGGAAAAAACTTTGCTTACATCGAACAAAGTGGCTCGAAATTTTCCGGGAATTTCCTCGAAAGAGCCCCTTTTGTTTTGCATTGAGCCCCGAGCCTATTAAGGGAGCTTAGACTAAGGCCGAAAGAGAGTGAGAACTGAAATTCTCTGAGCCGAAATTATCGGACGGCTTTTCAGAACTTCTGCGTTTAACTTGAACCGTTTAACTTGAATCAGTTCCAGTCAAGTTTAAGAGAAAAGTGCGCAGCTTTTCGTTGGATTGGAAAGTTTCCTGCTAAAGTTTTAAATCGGATTAAAATTAGTAATTCAACATTTTGTATTAATACAATGTTCTAGAGATTTTGGATGTATAAAAATACCCCTATGTAGGACACCGAAAGATAAAACGTACGACACACCTGTTATTAGTTTATTGCGCCCATTAAAAAGGGTCTGAACAAGGCTGTATGGCGTAGTTATATAACAGTTGCGGGCAAAATTGTACCGGAACACTGACTAGGCCAAAGGCTCTAATTTAAATTCGCATTTACGGTTCCCGTATATATTTTACCAACACCGTAATTCTGCATAAACACCTGCATCGAGTGCAACTGTTTTTCTAACTGTTGTTATCGATGGGAATAATAATTCTCGGCTGATAATAAATTCATTAATAGAGAGAACGTTCAAATAAAAAGCGCGTGGAAGCATAACGCAAATGTAAAGTTTATAATATAGAAAGGTAAAAAAACCTCAGTGAAACAACAAATTGGATATTTTAATTCGTGAAATAGTGTGATAGCGTTTTCCACCAGTGTACGTCTATCTTTGTGACTGAGGCTTAGAGAAGCACTTAAAAAAAGCTATAAAATCACGAAATACAATAAATTTTCCTTTTTATTTTATTTTTCCGGTTTTCAATGATAGTTGGCTAACATACCGAAAATGAATGTGATTTTATTGTCTTGTTTGTGTTTCATGGGAGTGAGCTTAGATAAGAATCTTGACCTCTAACTAATTCAGCAACACTCAGAGATTTGTAAGAGTTTTTACCATTTTATATTAAAAATCGGGATTCAAAAACGTGAAAAAAAAAACCCTTTCTGGTGAAGGGAAATCTGAGCAAAAATATCACGAAAGGAAGGCGCTTACCATTCTTAGTAAAATAGTAAAATATTAGTAGTTCATAGTAAAATAACAAAGAAGTAAGGTTGAATAGCACCTTTGATTCCTGCATATTTTCAAGAAAAGCAGTTCAAGTTACGGAAATTCTTCAAGATGACCAAGAATCAAACTTATTGTAGTAATGCCCTGTTGGTTTTGGAGGAGCTGGTACAGTTGAGGGAAGTCGTTATTACTCATTTTTTTTTCGAACGTTTTCTTTAGGAATTAATGGAATGGACAAAGTAGAAAATTATAGATGGTGGTAGAACTTAATAACATTTATAATAATATCAATTTTTAGAATAAATATAATAATAAATATATATATTATTATAATAAAAAATAATAATTTCGCTTACCTGAAACAAACTATACAATGGAAGTTGACTTGACTAACGAAAGCCGAGTTCGGTCCGGACACAGACCATCTCCCAAAATCTTAACAAGCTAGAGTGAGATAGACTGATATCCCGAGCGCTCGGGATGTAATTACCGAACTCAACTTTTATGTGAGGTATGAGGTTATGTTAAAACACTGTCATGGGGATATAAATTGAAACGACATTTGTCACAAATGTCAACAAGTGTGATTTTTGAGAAGCTCTAGGTAACCTTGTAAATTATGTAGATTATCTTGAAAAATATGGTAAAATGCACTACTTTAGAGTTTAGTCGTTTGTAATCCGAACTAACCTAACGAAAGGATCCATCATAGAAAAGCAAAGCGATCCTGACGGGCCGCTTTATCTTTAACTAACCTCATCAAAGGAAAAACATAACTAAACTAACCTAACCAAAAGAAAACTAGAAATGAACTAACCTGAAACAACCTGATCTAACCTAAACTAACCTAACCAAAAGATTTATCATAGAAAAAGAAAGCGGCAATAAAGGGGCGCTTGGCCCCTTATAAGGACTTGAGCCTGTATGGCCAAAGCGGCCCTTATGGGCCCCTTTGTCTTGAACTAATCTGATCAAAGAAAAAATATAACTTTTACCATATTTTTCAATTTAACCTACATAATTTACAAGGTTACCCAAAGTTTTTCACTAATGTCACTTGATATTTGTGACAAATGTCGTTTCAATTTATTTCCCCATGACAGTGTTTTAACGTAACCTCACAGCTCACTAGTCAAGTCAACTTCCATTGTATAGTTTGTTTCAGGTAAGCGAAATTTATTATTATATTTATTCTAAAAATTGATATTATTATAAATGTTTTTAAGTTCTACCACCACCTATAATTTTCTAGTTTGTCCATTTTATTAATTCCTAAAGAAATTTTTCGAAAAAAATGAGTAATAACGACTTCCTTCTAGTGTACTAGAACCGTTTTGAGATGAAAACTGTCGGAATTTGATGGTGATTGGAAATTTGAATTTTTAGACTTTTTGCTTTGTTTACCTCCGATACATTTTGTCTTTGACATTTGACACAAATTTTAGGTAATTCACAGCTTTTTCTGGTGGCTGTTCTGGCAAGCGATTTGAGAATACCTATTCCTATCCTTTGTGTTCTCAAGAAGAGTGCAAGGATAGGAATACTCTCAGAGCTTTCTAGAGCCCCCACCCAAAAACGCTGTGAGATTCGATGAAGACAGTTTGTGACACATTTGACGTATAGATCAAATATAAACGACATACGACTGCTGTACCACTTGGTTTGCTGGAAATACCTCGAGAAAGTGACAACTTTGTCTCCTTGTTACGAAAAAAACTTTCATTTAGATAAAACCCATGTGTAAAATGTATAATATATTTTTTTCGCGCACAGAATTTATACTCTGGGACAATGAGGAGATAATGGAGAGACCTATCGTTATCTACTGCGAGATCCCCTTTTTACCAATAGCTTACACAAAACTGGCCTAATTTGGCTCACTTTTCCGTTGATTTTATGAGCAGTCAGTGACGTAGCAAACTGAGACTGATAGGCAGACTAGCTGATTCGAGAAGGAACATATGGTTTATTTTTATTGGTTGCTTGAGGTTTCCCACTCGGTTCTGCAGCCAATCGCGGATCAGTTATAGGCGTAATTTTTGATGCACTGCGAACAAAGGCAATTTACATGGTCTGTTTTGGACATACCCAATCTTTTACGTGTATACCATCCATTCTTATGAGGACGCAACATCTTAAATTAACTGATTATCCTATTTATTGTCATTGACTGACCTGAAAATAACATTAAGTACATCATAGGACACACAAACATGGCGCACACACATGTTTGAGAAATGTAGGCAATTGTTTGCTCCCTCTATTATCTCTCCTACCTCATTGCTCTGAGCCAACGACATAAGTCATTTTCGAAAATTTACCAGTAAGAGAATCACTATTTCCAAATTACTGCACATATATTTAAGATAATTAAGTAACATGGAGTTTATGTTTATATTATACTTTTTTATAGTTTTGTCCCAAGAATAAAACTGTAGGATTGATTAGGTCCATACAAGACACCGTTGCTGTTTACGGTGCATCGAAAATGACGTTTCCTCCACTGACGCCATTGGTTCGAAGAGGGGCACGGAAAACTGCAGCCAACCAATCAAAACAAATAATTTACTATTCCTTGAAAATTAACAAACACACTACTAACTACCGACGAAAATTGCATATTTTGACAATGTTTAACGCAGTGTCACAAATCGTCACACTCGTGCTGTTTTCGCACAAAATTGCTGTTTTCGTCTGCCTACGTCGCGGTTAGTTGGTGACGTCATCTGCGCGTGAATTCACCTGAAAGGTTAGTCAAGTTAGTGTATCCTATAGCTTCCACCAAACTTGGTTTTAGAGTTTTCGGATACGGTGATTCTAGATCAGAGTGATTCCTAAAGCTGATTTTTAGATACCCGGATCGATGACCGATGACGTGCCAGTCAATCCGATTGGTTAAAAATTAGCTGATAGTAATCAATCCGGTCCGGTTTGCGGTTTCCAAAAAGGCTTTATGGGACCAACAAAAATGGCGACAAAGTCGGAAAGAAGTGACGTCATAGCGCACATATATAACGTAGTTTGAGACACAGAAAAAACGGAAGAAATTTTATGGGAATTGTTTTCTCAGTCCATACTTCCCCAAAATCTATAAGATGGCCTAACTTGGCTGAGTTTTCTATCGATTTCATGCGCAGATAACGTAGCGATTGATAATGGAAAAATGATTTGTTTTGATTGGATGCCCGCGTTTTCTGCCGTCAATGGCATCAAACCGTGTCAGTAAAAAAAAACGTCATTTTCGATAGTCACTAATCAGAAGCGACCTACCTGGACATACTTTATTCATTGGTTCTTCCTACGTCATAGGCACACGTCTTAGCGGCCATGTGCAAATTGTCAAAATCAAAAACCCGATTGTGTTAGTTGTTTTTACTGTTGGGTCAACTAGAGATGGAATGAACAACGAGCTAATTTATTACATCTGGAGAGATCCCCCTGTTTTACAGTTTCCCCCCCCCCCTTTTAGCAACGGGTACCTTTAAAATAACGATAATATTCGCTTGAATTGACGTCACTTGACATCTTATATCTATCGTGATTCACAAACTGATATGCTCTGACGATGAAATCACGTCATGGGTACCTTAAAAATGGCGGACTTCTGGTCAAAAAAACTGAACAATTTTTAGTTTTTTTATGCCCAGTGACCTAGGAGATATGAACAGAACCACCAATACCGATATTTGTGTGGAGGTACAAAGACGTAATGTGTAAACGTGTAAAGTAGCAGGGCTTCTCCAGATGTAATATACTAGCTCGTTGGGTATGAATGTAAACTAACCTCTTTTTGTAATCAATATAAGCAACTTTTGTTGATCTCTCTCGTTATTTTTTTTTCAATGGAAGTGATGAAAGAACTGAAAATATAGCTACATTAATAACCCAGAGAAGAAATCTTCATTATCACAAAATGTCGATCTATAAAAGCGGTTTAAACAAAAAAGAAGAAAAACCACTTGTACAATGGTTGCCACCAAGAGTAGTATGGTACGTCCACATGTGCGGACATGGCATATCTTGCGGATCCACAGTGTTGCCGCAGTTCAAAATTTTACAACTTTTTTCCCATTATACTTTTTGATTGATGATTTGTCTAGTATAAAATATAAAATAATAAGTTCATGTAAATAAAATAACTTTAACATTTGACAGACACACACCAATGATCCAAGTTAGTCCGCCAAAAAAGTCAATTTTTGCCGACTTATATCACTTTAATGATAATGCAGAAATTTGGCAACACTTAGCAAGAAACTTCAATTTCAACCAATCAGACCACAGCGCCAAATCCGCAATATACGCCAAATCCGCACATGGGGACGAACCAGTAGACTTTTAAACGACAGTGTAAAGCACTTTTGTTTACTGCGCATCGACAATGACGTATCCAACTGAGTCGTATTGACGCCTATGGTTGCAGAATAGCGCGGAAAACTTCAGGGAGCCAATCAAAACAGATCAATTTTTCAGCTAAGTTTAGCCGCCTACGTCGTGGTCAGTTAGCGACGTCATCTGCGCATTAAATCAGTAGAAAGGTCAGCCAAGTTAGGCCATCCTATAGATTCCACCATTTTTGGATCGTCACTCGGTGCGGTGTTAATATTCGGATTGAGCAATAGGCAACCCAATATACACTGCACTATTCCCTAATGGGACAAACTTTTCAAATGTAATCCAAAAATCCAATAAAGTTAAGTTCTGATAGATGAGATTTAATAATAAGGGGTGTTGATTTCAAAACGTCATCTAGTTGGCCGTAAAATGTCAAAAGCAAAGAATGAAAAAAAAGTCCATTTACTTTGATTATGCCATCCTTTGGGGTCAAACATTCATAGCCTTCATGATGTTTTCTAATGAACACGGAGTGTATTTTCAAAGCAATTTTTTTGAGAAATGTAATTAAATTGATGATTTACAGTTGTTTGTAAAAAAAAACATTATGTGTGTTACCCATTCACTTATTTATGTTATCTAGTTACCCTTGAAACATTCATTTTTTTTATACCCATCTTCTTTTAGCACATATGTTGAGAAGCTATGATAAAAATGTCAAAGTCAATTTTCCAACGCCTACCTGACGACAATAATAAGTGAATGGCTTATACTAACAGTGACAATTTATTATTTTTGTGCTCGAGTGTATCTTCCCTCTGGAACAAAAAAAACGTTACTTGTTCATAAAAAATTTGAGAAAATTAAAGGGCGTGACACAGTAGCAGAAATCGAAAAAATCTCAATCAACTAAGAAGTGTTTAGGACCGTACTTTTGGTACGTACTGGTGTGTTGGCAATTTCAAATACAGGTTGTCCCGTGCCCAAGCACATGATCAAACGGGTACTGCGACGTTCTTTGGTTCAAAAGAAAACAATTTGATCAAACTTTTATTGAGAAAAAAGGTCAAAGTTCTTAGAAAAAATTATGTTGTTTTGTAATATCTGAAGAACGTTATCATTATTTTAATAAAATTTGTTACAAACTTGTTTCTAAGGAAGATTCATGTTTTGATGGAGAAATGGCCTTAATTAGCAAAAAATGTTACTTTGTTCATAAGACATATATAAACTTTGAGAAAACTGATGACAAAAGTGACAGAACTCGAAAAAATCTCAAACTACTAAGACTGTATTTTTGGTACACATTGGTCTGATGGAAATTTCATTATATTATATTTGTCATATGCACCGGACAATTTTCTTATTTTTTTAAACAAAAAGTCACAAGGCAACTAGAGCGGTTGAAGTTGAAGTGTTGATCATGAACATTACGATTCCAATGCCATTTCGTATTGCGTTCTAATCGCGTGTTGTATAGCAAATTGCTATGCTTTATTTTCCTCTTCCTCCTCCTCCTCCCTCTCTTAGGATTAGCAAAGGATAACCTGAACTAACAATTTAGGATAGTAAACGTGATTAGTATACCTACCAGCTCAAATAGTCTCTAGCTATATGAAAAATGGATTTAGGTCGGTTGGAGTTACATTCTCTACATTTTATGCACGCCACTGTACAAAATTAATAACTCTTCCTGACAGGCAACATCACACACAGTTTCTACGACTGGTGGATATTTATTTAAAGCGTTAACCTTGAAATAATTAGAATTTGTTCCCCTATAATTGTGCGGTTTGCGAAAACCATCCAGATAAATCGTCCGACGAAGTGGCCCAGTTGAAAACATCACAAACCGGCAATTTCGTATATATACCGCAGCACGCAAAACTTATAAAATTATCTATTTTTAATATTATCGTTTATGTTTTATCGATGCGGCCCATAAAATCCCATATGTGTGTTCGTGACTAACCCGAATTATTATGTGGCACTATTACTGCTTGCAGTCGCAACGTGGGAGGAGGAGTTGAACATGTCCGGTTCGTATTTTGCTCTTTTTTCTGGAAATGTCCTGCTTGGTGCAAAGCCAAATAAAGGAGGTAAAAGAGCATATAAAACTAACATCCAGCATCAAGTAAATTAACTTCATTTCGTAACGTAATAAGGTCTTGCGGCCTTGCCGTGACGTATAACGTAATATGGTTTCATTTTCTGTGAAAACGAAAAAGAGAAAAAAAGCAATGAGTAGACATAGGATGAGTAGACAAAGCAGCGAGTGCAACATATTCTCCTTCCGTTGACACCGGGCAATGAGAAAAACGGATTAATGGTCAGGCATACGCCATTAACGTGGCCGGTACAACACGAGCTCTTCACTGGACAGGAACCATAATAAAAAATTCCATCCGGCGGCCGGTACAAATAAACAATGGACACACACATGACCGCTCAAGCGAGCAATTTACTCGAGATTGACTTCCGGAAAGGCAGGGCCTATATGGGCCCGGCAGGCCGGAAACGCGCTATTATTTCAGCAATGGCAATGGAATCGATCTAATCCCCGCACTAAATAATGTGCCCGCCGATCTAATGTTCCCGGCATGTCATCAAAATCCGACTGGTTGCCATGCGAATTTCATTATTTTGTGTCGTCGAAAAGGATATCCTATATTAGGCTCGCTTCAGATAATTAGAAATATTCATTTGCGGTTCTTTAGCCGGGAATAGAGGTCAAACTTCAATAATAGATTAGGATATGAAAAGAATTGCTAATAAAAAAAATGCGCATTTAACTAAACTGAAAATTATCGTTTCGAACACTCAGGACCCTCAAAACCGGCTAAACTTAATTATAAATGCGTTCCTCGGGTTAATCTAAACGACAAAGATGCGACCATCCTCTATTATATATAACGAATTTGTGAACGCAGCCCTGGAGGGTATGACAGTTATTACAGTCTTGTTGAATATTACACTTATTCTGAGAATCCATTTGTGACGTCTGTCAAAATGCTTAGGTATTGGTGCGTCCATAGAATTGACAAAGAAATGGAACTGTCATATCAATCATTTCATTGTATAGCGAGAGAGTCATCAAGTGGCAGTGTCAAACAATGTCAAAAAAAAGAATAAAGTAACAAAATCTTTTTTTTTTATTGTGACATCCTGTTGTGTCAAAAATCTATAGCCAACTTGATGATTTTTTCCAATAAACCCCCTTACAGGTATATTCTTGTAGGAATGAGTGAAATGCATATTTACTTACACGCCCTGACTATCTTCCTTCACTGAAAAAGCCTTCATGAAGATCTAATAAAGAATTGAAACTTTCGAAACTGTTAAGTGTCATTTAAAGTCTTACACCCCTACACCTATATCTATCAAGAAATACGCAAAGTAACATAAAGTTTATTTTTATTTTGAATTTGAAACGTAACTATGTCATTACTTAATGAAATACGCGCTCAAAAACTTTTCATAAAATGTAATATTAGTATAACCATACCAAAATTTGGAAAAGGTCTAAAAGGAGTTATTTGAAACAACTATCCAAATTTCGCTAAAAAGAAATTTCGGGTTTTTTTGGCCGAAAGTCCGCCATCTTTTTGTACCATAGCACATCAATTGGCGCATCATGGTTTCTAATTATTTCAGTCAAGTGGCGTCAATTCCTGCCGATCGTCGAGCAAATCTGGATGCTCCCCTCCTGCACTACAGTTTTGGCCCCCCTTTTTAGCAGTGGGAATCTTTGAACTAATGACGACTTCTGCCTGAAGAGATTTCTCGGTGACGTCATGGCATCTTACGTCAAATTATTGCAAAACAGTAGTCACTGTCATTATTTTTATTAAGAAAGAAGCAAGTTTCTCGGGTAACCGGTCAGGGCATCAAAAGAATAAAACTCTTCAGCTACCAACCTTTCGGCAGTACTTTTATTGCCTTAAAATTTTATTACTTCTTATTTCCAATCCAATTGAATATCGAAATTATATTGATCTCCTAGCTAGAGGGCTAGGGCTTTCAGACCTTAGCTGACCTAGCTTCAAGGTTTTCTAAAACTTAACTTCCAACCTAACAAAAACCAAAAACAATCGACACAATCAATGATTGCGTCGATAACCAATATCCGGTCCGACTTTACGTTGCTATGAGGCTTGTATGACGTGTGCTGACGACAAAATTACGTCAGGGAAACCTTTAAAGCGACGTACTTCCGGCCAAAAAGAGGGGCCATTTTTAGGAAAATATCGGCATTTTTAGCTCTGTCCATATCTGCTATGTCATTGAAAATAAGTATATCCTAACCTAAAATGCTTTTAACCAAAATTTTAAAACTTAAGATTTGATTTTAATATACATAAATATGTACGCCAGTACTAACCTCAGGGCGACGTCACATATAGCGGAATTTGACAGTTGAATTTAAACCAATCAGATAAAAGCTAAAATAGGAATTGACATGTGTAATGACGTTGGTGACATGTGTAATGACGTTATTGACATGTGTAATGACGTTATTGACATTTCTGCTCTGTTCCTCTCCGTTCCGTTCCGCTGTATGTGACGGCGGCCTCAAGGTTTGGTAAAACTTAACTTCCAAAATCCTGTTGCGATTTCGGGGTTCAATAATTCCAGTGTAACGATTTAACACGAAAACACTATTTATTTATTCCACAAATACACTCAAGTACTATTCGACTAGTAAATAACTCACTACTTAACACTTTATATAGCCTTCTATTATCGCTTCGTAACTTTAGCTTACTTATAGCTCGATTAAAATACGACTACGACTACTACTAACCGCCGCTCTATGCGCCTTTTTATATACAATCCTAAAATTACAGAAAAACCTAGAAAGTTCTTTATAAGAATTCTTGAATAATCTCACATAAAAAAACGGTTGTAAACAACTGCCTTCTAGATTAAGCCAGACGAGCAATAAATCACTCGTGTCAGCCATGACGCAGCGCGGATAGGTCGCGAAGCTCTACCAACCAACACGCTCCCATGCGTTGCCCCGCCTCCCATGCGGCGTTGCTGCGAATCTTAACACTGCCCTCCTCCTAAGGCTGTTCGTCCCGAACAGATAGAGTTCCATGGTATCGTGCTAATCGATCCAAATGAACAACCTTCATCTTTGACCTAGGGGTCCGCTGGATCCTATACACCACATCATTAATCTTCTTTATAATTGTATAAGGTCCGTCCCAATTTTGGCTAAGTTTGGGCGACTTCCCCACCTTTCGCCTCGGATTGTATAACCACACCAAATCACCATCCTGGAAGCCGCGGGAGTTAGCTAGTAAGTCATATCTTGCTTTGGCTCGATCACTGGATATCCGCAGTTTATTCCTGACTTGTACATGAACATTGTCCAGCCTCTCCTTAAGCTCCTCCACAAAATTCTCAGAGTTGAGTGAGTCTTTTTCTGGTGTTCCATACATCAAATCTCCAGGAAGCCTCATTTCCCTTCCGAACATCACTTTCGCCGGAGTATAACCAGTGGCTTCATGCGTAGAGCCTCGGTATGCCATCAACATGAGAGGTAGATGTTGGTCCCAATCACGCTGATGATCTGCCACCATTTTAGACAGGTAATGTTCCATGGTCCGATTAAACCTCTCTACCATCCCATCCGACTGTGGATGCAAACTAGTTGTCCTGGTCTTGCGAATTCCGAGAAGTTCCATGACCTTCTGGAAAACAGCCGATTCAAAATTTCGGCCCTGATCAGAATGAAGTTCGAGAGGGACTCCAAACCTGCAGAACATTTCATTTACTAGCACCGTTGCCACAGTCGTTGCTCCTTGATTAGGCAGGGCGTATGCTTCAGGCCATTTAGTAAAGTAATCCATGGCGACCAAGATGTATTTATTTCCCGACTCAGTCTGAGGAAACGGTCCCGCGACATCAATTGCTACCCTCTCGAATGGAGCACCTACAGTGTACTGCACCATTCGGCCCCGTGATCTTGTTCGAGGTCCTTTTGTGGCACAACAAACTTCACACTTGCGGCACCAAGATTCGACGTCTTCATGATAGTTCACCCAATAATACCGCTCTTTAATTTTGGCCAATGTTTTATTGACCCCAAAATGGCCTCCGCTTGTTCCGTTGTGCATTTTCTGTAGTACATCTGATTTTCGCTACCAGGAACAACCAACTGACTGACTACGGACTTGCCATCCGGACTCTCCCACGCTCTCTTCAGTAGTCCATTTTCTATTTTGAGAGAGTGCCACTGGGCCCATAGCGCCTTCAAGTTGGGACTTCTATCAGCAATTTCTTGCCATTCTGGTCTCTTGTCGTCAGTCTTTGCAGAGAGGATGGGTCCAATATCTGGATCATTCATTTGTTGTTCTCGAAGGGTCTGTGTGGTCCAGCCATCGTTTATTTCCACCGACGTTCTCCTTACAGAAGGATGTCCCTCACGTTGCTCAGTTCTTCGACAATGCTGACTATCTTCTTTACATGGCCGTCTAGACAATGCATCGGCATTTCCGTGATACCTTCCTGGTCGATGTTCAGTTTGGGTCTTCTGTCCTTTAATGCGTCCGGTCTCTGTAACACTTTTGCCACCCAAATTATTGGCTTGACTTGATTGATTGACTTGACTGATCCTGGGGGTCTTAACGGGCTCGGTCAATTGCTCCCTTACATTGACAGGAATTGGTCTTTCCTGAATTCCAGGGCGGTCTTGGTTGCCGCTCGATCTTCTAAACAACGGCGACGGACTTCTCGCCCTATTGCGGCAGTTACTCTTGACGTGACCCAGTTTACCGCAGTTAAAACATTTTATGCCCCGATTGCGTGTTGATCGAGGAGTTCTTCCCAACAGGGCTTGCATATTGACTGCGATATCCTTCAACGCTTTATGTAAACTTGCCATGGATTCAGCCATAGATGTAGACTTCTTATCACCGCAGGTTGCCACTCTTACACTTGCAGAAGAACTAGATGTCACTCGTGACGCCTCGAATTCCAGGGCCCGAACTAGTGCCTCGCTGATATCCTTGGGCTTTACTAGACGTAAGTGGTATCTCATGTCACTATCGCGAACTCCCTCAATGAACCTTTCGGCGGCAAATTGCATTTGAAAAGATTCAGGGGCCGATGGATATGCCAGGTGAATGAGTCTGTCTATGTCCGCCTCAAATTCTTGTAAGGATTCACCTGACTTTTGCTGTCTCATCCTCAGCTGGGCCTGGAACACGGTTTCTTTGTGCTCATTTCCAAATCGTAGTTGCAGGGTGTGTACTAAAGCCGCATAATTACTTTGATCCGCTGCCGACAGAGATTGTAGTAACTCAGCCGCTTTTCCACGAAGTGCTACCACTAATGATGTAGCTTTCTGGGGCTCGGACCAGCCATTAGCTTTTGCAGCTGCTTCAAATTGGGTTTTATAGATTTCCCAGGCCGTTGTACCGTCATAATTGGGAGGCTTAATTTTAGCGATGGCTGTGCTAAAACTCTCTGTTGACACGTTGTCGTCCTCAAGTTGTTCCCGGAATTTCTTTTCTAGCTCGAGAACCTTCTGGTTGACAGCTTCGAGTCCTTCGTTAACGCCCTTAATGGATTTGTTCACGCCGTTAACGGATTCGTTAACGGATTGCATTATTCTTTCTTCCAATTGTTGCTCCCTAGCTGCGAGATGGTTCATTAATTCTTCTTTGAATTGTTGATGACGTTGCTCCTGTACTTGATCACGTCTTTCTTGTTCCTCTTTTTGTTCATTATAACGTTTCTCCTGTTCTAGATAACGTCGCTCTTGTACTTGATCACGTTTTTCCTGTTCTTCTTTTTGTTCTACATAACGTCTTTCTTGCTCTTCCTTCTGTTGTTGCATAAGGGACAGCAGGGCGGCAAGTTGATCCTCCATCGCTTGATGCTGGCTTCTGGTCACTGGCATAAACACGTAATGTCCGACAATGAAGCACTCACTTACAGTTCAACAATATTAGTCCTCAAATTCCCACTGGAATCGCACTTCTGACACCAATTGTTGCGATTTCGGGGTTCAATAATTCCAGTGTAACGATTTAACACGAAAACACTATTTATTTATTCCACAAATACACTCAAGTACTATTCGACTAGTAAATAACTCACTACTTAACACTTTATATAGCCTTCTATTATCGCTTCGTAACTTTAGCTTACTTATAGCTCGATTAAAATACGACTACGACTACTACTAACCGCCGCTCTATGCGCCTTTTTATATACAATCCTAAAATTACAGAAAAACCTAGAAAGTTCTTTATAAGAATTCTTGAATAATCTCACATAAAAAAACGGTTGTAAACAACTGCCTTCTAGATTAAGCCAGACGAGCAATAAATCACTCGTGTCAGCCATGACGCAGCGCGGATAGGTCGCGAAGCTCCACCAACCAACACGCTCCCATGCGTTGCCCCGCCTCCCATGCGGCGTTGCTGCGAATCGTAACAATACCAAAACCAAAATCAATCGACAGAATCAATATCTGATCAGGATTTAAGTTGTTACGACGCTTGTATGCTGACGACACAATTACGTCACAATATCTTCTAAGTCAGTGCTGCCGATTTTGCCGCCATTTTTGTGTGTCCAATTACTGAAAGGGGGGACAAAACAGTGTAACAAGGAACCCTTTCCATATATGCTAACAAGTTGACTCAATTTCTTTAAAAACCTGATATTACTACTTTGACTTCACTTGACAATCAACTGACATCCAACGTCAACCTGACGAGTATCAAAACAAATCTGTAAACAGAACGCGTCATTAAGATGGATGGCTTTTCTCTGATTGAAACGAAACGAGAGACAGATAGCTATGAAATGAGGTCTGAGTGGCCAATCCAAGTTAACCTCCTTCTTTCCATGACTATCTTTATCTTACTCATTACATTTATTATCTGTTCGTCTGGCCATCTGGCTCCCTCAGAGCTGAAATCTACGGTTTCTAACATAAACAGC
Organism: Taphrorychus bicolor; assembly: GCA_951812265.1. Lineage (NCBI taxonomy): Eukaryota > Metazoa > Arthropoda > Insecta > Coleoptera > Curculionidae > Taphrorychus > Taphrorychus bicolor. The sequence continues at coordinate 33,795,244 of OX638297.1, forward strand.
AACAAGCTCTATTATATATAACGATTTTATGAACGCAGTCTTGGAGCTTAAGACAATTATTACAGTCTTGTGGCATAAAAAACTTATTTTGACACACATCTGTTTGTCCCATCTGTCAAAATGTTTTATTGGTGCGTCCACGGAATTATCAAAGAAATGGAACTGCCATATCAATCAGTTGTTTCTAATGAAGCCCTGTAAGGTCACCATATAACTATCACGGAGGTGCGAGAGAGACACTCCATGCTGAACCTACTTGAAATACGCATATTGTTTTACACTGCACAATAAGAGTGTTTTTTTAAGCCATAGCAAGCCGTGAAATGTTAAGAAAAGGATAAAGTAAAAAAATTCATTTTCTTTGATTGTGTCATCCTTTCTGCCAAAAATCTATAGGCAACTTGATGAGTTTATCTATCAAACATCCCGTATATTTGTATGCATGTACTAACCGATGAGATGCGTTTTAACTTACACGCCTTGAATATCTTTTCTCACTGAAAAAGTTTTGATGAAGATCCCATAAAGAATCGAAATGTTGGTCATTTCTAAACTGAAAAGTGTCATTTAAAGTCTTAGTGCCGTATATCCTGTATTTATCAACAAGAACGCAAAATGATGTTTCTTTTCATTTGCAATTTGAAACGTAGCTATGTCATTACTTAAACTAGACGACACTAGAGAGGGGCAAGCTGTGTCAGAGCATGTTGATAGGGATGGGCGCTTTGCGCAAAACTTTCATTACTCTAAACTAAACATGAGCCTACTGAATTAATAACAAGGCCGGGACTATTGTTATTGAAGCTGGCTTTACACCACCGCGACAAAGGAGTGTCGCCTCAATCCTCCACCATATAGCGAAACTAATGGATGGCAAATAAAAACTACCAGTTAGGGCTAATGGTTCTCGTTAATATTCGTTAAATTTTCAGTCTTGAACGTAAAAGATAATATTCCGCTGAGACGACAGACTTGCATTTAGCTACTGCTACGTAGCATAATTCCCATTCTTTACACAACCATCTGTCTTCATTAAGTCGATGTAATTTATTCACCCTGCGGTTATAAAAAGGCGATCGCATTGCCTACTGACTTTTTTTTGGGTTTTTATGACCTGGTTTTTCATATATTGATAGTAAATCGTAAAAAAATCCATAAAAATTATTTTATAGAAGTAACATGTCATTCTGAGATCATAGATACAGCGTTAGATATGTTAACAGTCTTATTTTAGTTATTTAAGTATTTATTCTGGAATTTTACCGAAAAATAAGACTTTTTTACATCCAAATTGCTGCAGCAAAGCTCTAAACTGCATCCCAGAAATCGTCGAACCTTTCCAGTATCAAAGAGAATACGTTTTTGCACCTCTTACAACTGAACGCTCCCAGCATGCAGATTGCTTATGTCTCTCCGTTTTCCCCCAGTTTATACTTTATTTTGCATGTTACTAAAACGAAACAAACATTTTAGCCCCGAATCACGTGGAGCACTTAGGAAAATAAACAGAGGAATTATTTTTAAAATTCATATTTTGATATTGCCGCCGCGGCAGTCGCAGAGTGGAAAGATGAAAATTGGGAGCCCGGTGATGTCGACTGCAAACGAAGGGGAAATTACCCAAATTACACCAGCGACCGGGTTCACCGGAAACTGGTCTATTTTCTACAAACTGAAATTAACAGTATTTGTGTCATCAGCACGACTTGGAAGTGTAGAATGGCCATAAAATTTGCTGCAGCCACTTAGATTCGCCGATGTCAAGCGTGAAACTTATAGCGATGCCGTTTTGCTAATTTAACTGCCTAATTATTTCAAATACCTGGAGAATTTTCGGCTATTAAATTTCGTCAAAGCACCAATGTAAATACTTGTTTTGACCAGAACCGTAACTAAATAAATGCTTTTTTTCTCAATTCAAAATATCTGAAAAAAAAACTACTGATTTTTCCGCACAGACATTTTCCAAATGGAAGTTTTCTACACAGAAATTTTTCAAACAAAAATTTTCTGCACAGAAGTTTTTTGAAATCAAAAACTTTTTTCAAACCAGAATTTTCTGAAATCAGAATTTTTCTCAAGAATTTCCATTTTTGATAGACATTTTCCAAAATCAGAAATTAAAAATTCCGCTATACCTGTCATCCGTATCAATGACCTAGCAGATATGGACAGAGCCAAACAATGCCGATATTTCCCTAAAAGTGGCCCCCCTTTTTTGGCTGGACGTCCGTTGCTTCAAAAGTTCTACTGACGTAATTTTGCCGTCAGCACACGTCATATAAACGTCACAGCAACAAGCCCGACCGGCTATTGAGGATCAGTGCAACACATGGGGATCAGTGCAACATATGGGACTGATCCCCATATGTTGCACCGATCCTCAATATATGGACGGTTTAAGACCTCAGAGCCATCACCGTCACTAATGGCTCCATCTTCGGCAAAGAGGCTCAGTAACTGGGTAAACGGGGTAACCGGGGTAAAACCTAAGAGCCATCACCCTCACTAACGGCTTCATCTTCGGGAAGGAGCTTAATGGATGGTAGTTGTAAAATCCGAAAAAAAAGGGTATTAAGTTCCAGCACTCAAACATTGGAACTTGGAACCCGACAATTAGGAACTAGGAGAATAAAAGGAAATTTAATGTAGCCACATGACCAGGCTGTAGCCGTTTAGGGACAGACTCAGGTCCGATGTGCTCTGGACAGTGGTCAAGATGGAAAAGGGACCATCAAAGGTTTTAACCTTTTCCTTCTTCTTCTTCAAGTGCCATGCAGATTCCTGCGTAGGCGTTCATCCTTTCACTCATCATATGATTCTATTAATTGCAGCATTTTGCAGTGTCTGGAAGTCCTGTATTCCTGTCCACTGTCGTATGTTTCGCAGCCAGGACAGTTTTCTCCTACCCACTCCTCTTTTTCCTCCCTCTATTTTACCCTGGAGTATAAGGCGCTGGAAATGATAGCGTTCTCCGCGCAGTACATGTCCAAGGTAGCCAGTTTTTCTTCTTTTGATGTTTTCGAAAAGTTCACGGTCCATCAAACCAGCTCTTCTCAGAATGTCCTCATTCGTTACATGTTCAACCCACGACACCCTCAGCATCCGTCGCAGGGTCCACATCTCGAAGGCCTCGATCCTATTTATAATTGTTGTCTTCAACGTCCATGCCTCGACTCCGTACAAGAGAACGGACCAGACGTAGCATTTTACCATTCTATATCTGAGATTGAGATTCAGGTTTTTGTCTGTCAGAAATTTTTTCAGTTTTATAAACGTTGTTCGAGCTTGCTCAATTCTGCATTTTATTTCTTGATCTGGGTCCCATTTTTGGTTGATCATGCACCCCAAGTATTTAAATTGAGTGACTTGTTCAATGTTCTCTCCCTTTACGGACATTATGACATTTGGGGTGTCGTTTCTACTAATGGCCATGCATTTGGTTTTACGGATGTTGATTTTCAGACCTAATCTCTGGCTTTCTTCATTGATCTTATCTAGTAGAACTTGCAGGTCATTTGCACTATCCGCCAGTATCACGGTATCATCCGCGTATCGAATATTATTGATGGGAATTCCATTCACTTTAATGCCCATGGGACTGTCGGAGATTGACTCGATGAAAGCTCTTTCCACATACAAGTTAAACAACATCGGAGACAAGATACACCCCTGGCGGACGCCCTTTTTTACTTCGAAATCCTCAGTTGTTCCTGCATTTTGAATTCGGATTTCTGCTCTTTGGTTCCAGTATAAATTACCTATAAGTCTGATATCCTTTCCATCCAGTCCCAGGTCTCTAAGATATGATATGAGGAGGTCGTGCTTTACATTATCGAATGCCTTCTCGTAGTCGATAAAGCACAGAAAAACGTCTTTTCTCTGATCTTGGCAGTTCTGCACTAATGTCTGGAGACTGAATATGGCTTCTCTTGTTCCAAAACCACTCTTAAATCCAAATTGACTGGCACCACTCACTTCCTCGCATCTCCTGTATAGTCTCCTGTGCAGAACTCGAAGGAAAAGCTTGAGGAAATGACTCATTAGACTAATGAGGCGGTAGTCTTTACATGCTGTTGCGTTGTTTGTTTTAGGAAGTGCGACAAACGTAGAACGGAGCCAGTCCTCAGGAATTTGTCCAGTGTCGTAAATATTGTTAAAGAGTCGGACAATGATATCAAGGTTTTGTTCGCTAATCAAATGAAAAGTTTCTGAGTACATATCATCAGGGCCCGGAGCTTTGTTGTTTTTCATTAGAGTTATGGCATGTTTGATTTCACTCTTTAGTATACTTGGTCCTGATAGCGTTGTTATTTCGTTTTCGGGGTTTCCTGGTCTGTCATCCTGAAAAAGTCCGGTAGTGTATTCCCTCCATGTTAGTAGTAGTTTCTCGGTGTCCAATATTATTTTATTGTTTTCATCCCTAATGAAACCCACACTTTTGTTGTTATATATTCCAGCGATTTCTTTGACTTTTTTATGGAGATGGAAATTGTCCCCCAGTTTGCTCAGATTTTCTGCCTCCAGACATCTTTCAGTCAACCAACTTTCTTTTGCTGTTCTTATTTCATTTCGAATTCTTCTTTGAAGACTTTTATATTCTGAGTAGTCTCCGTTGACTTTACATTGCCTTCGCTTTTCCATTAAATCCAGAATGTCGTCAGTCATCCATTCGTTCCTCGTTGCCCTTCTGGTGTTTGTAAGGAAGGTTTCATTTGTTTCCTTAAAAACTTCTTTGAGTTTGAGCCAGTGTTCGTTCGTATCTTCTATATTGCGAGTATTTTCCAGTTCTTTGTTAAGATGTTCTTCGTATGATGATCTTCTTTCCTCGTCCTTAAGTAGTTTTGGTTCCAATATCTTTCTAGTGGTCTTTTCTTTGGGTCTGGACAGGCGCAACACTATGTCGGCACGCAGCGGATTGTGGTCAGATTCAATATCGGCACCTGGCATTGTGGTTACTTTAGTGATGAGATTTCTAAATCTTTGATTAATGATAATGTAGTCTATTTGGTTTCGGACAATGTGATGGTCATTGTCTTGCGGAGATCTCCAGGTGTACAAGCGTCTTGGTGGTAGCGTGAACCATGTATTTGCAATCACAAGGTTATTTTCTTCGCAGTACTGAATTAGTCTTTCCCCTCTTTCATTTCTTTCACCCAAGCCGTAATCACCCACCACTGATCTCATTTTACCCTTACCAACTTTAGCATTGAAATCTCCTAGAATTATATTGATCTCGTTCGTTTTTGTAAGCTTTAGGGCACTGTCAAGTTGTCTGTAGAAATCCTCAATCTCTTCCTCTGATTTGTCCGCCGTTGGGGCATAGACCTGTACGATATTGATGTTCATAGGTCTACCGGACAATTGAATTAGGAGTGCTCTTTCTGAAATTGGGATGAAGCTCTTTACTGATTTTTGTATGCTTTCATCCATTAGGATGCCAACGCCGTGTTGATGGTCTCGGCCGGCGTTCCTTGTACCTGAATAGTATAATACTTTATCCTTTGATCTGATCATTCCATTTCCGGGCCAGCGGACTTCACTCACTCCGAGAATGTTTATTTCCATTCTTTTCATCTCCTGGATTAGGTTATCCAACTTTCCAGCCGCAAACAAGGTTTTAACGTTCCAAGTAGCCATCTTTGTTCTCTTATCTAGTTGAAACCGGGGGATTCTTCGCACCTCTTGACCATTTAAGGTCTGCCCGGGACTAGAGGCCATCTGTATTTGTGCTTCCAACATGATAATAGTTAATCGGATGAATATCCTGGGAATATCCTTAGGATCTTTAATACAGTGGGTTTCCTTTACCTTCTGTATCCCCCTGCCGTTGGCCATTTGTTGGCTCTTCCGCCTTTAAAGACGATTTCTCATCTCACGGGCAAGAGATTACCCTCGCTCCTGTTGGTTCCTCCACCCTGAGCTGTTGACCAAGAGGAGGTGGCTGTTTATCCCGACAGTCATTCGGCGCTAGTTTTGGTCCGCCCCGGGTATTTCATTTCCCCGGTACCACCCATATCTGGGAGGCATTCCCCTATCCGCCACCTGGGGAGGCGCCCGATGGAGGACTAGCAACCCCACACATAACCTTTTCCACATGGACTTAAAATTGGTCAAAACGGAAATAACATGCCAAAAGGATGAATTAAAAATGAGTAACAAACTCATTCTTAATCAGTAAAAGAAAAGAATAAAATAAGGGAATCTAAGGATGAAATTTGGCAATGCTGTAAGGACAGCATAATCCACCAATATACACATGTCAACGTCTAAGAGTGACAATTCGAGAATCTCCTCTTTAAGGGATTTCTAGCCAGAGTGTTCAAGGTACTCCGTGAAAGAGGTTTTCTGGTGAGATAGTTCAAAGTACTCTGCGATAGTCAGAGTGGGCAAACATGTAATAGGGCACCATGACCCAATCATTGATAGCTTCTTAGGAACTAAAAAGGTATTGTATGAGGTGTGGTATAAAAGTATCTACCCAGATTAGCTCGATGGTACGGATCATCGAGCTAATCTGGAGACCCCTCCTGTTTTACAGGTTTTGCCCCCCCTTTTTCAGCAGTGGAAACTTTTGTAGTGATAATGACTTCCTCCGGAAGTGACGTCTCGGTGACGTCATAACGTCTTACGCCAAATTATTGCTAAATAGTTGTCACTGTCATTATTTATATCACTACTAATTTCCAATCCAATCAAACTTTTATTCATCTCCTAGCTAGGTTTTTTTTAAACTTAACTTCCAGCCTATCAAAAACCAGACACAATCGACACAATTAATATCCGGTCCGGCTTTAAGTTGCTATGACGATTGTATGACGTATACTGACGGCAAAATTACGTCAGAGGAACCTTTGAAGCGACGGACTTCCGGCCAAAAAGGGCGATTTTTAGGGAAATATCGGTATTTATTGGCTCTGTCCATATCTATTAGGTCATTGAAAATAAGTATTTCCTAACCTAAAATCGGAAATTTTTCGCACGGAAATTTTAAAAACGAAAATTTTTTGAAATCAGAAACTTTTCTCAAGTATGTTCATTCTTGAAAAGGAAATTTTTCATACGAAAATCTTCCGAAATGTTGTAAATGTGCTTTTGTCTTGTAAAGAGTTCCAAGAGGAGTTTGTTACTCGAATTACAGTCAAGTTATGAACCTTCGATGATCCATTGTTTTTTTAATAATTTTAAATTTTAATAACTTAAGCGGTGATAATTATAACAATTTCAGTTTTTGGGTGTCACACACATTTCTTAACTTAAAAATGCTTTTAACCAAAAATTGAAAAGTTACATTTGATGTTAATATACACGGATTTGTACGCTATTTGGTATCTTTATGAATAACCTAGTTTAACACCTTCAAAAAAGGTACAATTTTTGTTTTTTACCAGAAAACTTTTCGGAAAAGTCTGGCATGTTTGTGACCTAAAGCACCGCAAAGAATGGCGATTTAAAATCATATGACGTTAAACGCCATATGTTGTGACGTCACTTCCTGCCGATTTTGCCACAATTAAAAACTGTCTGGTCTTTTTTGATTATCATTTAGTCTTGGAACAAACGAAGACAAACGAAGAACAAAAGAAAAATTGGTTATGTTTTTTTGAGGAGAAATCCGCCATGTTTTTGTATCGGAGCACCACATTAATTGGCGGATTGCGATTACGAATTATTTGAAGTAATATGCCATAATATTCTTTTTGTGTCCCATTACTAAAAAGGGGACACACAAAAATGGCGGCTCGTTGGGACTCATCCAAACTGTTTACAAACTTGAATCTTTGACTTTACTTGACAATCAACTGACATTCAACGTCAATTTGATGTGTAGCAAAACAAAGGAGATCCGTCATTAAGATGGACGTCTTTCGTATGATTGAAACCAAAGTGAGACAGATAACTATGGAATGAGATCCCAGTAGTCCAATCCAAATTAATCTCCTACCTCCCATGACTATCTTTGTCTTACTCATTATTATCTGTTCGTCTGGCTCCATCAGAACTAAAATCATCCATTGTTTCTAACAGCGTTTTCGGGTGGCCGCTCTAGAATGCCCTGAGAGTATTGCCATCTTAGATCCTTTTTAAGGAAAAAAAGGATGAAACTATTCTCTGAGCGAGATCGATAACATAATCATCAACAAGGAAACGTGTACAGAGCTAAACAAACTAAGGGATAACATTGGAACAAAACTCACTTTTCGGTCTATTCGTTTTCTGTAAATTACATTGAATTTCGGTTTGGTATTTAATTATGGATTCACGGAAATGTCCTAGGACGGGCTGGCACTGGGTGTCCCGTGATCGATTCTTGCATGTCAGTTTCCCGTGTCGTTTAAAAGACAAATCACTCTCATACCGCCCAATTTGTAACCGGGTCGCTGAAAGGCGAAAGAATGGCTCTCGTTTAGCGATCGGAAAGTTTTAATACGCTCTTCGCTTTCGATGTCTTTTTCTTAATAGCACGTGTGTGTGCTTATTTTAATGTAATGCAAATTATAAAAAAAAATCCAAAATATCAAAAAAAAAAATAGTATTTGAAATGCTAAAACCATTTGCTTAATAGTTTGGAACTACTAAGAAAGTTTAAAAAAATTTGTCGCTGAAAGGCGAAAAAATGGCTCTAGTTTAGCGATCGGAAAGTTTTCTCTTCGTTCTCGATGTCTTTTTTAATTTCAATTGCCCGTTTTAACGTAATTAAAGTTGCAAAAATTTTAAATTAAATTACATAAAAAATATCCCAAATATCGAAAAAAAATTAAAATACTAGACCGTTGCTTAAGTTTAGAATTGAAAAAATAAAAAAACAATAAAAAAAACTATTTTGGTGCCTATTTTAGGGTATTTTGATTTTGACTACTGAAAACTGTGCTAACCTATTTTCAAACAGATCACCGAACGTTTATAATTTACTTACCGCACTTATTGTTTGTTTACACTTCTGGTTACCTGCAAACTGAAGGAAAAATAATAACGATTTTACAAGAATAATATTTAATTGTAAAACTTTTCCATTTCTGCTCTACTTGTTATCAGTAGCTTACACTTTTCGAAGAATAATAGAACTATTTCACTTGTACCATAATTTTTTTTAAGTAAATTAATTGATAAAAATGCCCTTTCTAACTGCTTTTGCTTCCCTATTACTTATTTTCTTCAAAATTGAACTAAATTTATAAAACTGCTACCGGAAAAACTTTCATGGGAATGAAATATGTATCAGGTACCAAAGAAGAAAATTACAAAAGGATTTAAAGAAGTGAAAAAAAGTCCACTGGTAATAATTATTTTGTAAACATCACTTTTTATCTTAGAAACACTACCAAAAAAGGCAGGAATGTGCGGAAAAGAAGACACCTCTCCAATAAGTTCTGTTCTGAAGACAGAATCTTCATAACAATAAAGAAAGAATAATTTGAGCAAAATTAAAAGAAATTAAAAATATAGCAGTTGTGATATCCAATATATTGCTACCAGAAAAGCTTGCTGGAAATAAAACAAAATATGATAATTTCCTTTGTACTGTTTCCGAGAGTAGGAATGTGCTCAAAATAAAAAATGCGTTTTCTGCACGGAAATATTCCAAACGGAAATTTTCCTAAATCAAAATTTCCAAACGAAAATTTTCCGAAATCAGAAATTTTCCAATTGGAAATTTTTCGAAATCAGAAATTTTGCCTTAAGTACTTCCATTCTTGAAACGAAAATTTTCTACACTCTTCACAATTGTGCAACATTTGTTATCCGTATCATTACCTACCCTATCATCGAAAAATTCATAGAAAAAATGCGTTTATTATTTAGTTTTTTTTCTATGGTTTGATTGTCTCTCATTGTCATTCGATGATCAGTACTGATGTTCAAAAAATTTCGTCTATGGGAGCTTAAACACGCTCACAAATGCAATATGTGAAAAAAACAGGAGTGATCTCCAATAAACTGCTACCAGGAAGCAGAAACGTGTAGAAAATGAAAAAATATAGCAAAAGTGAGTGAGACTGTGAAGGCTTTCACGGCCGGTGTTCATTGGAGGTCACTCACTTTTACAATCTAAAGTGTTTTTCGGGCTTTGAAGCCGTGGTCCAATAGTATTTCTTCCCGACATTTCGTCTACAGCTGCGGCAGATATTATCAAAGGTGATGAGGCAATGGGCGAAGTGACCTCCCGTGCTTCCCGACGTCGACTGATTCGACTGTGGTGAGCTCCGTGGTATTTATTCCCCCACCGGCGCCGTCGCGCTGCAGTGGGATGGGGGCAGTGGTGGCGCCGGGTTTCGGCGCACTTGAAGTATGTCGTAGAACTCGCTTTTACTCTGCATTTAGAAACGTAATTTCCTGCTTCCTGTTAAAATTGTTGTCGTGTTTAAAGATCTCAATAGCCTCTGTGAGAGATAAACATAAGAAAGAGATTGACATAAGAAATCCATCTCGTGCTCTGCTACTGCTGACTTTTGTGTTTGTCCCAGCCTGCAACTCCTCTTGTGATTCCTCGTGTTGAAACTGTGTTTTGGGGTGCCAATGTATATTTGGCCGACTTCAAGCTCTGTTGTATTGTACGAGTGGATTTAAAGACAGTTTTAACGTTGTGCTTTTTCAGTAGCCTGCTGATCCTGTCCGTTACTTTGTGGATGTATGGTAGACTGCACCATCCGCGCTTTTCTTCATCTTCTCCCGTTGTTCTTTCCTGGCGATCTACATTTCTTGGACGGACGGCCCTATCGAACTCGTGTTTGCTGTATCCATTTCAACCAAAGGCTCTTTCCAGATGCTTCAATTCCCCTTCCAATTCAGCCTGCTCACAAATTCTCTTGGCTCTCACAAATGGAATCTTTATGACTCCCCTTTTCTGTCTGGGATGATGATTTGATCCATTATTGAAGTATTGGTCAGTGTGTGTTGGTTTTCTATAAACTGTGTGCGCAAATTTCCCATTCGGCTTCCTTGATACTAAAACATCCAAAAACGGTAAACGTCCTTCCTTTTCTATGTCCATAGAGAATTGAATTTGTGGGTTGATAGAGTTGAGGTGTAAGAGGACGTTTTGAAGTTCGCCCTCGAAATTTGGAGCCATGGTGAAGACGCCTACCGTTTTTGCATGTTTTAGTATCAGAGTCATAAAGACTCTATCTGTGAGAGCCAAGAGAATTTGTGAGCCGGCTGATTTAGAACGGAAAATGAAGCATCTGGAAAGAGCCTTTGATTGGAATGGATACAGCAAGCACGAGTTCGATAGGGCCGTCCGTCCAAGGAATGTAGAACGCCAGGAAGAGGGAACAACGGGAGAAGATGAAGAAAAGCGCGGACAGACTAGTCTACCATATATCCATAAAGTAACAGACAGGATCGGTAGGCTACTGGAAAAGTACAATGTTAAAACTGTCTTTAAACCCAGTCGTACAACACAACGGAGCTTGAGATCGGCCAAAGACCGCAGAGATCTCCTATCGGTTCCATGCAGCTGTGGCTCGGTATATATTGGCACCACAAAACGCAGTGTCAACGCGAGGATTAAAGAACACAAGAGGAGTTGCAGGTTGTGACAAACCAAAAGTCAGCAGTAGCAGAGCACGCTCTCTTCGAAGGTCAGGACATCCTTTTCAATGAGGTGGATATCTTATATCAATCTCAGCGTTTCTCTCCAAGACTAACGAGAGGGGCCATTGAGATCTTTAAATATGACAACAATTTCAACAGGAACGAGGAAATCACGTTTCTAAATGCAGACTGGAAGCGAGTTCCGCGACATACTTTAAGTGCGCCGAAATCCCGCGCTACCATTACCCCCACCCCAGCCCCTCCACTGCAAAGCGATGGCGGGGGAATAAATACCACGGAGCTCACCACTCACCACAGTGGAATTAGTCAACGTCGGAAAGCACGGGAGATTACTTCGCCCATTGCTTCATCGCCTTTGATAATGTCTGCCGCAGCTGTAGACGAAACGTCAGGAAGAAATTCTATTGGACTACGGCTTCAAAGCACGACACAAACTTTAGATTGTAAAAGTTAGTAAGCTCCAATGTATGTATATAATTGCTATTAGGAGAACTCTTACCTCAAAAGCAGAAATGTACTGAAAATTAAAAGTTGGTCAAGATTCAGCTCCAATAAACTGCTACCAGAAAATCAGAAACGTGCTGACAATTACAAAAACTCTCTTGATTCCGACTAAAATGCTATGTACTAGGAGAGCATGGGAAAATGAAAAATATCAGGAATAATAGAAAGGTGTTGGATCGCAGGTGTAGGACAAATAGCCACTTCACTTTCTCGAAATCGCCAACGTTTCGACCTTTATTTTTAGGTCTTCCTCATGGCTTGAAACTCCTTCCTCACTGACTGAAAAAGCCCTGAGGAAGACCTAAAAATAAAGGTCGAAACGTTGGCGATTTCAAGAAAGTGAAGTGGCTATTTGTCCTACACCTGCGATCCAACACCTTTCTACTTATTGATAGGACGCAAAACGCAATATGATCAGGAATAATCCCAAAATATCACTATAGAACTGTGCTATCTTTTATTTGTTTCAAAAGTTTTGGTGCCGGTACAGAAACATTTTAATATTTTGACGCATTAATTTCGCCGACCTTTAAAAAGCCTTTCACAATTTATCTCCCACATTCCATCTATAAGCTTTCGGCTAAAGAAATTTCTTAACAAGCAGCCTTCGTGTCGACACCCCGGCAGGCCCAAGCCCTGGCACGAAAAAAGGACCCAAAAAGCTATTTTTAATACTCGCCAAAGCAAATAATATTGTGATTTATTATAAATTATACCAAAACGCATTGCGAAAATGAATTGCCATAGGCATGTAATATTGCGTGATATGACTTTTAAATGTTTTCCCTTTTTTGCTCTCACATGTTGCGTGTCCGGCTCTAAAATTAGAATATGTCCGCGACGCCGAGAATATTAACTAGCAAAACACTAAGGCCGCAAATATTCAAAACGACCGTGATATGGATTAAGTTGCGTTCCAAAATATATTGTAAATCGTAGAATAGTAAATCAATAGAGTCTAACTGCCTTAGTTCGGCTGTTTAAGGTGTTGGCGCCATCTATCGCTTATAATTATTGCAAGACACCACTTCTCATAGGCGAGATGGCGCTTTTTTGGTTGACGGCGAAAAGAGGTAAAAAAAGGCGAAGTTATAAATAATGTACGAAGCCCATCAACTTTTTCGTTCCTCTCAATTCGTCTGACGGTTTATTGACTTGTTCTAGTGTCCTGGAAGGGATCTAATAAATTCTTCATCCGTTTAGAGAGAATTTATTTACTTCCACTTGGCCAAGTTAAAATTTGTTGTCGGATTCGCCGGGAAATTCCTAGACGTTTTATTGGATCGACGCAACGACGGATAAATTGGTGTCTCGGCGTTTACACGAATGAGCTAATTCCTGCAGGATTTTAGGGCCGTAGGTTAATAAGCCGCCTCTAATTGTTAATTTACTACTACTTGAATTGCCCAGCTAAAAGCAGAGTTGGAATAAATAAAAAAAAAATGTTTAATCGTTTTCTTTATTATACAAATTTGATATGTATATTTAAAACAAAGATTAAAAGTTGCTAAAACACGTAAAGCTCATAACGCCCGAGGTAATGCACGTAATGTAAATTTCGGCGACCTCATTTGAATATTAGTCCTCGTAATTCATCCAAGAGGATCACGTTAAATATTAAATAAGAAGGATGGAGTGGGAGAGCACAGCACTCTACTAGGTTTCTCGCATCGTGTGGGAAATTTTTTCATACAACTAGTACCCATGCCAAAAAGATGTCTCATAATATTAATTAAGAACCTGCGACGGACGGACGGTCGGGACCCAAATTAATTAGGGCGGAATAAAGGTTCCGAGGGCTTAATAAACAAAAAGTCACAAAGAGCCAAAAACTATATTTGGCAAACAATAATCCTCGTTGCCCTCGCGAATGCAAACGAAACGGGGAAACAAGGGAACGGCACAAAAACACAGTTAATTTAAAGTTTCAGCCAATCAGCATTGTTTGTTCGCTCCGTCCGTTTTAAGTGCTAAATGCCAGTTTTAATTTTGCCTCCCGCTACGCAGTTTCAGGGAAAACGTTTTAGGGGGACAGTATCCTGATTACTAGATCCTGGGTGTGCCCCTCATCAGTTGAGAAAAATGAGAGCAGTTGGCTGTTTTAAATAAAAATTTTGTTTTGCAAAAGCAGCAAGATATCGTGGGGAAGCAGAGGCGACATCTACTGGCGTGTCAGACAATCGCGAACACTGTAACTGGTAGGGCGCCTTTACGCGAAAAGCTGCCTAAAGTTGGTTATCGGTACCGAAACGAAAAATCAGTAGTGGGATGGCCTCTAATTTACTCATCGCATCTTATACTAGTTTCATGGACTCTACTCATCGTCATTACACCTTTGATTTTGATGACTATTTCAATAAAAAAAAATGCAATCACCACTTTGATGACCACCGCACGGTGAATTTTTCTTTCGAGTGCCGCTAAACTGCATAAAGTTCATTTTGATGTGTTTAAACGTGCTCACTAATAGGTGCAGAGATGGAGAAAATACTAATGCCTCATAACAGAGGCTTCTGCAGTATAAAACTCGTGTTTGATATCTACATTAGCCATTTTTACAGTTTTGACCAGTATGAACCTTAGAAATCCTTAAGGGAATATGCATGTTAAAAAGGACCAAAATTGTGACAGATCTTTTGTTGTTTATCTACTATGGTTTCAAGCAAAAGTTACCAATTTGCTGTTTTCGTTGCAAAATTATTCTTCTTGTAATAACAATTTTGAAATGTTAGTAGATTAGCAACAGAGTTCTGGCACCGTTTCGGCTGTTTTTACCTGTACATTTCCATAAGGTTTCATTTACGATTCATTCTCTTCACAAAAATAACAAACTTTATTTCTTGAAGAAATAGTTTCTTCTACATATCCCTCCGCTACACTTAAACTTTTCCACTTTTGCTTCGTTTTCTCTTTATTTTTTGAGAAACTTTTTCCATTCTTTGCGTTTGTTTACTGCTGACTGACAGGAAAATCATTGTCAGGTAAAAATCACCAATCAGGAAATAATTACATACAGATACAGGTATACTTAATTTTTTTAATGCTAATAAGAATAACTAATTGTAAATGAAAAACCATTAGGTGAAACGTGCGTTATGCCTGTGGTGCATACCGCCAAAGGCCCTCGGGCTGGTTCTATTTTTAGGGCATTATAGTCTCTGTAACACCCTTGGTACATAAATGGTTATAAGACATACCATCTGCATTTTTAATTATGGGCAATTAAAAATTCCCACCTGAACTAAAAAAAAATAATTTGGCATCACTATGTTAAGTGCGACAGTCCGTCATACTTCGGATCTTGAGTGACAGACCATTGTTTCGGAAACGAGTTCAGGCAGGTGAAAAACCGCATTATATTCAGGTTATCAGGCCAAATTTCGCCAGATGACAAAAGCCATCTTGTCCGACATCTACAACCTTAATTTGCACGCTTTTGACCAAAACGCACCTTAGAAATCCTTGGTGAAATTTACATCTAAAAAGACCTAGATTGTGCCAGAACTCTTATTGCTTATCTGCTACTAAGGTCACAAATATATATTACAAATTTGCTGTTGAAAAATGATTTTTTTTTTGTAAAAATGGTTTTGAAACGTCAGTAGATTTGCAACAAGTTCGGGCACAATTTCGGCTGTTTTTACATGTAAATTTCCACAAAATTTTCCAAGTTTTATTTTCTTCACAAAGTAGAGAAATAACAAGATACGAGTGCCTGTTGACAAGAGCTACTTTTGTGTTGTTACGCGATACGGGTTCCAATAATTTATCGTCAATTAACTACACACTTTTATTTACTTTTATCTAATCTATTACAAAGAAGCAAGTTTCTCGGATAATCGGTCAGGGCATCAAAAGAATAAAATTTTTCAGCTACTTTCCGCAGTACTTTTATTGCCTTTTTCAGTGCTCACAGAGTTATGGTTTGTGGAGGGCAAAGTTAATGACATTGGACATAACACTTTGGTGACAGGCTGGCACATTATTGGAGCCGAGGCATCCCTGTAATCTCTCGGACAAAATAGGGATAAAATTAGGTACAAAAATTACAAAAAGGTTTAAAATTAAAATTACGTGACAAACTACTCGCACAAACAGATCTAATTGTGAGTGTTGGTCAAAATGCTTAAAACTTAAAATCTAGGGGGTCTGCTGTAAAAAAATTAAAAATTGGTTTGCTTTATATGTTCTAATTATCCATAAGCTGCAGAATAAAACAAAGTACTGCCGAAAGCTTGGTAGCTGAAGAGTTTTATTCTTTTGATGCCCTGGTCGATTACCCGAGAAACTTGCTTCTTTCTAAATTCTCCGGTCGAGACACTCACCATATTTATTTATTACAACACGATTAAAACACAATGACTCTCTACTAACAATTCGCACTGTTCGTTTGTCCGCTTGTTTCGGTTATTTACTACACTGCACTATCTATTCCCCCTTCTCGCTGGTTTATATACCAGGCCTGAACACACTCTCGCACTTTCGAGAACGGAGGCGACTGTTCCCGGTTCTCGTTAAGTCTAGATGGATACCCCGGTCGCGGTCGGCACTCGGCATTGCCGCAATCGGCCTGAATGTCGTGGACCAACGGTCGGGCGTAACGGTATAAAAAGTTTCCGGAATATTTCCCGTATTTTCAAAATAATCACTTTTGTCAACCATACTATTAGGCCTAATTAGGAATCTTAAAGAATTTTTTATAAAAATAATTCAGATTTTTTAGTTTTTTTAAGAGGAAAAACTATAAAATAAATGTTAGAATCATGGAAACTGCCTTCCTTAATTTATTTTATTATATTTATTTATAATTTATTATAATGTATTAATTTATTTATAATTAATAATAAAAAACTTTTTCCTCTGCTTTAAACTCGTTTCCAATTAACTAAGCTCAATGAATTTGCATCAGTGTATTTTTTTGGTTTATGAGGAATGACAAATATCAACCTTGGATAACTTATATCGGCGGTTCTTTACCTGAGTATGATATTTAAAATATTTAAAAATGAATAAAAGGTTTAACGCTATGACTGTTGTAACAGTCTTGTAGTGTAAATGCTGAACCCGTTTCTGAAACCCTCGAGCTGTCACTAAATATATGTCAAATATGACAGTACATCACGCTTAACATATACTCACAGAGATGCCAAGTTATTTTTATTCTTAGATGTTGTTTTTTTTTTTTTTGTGGACGTAGCAAACTCCATGAACTGTTCGTTTTGGATTTGATCTAAATTTGTCGATTTATGGATACCGGGGACTGTTTTGAGATCCCCCCCTCGATTTGCCACCCATGTGTATCTTGTTGAATAATTTTAACTGCACAAAGCACGCATCCTGATTGCTAATTTGGGAAACATTTCCCCGTTACAACCAATTATAATACATTAACAGTGTCGTTCCAGAAGCTGAGATTGGTTCAAACCACCGGCTTTAACTAAGCAAAATAGCGTTTACTGCTTCCAGTAAATTACTTAAGGCTTGATGACAAAGACGATCCTGACTTTAGAGCAATTATACTCAATATAAAAGAGTTAAAAAATCATCGCATATTTGATTATATATCAGAAAGACAAAGGAAGAATCTAATAATTTATAGAACACAACTTCTAGTCCGTTACGCTGTCATTATGGTAACTGCGCGTAAGCTAAAATATGAATAATACATTTAGTACGATTAAATGTAATTGCTGGTTTCCACCGTAGACTCCATTTGCTATCGTTGTGCTGACCTACTTTTGTTTTCCACTAATGGCGCCCGGATAAATATTTTATATACATTGCCCTAAAGCCTTAGATAGTCCCGCCCGGACCCGACATTTGATTTATTATTAACATTGTTGCCCTTCAGGGCCACTCATAAAAAAAAACTTTTTTACCCATTTATTTAGGTATGTCCCATCAGGTATTTTAATTCGGCTTATTTATTGTCAGCAATATAGCGACAATCCGGCCATTGTTTAGAATTATTTAGCCTTCACTTGTTTAATTACACTCACTAGCATGCATAATGATGAATTGAATGAGGCCAAATGTAATAAGGTTCACTGAAATCCTTATGTGCACTCACGATGACGCAGACAAGAAGTTTAACTTTTAGCGGCCAGAGGGCTTTGCCCTCAGATCTGAAGCTTATAGCGTTCCTGATTGGAAGCACTAATGACCACTGAGTCTATTTTTATCCAATCAAAAATACAAAGATGGAAATACACTCGTACTAACCATTTCGAGACAGAAGAGAAAATGAAGAGAGAATGAATGAATGAAGAAAATCAAGAAATGACAAGTAAAAGTGAGTTGAAATAATTCTTTGTGACTGTTTAAAGTGCCTTCATAAATTGATTTTTTATATAAATTGTGATTGCTTTGATTCCATTGTTGATTTATTGCAATGCAAGACAAAGTAAATTCAATACGTATTCAAAAAAATACATTAAAATGTAATTATACCAATCAAATACTATTATATTTATTATTTTCTAAGCAGTAGGTATTGTAGACAACGAAATTTGGCATTGGAAACCTTGTGTAACTTAATGCGATTCTTCACCAGATTCAAAATGGACATTTAAAATAGGTGAAAATTAATAGAAGTGGCAAAAGCTGTGACTGTTGTTACAGGCTTGTAGTGTAAACGCTGAACTCGTTCGGAAACACTGGAACTGTCACTTAATATCCATAAGTCAAGTGTGACAGACTGTCATTTGGCAACTCTGTTTCAAGTACGGACTGTCACAATTGACACAGTGATGCCAAGTTATTATTTTCTCTTAGATGTCGGGATTTTAGTCTCTAATGACTAAGAAGGCTGAGAGTGTTTCAATATTTTCACAACAGTGCCGCAGTAATTTCAAACTGCAACACACAAAAACAAACAAACAAAAAAAAAATCACCGTTCAAATATAAAACGAAACAAGAAACAGTAATAATTCTGAAGGTTATTGGTCTGTCTGATTGGCAATACTTGAGAAATTAGAAGCCCAGGTAATTCTTTTCCAGAGCGTGGCGTTTTGTAAACTTTACCCGCCTTTCACAGCACCCCTTTCAATCGTAAATGTTGACCATGTTCAACTGCCCGAAATCCAAATCGCCGTAGTAGCTGAATTTACAGCACGCGTCAGCGTCGGTTTGCCCGATTACTTATTCTGGTATTCGTTGTGGCTGTTTCAAACCCTCGAAGCTTTTAAACCCCATTCCACGTCCGTGACACGAGCATTCTGTTTTCAAGCCCCGCGGTGTTAAATCGAACCTGCCACATTGTTTTTATATTTAGTAATTCGATCAGTAATTAATTCATAGTTATCGAAAACTACTTATGGATCCACAGGGGCTCAAACGCCTGAATAATGATAAACGTAATCCGGCTGTGTACACTGTAATGACTAGATAAACGGGTGCTGATTAAGCTAGACGCAATAATTCTCACTGCAAGGCCGTATCACAACATAATTCGGTTTGATTGCAGTGGCTCTATATCTATGGTGACGTCGCGGCGCACCTTTGTGGCGCTCCTAGACGCTCCCTTTTCCCCCGCGAGACATGAGGGCCGCACGAAAACACGCACAACGTAGCTTAATGCCCTTTGACGATCGCGAGACTTTTGCGAATTCACATTGGAGGCGAAAAAACACTTCCCTAAAATCAAATGTGGCCGCCCTCTAAGTATTTCCATCTCTTCTTTCCTCAATAAAGATTTAAAGATAGAAATACCCTCGGAGCTCTTGAAAGCGTTCACCCGAAAACGCTGAAAGTAATAGATCCACGTGAGACAGTAGAGAATGGCCAAACCGATGACGTAAGCATAGTACGAAAACAGCATTTTTCTTTGCATACCTCATTTGAACAATCTTGGTTCAAAGTCAGGTTCAACTGAGGCTAACTGGTGTTTGAACCACCTTTATTGCCAAACGAAACACTATTCTGTACTATGTACAGTTTGCAAAAAAACATGTCGAGTACTGCTTCTGGTCTACATCACACACATACACACTGGATGTAAGGGGATTATTTACATTGTCTACATGAGAGTTGCATTATTTATATTAGCTGTTGTCTACGTGTAGAAAATCTTGTATTTAAGTCGCCTGGATTATGAGTGCAGCCCTGGCATTAACCCTAGACTCTACACTTGAAATCACAATTACTGGTCCATTTTCTAGTGGTTTTTTATGCATCCGATACATATAAATCATTCACTCATTATTGCCATCAAGTAGGCGTTGGAAATCTGACTTTGACATTTTTGTCATATCTTCTCAACATGTGACGAAAAGAGCAGGTATAAAAAAATGAGGATTTCAAAAGAAACGAGATGCCAAAAATAACTGAATGATGTATATGTGGGAAACTTATAGAAACAATTATTTGCTCTAAAACAGAAGAAGGCGTTATTTCACACCTCCGTAAGCTCTACTAGGGCACTGTCGTGACGTCATGTCGACGACCCCAAATTGATCCAACTTTTGCGATCTATAGTCCTTGGACAGAAAGAGCATTTCAGAGTAGGGTTGGGCAAAACAGGAATATTTTTAAATTGGGAAAATTACCGGAAAGTTTCCGGAAACCTCCCGAAACTTTTTTTTTACTAGTTGAGTTATGTAACATAAACTGGGTATGATATAAATTTTAAGCTATTTATTTATTATTTCAGTAGGTTGAAGTTATGGAAACCAGTGGAAAATGCATCTTGCCCTATCAATTTCAGTTTTGCAAGAGCAGAAGAGCGTTATTTCTCGAAACGATTTATCTCCATAAAATAAACTCATGTGATATACTAGGGCACTGTCGTGACGTCACGTTGAAGACCTACAAATCGAGAGAATTGAGCCATCCTTTACAATCTATAATCCTTGAGCAGAAATTTCCGAATAAAGTCGGGCAAAACAGAAATATTTAAAAATTGAGGAAATTACCGGAAAGTTTCCGAAAACCTTCCGAAAGTTTTCTTTTTGACTGAAACTTGGTATGATAAACGTGTAAAATTATTTATTTATTATTTCAAAAGCAGAAGATTTAAGTTATGAAAACCAGTGGAAAATGCATCTTGCACCTTGCCTTTTCCACTGGTTTCTATAACTTAAACCTACTGCTTTTGAGCAAAACGATTTATCTCCGTAAATTCATGTGATATAAATCTACTAGGGCACTGTTGTGACATCATATCGCGGAACTACAAATCGAGAGAATTGGGCCATCCTTTACAATCCATAATCCTTGAGCAGAAAGAGCATTTCAGAGTAGAGTTGGGCAAAACAGAAATATTTGAAAATTGAGGAAATTTCCGGAAAGTTTCCGGAAACCTCCCGAAAGTTTTCTTTTTTATTTACTGGTTAAGTTATGTGTAATAAACTTGGAATGATAAACGTGTTAAATTATTTATTTATTATGTCAAAAAACGGTGGAAAATGCATCTTGCACCTTGCCTTTTCCACTGGTTTCTATAACTTAAACCTACTGCTTTTGAGCAAAACGATTTATCTCCGTAAATTCATGTGATATAAATCTACTAGGGCACTGTTGTGACATCATATCGCGGAACTACAAATCGAGAGAATTGGGCCATCCTTTACAATCTATAATCCTTGAGCAGAAAGAGCATTTCAGAGTAGAGTTGGGCAAAACAGAAATATTTGAAAAATGAGGAAATTACCGGAAAGTTTCCAGAAACCTTCCAAAAGTTTTCTTTTTTATTTACTGTATGTGCAATAAACTTGGTATAATAAACATTTTCAAGTATTTATTTATTATTTTTAAAGCATTAGATTTAGGTTATGGAAACCATTGGAAAATGCGCTATCAATTTCACTTTTTCACGTGGAGAAGAGCGCTATTGCTCAAAACGACTCACCTCCATAAACTCAAGTGATATATCTCTACTAGGGCACTGTAGTGACGTCATAGTCAAGGACCCACGAATCTATACAATTGAACCATCCTTTACGATCTATAGTCTTTAAATAGGAAAAGCAATTCAGAGTAGTAACCTTCCGAAAGTTTTCTTTTTTTACTTGCTGATTGAGTTATGTGTAATAGACATTTTAAACTTTTTATTTATTGTTTCTAAAGCAATAGGTTTAGGTTGTGGAAACCAGTGGAAAATGCATTTAGCTCTATCGATTTCACATTTACCTGAGAACGCTCAACAGCGTTATTTCGCAAAACGATCCATTTCTATACACTCAAGTAATATATCTCTACTAGGCCATTGTTGTGACATCATATCGAGGATCTGCAAATCGAAAGGATTGGACTATCCTTTACCATCTATCCAGTCCTTAGGTAGAACGAGCATTTCAGAATAGGGATGGCCAAAACTGGAATATTTAAAAATTTGGAATACTACCGGAAACATTCCGAAAATTTCGTATCTTACTGCTACTGCAACTATCTACCAGTTTTTCTAGACTTTCCATGCAAGCCTGCAGTCTGGAGTATCTTAAGCTTGCGCGACAGAGGAGAAATTCGAAAAATTAAAAAAACTGGAAAAATAAAAATATAGGAAAAACAAGGAAACACGCTCTGCTGTTATACTCCAAAAACGAAAAGTGAGGTTAAGACTTCGTCAGAAACGTGCTCGAAAATCTCACCATTTATATATTTTTTTGAGCATCTGGCACCGAATACATAGTAAATAATCTATGAACATTGAAGCGTTGAAAAAATAATAAATAATTGGATAAACAGGTTCAAACAAGTTCAAAATAAGGAAGAAGTAACTATGTTTTTTTTATTCTTCTCTTATAGAAAATTCTTCTATGGGAGGGGATTACCGATTTAAGTTTAGTAATGAAGTGTAGTAAACAAAAAAGATAAATTCATATCATGGAGTTTTTAACAACATTAGAATCGGAAGATCCTGGCAGAACATGAATTTTGCTGGAATTCGGGCACACAAAATTTTGGAAACCGTCGTTTCTCATCATATATGTTTCACTTTGTTTTTACCAAGTTGAAAGAGGTAAATAGCGGGTGTGGGACATAAAAAAACCCTTCACATGACCAACTTTTCAACCACAATCTAAAGTGTTTTCCGGGCTTTCAAGCCGTGCTCCAATGGAATCCTGATGTTTTGTCTACAGCTGCGAACGACATTATCAAAGGCGATGAGGGGGGCGAAATGATCTCCCGTGCTTCCCGTCGATGACTGATTCGACTGCGGTGAGATCCGTGGTATTTATTCCCCTTCCGTCGCGTTGCAGTAGAGGGATTGGGGTGGGGGTAGTGGTGTCGCAAAGTTTCGGCGCACTTGAAATATGTCGTAGAACTCGCTTCCAATCTGCATTTAGAAACGTAATTTCCTCGTTCCTGTAAAAATTGTTGTCGTGTTTAAAGATCTCACTGGCCTCTCTCGTTAGTTTCGCATAGAAACGCTACGATTGATATAAGCTATTCACCTCGTTGAAAAGGATGTCCTGACCTTCGGAGAGAGCGCGCTCTGCTACAGCTGACTTTTGTGTTTGTCACAACCTGCAACTCCTCTTGTGTTCCGTAATCCTCGTGTTGACACTGCGTTTTGTGGTGCAAATGTATACAGAGCCACAGCTGCATGGAACTTGAGAAAACTCCGGATGCCGATAAGGAATCTCTGAGGTTTTTGGCCGATCTCAAGCTCTGTTGAATTGTACGAGTGAGTTTAAAGACAGTTTTAACATTGTGCTTTTCCAGTAGCCTGACGATCCTGTCCGTTACTTTGTGGATGTGTAGACTAAAGTCCATCACAAGCCTTATATAATGTTTCGACCATTATGGAGGTCTTCCTCAGGGCTAAAATATAAATATATATACATTTAGAAAAACTATAAATAATCGTAAGCATTTAGCACAAAGTCAGTTTTAAATAAATAATGCAAGTGGCGCCATCGGACGACGACAGGTGCTTCCACTAGGGCATGACAGAAATACGAGTTCGAATGAAACTTGGTTTCCTCTCTTGCTCAAGGCACTGTGTACATATGCAAGTGGCGCCATCGGACGACGGCAGGTGCTTCCACTAGGGCATGCGAGATGTATCCTGAAGTGAACCCAAGCCAGTTTTCTGCCGCAGTTGTCGCTTCCTACAGACAGATGGCCGAGATTTGTACCTATAGTGTCTGAGGACGACGTTTAGCAGAGTATAAAACTCATTTCTCCTCAGGCCGAGGAACCATAAACCGGTTTCGCTTTTATTGGAGCTCATCAGTACGGTATACCTCAAACCTCAAAGAATTACGAGTTCGAATGAAACTTTGTCTCCTCTCTTGCTCAAGGCATTGTGTACATATGCAAGTGGCCCCATCGGACGTCAGCAGGTGCTTCCACTAGGGCATGCGAGATATATCGTGAAGTGAAACCAAGCCAGTTTTCTCCCGAAGTTGTCGCTTCCCACAGATAGATGATCAAGATTCGAACCTATACCGTCTGGGGACGACATTCAGCAGAGTATCAAACTCATTTCTCTGTAAGGCAGAGGAACCATAGACCGGTTTCGCTCTTATTGGAGCCCATGGTGGTATGCCTCAAACCTGACAGAAATACGAGTTCGAATGAAACTTGGTCTCTTCTCTTGCTCAAGGCACTGTGTACATATGCAAGTGGCGCCATCGGACGACGGCTGCAGAACGTCGTCCCCAGACAGTATAGGGACGAATCTCGGCCATCTGTCTGTGGGAAGCGACAACTTCGGCAGAAAACTGGCTTGGTTTTACTTCATGTTTTAAATAATTATCGTTTTTTTTTATCTTATTTCTCCATTTTCTCTCTCTGGAATGTCAATCCTGGCCTTCGACTTCGGGAATATTCGCTTATTGAAAGAGGTAAAAAGGATTTTACAACAAACTGATTTTTCATGGATCCGATACTGACTTGAGTTATTCGAGATATACGATTTATAATATTTGTTATAATGTGTTAATTGTAGATATTTTATTTTTTTTATATTTTAATTTAATTTAATTTCATCTTAAATCATATTCTTGTCAATACTGGTCCTTTTTGGGCAAAAGAGAGGGGAGAGATAGGGAGGGGGAAGGGAGGGACGAGGGAAGAAAAAAAATTGAAAAAAGAAAATATTTACAAGAAAAAGTTTTTGTAAAGTTTATAGTTCGGTAAAGATTAAAACGTTGGCAATTTTACAATGTTCTTTTAGAAAATTTCACGAATTGTTTTTCGGAAACCTGCCAAAATTTGATGAGAAAGAGACCTAACAAACTTTTTTTATGGAAATATAATAATTTTCTTGGCGGAAACTCCGTTTATGGCACATTAACATATAACAAAGATTAGGGTTTTACAAGTGGGTCTTCATAGAACCGTTTACCAAACGTTTAAGGCTGCCCCAGCCCTTATAGATATAGTCCTCATTAACAAACCAAGATATGAAGCATATTTCTTGCAATGTGCTATCGTAAATTTGGGTTTACTGTCCCGCATAAAGTTCGTAATTTTGGAAATTCGGTCGGGCCGTGGAAGGTGTAAAACCTGACGGCTGTAGCAAGGTTTTATGTATTTATTTATGTCCCTCCGGTATACTGCCTGCCTAAACCTAAAACACAGAGGTGGGGCGGGGGGCAGTGGCATATATTGTTCTAGGCAAGCGCGTTTTTAATAAAACTTTTATGTTCGTGACCTTTAATTCCGGTATGGGTAGAGGAGGTCGTAAAAGTAACTTATTATATAAACTCGATGTACTCTATATTATGTTTCTTCATTTAGTTCATAAGGAAGGCACTGAAGGTATTATCTATATGGACAGTAAATTAAATTCTGGCAAAGTACATGACGAAAACACTAAAAACGAAATTAACAACGCTTAAAGCTGCATACCGTTTTCAATCATGAGGGGTCATAATAAATATTCTTTCTTTTACCTCAATTTCCCAATTTGAATTCTTTGAAATAGACGCCATTCAGTGACAGACTTTTAGACACTTCTATAGCACCTAAAAAAAATAATTTATAAAACAATTTTAAAGTGACTGTTTAATAATATTAAAAGACAAATGTCACGTTCTAACTAATGTTTAAGGAGGTAACTCGCGTATTAACAGACTCCTCTCCCTTATCACTCTATTTAATAAACTAACCTGAATTATTTTAATACAATTATCTGTTTGTCATATTACCTGTGGGGCAAAACATTTACGTGTACTCACATTAAATAGGCAAAAGCCATAGTTACAATCGAGGCAATATGCTAATTTCTCACGATGTCGTTTATTAAGTCCCAGACCGATTACGATAAATGTAGGTCGCCTTCAAAGGGTCACTATAAAATTCAAAACCACGAATTATTAAAATGTTTTTTCGTTCGTTGTTCGACACGCAATATTTACTTTTTTATGAGCTTTCGTTTAAGAATATTTAAGTTTTCTTCGGTCGCTTGGAGACCGTTCGATACAAACCGAACCGCGGCTGGTAAATTTATTATTAACTCCTCGGCTAGTTCAAAAGTCGAACGAAGAAAAAAAAACGTGGTAACAGTAAATGATCAATTTAGCACTCCACTTTCAAAAACAACGCAATAAATCATTAAACAAAAAGGACCTTTTTGGCCGATTTTTAACGTCAATCCAAAGTGGTTGCGGGGCTTATATTGATAAATTGGTTAGTCTAATACTCGTAGTTCTTATTTCCTTTGAAAACTTTGGGATATTTTCCATTTTTCGGACGAAATTGTCAGGGGGATTGATTGATGACGCCCGAGTTGACGTCGATTTCCATTCACTTATCCATCGCTGTATTAAAAAAGTGCGACGACTAATCACACCTCTTTGAAAAGACATTTTAGTTTAAAGAAACAAATTTGAAATTATATGGAATTTAATTTTTGTCAGTACACAAATGCACTCGTATGAAATTATTAATATTATTAAAGTCGTTTAGATGGGGTCCCAAAGGACTCCAGAAGGACATGTTTACGGTGTCGCTTTTCGTGCCTTTTCCACAAATTACATCCCGGTTGTTTATTGCTCGTCCAGCCATCCTCGCGAGAGAAATTAGAAAGGGAAGTAAATAGCTAATAAGGCCTTAGTGGAAAACATTGTTTTGTGCACAATGCGGGGTACATTTTAGTACTATTGTTTTTTTATTAGGTTAGGACCCTTTTTTGTTGTGTCAAAGCGAGGTTATAACTTTTTTTAATTACACTAATCATGACTTTTTTTTAATATAGAGTACACCAGGAATGCCTAAACTCTTTGTGATTCGCTTACATTGCTTTTCCAACACACATGCATACAATGAAATTGAACTGAAAATGTCTCTCGAGAGGAAATATGTATACATTTTCCCTCATAACCCAAGGTAATCGAAAATGCTATAATTGCAATCTCTTGTTATCTGTTTGCTATGTGATATCCATAATCGATAGCGGTTATTAAATGTTGTTCCATTCCGAAAGGGTGATGCAATGCTAGGAAACATCGATACGCCCGAAGGCTTTCCATATTATTATTATTATTATCACAGCACGTTAAGTGGGTATTGCTCTCCAGATATTAAAACTAGTACTTGTATTAACTAGTCAAAACATACGAAAAAAATTGTTTTTTTTTTGTTTCAGGTAAGCTGAAGTCATTAGAACAAAAATCACTATGTAAGTATAGCAGTTGAGGTATTTCAAATTGAGTATTGATCCTCAACCCCCAAACAGAAGTACAAACTTAGGAAATAACCTCCAAAGCCGCAGTTTTCCCGATCCATAAAGTTTCCTCCATTCTATCTATATCTGCCGAACTTCTCTGTTAGATCGGCATTTATGGAATCCCAGGGGAAACCCTTGGCCGTTTGCAGAAAACAGAAATGTCTCTACACGGTCCTCTTGCATTTGATGTCGCAAATGGATTTTTTTAACGATATATATAGCAGAGAGAAATAATTATCACTAAAGAAATTAATCTAATCGCGTTCTGTGAAAACCAGCAAAAAACAAAACCGAAACTTAATTCACTTTGTTGAATTAAATTGAGGCTTTTACCTTAATGCGAATCCGGTCTTTTGTTTGACCGCCATTTGTTCCCTTGATTGATTCTGGAAATTGAAATTTGAGTACGTCCCTGGATTTTCCCATAATAAAGTGTATCGATACCGCGGAATAAATATCCAAAGTTGTCACGGACCGTCGTATACGAAGAATGCATGACGAAATATATATTCGAAAGGATTTCGTGAAATTTTTACGTTTGCTTGTAGAGGATTTTTATATCTAGGTTATACCGATGCAAACTTCAACAAAAGGTGTAAGAGATAAAAAGCCGTCGTTATTGGTTCTAGTGCATGCAGAGTAACGTGATTGCAACCTACACATTACGTGTTACCCATCAGTAAACTTCCTCGCCATACAAAGAAGTTGAGGCTCATTCTGCGAATAGAACATATTAATCCCCCAATAAGAAAGTAGATATTTTCTAAGATATTCTAAATCAATCAATTCCGGTGACATTGAGGTATGCCTGTCCCCCCGCTCTCTACCTTTGCTTTTAGAGCTGGGTTAATATGGACCACTGTTTCCAGTCACTGATGAAAATTGAGCTATAAAAAGAAAACTAGTTTTTACTTTCTACTTCTAACGCAAAAAACTTCTATAGTAGAGACTTCTATAGTAGACTTTTGAAAATGTCCGTGTGCCCAGCTCTAGTATTGCCAACATTATTCCATGCATTTTGTTTCTGGCGCCAATTGCTTTAATTAACACAAGTAGATAATGAAACGACTTTCCTAGAAAGAGTGTCGAGTTGTTTAGAGATTCAGAGTTTCCATCTCTAAGAATTTGCCATTCAGTCACTATGAATTCTTATAATTTTTGTTTCTGACCTCATCTCCTTTTGATTAATATATGTAAATATTCGAAAACTTTCCTAGAGAGAATGAGAAGAATTCCTAGTTTCCAACTTGGAAATTTAGCGAAAGTGCCCAACTCTAATATATTTTTGAAATTTGGTCACTATCGCTGTCTATCTAAATTCAAAAACTTATTTTTATGTACAGAAACAATGGTTTCCAAGGGGGGAATTAGACAAGGTTTCCGTCTATGCGGTAAACTCTAAATCACTACTCTTTTCGTTTTACCTTTGCTACCATCTGGTGTCAGTCAAAAACTCTCCGAGGGGAAATGACCAATCGCCCAACTCTAGTATTTACCACCACTCACATATTTCTCGCATTTTGTTTGTGGCGCCACCTACTTTTAACCACTATTAACTTAATAGAGATGTGTGTTTTCCAAATTTCATCATTGACAAAATTTTCTTGAATCTAGTAATTGCACATTTACTTTTAACAAGTAAAGATGGACATTTTAGGAAAAACGAAAGACGAAAGTTGGACATATTTTCATATGAGAACTCCACAAGAGCTAGAAAGAAAAATAATTTTTACGTTTCGGGGTACGAGAGGGATCTAGAAAGACGGTTTGAATGGTTTTCTCCTTTCAGAGTTAGCGAAAATTTGGAACAGTTTGCGTGAATATCTCTAATATTGACAACCATTTGGGCTTTTTTTCATTTGTAGATATTCCCAATTCTCTGAGAGTGAGCTAGATAGAAATATGGTTGCTGCGTTTTGGAGTAAAAAAAAGTTTGAAAAAGTTTTAGCATACCCATCCCTAATATTGACAACCAATTGGATTTTTTAATCCAATTGGTTGTCTTTGTAAATATTCCCAACTTTATGAGGGCAAACTTTTAATAGAATTGGTTACTGCGTTTCAGAGTTAAGAAAAGTTGGAAAAGTGTTTGCTTGCCATTCTCTACTCTCTCTACTATTGAAAACCTTTTGCTTTTTTTGAATTTGTAAATATTTTCAACTCTATGAGGGTGAGCTATCAAATAAAACTGTTTCTGCGTTTTGGAGTTAGGAAAAGTTTGGAAAAGTGTTTGTCTGTCTATCTCTAATATTGACAACCATTTGAGTTTTTCTGAATTTTAAATATTTCCAACTCTATGAAAGTAAGCTAGAAAGAAAGGCAATTTGTTCGTCTTGAGTTACGAAAAGGTTGGAAAAGTCTTTTCTTGCCCATCTCTACTCTCTCCCACATTGACAACCTTTTGGGTTTTTTTGAATTTGTACATATTTCCAACTCTTTGAGAATGAGCTAGCAAATAAAACGGTTTGGGCGCTTTGGAATTAGGAAAAGTTTGGAAAAGTGGTTGCCTGCCCATCTCTAATATTGACAACCATTTGAGTTTTTCTGAATTTTAAATATTTCCAACTCTATGAGAGCGAGCTAGAAAGAAAGGCAATTTGTTCGTCTTGAGTTACGAAAAGGTTGGAAAAGTCTTTGCTTGCCCATCTCTACTCTCTCCCACATCGAGAACCTTTTGGGTCTTTTAAATTTGTACATATTTCCATCCACTCTTTGAGAATTAGCTAGCAAATAAAACGGTTTCTGCGTTTGGAATTAAGAAAAGTTTGGAATAGTGTTGTCCTGCCCATCCTTAATATTGACAACCATATGATTTTTTTTAATGTGTAAATATTCCCAACTCTATGAGAGTGAGCTAGAAAAAGAAAAACGGTTTCTGCGTTTCAGAGTTAGAAAAAAGTTGGAAAAGTGTTTGCTTGCCCATCTCTACCCTCTCTACTATTGACATCCATTTGCTTTTTTGAATTTATAAATATTCTCAACTCTATGAGATTGAGCTAGCAAATAAAACGGTTTCTGCATTTTGGAACTAGGAAAAGTTTGAAAGAGTGTTTGTCTGCCCATCTCTAATATTGACAACCACTTGGGTTCTTCTAAATTTGTTAATATTCCCAACTCTATGAGGGTAAACTAGTAAGAGAAATGGTTACTGCGTTTCAGAGTTAAGAAAAGTTGGAAAAGTGTTTGCTTGCCATTCTCTACTCTCTCTACTATTGAAAACCTTTTGCTTTTTTTGAATTTGTAAATATTTTCATCTCTATGAGGGTGAGCTAGCAAATAAAACTGTTTCTGCGTTTTGGAGTTAGGAAAAGTTTGGAAAAGTGTTTGTCTGTCTATCTCTAATATTGACAACCATTTGAGTTTTTCTGAATTTTAAATATTTCCAACTCTATGAGAGCGAGCTAGAAAGAAAGGCAATTTGTTCGTCTTGAGTTACGAAAAGGTTGGAAAAGTTCTTGCGTGCCCATCTCTACTCTCTCACACATCGAGAACCTTTTGGGTCTTTTAAATTTGTACATATTTCCATCCACTCTTTGAGAATGAGCTAGCAAATAAAACGGTTTCTGCGTTTGGAATTAAGAAAAGTTTGGAATAGTGTTGTCCTGCCCATCCTTAATATTGACAACCATATGATTTTTTTTTTAATGTGTAAATATTCCCAACTCTATGAGAGTGAGCTAGAAAAAGAAAAACGGTTTCTCCGTTTCAGAGTTAGAAAAAAGTTGGAAAAGTGTTTGCTTGCCCATCTCTACCCTCTCTACTATTGACATCCATTTGCTTTTTTGAATTTATAAATATTCTCAACTCTATGAGATTGAGCTAGCAAATAAAACGGTTTCTGCATTTTGAAACTAGGAAAAGTTTGAAAGAGTGTTTGTCTGCCCATCTCTAATATTGACAACCACTTGGGTTCTTCTAAATTTGTTAATATTCCCAACTCTATGAGGGTAAACTAGTAAGAGAAATGGTTACTGCGTTTCAGAGTTAAGAAAAGTTGGAAAAGTGTTTGCTTGCCATTCTCTACTCTCTCTACTATTGAAAACCTTTTGCTTTTTTTTGAATTTGTAAATATTTTCATCTCTATGAGGGTGAGCTAGCAAATAAAACTGTTTCTGCGTTTTGGAGTTAGGAAAAGTTTGGAAAAGTGTTTGTCTGTCTATCTCTAATATTGACAACCATTTGAGTTTTTCTGAATTTTAAATATTTCCAACTCTACGAAAGTGAGCTAGAAAGAAAGGCAATTTGTTCGTCTTGAGTTACGAAAAGGTTGGAAAAGTCTTTTCTTGCCCATCTCTACTCTCTCCCATATTGACAACCTTTTGGGTTTTTTTGAATTTGTACATATTTCCAGCTCTTTGAGAATGAGCTAGCAAATAAAACGGTTTGTGCGCTTTGGAATTAGGAAAAGTTTGGAAAAGTGGTTGCCTGCCCATCTCTAATATTGACAACCATTTGAGTTTTTCTGAATTTTAAATATTTCCAACTCTATGAGAGCGAGCTAGAAAGAAAGGCAATTTGTTCGTCTTGAGTTACGAAAAGGTTGGAAAAGTCTTTGCTTGCCCATCTCTACTCTCTCCCACATCGAGAACCTTTTGGGTCTTTTAAATTTGTACATATTTCCATCCACTCTTTGAGAATGAGCTAGCAAATAAAACGGTTTCTGCGTTTGGAATTAAGAAAAGTTTGGAATAGTGTTGTCCTGCCCATCCTTAATATTGACAACCATATGATTTTTTTTAATGTGTAAATATTCCCAACTCTATGAGAGTGAGCTAGAAAAAGAAAAACGGTTTCTGCGTTTCAGAGTTAGAAAAAAGTTGGAAAAGTGTTTGCTTGCCCATCTCTACCCTCTCTACTATTGACATCCATTTGCTTTTTTGAATTTATAAATATTCTCAACTCTATGAGATTGAGCTAGCAAATAAAACGGTTTCTGCATTTTGGAACTAGGAAAAGTTTGGAAAAGTGTTTGTCTGTCTATCTCTAATATTGACAACCATTTGAGTTTTTCTGAATTTTAAATATTTCCAACTCTATGAAAGTGAGCTAGAAAGAAAGGCAATTTGTTCGTCTTGAGTTACGAAAAGGTTGGAAAAGTCTTTTCTTGCCCATCTCTACTCTCTCCCATATTGACAACCTTTTGGGTTTTTTTGAATTTGTACATATTTCCAGCTCTTTGAGAATGAGCTAGCAAATAAAACGGTTTGTGCGCTTTGGAATTAAGAAAAGTTTGGAAAAGTGGTTGCCTGCCCATCTCTAATATTGACAACCATTTGAGTTTTTCTGAATTTTAAATATTTCCAACTCTATGAGAGCGAGCTAGAAAGAAAGGCAATTTGTTCGTCTTGAGTTACGAAAAGGTTGGAAAAGTCTTTTCTTGCCCATCTCTACTCTCTCCCATATTGACAACCTTTTGGGTTTTTTTGAATTTGTACATATTTCCAGCTCTTTGAGAATGAGCTAGCAAATAAAACGGTTTGTGCGCTTTGGAATTAGGAAAAGTTTGGAAAAGTGGTTGCCTGCCCATCTCTAATATTGACAACCATTTGAGTTTTTCTGAATTTTAAATATTTCCAACTCTATGAGAGCGAGCTAGAAAGAAAGGCAATTTGTTCGTCTTGAGTTACGAAAAGGTTGGAAAAGTCTTTGCTTGCCCATCTCTACTCTCTCCCACATCGAGAACCTTTTGGGTCTTTTAAATTTGTACATATTTCCATCCACTCTTTGAGAATGAGCTAGCAAATAAAACGGTTTCTGCGTTTGGAATTAAGAAAAGTTTGGAATAGTGTTGTCCTGCCCATCCTTAATATTGACAACCATATGATTTTTTTTAATGTGTAAATATTCCCAACTCTATGAGAGTGAGCTAGAAAAAGAAAAACGGTTTCTGCGTTTCAGAGTTAGAAAAAAGTTGGAAAAGTGTTTGCTTGCCCATCTCTACCCTCTCTACTATTGACATCCATTTGCTTTTTTGAATTTATAAATATTCTCAACTCTATGAGATTGAGCTAGCAAATAAAACGGTTTCTGCATTTTGGAACTAGGAAAAGTTTGGAAAAGTGTTTGTCTGTCTATCTCTAATATTGACAACCATTTGAGTTTTTCTGAATTTTAAATATTTCCAACTCTATGAAAGTGAGCTAGAAAGAAAGGCAATTTGTTCGTCTTGAGTTACGAAAAGGTTGGAAAAGTCTTTTCTTGCCCATCTCTACTCTCTCCCATATTGACAACCTTTTGGGTTTTTTTGAATTTGTACATATTTCCAGCTCTTTGAGAATGAGCTAGCAAATAAAACGGTTTGTGCGCTTTGGAATTAAGAAAAGTTTGGAAAAGTGGTTGCCTGCCCATCTCTAATATTGACAACCATTTGAGTTTTTCTGAATTTTAAATATTTCCAACTCTATGAGAGCGAGCTAGAAAGAAAGGCAATTTGTTCGTCTTGAGTTACGAAAAGGTTGGAAAAGTCTTTTCTTGCCCATCTCTACTCTCTCCCATATTGACGACCTTTTGGGTTTTTTTGAATTTGTACATATTTCCAGCTCTTTGAGAATGAGCTAGCAAATAAAACGGTTTGTGCGCTTTGGAATTAGGAAAAGTTTGGAAAAGTGGTTGCCTGCCCATCTCTAATATTGACAACCATTTGAGTTTTTCTGAATTTTAAATATTTCCAACTCTATGAGAGCGAGCTAGAAAGAAAGGCAATTTGTTCGTCTTGAGTTACGAAAAGGTTGGAAAAGTCTTTGCTTGCCCATCTCTACTCTCTCCCACATCGAGAACCTTTTGGGTCTTTTAAATTTGTACATATTTCCATCCACTCTTTGAGAATGAGCTAGCAAATAAAACGGTTTCTGCGTTTGGAATTAAGAAAAGTTTGGAATAGTGTTGTCCTGCCCATCCTTAATATTGACAACCATATGATTTTTTTTAATGTGTAAATATTCCCAACTCTATGAGAGTGAGCTAGAAAAAGAAAAACGGTTTCTGCGTTTCAGAGTTAGAAAAAAGTTGGAAAAGTGTTTGCTTGCCCATCTCTATCCTCTCTACTATTGACATCCATTTGCTTTTTTGAATTTATAAATATTCTCAACTCTATGAGATTGAGCTAGCAAATAAAACGGTTTCTGCATTTTGGAACTAGGAAAAGTTTGAAAGAGTGTTTGTCTGCCCATCTCTAATATTGACAACCACTTTGGTTCTTCTAAATTTGTTAATATTTCCAGCTCTATGAGAGTGAGCTAGAAAGAAAGACAATTTCTTCGTCTGGAGTTACGAACAGGTTGGAAAAGTCTTTGCTTGCCCATCTCTACTCTCTCCCACATTGACAACCTTTTGGGTTTTTTTGAATGTGTACATATTTCCATCAACTTCTTGAGAATGAGCTAGCAAATAAAACGGTTTCTGCCTTTCGGAGTTAGGAAAAAGTTGGAAAAGTGTTTGCTTGCCCGTCTCTACTCTCTCTCTAGTGTGGACACCCATTTGCTTTTTTGATTTTGTAAATATTTTCAACTCTATGAGAGTGAGCTAGCAAATAAAACGGTTTCTGCATTTTGGAGTTAGGAAAACTTTGGAAGAGTGTTTCTCTGCCCATCTCTAATATTGACAACCTGACAACCATTTGGGTTTTTCTAAATTTGTAAATATTTCCAACTCTATGAGAGTGATCTAGAAAGAAAGGCAATTTCTTTGTCTGGAGTTACGAAAAGGTTGGAAAAGTCTTGGTTTGCCCATCTCTACTCTCTCCCACATTGACAACCTGTTGGGTTTTTTTGAATTCGTACATATTTCCATTAACTCCTTGAGAATGAGCTAGCAAAATAAACGGTTTCTGCGTTTGGAATTAGGAAAAATTTGGAAAAGTGTTTGCCTACCCATCTCTAATATTGACAACCATATGATTTTTTTTTAATTTGTAAATATTCCCAACTCTATGAGAGTGAGCTAGAAAGAAAAACGGTTTCTGCGTTTCGGAGTTAGGAAAAAGTTGGAAAAGTGTTTGCTTGCCCATCTCTACTCTCTCTACTATTGACATCCATTTGCTTTTTTTAGTTTGTAAATATTTTCAACTCTATGAGAGTGAGCAAGCAAATAAAACGGTTTCTGCATTTTGGAGCTAGGAAAAGTTTGGAAGAGTGTTTGTCTGCCCATCTCTAATATTGAGAACCATTTGGGTTTTTCTAAATTTGTAAATATTTCCAGCTCTATGAGAGTGAGCTAGAAAGAAAAGCAATTTCTTCGTCTGGAGTTACGAAAAAATTGGAAAAGTCTTTGCTTGCCCATCTCTAGTCTCTCCCACATTGACAACCTTTGGGTTTTTTTAAAATTTGTACATACTTCCATCCACTCCTTGAGAATGAGCTAGCAAATAAAACGGTTTCTGCGTTTCGGAGTTAGGAAAAAGTTGGAAAAGTGTTTGCTTGCCCGTCTCCACTCTCTCTAGTGTTGACATCCATTTACTTTTTTGAATTTGTAAATATTTTCAACTCTATGAGAATGAGCTAGCAAATAAAACGGTTTCTGCATTTTGGCTTCAGGAAAAGTACAGAAAAGTGTTAATATTGACAACCATTTGAGTTTTTCAGAATTTTAAATATTTCCAACTCTATGAGAGTGAGCTAGAAAGAAAGGCAGTTTCTGCGTTTTGGAGTTACAAAAAGGTTGGAAAAGTGTTTGCTTGCCCATCTCTACTCTCTCTCACATTGACAACCTTCGGGTTTCTTTAAATTTGTACATATTTCCAACTCCATGATAATGAGCTAGCAAATAAAACGGTTTCTGCGTTTTGGAGTTAGGAGAAGGTTGGAAAAGTGGGTTTGCGTGTGACTCTCTATTATTGGTATCGGTTTAGATTTTCTTGAAATGTTTTGTTGAATTTGTGATTATTTCTGAACTCTACGAGAAGGAGCTAAAAAAAAAACCAGTTTTACGTTATCCATTTCGCGTAACTTTGGAAAAGTGTTTGTAAATATTGTCACGAAATATGGTATGTGATGATGGGGGTTTATGTTTAAAACTGATAGAGATTGGGACTATTTTTTGTAAAATGACACGAAAATATAAACTGTTGGGGTGTTAATTATTTAAAAGATGATGATAGATGGGAACTTATTTATGTGAAAATTACTATATTTCGACTGGGCGTTAATTTACGCTTTAAATCTCTAATCTTTAAATGGGTACCGGGTCGTCGTTACCTCCCCCGAAGGGTCCTATGCTGATTTTCTCACTGAATAGGGGCTTTCAAAAATATGGGGGGGTTTATATTTAAAATAAGAAGAGGAGATTCAAGTAAACTTCTATTTTCTGTACCTTAAAATTACCCTAACTACTTAACTGAAATGACAAATATGAAAACAAACACCGTTATAACAAAAGGGTCTTACCTAGGTCAAGTGTAGAGGAGGACCGTATCGTGCCAACCAATTTAACGTACTTCAGGGGTACTCCTATGCGTACCCGTGGCTTCTCTTAGGACAACAAGGACTTCTAGGGCAACTTTCTTCCTTGTACTCGGACGATAACAAATTTTGGAAAACACTTAATTACTCTTCGACGGGTGGTCGTTCGTCTATCTGACGTAACGCCCCCAAAAGGATCAACCCGAGCTTCAAAAGAATCTTGGAGTCTTGCCTACGTGCAAGCCACCGAGCAAGTCCTCGGTGCTGGCTCAAAAATCCTCGAGCTTACTTCTCTTTTCGTCAGCACTTTTTTCCAATGCATTGCAACGTTCTTTTCCATGACGTCAATCAGCGGTTCGAAGTACCCAGTTGTTGAACAAATTTACGATCTATGATTTATAAATTTGGGTCAACTATTCCTTGGTTACTAAACCGGTCATCGGCCGACCATTTCTAAGGACGCTGCAATTTTATGTCTTTTTGCTTCTTTGTGACATCCCCCCCTTTTAGAAAAAACTGGTCCCCAGTTTTGAAAATCGATCCACCAAAAAATTTCTGTCCCTGAATTAAACGAAATGTGGTCCTTCTCTACCTTGTTAAGTTACCTGAACTAACTTAAAAGCTAACAATTTCAATCGCCAGAATTCAAAATGTTCATCGTCATTACCAACTTCAAAACAGTAAAAAACAAATTAATAAAAGTTCAAAAAAAAAGATATTAAATGAGATATAGTCTAAATACCTATTTAGATACATAAAACTTCAACTACCGATCTATAAAAATAATTAAAATTCGTTAACCCTTTGCGAAAAACAAAACGATTCCAAATGTAGATAAGATAATGAAAATATTTTGAAGTATCGAACTAAATAGAGTGTATCTCTAATAATTAACAGAGTTTGACTGTCAGAATGTGTTAACCAAACTTTACTAAAATGTCGATCTAAATTAATAACCCTGCATGTTCCCTCACAAGTACTAGTCCAATTGTCCGATTGCTTGCTCACACTTACACTGCCCCATCTGCGCTAGCTGCATCCCTGGATTGCCCCTAATCATTGATGCTGCTTCCAAGACCGGTTTTAACTATCGGTCTTCTTCTGGTATGTCGGTTGCTACCTCGCGGCCTAGTTGAGCTATTGCCGATCGATGGGTTGACCATTGAGCCCAGCATCCCTTTGTTTTTGACTGTAAAGGGACCTGCTCTTTGGTTCGTCTGCCCAGGACCTCGGCTTTGGCTAGCTCTCTCCGTTGTAGCTCTGACAAGTTTGTGTCTTGGGGGTGGCTTGGGTTCCAGCTCTGGTGCTCTTGGTGCAGTGGTTTGTGTGGCTTACATCATAGCGTCCATGGGAACATGCAAAAAGATCTGTGTTAGTATATGGTTTCTAGCTCAATATCTTTTATACTATTTTACATCTAACTTATTTTCCTTTACTTTTGACAAAAAAAAATCCTAACAATGTATTTTTACTCTTCCTTTTTCCTAACGCAAACTAAACATTTTATTTAACCTACTTAGTCCTAGCAAAATAATTCTTTAGCTTGACTCGCTCGACATATGCTACCTCATCAGTTGCTTTACTAAACTCTAAGAGGGTTGGTTCTCGTCTTCATTATTATCGTTATTGACGGTATTAAGAATCCCATACGAATTATAACTAACTATCTCCCTAGTATGCGTCTTTATAGTTACAAGTGTACGTTTGCATTTTTTCTTAGGTCACTTAACTATGTTAGCTTTTCTTAGAGCGTCAAGTTACTGTATTACCTATGAACCGCCTTGACGTATGCTCTTGAATGTGAGTTTATCGACTCCAACTTGAGGGTGTCGTTAAGATTTACTTTGCTGAACCGACTTCTTTTTCTTCCTTATTGCGATATTATTGTACCTGTATTGTTCGTCGTACCGCTTCGAAAAATTCTAGATCGTACGCCGCCGTTTTTTTTTCTTTACTTTAACCCGGGCTTCTTTTGTCCCCGAAAAAAAGTTTATAGTTTTGTTGTATGTTTGTCTGTTTAGGGGGGAGGAGGAGGGGGATGTGTGGTTATCGTAGTGAGTAGCGTTTCGTTCAGGTAGGGGTTATGGGGTACGGTAAGTTTAGTTTTAGTACCATGTACGATTAGCTCCGTCATGTCGGTTAGTCAGTTGAACTGTGGCAACGTTTGAGTGGTAGAGTCCCATCCCATTTTTTTCCTTCTTCCAGTTTGTAGCACCAACTGTGCTTCCTGTGGCCCCTTTGCTTTATCCTTCTGTGTCCCTATAGTTTCTAAGTCAAAAAATGTTACCTCTTTTTTTCTGTTCTCTAACTTCTGGTCCCTGATTCGCCTCTGAGTTCGTTTTGAGTATATCTTTAACCTATCTTGCAAGACATCAGAAAACAAACAAAATAATCAAAATGGCGAGTTCTTGTAAAACTCTTAAAATTTGCGATTAAATTAGCGGTTAGGTCCCTTTCAAAATTACTCGGTCCTTTTAAAATTACTGTCGAATAACGGAAAACACAAATTTACAACTGGATATTTGTACCTTTTGCCCTAAAATGCTCCGAGAGGACAAACACTGCTTTAAACAAAAGTTACTTGGTGGTTTAAGAAGCAACGCTCTGTATACTAGCTTGATTCAAAATGGAAAACAAAAACAAAATAAATTTATCAAAATTCTCGTCGTGTCAAACGAAATTAGTTTACACTTATATTAATTTGAAAGTCTCAAGAAAATTTAGAAAAAAAGAATAGTTTACTTGCAAAATGTTTAAAACAATGAGACTTTCAGTTATACTTCATTTACATAAAATCAAGTCAAAAGCAAAAATGATGGTAAAATGTATCGAAATATCGCGCTCTTTACCACACTAAAATTTTCTTTCTAAATTCGTTTTCCGAAACAATGGTGTTCCTTCCTACTACTTTACTGATAACATTGCGCAACTTTTAATAATAATTACTGGTACGCTTTTCAATAAAAAATATTCCTATCCTTGCAAAGCTGAGTTATCTAGCTGACGCCCTACAACCAATAAAAATATTCTATCCTCCTATATTATATAAAAAAAGTACTAAAGCGAGACGACACCTCTAATAGGATTCCAAGAATTTTCTTTAGAACTCGTTATTGTTCAATACCCAAATTCTAAGTGGCGTATGATTACTCTGTTCTTAGTAGCTTTTCGCAATAACTAAAACAATAGGCCTGCCTCAAAAGAAAAAAATTAAATTACCACCTTTTATGACTTTTAAAAATGTTCGCAAAATTTCTACAAAGAATGTTGACCTGAGGAAATCTGACCTAATTAAATTATAAGGCAGTAGTTCATAGAAGTTACTTGACCCTGGTTCGTATTAAATTAATAAAAACACAAATAAAATAACAAATCAGCATATTTGCCTTCGGTTTGCGCTCTCCACCATGTCACGAAAATGAAAATATGGGGGTATATTATTTAAAACTGATAGAGATTGGGACTATTTTTTGTAAAATGACACGAAAATGTAAACTGTTGGGGTGTTAATTATTTAAAAGATGATGATAGATGGGAACTTATTTATGTGAAAATTACTATATTTCGACTGGGCGTTAATTTACGCTTTAAATCTCTAATCTTTAAATGGGTACCGGGTCGTCGTTACCTCCCCCGAAGGGTCCTATGCTGATTTTCTCACTGAATAGGGGCTTTCAAAAATATGGGGGGGTTTATATTTAAAATAAGAAGAGGAGATTCAAGTAAACTTCTATTTTCTGTGCCTTAAAATTACCCTAACTACTTAACTGAAATGACAAATATGAAAACAAACACCGTTATAACAAAAGGGTCTTACCTAGGTCAAGTGTAGAGGAGGACCGTATCGTGCCAACCAATTTAACGTACTTCAGGGGTACTCCTATGCGTACCCGTGGCTTCTCTTAGGACAACAAGGACTTCTAGGGCAACTTTCTTCCTTGTACTCGGACGATAACAAATTTTGGAAAACACTTAATTACTCTTCGACGGGTGGTCGTTCGTCTATCTGACGTAACGCCCCCAAAAGGATCAACCCGAGCTTCAAAAGAATCTTGGAGTCTTGCCTACGTGCAAGCCACCGAGCAAGTCCTCGTTGCTGGCTCAAAAATCCTCGAGCTTACTTCTCTTTTCGTCAGCACTTTTTTCCAATGCATTGCAACGTTCTTTTCCATGACGTCAATCAGCGGTTCGAAGTACCCAGTTGTTGAACAAATTTACGATCTATGATTTATAAATTTGGGTCAACTATTCCTTGGTTACTAAACCGGTCATCGGCCGACCATTTCTAAGGACGCTGCAATTTTATGTCTTTTTGCTTCTTTGTGACAATATTACCAAACTCTACAAGATGGAGCTAGAAAGAAAAACAATTTTCAGGCTTCGGAGTATAAGAGGAAACTAGAAAGAAACTGTTTCTAGATTTCAGAGCTAAGGGAAGTTGGGAAAAGTGTTTGTGAACCCAACTTTAATATTTACAACTATTTTGATTTTGTTGAAATTGTAAATATTTCCAACTATATGAGAGTTGCTCACTATGAGAGTGAGCTAGAAAAGAAAAAAAACGTTGAAACAGAAACGGTTTCTACGTTTTGGAGTTCGGATAACTTTAGGAAAGTGTTTATGAGCCCAACTCTATTAGTGACAACCCTTTGTGATATCGTAGGTACTAAATTTCCAAAATTAAGGATGGGTGTTTATGAGCCCAACTCTATTAGTGACAACCATTTGTGGTATTGTGGATACTAAATTTCCAAAATTAAGGATGGGTAACCACTTATTTTATTATAATACTGAGCGAAGTCACGTACGCATTTTGCCAACTAAGTGTAATGCGTTTTATTTGTTATTCAATAACGTTTGATCGCACTTAACTTAAATAGTTGATAAGGGTAAAGTGATACCATAGGCCCCCATAAATAATTTTCTTATTATTGTCATCGCAAGCTTACTCGAACTGGACTAGACTTTACACAACCCCAGCACACGCCCCGAGAAACTATTTCTCGATCTCAAGATTTTAAAAACTTTGAAAACAAGATCTTACTTGCGTATAACATAAAGGGTCTTAGTTAAAGACATCTTTGTCGATCCGCAAACTGCATGTTCGTCACGAACTGCCGGGTCGGTACGTACACCCCTAAAAGTTTCAAGAAATTGAACTTTCCGCTGGAACGGATTACCCGATCGG
Source organism: Taphrorychus bicolor (assembly GCA_951812265.1). Lineage (NCBI taxonomy): Eukaryota > Metazoa > Arthropoda > Insecta > Coleoptera > Curculionidae > Taphrorychus > Taphrorychus bicolor. Next base: position 33,837,507 of record OX638297.1, read on the forward strand.
ATCCAATTTTAAAACATCCCTCGAGCTCTATTGTTCGCTTTTACTCCTGGTAAGTTTGGGGAAAACAACATTGCCATTGTGTTTGTTTTGCCAAAATTGAAACTGAAATCTCAGGATATGAAAAGAATTGTGTTTTAAAGAACTATATCGTTACAAAATTAATGAGTCTGTTATTCCGTTGATTATTTGAGCTAGGAGCCATATTTAGTTTTATAACTAAGAGCAGTGACCCTTCCATTATATGTGGCAACATGTACAATATAAAAGGCAGAGGCAAGCAAGCAAACAAAGAGAGAAAGTAGAATTTTTTGTGGGATTTGAATTTTGTTGTTTAAGAAAAAAATTATGAGTTTAAAGAAAGCTTGACATCGTTTTACTTCTGTAAATCTGAAGACCCTCTCTGGTCGATAACATACGATTGCTAAGACGCAAATAATAATCTACTAACTTGGGGAATTTGAATCTCAACACACAAATACCGAGAGATAGACAGGCAGGCCATTACTAACGGATATCGCGTAGGGAGGCGCAGCAGTATCCTTTGGGAAACTATTCCATCAGCCCGAAGACAATCGGAATACGAAATTCGAACTGTGCTCTGGATAGGCTTTTGGTTTATTTATACTTTGTCCTGTCAATTTCCTATCCGGAGTCGCTGCTCTGCGCTCAATTTCCTCTGCTCAATATAATATGAAGCAGGACTATGCTCGTTTTAATACTGCAGAGCCAGAGCGTTTTGCTGCTGGGACTTGCTGCACTACCGTGACCGATATTTTTTTTTCCATTTATCCTATACGCAATTCGTTACCCTTTAACGTAAATTAGCATTCACGACGTGTTGGAGGGTCGTATATCATCGATATGTATGACCGAAACGTATACACGTAGCTATTGATTATGGCGCTAATGATATGCACGACAAAGCGTGCCAGGCTGTTATTATTTCCAAGGCCTTTTGAGTCATTGTTGTATATTTTTTCACATATTAACCACCGTTCTTTCCTGGTAAACCTGCAGAGGTGGTGATTTAAATTATCAGCAGGCGGAAGACATCTTTGTCTTTTAGAACCTAAATTGAGAAATCCCCTTCGCACACACACACATGCAGCTTGGTGCTTCTCCAAGATGTAATTCGGGTGGAGTATTTACGTCTCTCTTGGCGCTCATAAAACAACACACAATCCGTCCAAACTAATATTTATCTTGTACATGGAAGTCCTAAGTTGCAATTTGCTGTATTAAACCTTCCATTCGTTACCATGAATTATGAACTTTCTTGTTTTAAAAAAATACAATCACGAACATGAGGTAGTGTGGAAGAAATAAAGATTGGCATATTGAAAGCTTTAATAAATTATAAGATTAAATTAACTGTAGTATTACCTCCGCTAGGGCGTGCCACTTATTTCAGACCCTAATTTATCCCTAAGAGTGGGTGGCCACCCGCAGCTCCACCATCACACAGGTGCACGTTCAGTTGTTTTAGAGCCTTAGAGATCTCAGTTATTAAAAGATCGGGAAGTAAAGAAAAAAATGGGCCGACTGGAGTGAATCTAACTGTTTCTTGCTCTCCTTGATGTCCTCTTTCACTAACGGAAGTTCCATAGGTGTAAAATTTTTGGAGATAGACCCCTTTTTCGGTGGTCCATTTTTAGGCACTTTCAGAACCAAGTTTTTTGCCATTTTTCAAAAAAACCATTTTAGGGGTTAATTTAATTCAAATTAAGTTCATAGCATCTAAATGTTTTCCGGGCTTTGAAGCCGTGGTCCAATGGAATTTCTTCCTGAAGTTTCGTGTACAGCTGCGGCAGACATTGACTGATTCGACTGTGGTGAGCTCCGTGATATTTATTCCCCCGCCAAGCCGTCGCGGTGCAGTGGAGGAACTGGGGTGGGGGTAGTAGTGGTGCGGAATTTCGGCGCACTTGAAGTATGTCGTAGAACTCGCTTTCAGTCTGCATTCAGAAACGTAATTTCCGTCTTCCTGTTGAAATTGTTGTCGTGTTTAAAGATCTCAATGGCTTCTGTCGTCAGTCTCCTATAGAAACGCTGCGATTGATATAAGATATCCATCTCTTTGAAAAGGATGTCGTGACCTACGGAGAGAGCGTGCTCTGCTACTGCTGACTTTTGTGTTTGTCCGAGCCTGCCACTCCTCTTGTGTTCCGTACTCCGGGTGCCGATAGGGAATCTCTGCGGTCTTTGGCCGATCTTAAGCTCTGTTGTATTGTACGAGTGGGCTTTAAAGACAATTTTAACATTGTGCTTTTCCAGTAGCCTGCCGATCCTGCCCCTTACTTTGTAGATGTATGGTAGACTAGTCCATCCGCGCTTTTCTTCATTTTCTCCCGTTGTTCCTTCCTGGCGCTCTACAATCCTTGCACGGACGGCCCTATCGAACTCGTGCTTGCTGTATCTATTCCAACCAAAGGCTCTTTCCAGATGCTTCATTTCCCGTTCCAAATCAGCCGGCTCACAAATTCTCTTGGCTCTTACAAACAGAGTCTTTATGACTCCCTTTTTTCTGTCTGGGTTGATGATTTGATCCGTTATTGAGGTATCGGTCAGTGTGTGTTGGTTTTCGATAAACGGTGTGCGCAAGCTTTCCATTCGTTCTCCTTAATACTAAGACATCCAAAAACGGTAGGTGTCCTTCCTTTTCTATCTCCATAGTGAATAGAATTTTAGAGTTGATAGAGTTAAGGTGTAAGAGGAAGTTTTGAAGTTCGCCCTCGCCATGGCTCCAAGTAACAACGGTGTCGTCCACGTATCGGAAACATCATTTTGGCCTCTTATTTGCCGTTGTCAACACATTGGAAAAATTCCATAAAATAGTTGGCTATTACTGGACTAAGGGGGCCGCCCATAGCTACACCATCAGTTTGTTCGCAAAAGCTTTACTTACTTAGCTGAAAAAGAGTGTACATTTCTTGGGTCGATCTTTGAAAATAATAAAGTTGAAAAATATCTCGAAATGGTTGGAGCTTAGAAAAAAAAAATATTTTTCATTGTTTTACCTAGGAAAAGTTAGCTGAAAAAGAGTACAACCTTCATTGGGTCCATCTTTCGAAATAACAAAATTGGAGAATATCTAGAGAACCATTGTAGCTTGGAAACAAAAATTATTCTGTCGTGTCACGTGGAAAAGTTAGCTGGAAACGAATACAAAGTTCATGGGTTGATTTGTGAAAATAACAAAATTAGAGAATATCTCGAGAATTGTTGGAGCTGTAAAAAAAAATATTATTCTGTCATTTTACTTCGAAAAGGATTGCTCAAAGCAAGTACAAGCTTGATGTGACCATTTTTGAAAGTAACAGAGTTTGAGAATATCTCTGAGGAGCTGAGATTTTTTTTTTATTTTGTCGTTTCATTTGGAAAAAGTTAGCTGAAAACAGTACAAACTTGATGGGTCGATTTTTCAAAAATTACAAAGTTGAAGAATAACTCGAAAATGGTTACAGTTGGGTAAATAATTTCTATTCTGTTATATTACGTGGAAAAATATTGCTCAAATCAGAAACCTTCATGTGTCCATTTTTGAAATTAACAGTTTGAGAATATCTTCAGAACGGTTAGAGCTGGGAAAAAAATTTTATTCTGTTGTTTTACTTGGAAAAAGGTAGGTAAAACAGAAAACAATCTATATGGATTGATCTTTGAAAATAATAAACTTTCAGTATATATACAGAACAGTTCGAGTTAAAAAAAAGTTTATTCTGTTGTTTTATTTGGAAGAAGTTAGTTTCAAAACGAATACCGAATACCTCAAGAACGGTTAGATATTATAGACGTTGACGTCAATAGGTGAGAGTGTTCTTGAGTATTCGGTCTGGAGGAAAAAAAAATTGCTTTCAAAAACTATTTTTATTTTGGAAGAGACTTAATACCATTCCAGAGGTCATACCCCTTGAGTGAAAGTTTTTTTCTCTTCTTTCACCTCCCACCAACGAAAGTCTGTTCCAGGTGCAATATTTTGGGAGAAGCTCTCCTTCGGCTGTTGATTTTTTCAAATTGCGTTTTTTTGCAATTTTTTAAACAGTTACTATTAGTGTTAATTTTATTTTTTTAGAGCAGAACACAAAACAAAAATGTTTAAATTGGGTTATGGTCTTGTCAACAACAAACGTTTACGTAGTCTACGAATTTCCTCATCTCTGATGCTCTCTATCGAAGAGAAATCTGATATAGAGTCATCTGACGATAATGATGAATATTTTCTCTTGCAACTTTAGCAAAATTTCCTAAAAAGTAATACGTTGGACACGGAAATAAAAACGGGCACATGGTGGAACTGTGGATGGCCACCAATGATAAATTAGGTGGCACCACCTAGTGGCGAAAACTCTTCTGCAATACTGATCATGCGAGCAAGATGACAATATAATAATTTAACAAAAAACCAACAATGCAAATCAAAAATCGAAACAATGGAACAACCTTGCAAATTTATCATTACCTCTCTTTGATTAATCATTATCAATTCCATGATAGCCGCTCATCAATTTTTCAAATTAAACGACGAATAATTTGTATAATCGATTGATTTCCAGAGCGACGAGGATAATAAATGGCCCCAATGCCCCGGCTTATATGGAAATAACAATAGGATTTGATCTCTCGATCCATCGATGTCACCATTTCATCGGCATTAATGTCAGAAACAGAAGATTGCGTTCGGTTTTCCGGTCGTTTTCGGTTAATATGTTGCAGGGAAAATATAAATTATTTGAACTTTTGAACAAAATGAAATGGAAAATGCTTTTGAAAAAATGTCACTTTCAGGTTATAAGAACATAATAGTTATTTACGTTATAAGTCCGGTAAATATAGTTTTACAGTAGGAGTAAGATGTTTCCGGACGAGGCGCTAACCGAGTCTGGAATTTCGAAACGATTACTGTAACATGTTACCGTTACGAATGATGTACAACATTTTACTTCATACTTATTAAAAACAGGAAAAAAATTAATTTTATGCGCGGCGAATATATTTCAGACAAATATGCCAATTTGACAAATAGTTTTATTACGGTATCCTGTACCGGTACCGGTACAGGTACCGGTACAGGTTACCATGGATACAATGGATTTATAGAAGATGTGCCGGTACTCAATACTGTAAAATTTCTTTACGATATCCAATCCTGAAAAAAGCTATTTACCGGATTAAAATCAAGTACGTAAAAGTGTTCTAAATGATACAGTATGAAGTAAAATTTAATTCACATACCAAAAAAAAAATTATTGTTAGTAGTCGTATAACTGCGCTTAGAATCTGCCGCTCGTCTCTTTTTAGTATTCAGGTCCAAAAACTTCCTAACGACTATTCAACTTCCAACCGAAATTGAGTGGAAACTTCGAGGTTTTAAAATGTAAATGTGGGGATATAATTTTAGCAGGGAAGTTTTACAATAAAATCTGGTTACATTGTTACCTCTATTACATGCTAAAACAATCTTCGACGTCACCAATAGGTACGAACATTCAACCGTTAAATATACCCCCCAGAAAGGTAAACTTGGTAAACACGTAAAATCGTTTTGCAAAACAATCGGAGCTTGTCGGTCCTAATATGGAATTCAGCAGCCAATCCCGAGTTACAGAAAAGCCACTGAAGTTCACATTTTCACTGTCCAGAATATGCATAATAAAGTGGCTGCTAATAGCGTTTCCGCGTCTGACGCCACTCAAAATATCCCTAATTCCCATGTGAACTTGGAAGCTCTTAAATTATAAATTACTGAAACAAGCAGTGAAAAGGGATGCCGATATTATGCATAGACTGGGATAGGGCAGTATAGGCAGAATAAGCTCTTTTAATTACTAAATCCTAACTGAAACTATCATCAAATAATCTAGCTTGAGAGTTTGGAGTGCAGGGGAAGAGTTTAGCAGGGTGGTATTTACTTAATTTCTCAAAGGAGGTCGGTTACCACTTTTCTAATACTACTTTTGCGTTGTGCTGATTAAAGTCACGTACGCACTCTACCCCGGTTCATAGATCGCTTAGTTGCACACACATTTGATACTTCACATCATCATTATATCTACTAAGAATAATTTTTTGTTCGTGGCTATCGATTGATCGAACGAACTAATTTTGTAGCAATGTCGGATCGACATTTAGGAATATTATAAGGTACAATCTCAATTTTGACGACTAAAATCAGGTTCTAATATTTAAAATTTGCACAAGAAAATTCCCTCAGCCCCAGTGCTCATTAACATCCATAAATCCGAAACATTTTTCGTTAAGCCAGGCAAATATTAAATTTTTTAAAAAGAAAGTGCCTTGAGATTTTTCATAATTTGCCCTAGATATTTGGAAGACTGCTATAAATTATTACTTCCAGAAATAGAAATGATGATTTATTGGGCATGAGTAAGCATTCTTTCGATATTTCCTTAACCTGCACTGCCCTAATTAGTGATGTCTTGAGTAAAAATATCTAAATATTTTACAATCCACTTTAACAAAATCCCACAGAATCGATATATTGTTCGCGTGTCTTTGGTCATTGGGGATTAAAATTCGAATTTTCTTAATTTTAGAATATTATCCATGCATTTTTCAAAATTCTTAATATCTTTTTTAATGGTTTTGGTGATCAATTGGAGGATAGGGCGGACTAAAGGCAGCAATTATACAGTAATTTCTTCGCCGACGTTTCGTTTATTCTACTCAAACATCTTCAGGGCTCGAAATTGTCGTGGGCTCTTTGCCTTTAGTCCCTATCCGCCAATTGACCACCAAAACCATTATACATGAGACACAATTTTCTAGTTTCATCTTTTTTAATTTTGTGAGAATGACGCAGCACATCTAGCCTGTGTCTGGTGCATATAGGCCCATCTGTTATAGAAGAATAATCTTCCATAACCTAGTGAAAAAAAAAATACACCGGAAGCTTGTGTGGAATCATCATTTCGCTCCCACTAGAGCTCGCTAGTTGAGTTCACTCTGATGATCTCACACAAAAATAAATTATATTGCGCTTTGCGTCCTATCAATAATTAGAAAGGTGTTGGATCGCAGGTGTAGGACAAATAGCCACTTCACTTTCTCGAAATCGCCAACGTTTCGACCTCACAAAAATAAATCGAATTTAAAGCCAAATGGCTATGTTCTAAGGGGCATTTTGTGCTGCACGTAATGCAGATACTGTCCACGAATCGCTTCGTCGATCGATAAATTAATCTACTTCACAATACAGTACTTCGGTGGATTTCAAGCTTCATAGCATTCGGTGTGGTGTTAAACCGAAGTACTGCATGTGGCTGATGTCTGCATAAATGCATTCATTCACCCGGTTAAAGCAGAGTTCAAGTTCAGTTTTCGTAGAAAAACGTCGCTGTCTCCCGGGCAGAAAACATATCGATCGAAAAGTAGGTCAGCAAATTGGCTGAAAGTTCGCTAAAGTAATCGTTTGGGTTTAACTGCGGTCTCGTAAACAGAATTAAATTTGTTTCTGTTATCTGGTCATTGTCGATGATTTGCAGTTTCTCTTCTCGTGTTTGTAATTGATAAACGTGGCAATAATCGTGTTGTTCTCGCTAGTTTCTAACTCAGTTTGTCTCTGTTTCTGCCCATGAACCTGAAATGTGTGTGCAGAGGTCTTTTGTCGTCTTGTGCAGTTAATTATCGTAAGTTGATTGCATTATTCGTGTTTATTTCTCCGTGTGTCCCAGTAGAGTGTTGCTGTTGTCCCATCAGTGCACTGTTCTCTATACTGGACTGATCAAAGCTTGAGATAATTCCAAGAAGACTTTCTCACGAAAGTTGTTGCCTTTGAAAGGGTTTTTAAGTGCGTAATCAGACATTTACTCTCTTATTATTGATTTACTGAATCAATAAGTAATGAAGCGAAGAACTGCTTAGCTCTTGCGTCCAAAAAGCTTGAGAACTCTTTGCTAATTGTGTTTTTGGCTTCTAATATCGAGTTCGAGCAGTTTGCAGTTCGTTGCACTCTTTGAATAGGTAGACAATGAAATCCGCGCGCGCAATTCTCCGCTACATTGACAGATGTTACCAAAAATGATGAGACGCCATATGTGTTTTTTACAATTAATTGCATTTTGCAAGACTTTAATATTATAAATAATTGTGTTGTTTACAATGGTGGGATGTGCAGCTTACGGTTGTAAAAGCAGCGGCTATAGAAAGGAGCCTGGAGTTACGTTTCACAGGTAAACAGATAATGGCGTTTTTCAGCAACAATTAAATTATCTCAAATAGGTAACTCTAAAACCAGTTATTTTACATCCAAATCTTCGAAATATGATTTAGTATATACCGGAGTGAAGTCAATAATGCTATTTTGGGAAATATTTTTCTAATCCTGTAACTTATAGACAGTTTTTTTATTTAAATTTTTGAGCAGTTTTTCCAGTTGCGTTGGAGATATAATTCCAGGGTTATCAACGACTATTAATTCACAATTATTTTTATTTATTTAATAGAAAGTCGATGTTAGCTAATAATATTACTAATGTTAGAAATAGTAATTTAGTTCCATTATTATTTTTAATAAAATATTTTCTTATGTGCTACAATACCAATACTACTTCACTGGCATTTTCACACTTGATGGATTGGAGCAAACTGGTAATAGACGCCGGCGTCATATCCTACTTCCTCTGTCTACCTATTCTAAGGTTGCACTTTTCGTTAGCGTCTATATCTCCATAAAGTGACCATTGCTGGTATATACCGGGTGTCCAGCAGAACCATGGACATAGGAGATTAACATGGGAAATCGGTTTTTATTTTTTTGCGCCTGTACGGTTGATTTGATTGAAAAAATTTTAAGAGTAAAGTTGTAGAGCTTATGGACAGCTATCATCCTGTAATTTTTTCAATACCTCAATTTTGGCTGTTTTTTGGAAAAACGCTTCTAAAAGTGCAAGAATTTGAATTTGGCGCGTTAACCCCGCCATGCATGTGCAGTGTCGCCAACATAATAATTTCTTATGTCAGAGTCAGAACCGATTTTCCTTTCTTATTTATCTTGAGGGACTACCCTATAGTAATTAATGTGATTGTGTAGTGAAAATATTTTGGCGACACTGCACATGCATGGCGGGGGTGTCGCGCGAAATTCAAATTTTTGCACTTTTCGAGGCGTTTTTCCACAAAACACCCAAAACTGAGGTATTGAAAAAATTACAGGATGATAACTGACCATACGCTCTACAACTTTACTCTTAAAAGTTTTTCAATGGATTCAACCGTACAGGCGCAAAAAAATAAAACCGGTTTTCCATGTTAATCTCCTATGTCCAGGGTGGTGCTGGACACATAAATTTGTTTTTCTACAAACGTCAAATAATGACGCATTTTACGCTTTCATTAGGCAAACGAAAACCTATCCTTTTTTGAGGATCAGAATGTGAGTTTACTTTTCCGCGCGTTTTTGAGGACAGCAAGCGAAAAAGATTTTTTCGCTAACTATTAAACGGTACCTACTGCTAGTGTGTATTCATTTGCTTAAATGGTACATATTTATGTATTTAGTTGCCTAGTCGGTATCATAACTTAGTTTTAAGAGTTTTATGTAGTTTTAGTATTGCTGACTTGTCATGAACATTGTTGATGTGTCAAGTGGTTTCTGTTTCAATACTCTTGGTGTTTTCAATGTGGTCCTTCGAAATACTATAATAACCTTCCACCGCCATATGCTTGATATCCGTTGGGAAATCAAGCTTGATGTGAAACCTTTCCTAAAGAGGTGTGACATGGTAATGTATATAGTAAAGCAAAGCGGAAAAGATCATGCGCATGGGGTATTAGGAAAAGTAGGGTCACTCATGGGTTTTGGGAGTGGGAGGAGGAAGGTGCCTCACGTTTTCTCTACTTGCCAAGCACCTTCCTTACTGGCGTAAGCCGTTTCGACCATATTGTTATATTCAAAATACCTATTATACGCACAACAGGAACATTTCTCTATTTGCCTATTGGTTAGGGGCCCAGTTGTAGAAAAAAAATGTCAATCAAAGTTTGTACTCCAAAAACCCGATGGGTTCCCAGTTCTCCTGAATCTAATACCCTGCTTAAATTTTAACAGTTCTTTCCGTTTTTAACAAACGAATCGCTATTGAAAAACACACCCTTGCCGAACTTTGCAAACAAATTAAACTTTCCGAGGATTGAACGGTTGGGACTGTTGGGAGTTCGGAAACGTAAATTTAAATTATAATTACGTCCGCAAAGTTAAACACAAACTTGTTCTGTTCTTCTTCTTAGGAAAAGTCTTCGGTCATAAATTAAGAATTTATTTCGATATATTAGTCACAAACGACTTGTATAATATATCTAGGTAAACTGGCAGTGCTATTGTAGGCGTTTTACGGAAAAATAACTATCTAATTTCCGGGAAAAAGCCCTATTTGTGCGGCCGCTAGTGCGGGACGGACTCTTGGGGTAACTTTATACGCTCGGACACAAAATATCCACGTTCCACTTCGGTAACGGCGGTTTCTCTCTATATAAACCTCCGTGGGTCGTATTCGACCCAAAAACCGCAAATCGTGAGGACAACTAGCCACAAACCTTTTATAGGCAGCTACTAATTAAGGCGCCCTTTCTTAACTATATTATTCTTTGTCATAGGCCTTAGGCCGGGATTATCCAGGTTCTGAAGTTCAATTGATTGACATAACGAAAGAAAGCGTCGTTAACGTACCCTTTTTTTCAACCCATTGTTTTGTAAATCCACGAAAGAATTGCGTTTTGTGTCAAAATTAACCAAATTACAATGAAAAAGAAACTAAAGTCTTGAAAACTACAAACAAGAGCCCTCAGCGGCAAAATAACCTCTAAAGAGGTAAGTATGGTGAGTAACACAGGGTAAGTACTGCCTACAGTTTACCCAGCAAATGGAGCATGGTTCGAAGCCTTTTAGCTTATGGTAAAACCCTGATCTGATTTGATTCTTTAAACAAAGATGCGCAATGTGCCCCCTGGAAGACATAAACCCTTTAAAACTGTTTTCAACGTTAACATCACACTCGTCGACAAATTTAAATGAGCTGTCTTAATTTAGAATTAAGGATCACAAGACCACACTTCCTCTGAGCATGTTCAAATATGCTCAGCTGTTCAAGTTCACGTGGGCAATTTCAATAACAAAGTTTGTATATACACTTATACTGTGTTTTTTTTGTTCACGACGTAAAGTCTCATTTGTATTAATTTTTACCTTATATTCTGAAGCAATTAAATATTGTAATTCGAAAATGCAGCCACACCAAAGTTTGACTGCAATCTTTTCTTCAAATGTTTAATATGCCTTCTTCGAAAAAAATTAAATAAAGCTCATTTTTAGGCAAACATTTTGGTGAAGGTCTCTTGTCCATTAATTTTTCAAAAGAAATAAAAAAATCAAAACTATGTTTTGCACACATACTTCTAATCTGTGTTCGTTTTTAGTTTCAAAAATTTAATACCTTCATGAGAAACCAAAGAGGCTTGAACTGGCGATTTGGGCGCTGATGAAGGCTCGATTTGCTGAAACCGGTTCGCTTTGAAACGGTATTGAACGTAACGTAACGCAACAAGCTCTACATGGTGTCAATTTCTTATGTGGCACTTACGTTACTTACATGTACGAAAACCCATAATCTGCCCCGTATCTGTGTTTAAATTTTTTTTGGTTACGCTTACCTTACGCTACGTTAGTCTATAAACCAAGCTTTATTCTTTATTAAAACGCGTTATTATGCATATTTTGTTTACTCATTATAATGGAAAAATTAAGAATATGCTTGCGAATAAGGTTACGAAGTTGGATAAAACACGCCCTCGTTATTTTAAAAATGTATTTCCATTGGAACTGTAGATAGCGGGTCTAGGACAAATAAGAAGCTACTTCACAGTTGCGGATACGCCAACGTTTCGATCTTTATTTAGATCTTCTTCAGGGCTTAATTCAGTTTGAGAAGTATGTCATCTAAGCTATATGTATGTCTTCTATCGGACATAATTCAATTCGTTTGTCCTTAACTCATGTGGTCGTCTGTTTGTGGATTCATTGTTTTATTTTTGAGTTATGTCCGATAGAAGACATACATATAGCTTAGATGACATACTTCTCAAACTGAATTAAGCCCTGAAGAAGATCTAAATAAAGATCGAAACGTTGACAACTGAACATTCACAACTGTGAAGTAGCTTATTATTTGTTCTACACCCGCTATCTACAGTTCCATTGCATTAGAAAGGACACAAAGCACATATAATGTCACAAAATAGGGGATTTATTTCCATTACTAGGCAATTAAATTTCACTTTCAGACAAACCCGAAGATGGATATTTCTAAAGAAAATTGACTTTTTTTTATTTGCTGCTTTTTCTAAAATAATTAAGAGTCTTTGTAGAGAAGAAAATATGAAATAAAGAACTGAAAAGAAAAAAAACACCAATCAATTTTTAAATAAATTATTTCACAAGAATTGTGCTTTTTATATCTCAGTTTCACCATAGAAAGCTACCTACTTGTTACTGTTAAGAAGCACTTCATGTTTTATAAAAGCTTTATTAACAAAAAAAAACAATCAACTTAAATAAGCCATTCACTTATTATTGTCGTCAAGTAAGCGTTGGAAATTTGACTTTAACATTTTTATCGTATCTTCTCAACATGTGCTAAAAAGAGGTGAGTATAAAAAAAAATTTAGGTTTCGAAGGTAAGTAGATGACAAAAATAAGTGAATGGGTAATAGTAACCCATATGCAGAATTTGAATTTTGCCGCCATTAGAGTACGGCCTATTAGAAGTGCGCCATCTGTTGGCTAATGGCCGCACCTATTTAGATAAAAGATGTCTGTCTTACCGACGAGGTGGACAGGAGAGCAGTGTTGCCAAGTCATGGATTTTATCCTTAGATCAAGAGAATTTTTTTGAGGATTTTCTTTTGCATACAGATCTTGACTAATTAAAAGCGACAAATACGAAGCAAAATTATAAATGCATAAAAAACAAAACGCATTATGATATTCACGAAACTACACTACTACTTTTGTTGGAGCTGAAGTCCAGAGAATAAACAGAGCAATTTGAGTAAAGCTGCATGATCTCGGCACAATTGACTATTCCAGAACAGCTGTTTTCGATAAAGTTCCGCCATACTGATTCGTGGAGCAACCAAACCATGTAGCCAAATTTACGAAATATTCTGTGGTTATAAGGAGATAGTTCGCCCTTTTTATGCAAAAACATCCGGCAAAAACTGCTAAGAAGGGCGCCAAAACTGTGGAGCAAAAAGGTTTCTCCTTATGTAATATACGGGGTGTTTATTAGAAAACCTCATCTAGCAAGCTATGCAATTTTGACAGAAAAGGATATCAAAGTAAATTGACTCTTGTTTCTCCATTCTTTTCTTTTGACATTTCACAGCCAACTAGATGAAGTTTTTTAATGAACATACGGTACTACCGTGTTAGTTTCACTTGTGTGACGGAGAGAATAGAGAAACCATCGTTTTTCACTGTTTTTTTTTGGCGATTTTTCATCCATGGGACACACCAATTTGCGATCATTCTGAGACGACAACACCCTTAAGGGGGCACACAAATCCGGCCAAAAACAAAACGGATTTAAAAAAAATGTCGACAATTGTTGCTCTCTCCATACTATCTCTTAGCTCGTCGGATTGAGTATGATAATGACACGACAATGACAATGACTGATGATTGACCTTACTGATGACTCTAGAACAGCTGATTTCGATAAAAGTCCATCATACTGATTCGTGGGGCAACCAAACCATGTAGCCAAATTTACGAAATTTTCCATGGTTATAAGGAGATGGTGAATAAGAATTAAGAATCAAAGAAAATTAAAAGCAGAAAGTTGTACCTGAATATCTTTTGTGTCAAGATACAGGGTGATAAAGTTTCAGATTTTTTACATTTTTCAGTTCTTGAGATAGCAGGATTAAAATTTGTACATGCGGGACTCGTTAGAATCTCCACAAGAACATTTCACAAATTGTGGTGAAAATATGGACACAGGATGATGCTTTTTCTGGGGTCAGGCCTCTTTATACCCTTCCAAACGGTTTTGTGGTGCGCCACTGAATTTATTTCGAAAAATCTCTTTCTTCAACTTAGAAACTTTTTGTCTGGATGGATATTTTTTCGTATCTGTGTAATGGTGACAACAAAGTGTATGAAAAAATTACAAATACAAATAATTTGCATTTACAAATATTAGTTTGTTTTCATAATTCAAAACCAATGATAGGCATGAAATACAAGCAACCAAAAACTTGTAAAAAATTAAAAATTTTATCAATCTTGGTTGCAAAGCATTTTCCGATACCTACAACCTTACTAAAACTTTTTGCTTTAAATCCATTTCCCTATCGTGGCTTACGTATGACAGTTTAATCCTGGCTCACCCACATAACTTGTAATCAGCCATAAAAAAACCTTAAGTATGAAAAAAATAGTAAAAACGGCAACACCGCAGTAAGTTTATTAATCATGAAAATCAAATTTGTTTTGACGTTTTACGATTATCTTTCGTACTTCGTACTTCATACAGCTACAAAAGTATGAATCCTCCCTTGGAGCTTTTGCCTAAAAGAGACAATTTTGGAATATACTATAAATAAACCTCAAATCAAACATGAAACATGATGATCAAGATCAAGTTTTAAGTTCGCTCTCATATCTAAATAAGTTGGTCCGCCATATTGCCTTGGGGGGCAAGCATGTCAAATGACGTAATTCTCGAATGGTCAATACGCTGCAAGCGCCAGCCGTCAATTGTCAAATGGTAAATGTCATTGATTGGATGTCGTGTCGACTGTCCTTACTCGTTACTGTCGTTCGTATTTCGAGAATTGAAAAATATTTGTAAAAATTTTAAAAAAATGGGCGTCGCACCTAAAAGAATTTTCGCCTGTGGCGCAATTTTTTTGCTCGCTTTCTTTCATTTTACAGAACATATTTCAATCATTCAATCTAAGGAATTCTAAGGATAAAACGTGCTTCTACTAAGGATTTTTTTCACATGATATGTTGGCAACACTGCAGGAGAGAAGGAAGAGAGATTAGGAATTTTCGATTGGTCTAACGATGATTATGTATTTAACTCTCGATTTAACGTGAATTGGGAATCACCTTTGAAATAAATGTGTAAAACTCATGAAAATTGTTTTTATGTACCAACCAGTCATCTACCCCTTTCTACAAACTGACCATTCCAGAATTATGTCATTTGGCATAACTGTCCTTAAGGCAATATGGCGGATCAACCTAAACAGGGAACGTAAAACTTGATCTTGATCATTATGTTTCATGTTTTATTTAACATATATTTATAGTGTAGTCCTAAATTGTCTCTTTTAGGAAATAGCTTCAAGGCAAAATTTATAATTTTGTAGCTGAAGTGCTGAAGAAAATCTTAAAACATCAAAACAAATTTGCTCTTTTGAATACTTTAATTTGAGAATTTCGTTCATTTTACACAAAGAGACCTAGTAATTTAAACAAAACAAAGCGTGATGAGACCGTGACCAAAATCACGCTTTGTTTTGTTTGAATACTTTAATTTATTTATGTGCGATTATAAGTTAGATAAGGATAAAAAAATTGTTTTAATCGAGATATATCATCCTAAAAGAACAAACGACATTGAAGTCTCGGTTCTTATTCATCATCTCCGTTTAAACACAGAAAATTCGGTATGTTTGACTACACTGTTAACAGCGTTTTGGGTGGCCGCTCTAGACCGGTCTGAGTATTTCCATCCTTAAATACTTGTTGAGAAAGCAAAGGATGGAAATACTCTCAGAGCAGTTTAGAGCGACACAAATGCTCTAAGTTGCCTACCTTCACAAAGTAGTGCAGTTATTCTTTAAATCTAAAACTAGCAGTGTTAAATACGGATTAACTCTTAGAGCAGAAATAACTCACTAACTCAATCAGTGACTCAAAGTAGTTCTCAACATAATCGGTTCATGAGACATAGTTTAAAGAGTGTAAGTATTAAAAAAAAGATGACCTTATAGAGTTGTACCTTAAGCCCAACAATCTTTGACAGGGTGTTCTGATGTCTGCTCTAGAGCGCTCTAAGATTATTCCTATCCTTGAACTCTTATTGAGAAAATAAAGGATTCAACTACTCTCAGGGCAGTCTAAAGTCTCCTCTTTAAAGGTTGCCATGTCGTAATTTTGTCGTCAGCACACATCAGGCAAGCGTCATATCAGCAGGACCGGATATTGATTGGCGATTATTTTTGGGTTTTGTTACGTTAGAAGTCAAGATTTAGGATGCTTTGAGTTAGGTCAGGTAAGGCTAAGAGCCCTAGCGCTCTAGCTAGTAGATGGATATATACCTCATTCACTCATTTTTGGCATCGCGTTACCTTTGAAATCTTTTTTTATATCTTTTTTCGGCACATGTTGAGAAGATACGATAAAAATGTCAAAGTCAGATTTCCAACGCCTACTTGATGACAATAATAAGTGAATGGTTTATATTAGTTCGATATTCGGTTGAATTAAAAATAAGAAGTTATAAAAATAACGACAGTGACAACTGTGTGCATTAATTTGACGTAAGACGTCATGACGTCACCGATAAGCCACTTCCGATAGATTCCATAAAAAAGGTGGCCAAAACTGTAATACCGGAGGGGTCTCCAGATCACCTCGTTGCTTTAATTATTATTAAACATCTGGGGTTTTATAAAGTCGAATTACTCTATCTCGAGTGTCAAATTTAAGGCAGAAAACACGATTCCGGATTAACTCTCGGGGTCAAAATAATTCGATTTTATTGACACCCCCTCCTCATTAGGAAATTTTACCTCTTGTATATCACAGCTTTCTTCGAGATTTAGGCCTATGTAGCATCACAGTTATTACTCACCAACTCCGTGCAGTCTCCTCACGAATTTTTCAAACGAAAACCACCCATATTTAAACAAAAACACGCGGTAACAACGAAATAACAGGTAAAAAACGAAATTTGAATGCCGAATTATAAATTAGCGACGCCATACTGGAATTTTTGACAAGTCCCGGCATACCTCGTACATAAGGCCGTAGATGGCGCTACGTAAGTCCGAATTTATATTGAGGCAACATGGCGACCAACGTAGGCGCCGTATTAGGATGCGCATTGCTGCCTCAAGACAAATTAAAATTTTTTGAAAAGTTTATTATTTGAAAGTCCATGGCAGCTGAACAAAAATTAAACCATACACCTCCAGTGAACGCTCTAACAGCGTTCCTCTGGATCTTATTGGCCAACATCCATTTTATCGACAAGGGATTCGCTATATACTACATCGAAACCATGTTCGGCATTAATCTCACTTAAGACCCAGAATTAAAGCAATGGTTATTGTTTGAGTTGCGGTTTGTACGCTTCATGGTCGGTTAATTAATTTAAGGAATGTAGCACAAAGGGATTATGGTACAAATTTCAATAAATTCAATATTAAATTAGATTTATGTAAATAGGTAAACTCAAGAAAAAAACACAACATCCTATAACCTACTGGAATCAAAAATCTATTGATGTATTGTATTATATATACGACAGAGAAGAAGCCGGAAATAGGAAATATGATCCTTCGTAGCAATTCTAGACTGATCCCTCGAGGATTTACTCCAAATCACTTTATACGTGTATAGGAAGATTCGTGTCAGGATATTGATCCTAATTCTCCACCCTCAGTATACGAAGGATAAATCGAGTTTACAACCTCTTAGAATTAGAATGCAGGAGGCAATTAAAACTTCGCTCTCTTATGTGTAATTGAGGTGCATAGTTCTTCCATTAGCTGAAGGAAAAGCGCACGAAGCAGAAATTGTATCGAACCTTCCTATAAAAGCTGTCTTAGCGATAGCGTAGATCGAATGATTATTTATGGTTCAATACGTGAAAGGTTATACGAAAATTAATGGAAAATATATGGAAAAGGCGGGAAATGTGAGTTCTAGGGCAGCCATACTTTTTAAACTGTCGTAAATCATCTTTGTTTAGTTTTACATGTCTCTTTTAGTAAGTCAAAAGCTCCAAGTTTGTTTCGCTTTTCAACTGAAGACTATTATTAACCGGAGATAATAATTATTGTTATTATTATTTGTTGAAGTCACTTTTAAAGTGAAAGCCGCAAAGCGAAAATGTCACCAGAAAGCTCTGGGGGAGCTTTTATATTCTAAACTGCCGTAAATCATCTCTTTCAGGTTGGTAAATGCGGTTTCATGATGTTTTCTTTTTTTTTTGACGAAATTTACTTCCCTGAAAGGGGCAAACTTATGATATTTTTATAAAATAAAACAACCACAAAGAAGAAGGTTATTTTGTATGTTTTGATGCAGACAAATTGGAAAAGTTACTAATACAAGGATATTTGCAGTTTTTGTGATAACTGTTTTTTTTTGTTTGAAAAACAATCCTTTTCTAGTTTTGATTATACGGTATATGTCAGATTTTTTTAAAAGAAACATTTAAAGTTTAGTTAGTAGTATTAATAGTATATCATGACTATCAAATTATTTTTTACGAAAATATTATGGTTTAAACACATGTATCAGCGTCAGAACTACACTTTTATTTTCAGAATTTCACTATTTTGCAAAGAAAACATTTAGAAAGTTCCTGCGGGTGGGGATAGGTTTAAGTGGTGGCTGAAAGCGAGTGGGCCCTCAGGCAGAGGAGCTGTGTGCACCGCCCCAGGATTGGCAGCTACATACCTGTAAAAATACATATAACTATAATAAGTATAACAGGAATAACTAACTGATATATTAGAAATAAATACCCTGATCTAATAGCAGGAGCAGCGACCACAGCAGGTGCCGAGTAGGCAATAGGGAAGTGGGCAGAATAGGCTAAGGGACTGGCCAAACCTAATCCATAGCCGTAGGCTTGAGGCACTACCACGCCACTGGCAGAGGCGTAGGCTACCAACGCGAAGAAAATCGCTACGACGGCCTGAAAAAGAAATAAAAATTGTATATTTATAAACAAAAGAAAATATACTAAACTTTGTCATGTCTTTTTTTTTTCGTTACACCCCTTTTGTGGGGCGCCACTGCTTGTTTTCTAAATTGCATTTTTTTTTACACATACCAGCTAGCCGGATATATTCCTGGAATATTCTATAAGTAATGAAATAGGAAGATTGTATAATCTAGGAGTATTCCAAATTAATAATTCAGGAACATTAATTTTAAACTTTTACCGTCTTATATACAGGGTGACTTTTTTTAAGTGCGTCCAGTATTACTATATCCGAAACGGCTGCAGTACGAAGACTGTTAAATTAGCAAAAAGTTGTAGAGCCTGTTTAGAAAACCTTTAAAATGTTGCCACATTTTGAGTGGTTTCTAAAATATTGTGAAAGACTATTGCTGACACGAAACTAGTTTAATATAGAAAGTTATATCTAAAAGTAATTAAAACTGCATAAACAGGACCGGACTCAGATATAATATTTTGATGATGGATTTAATTAGTCGAAATGTTTAAAACCCTATTTATGTAACAGCCGTTATATTAAAAGAAAAAAACTTTGAAAGTGTAAAAAAAAATCCAGGTACGTATGTAAAAAAATTAACTTTTACTGGTAACTCGGTTGATAAGCGTCACACGAAGCTAATCCAGATGTTATATGGGAGGGGTTAGGGTGTAGTAAAACTTTTTTTGTGCCACCAACAGTTTTTGAAATAGAATGTATTTAAAATTAAAATTTTCGAAATTTTTTCATTTTTCTAAATATTTCAAAAATTACTTAAAATGTGGACACTGTAAAGGTTTTCTAAGAAGTTTCCACAAAAGACAAGTTTTTGCTAATTTAACCGACTTTGTAACTGCAGCCGTTTCGAAAATAGCAATACTGCACGGACTTAAAAAAAAAACATCCTGTATATTCCTGGAATACTCCTGAAATAAAGTTGAATATTCTAGTTGCATTTTAAGAATAATTTATTCATATTCTGAAAATAATTTGGATGCTTCAATATTTAATCTCATATAAATAATCTCAGAGTCGTTAATTGAAAACGTGGCAAAATTACCAATAAAGCACCAATCTATCTGATATTTCCTGTCTATCTCCCAAACTATTGAACCTACGAGACTTTTTGTGATGGGAGGTGAAAGAAACCATGCAAAAGAAGAAAAACCTGTTGAATGTGCTCCAATCGGTACACTCGTTCTAAAGTTATAGGCGGTCAAAGTTGGAAATTGAGAAAAACAGGGAACACCCTTCCCATATAAATTTTTGGTCAATTTCGAAAAAATGTCGAAATTTTTTTTTTTTGTTTTTTTTTGATCGGAATGAGACGATTTCAATTCCCTAAGAACGTAATAAACATAATAAGAATGAAAGTATCCCATAAGTGGATTTTTTTCTAAATGTCTCTAAAGCACATATATTCTAAGGGTTTATACCTAAATATGGACCCCCGAAGGATGTCGATCTCTCAAGCTATTAAACCTACGAAAGTATTTGTGGTGTGAGAAGAAAGAGAACATCAAAAAGAACAAAAAACCATTGGATTCAGTCCAATCGATCCACTGCTTCTAAAGTGAAAGGCGATCAAAATTGGAAATTGAGAAAAAAGAGGAAATATATCCCCCTTTGGTCAATTTCGAAAAAATTAGGGAATTTTTTTTTTTTGCTGTTTTTAGTCAAAATGAGATAATTTCAACCTTCTATGAACGTAACAAACAACGAGTGAATTGTGGATTGGCAACCCGATATGTGGACTTTTTTCTAAATGCCTTCAAAACACATTCTAAAAGTACTTAAAGATCAACCACCGAAGGGGAACGTAAGCCAAAATATTGCACCTTCTGGAATTTCTTTGATGGACTTTTGATTCGATATTTACACTTTTATTCTTGTTTATATTCCAAATAAAATATTTAAATTATAGAAATATTGCACGTAAATATTCCTGGAATAATCTTATTTTTTTAAACTATATACCGAATATTCTAAGAATATTCCTAGAATATTTCTAAAAAAAATATTCCCTATGCGATATTGCTAGAATTTTTACTGTTATCTGGCTGGATGCTTGCAGCATTGTTTTTGTTAAAAATATTTGGAAGAGAAAATATTATGTTATTTATATTGATATCATTTTACATTGTTGAAGAAGGCGACTTTGAAATTTGAATGTTTAAGAATAAATAACGCTATGTACAATTTAAAGAAAAAAATTGTTTAACTTACATTCATTGTAATAAAAAATGAGATTTTTCTTTTGTAAGTAGTCATTTTGTAAATAGGAATTTATTACAAATAATTGAAGAATAGGTAAATAAATTTAATTTTGATAAACAACATATCTTGACTGGTGATTTGAAATGCAAAAATGATGCAATGCTGTGGCCAAAATTATAAAAATGTTTACATAGTGAAATAAAGGAAATGATCATGCCTAAAGAAAATGTTAAAACTTCGATAAACTTGACATAATGTTCACATTTTCTTTTTGTAATAAACATACACCTAAAGCTTTAAAAAAAAAATAAAACTTTGTACTTACTTTCATTTTAACTAAACTTCGAGTTATACCTATTTCGTCAACGAAAAACTGTATAATATGTCTCTCAAAGACCTTAAAGCGCCTTTATATACCGGTTTCCCATTGCCAATGGTGGGTCTGTGAGTGGTCGCTCGCCTTCCAGACGAATCCGGACGACATTATGTTTTGCAAAGATATAAAAAAAAACACGGATAAACCAGCCACATAATAGGTGATTACCTTAAGAATATAATATATATTGTTATAATTTGTTTCTTGGGCGTGGCAGCTTAAAAACACTCAGTGTTAAGGCGATACAGCTGATACATATCAGGTTATTAATTAAATAATATTGTTGTTTATTTCTGAGAGATTTAAAACTCGCACGAAAAAGAATTTCTGTCGTACAAAATGATGTAGTCTGACGAAATATTTCTATTAAATCCCTCTTGAGGGCCAAGAAAAGTCCATAAATTACTATAGTCAAAAAAAGTCCCGTATCTCAAGAAGTAGGTACCCACAGACACGCGTGAGAAATGGCTTCCAGGCGATGGCATTTATTGCAATAATTCTTCCTGCCTGGATAGAGATAGATGTGCATACTTTGGGTGGCAAATATTTACTTAGTATGCTACACGCGAGTTTTCCAAAGTTGGGGTAAACTAAGGGTGACGTGTCTATTTCCACACAGTCAGTGACGTTTTTTAACAAACGGTTCGGAAAAAAAACTAGGCACTAAATCTGTTCATTAATCTCAAAGCCACGGAAATATAGTCGTGCCATATGAAACCGCTCATAGCGAGCTGTACGTTATGACCCACCATTCATCTTTATCACATATTGTCCTAGGAGTGTCTTGCTTTTTGAAATCCATTTTTCATATTAGGCTTTTGCCCCGGTGTACTCCACTTTTTGCCAGCGGTACACGTTTGTTTTCCCGAATTTATCTTATTTTCCGCCGGAGTGAAACGACGTGACATCCGTGATACGAAACCAATTTAGGATGAGATATATAAAAGGCAAACAAAGAAGTAGAAGTGAAATTTCAGGAGAAGCCTTTTGCACGCGGTTTAAATAAAACTTCTGACGGCTGTCTGTTTCATCAAAATTTCATCAGCTTGAGAATTACGTTCCGAAGCTGAAAAATTGAATATTAATAATCCAGGACCGTGCTTAAAAAGCATCAGGTGGATGATGAAGCAAGAACAACGAAACGTCGGATGTAAACTTCGGTTCACTCGCGATTTACTCTCGATACTAAATTTATTTTACTAGTCAAGGCAATTTTTTTAAATAAATTACTGGTTTTGAAAGTTTACAAAATAGTAATGAAACTGTTGCCTTATTGTATTACTTCTTTTTTTTTTATTTCTTTTTCTTCGAATTTATTTGGGTTTTTGATTGGTTCAATCTTAAAATTGGACATATTCTTGGATTCTTGGACATTGCTTATCTGTCTGTAAAATTTTCTTCTCGATCTAAAACTCCTGTATAGATTTTAAATCTTAGATCTAACTAAAAATGCTCGTTAGGGCGTTTTCTAATTGTCGTTCTAGAGTGCTCCGAAAGTATCCGGATTCTTTGTTATCTTAAGAAGATTTTAAGAATACTTTCACCGCGTTCTAGAGCGGCCTCCCGAAAACCTTATTAATGACAAGTGACAGATTAGTTGAAAACAGCATCAGTGATCGATTGCAACTGTCTTTCGTTTCGACGTCGAAATTAATTTCATCCGGATTTGACTCTTATTGACTATTCCAGAATTACGTCATTTGACATATGCCCCTCAAGGAGTCATTAGGTGAATTAACGCGATCTACCAAACGTAATCAATTCGAATTAGTTCTTACTCCGCCGTTAAAGGGACTTTCCTTATTTGTTTTGGTTATTCTATAAAATCAGCTGTTTTCTGCCAAACTTGTCACCTAAGCTTTTGGTTTTAACCTTGCTCTCTAGCTGTTTTATTTGCGCGGTTATATACGCGCAGGACAAGAAAAGTAACGGAGACAAAATGGCGTTATTTGGAAGTTTTTATTTCACGTTCAAGGTTCAATTTAATAATATATAATTGTTCTGACATCTCACGCTGCTTGTCAGATCGAATCCGGTTTGAACCACAATATAACCGCGGTAATTCCAAATTGTTTGGTAGATCGCATTAATTCGCTTATTTTCGTTCAGGTGGGTGCTGGTTGACATAAAAATGGCAGACCAGCTGATTTGCAACTAATCAGATTTGTTGATATTGAGATGATGTCAACACTGGCAGTTTTATCTCAACCAGAACCAGGACTAATGTGAAACGAACGTGACTCACATTAATAAACTGGCAGCGCGGTGTTGCCATTCTCACTATGTTTTTAATACTTTATAAATCTGTGATTACAAATTATATAAGGGTGAAAATATTGATAATTAAATTCGAATAACAACACAAATTTTATTGGAGATATATAATCCTAAAATTAGTAATAACATTTGAATTGTCATGATTTTTGTTCACTATTATCGTTAAACATAGAAAATTCTTTATGCTTGACTACATCGTTTGTATGCCCCTCAAGCAGTTTATCAAAATCAGCTGTTCTGGAATGGTCAATTGCCGATCCAAAATAAGCGCTGGCTATCTGGTGTCGAGTTTTTAAACTAATACCCTCCAGTGACAGTGACAGCACCAATGACCTAAGAGATATGGACAGAGCCAACAAATGCCGATATTTTCCTAAAAATAGCCCCCTTTTTTGGCCGGAAGTCTGTGGCTCCAAGATCCTCCTGACGTAATTTTGTCGTCAGTACACGTCATACCAGGTTTAGAAAACCTTGGAGCTAGGTCAGCTAAGGGTTAGAAGCACTAGCGCTCTAGCTAGCAGATGGATATAAGTTCGATATTCGATTGAATTGGAAATAAGAAGTAATAAAAATAATACTGACAGTGAGAAGTTTTGCAATAATTTGACGTAAGACGTCATGACGTCATCGTGACGTCACTTCCGGCGGAAGTCGCCATCAGTTCAAATATTCCCACAACTAAAAAGGGGGGCCAAAACTGTGAAACAGGAGGGGTCTCAAGAATAGCTCGATGCACGAATTACAACTTCAAATGATTTGACGTAAGACGTCAATTCAAGCGGATCAATGACCTAGCAAATATGGACAGAGCTAACAAACGCGGATATTTCTCTAAAAATGGTCCCCTTTTTTGGCCGGAAGTGCGTCGCTTCAAAGGTTCCCCTGACGTAATTATATAATTACGTCGCCAGTGTTTGGTTTTTGTTACGTTAAAAGTTAAGTTTCAGAAAACCTTGGAGCGAAATCAGCTAAGGGCTAGGAGCCCCAGCGCTTTAGCTAGTAGATGGTTATAAGTTCGATATTAGATTGGATTGGGGATAATAAATAATAAAAATAATGACAGTGAACACTGTTTTGCAATAATTTGACGTAGGACGTCATGATGTCACCGAAATGTAACTTCCGGTCGAAGTCGTCTTCAGTTCAAAGGTTTCCACTGCTAAAAAGGCGGGCCAAAACTGTAAAGCCGGAGAGGTTTTCGAGATTAGCTCGATGAAGCGGATATTGCCGTCTTTTTTAAGGTACCCATTGCAAAAAGGGGATCCAAAACTGTAAATCAGAAGGGTCTCTCCAGATGTTATATGCTAGTATAATATACTAGCTCGCTGGAGTTTCCAAATGACCGTACCGAAGACCCAAGGACTCTAGACAGTACACGACAGCTCACTTTCATTTAAACAACATAGATCCAAAATGGCGTTGCGAGCGATATCGTCCTTACGTTCGCGGGCTATCAAGAGCCATTCAAGATTCAAACCTGGACGCTTATTCTATAGGAAAGAGTGAAAGTGAAAGTGAGAATTGCTGGCCAATGGAATTCGTCAAAAGAATTTTTTGACCAATCAAGGTTGTCAAAATTCTCACTTTCACTTTCACTCTTTCCTAGAGAATAAAGCCTCTGGGCACTTATTCTATAGAAAGGTGTGAAAGTGAAAATGAAAATCTCTGGCCAATGGAATTGGTCAATAGATTGTTTTGACCAATCATGGTTGTCAAGATTTTCATTCTCACTTTCACAACTTCCTATAGAATGAGGATCCTGGAAGCTTATTCTATAGGAAAGAGTGAAAGTGAAAGTGAGAATCGCTGGCCAATGGAATTCGTCAACAGAATTTTTTGACCAATCAAGGTTGTTAAAATTCTCACTTTCACTTTCACTCTTTCCTATAGGCTAATGCCCCTGGAATCTTGGAGTCACGGCTGTCAGTAGTGTCAGTCATTGTGACTGCAGTGGCTGTCATCTTGAGTAGGATTTTCGGGTGCTCTAAAAAATCGCTCGGAGAGTAATTCTTTTGTTTTCCCACAAGAAAATGTGGGAAGGAACGGTAGGAAGGACGATAGGAAGACTCTCTGATGAGATATCGTCTGAGCAGTGCACTATTATGAGGTCACGCCGAGGGTACATAAATCCAGTGGATTGGGCCGTCCCTAGAATCTAGTGTATTTACTTACTCCACTAGAAATCAAATTTGACATAACAGTGACAGATCGCAGTTTGGCCACGATGAGTTTTGCGCTGTACACGGCAAGAGCGTAATAACTGTCATATTTTTGTATTCCCCTTTCTACAAAGAAAGATAGTGAACAATTGTTGCCTGATATAAGAAATCTCCAAATGACAACTAATACTCGATTTGGCCGTTACAATTAATACCTATGTTGTTGCCATCCTTTGTTGTTTTTTTTTTAGTAAAAATTAAAGAATAGGAATACTTAAGGAGACTTTATAACGGCCATCCGAAAACCCTATTAAATCGATAATTGTCAAATTTAAGGAAAATAATAATATTTTAATACAAGTTTGTCATCTTTGTTTTTTTATGTTCACCTACATTTACTCAGAAGGCCCCAGCCAAGGAGAACAAAATTATTATTGCTGTGTTGCCAACAAAAAGCAAGTTTTGGGCAAAAATAAGGACACTTTGCTTGCTTCGGTTTCCTAAGATAAATGCCAGGAAAGTTTTTATTGTCAAAATTTTGGTGTAGCAATGAAAGGGACGCGCTTTAAATGTAGGCATTATCGAACCAATTAGAATTGTATGCGGGATAGTTCAGGTTCTAGCGGCGAATTCATAACATAATTAAATTCCACGCAGGTTCATTCAATTCATATTGGAGGAATTGGTCTATAAAAGTTATGTTATTCCAGTCCGCATGCTGGCCGGTGGCGCTGTCGGCATAGTAAAAAGATATGGCAAAAACCATAGCTTGACATGTCAATTTTCAGACTGGTCATTTCCCGTTTATTGTTCAAATGAAAAAACACACGAAAAAAAAAAATCAGATTTTTTGTTTTTGAAAATTGCTGTTTTAAAACGCTGTACTCACAGCAATTGATACGTTCGCACTGTATTTATTTTCTCGCATTGATAATAAAACAGTTTTTGACCAAAAGTAAACGCACAATTCAACAGAGCACTGAAAACTGCTTAAAACGATTTGAACTAACTAAAAGAACGAAATTTCTGTGCAAATATTGACAAGTGATTGAATTTTTTCCTAACAGACTTGTAAATGCTTACACAAGTCTCCTACAGATAGCTTCCCTTAGTTTGAAAACTTTGCACCAGCGGGCGCGCGCTTATTTTAGATCGCGATTTTGACAAGGCTTGCGAACATTGCGTAAGTTCCGCCGAGGGCAGCAGTTGAGCGTTAGCGTAAAACTGCTGACAATTAAAACGAGTCAGCGTATAATTGTCGGGTGAACGCACTGCTTTGCCAACTGACGGTACTGACACTGACAGGCTTCAATTGATTGTGGCTTATTATTATGTTGTATTCAAATAAAATAAGTACTCACCAACATTATTTGGAATTGGAATCTCTTCTTCAACAGTAACGTACTCGTCAATGTTATCTAAAAGTTGGTAAGTAGGTAGTTTTGTTTTTTGACAAAAAACCATACCTATTACCCATTCAGTTATTTTTGTCATCTAGTTACCTTTGAAACCTTTTTTTATACCCATCTCCTTTTAGCACATGTTGAGAAGATACGATAAAAATGTCAAAGTCAAATTTCCAACACCTACTTGACGACAATAATAAGTGAATGGCTTATAGGTATTAAAAATTTCAAAACGTCATTACTTTTTTGTACGACTTGTCTATTCTGGCAAGTTTACCGTACCTGCTTTCGAAACAGTAAGGACAAGTTCCCAGTTGCTAAGACTAACAAAACGGTAAGTGATTTACTTACAGTTCTAGAACAGTAAGTAAAATGTGGGGTTAATCCGATATTTTAAAGGCTTTCAAGCATCAATTCAGCTACTGACACACTTTGACTTGACTTTTGCGGCATTAACGAAGAACGTCCTTCTTGCCATGCATTTTCATTATCTGATTCTTTCGATTCAGGTTAGTTCAGGTTAGTTGTCGTCATACAAGGATTGCAGTTTCAACCAGAACACACGAAATTAATAGTTTGTAATTCAGAAGTTGACCCAAATTGATTAATATTTTGACATCAATAAAGAGAAGGATCATTCATATCCTTAGCAACCAAATAATGGGCACACATATGGCCACGCGTCTGGTGCTGGTTATGTCGATCTGAATAATATTGTCGTGTATTTTTCCATTACTTAAAAAAAAATATTATGATTACGCAAAACTGGTCGTACAAAAATAGTAGATTATGTCACTAGGAGTAAAAGTGGGTCTTTTCGTGCTGAGCCCAGAGATTGACGGCCGAAGCGAAGCTGAGGCCTGCAACTGGGCGAAGCACAAAAAGACCTTTTACTCCGAGTAACATATACTATTTTTTTTTCAAGCATGCAGGAAAGTCTATTTTAGAGTGATTCAGTTTTGCAACTTTGTCTCATACTCTTTAAGCGGGTCTAGGTACTTACCCAATTAGTCGTGTATATAAATAGAAAGTGTGAGATCGGTGGTTTTCAATATTCAATGGTTTTAATGGTATTAAATCATAACCAATGGTTTAGGAGGTTTAGGTAAATTATGGTAAACTAGAAATTTGTAGTATTATTATTAATACTAAATTAATAAAAATGACATGGACAGATAAATATGATGACGCGCATGACAACCAACGACATTTAACAGAATTCCAGAACCTGTGCGATTTCGACTAAAACCGGTTTCGGGTGGTGCTCTCGAGCGCTCTGAGAGTATTCCTATCCTTTGTTTTTTCAACAAGAATGTAAAGATGGCAATAAGAAGGTTTATATATGCGCCACCATGACAGTAGCGGTGACTTTTGACTTTACTTTTATTGCCTAGGACTTTTTTGCTACTTTTTTGGTCTCAGGATTAGAAAGCCCACTTTAGGAGTGCGTATAGAGAAAACAAATGACGTACTTTTAGTCCGCTTGAAAAAAAATAGTATAAACATCACAAACAGTAATAGTTTTACCGGTAAAGTATAAAATATAGTAATAACGGCAACACCGCAGCCAGTTTATATTATGAGAAGCATATTTGTTGTGTCTTAAAATTTTCTTTAGTAGGTACTTCAGGTACAAAACTATATATAAATTCTACCTTGCAGCTTTTGCCTTAAAGTCACAATTTATTAATATACTATAAATATATCTCAAATTATGATCAAGATCAAGTTTTAAGTTCCATCTGATATTTAAATAGGTTAGTCCACCAATTTGCCTTGGGGGTTAACATGTCAAATGACGTAATTCTGGAATTGCCAATAAATAGGCGTCAAATTTAGAAACGTCAAAATGAGTACGGCTATGTAAATCGGGCATTGATTTGGCCAATAAAACGCAGTCATTTTCAGTTTTCACGCCCTGCTAGTTTTAAAACAAGGCATATAGACATCTGGATCCAGAAAACTCTCCCTTGTCTTGTTAGAACAAAGCCAAAGTTTGATAAAGCGTTTCCAAATATAGACAAAAAGCCGCTCAAGGGATTGTGCAGGCATCAATAAATTGAAAAGGAAAAATAACATCGCAGAACTGAAGCAATAACTCGGGGAAGTTAATAATTGAAAAAAAGAGATCTTAATTGAATTCTTCAAGGCAACGCGAATCGGTACGGTGAACTGCCATTTTCAATTAGTATTATGCTTGCCACAATCGGTTTCACGTTTCAGGTTTTATGGTTATTGTGCTAAATTAAGTTTTAGGTCGTCGTTGATGAGATTGCTATTATACGAATTAAATATTCAATCAGGCGTCAAGAAATCGTGTGGCACTATTCAGGTGACTTCTGCTAATATGAAGGGAAAGCTCCCCTTTGGCTTTCCAATGACACAAAACGCATTCCGCCCATCAGCGTACCTGCCACCTCGTAAAATATTAACACACACATACTACTAGAATTGTAAATTTTCACCCCGCATTAACCTGTGACGCCCGTTAACCCATATAGTTAAGCCTGAGGGGAATCTCGGCAGCAGTTAAATTAGAGCCCCCAAATTAGCATGGACCCGGTGCTCAAAGTTACAAGAAACTTCAATTTGCAATGTTTGGCTCCTGCAGGCTCTTTCGTCTACAACACGGCCATATGAAAAGGCAAGTGCCCCCTTATTCCGACTGAGGCCTGCTGCATATTTGAAAGGTTATATCGCGTAATGAGTCGAGGAAGGCGCACTCCGGGGAAACGTATTGCCGAGACTCTAAGAGTTACGTGTGTAAGGAAAATTTCCAACGTGCAGGCCTCCTCTGGATGATGGTTCCGAGGCCCCGTCTATATTAATGAGGCTATTCAACGTTGATAAAGCGGTCTACTATTGAAAACGCTCCCCGCCATTATTATATGACTTCTCAGCCGGTTATGCTTCATGTGTTAGTTTAGCTTTCAAATATTTACTTTCTTATATAACGGTAAAACAGCTAAACTCAGCTTATTTTAGTAGCTATACTTTACTGACAAGAGTTAGATTAATTTAAAACTTTAATTTTTATGACACGGAAGACGGGCTACAATGGCTCTTTCAGGCATTTATGAAAGAGGCCGAAATGGTCAACATGGAAATATCAACCACCAAAACAAAAAGCATGGTGATCGCCAGGGAACAACGCAGATGCAAACTACAACTAAGCAACAGAACAATAGACCAGACTTCTGAATTCATCTATTTGGGAACAACAACATCACCATATGGTGAAGTCAAGACTGGTGTAAGAAACCAGATAAACAAGGCAGCCAGGATAGCAGGAGCTCTACGAACAACCGTATGGAAAAACAAATGCGTATCAATCCAATATATGTCAATATATAGCCGAGTTCGGCAATTCCATCCGAGTGCTCCGGACAAAGACCGAGTGCTCCCGACAAAAAGGATAGCACGAACTAGCGCAATGAGAATACTAAGGATGATCACAGGGAACACACTTTGGGACCAAAGGAGTAGCGAAATTAGGGAAGGATGCCGGCTAGAGGACGTGGTTAGATGGACCTGTGTTAGAAGACGCTTCTAGAACGAACACATATCCAGGGTGGAAAACCAGAGACTGGCAAAAATCGCCAGAGATAGAAAACCAGCATCCAGCAGACCGCCAGGACGGCCTCCCAAGAGGTGGAAGAACAGCTGGTCTTGACATCCCAAGAGGGGCAAATGGACCCCAAGAGGTTTGCCCCTCTTGGGATGCAATTTAAAACAAGCCTTAAGGCTTCCGAAAAGACGAAGAACAAGAAAAGACTTTTTATAACGAAAACTGAGTTCAGTCTACTAACAAATACTTAACAAAAAAATGAACAAAATCGTTTGAGTATGTCAGTTTTGTTAAATAATAGATCCAGGTTAATTATATAAACAGAAAATTCCAATTTGGCAACACCGCCCAAATTGGTCACCTCAGAACACGTGACAATGACAAGGTTCGCCGTATTGTCTCGGGGGGCAATTTTTGATATTTCGTGTTAGCCCTCCAAGGTTTTTTTTTCAAGGTTAACAGTTGTTGAATCCAGTTTTTTTACACATTTGGAAGATTTAGGCTATAAGTAGAGAGTCACTTGCGATTTTAGGTCGGAAATCTTTGTGAATTTGGCCATTATTTCCATTGAAAATTTTTATTTATTTACAGTTGCCACTTTTTATTGTAAACAAACCTGGCGAAGAGTGATACAGAGATGAGAGAAGAGTAGAGCAGAGAAGTAATTATGTTTTTCATGAATTCCGCAAAGTTATAGGCAACCATTTGTGAAGATTAAACTCACCTCTAACAATTCAACTAGTTGAACTTACAAAAATAAACAAGTTTTTTCATACACTCCGTTCCAAACAAAACATCGCTTATATTCGTTTGTTTTTAGCCACTCTTTGTGCCTAGCTTCTCTTGGGGTTTCGGTGTATATTGTAGGGCTGGGCAAAACCGGAAATATTCAAAATCAGGAAAGTTACCGTACGCTAAGTTAGTGGTTGAATTATCTGTTTATCAACGACATAGTAAACATTGTAAACTATCTATTTACTATTTCTAAAGTAGTAGATTACTGAAACCAATAGAAAATGAATTTTGCTTTGTCAGTCTCAATTTTGCACGTGCTTAAGCGATTCCAAAAACATTTTATGACACATAATAACATTTTATTTTCATTTTATGCTCCGATCGCACAAATAAATTCAACTCACTGCTCTTTCCCGAAATGGTTTTCGGAAACATTCCTTGAGTCGTTTCTCACTTTTTCGGAAAGTTTCGATATTGGAAAGTTTACATGCAGAAACTTTCCCCCGGGCTCAACGTTAGTAATCAGACAATTTTTGAACAGAGAGTATTCCTATCGTTTAAGTTCCAGTTAGAAAGCAAAGGATGGGAATACTTTTACAGTCAGAGCAGTCTAGAGCGGCCACCCGAAAACCCTACAAATTATGACATTGACACTATTATACCCAATCATGTAAAGGCAGAAATTTTCTAAACGGAAATTTTCCGGAAAAATTTCCTTCCTTGGAATTGAGATTTTCTGCATTTCTCACAAGTCGATATCATTACTGTCAATCTGCGATCAAATGCCTTTCTTTTTTACTTAACCAGTCAAAGTTTTCCTGGTTTTTTTAATATAATTATGATTCTGTTAACAATTCTAGCTTTGAGGAGCTACAAGTTACATTTCATTTTATTATAGGTGTCCGGCTTTTTGGTATCGTTATACCTAAAGAAAGTTGAAATACATTTGAAAATGCTACAAATTTTTAATTCCAAATGTTTCCTATTCTACCGGTTCTGAAAAGTTTTCCGAATATTATTTTTCCGAGAATTTTACATCACTAATTATACCCCTGATTCCAAGATTACACCCCCCCCCCTCCTTAATTGTATGTTAAAACAAAATGTGGCAAAATCGCTCGCAAGAATGCACTATTTCTACGTCTCCATTTTGGGACATGTTTAAATTGCAGTGCGCTCTCCTATAGTGTCTAGGGTCTTTGCACCACACCGACGTCAAACATCTCCTGTCGCATCTGACAGGTGACGTTTGACGTAACCTCAAAATAAAATTTATAGCGTTTTTCACTGGCAGCACTAGTGCGCACTGAGTGTATTTCCATCTTTATATTTTGGTTGAATTAACAAAGGATAGAAATACTCTCATTGCGTACTAGTGCTGCTGCCAGTGAAAAACGCTATTAAATAGGTTTCGTGGAGCACGCGACCTGGAGAATTATTCTATAGGAAAGAGTGAAAGTGAAAGTGAGAATTTTGACAACCTTGATTGGTCAAAAAATTCTGTTGGCGAATTCCATTGGCCAGCAATTCTCACTTTCACTTTAACTCTTTCATGTAGAATAAGCGTCCTGTCATCGAACTTGGTGGTAAAACACCCTCAAAAAATTACATTGACGTAAATGGAAAAAATCTACCGTCATGCATATAAATCCGTTTTTCTATAATATTTGTTAAGATATTTATCCTGAAACAAAAGTGAGTTGTTCTAAGTAGTACATTTCCCACATCCAGGTCGGAGCTATTGGGTAACATTGCCTCATAACTGTACAGGAATTACATGAAATTGATACTTTACAGATTCTGCCTACACAGACCCTAATCTGCTTCAGGTACAGTTTCAAAATGTACTTTCAAATCACACTATTGATATCTGAGCATTGCGTGATTGGAACAACTGTTAAAAAGCCCATTATTTCAACTCCAAATAATTTGGGAATAAGATCTGGGAGAAGCTGAAATCAGAATTTCTTTGTTTCTACTTTGCAATGCCTGTCTTCGTAGTGCTTAACTTAACCAAGGCCAAGAAGGATACAATAATACTAAGTAGATGCTTAAGTACAGAATTATACCGTCATTGGTGCTTTTCATACAGTTCCAATCATATTATTTTTGCTCTTTTTTTGTAATTGTTTAACTGGAGTTATATTTTTAATATATTAATAGCTTTATTGTTGTTGTAGAGTATGGAAATGACAAATAAGTAGCCAAGTAAGAAAACAGAAGCCATTCCATATAAGTAGTATGTAACGCAACGAAAAGACAAAGATATATTAAAAAGAAGATAGCAAAAGGGCTTCATGGCATTTATTCTTAAACATATTTACTTCAGTAACGAACTTATTTATATAACTTAAAAATATATATTTATATTCTAGCAGTATCAGTGAGATTATATTGAAGAAAATCTTTGAATAAGTGTTTGTTACAATAAAATGTGTAACCTCCATTAAGAGACAGGTTTTGTTTTAAATTCTTCGATAAACAATTATAACCTCAAAAGTAACAATGCTTTTATATTAAATTGTGGAGGAACATTTACAATTTATTCTAAATTCCACATCTTAAAAATTATTTTGCCTTAATTTAGCACTTCACATTTCAAGTGTTATATACTTCTGACCACAGTAATCACCAAATTTTTTTGACAATTATTTCCTCCTGGAAATAAAAGTGCTTGATTTATATGGATTTGGTGCAAGATTTCCAAGTCTAGGGCATATATGACTCAGAATTCACACCTACGAGTGTCTAAATATCTTATTTCATCTTCCAGCCAAGTAATCACATTATACCTTTTCAGAATCCACTCCTTTCTAGTTTTTATGGCACTAAAATCTAATGGAAACACCAAATCTCTATTTCCATGCTCCTTTGTCTAAATTTGAAGCAGTTTTGAGGCATAGAAGGTTTCGAGTATTTCAAACTGTTATATTTCATGTTATCTATTTTTGATCACACCCATCAAATTTTTTTTATAATCATTTCCTTGTAGACACAAAAGTGCTCGACTTATTTGGATTTGGTGCACGATTTTCAAGTCCAGGGCGTATATGACTTAGCATTCACACCTACAAATGTTTAAATATCTTATTCCAGCTTCTAGCCAAGTAA
Organism: Taphrorychus bicolor; assembly: GCA_951812265.1. NCBI lineage: Eukaryota > Metazoa > Arthropoda > Insecta > Coleoptera > Curculionidae > Taphrorychus > Taphrorychus bicolor. The sequence goes on from OX638297.1 coordinate 33,872,340, forward strand.
TCATATTATACCTTTTAACAATTCATTCCTTTCTAGTTTTATGGCAATAGAATCTACTGGGAACGCCAAGTCTCTATTTCAATGCTCCTTTGATTGAAGATTGATGAATTTGAAGTAGTTTTGAGGCATAAAAAGGTTGGTGGTAGGTCTAGTCCACAATATATTGCTCTCCTTACCACTTATTTCGGCATAAAGGTTATTCATTTTTGCTTCACTGTCAAGAATGATGATTCTAGAAGACCTCCAGCGAAATTTAAGTTTCATTCGATTTAAGATAATTGAAAAAAGTGTAATTAAATGCAAAGATGTCATTAATTTACATGTATTTTAAAGGGATGGGGTTATGTTGTCATACCCTCAAGTTCAAATTGTTACGTTACGTGCACGAAACCTATTTAAAATATATTCATATTTAATCCCCAAAAATTTGGTAGAGGAAATATAGGAATATGGAATTGTCCAAATTACCAGTGTAAGGAAAAATATGATGATATGAAAAACAACATTAAAGTGATATGCAAAGTTGGAAGGCTACAAACCGGCCGAACACCTAGGTGTTCAGGTGAATCACTGTTCAATGTTCAGGTGGATTTATACACAATGTAAATTACATTAAACTACATTAAAATAAAATAGATTAAACTAAGGTTTTGATTCAATTTATGCAGTCTACAATTAGCAATTAATTTTGCATGTACTATCATTTGAATTAATATTATCATTAGAGTAGAGAGAGAAATGCGTACAGCTTTACAAGTTCCAGTAATCTGTAGTTATCTACAGATCCATTTTAATGTAGTTACACACAAAATATCAAAAAAAGGTGAGAAAAAGATTAGAAGATTAAAAGAATTTAAGATCAATAAGGAAAAGATAAAAGTTTGTTCTGGAATCTCCTAGATTAGTTTAATTGTTAATTTCTTGTGCATAAATGCTCTTATGGAAAAACATGTATTTAATATTTCCCTAATGTTACTTGAGTTTAATTTAATTTGTGTTTAAATCCATCTTAATTGGCTAGTCTGTTTCCATTTTGATTTTCTTTTTTTTATAATCATGCTGACTATATACAGTATGGTGGAAATGAAAGGAATAAATTCATTATTTCGTGAGTCAGAGACTGGAGAGAAAAATCCTGAGACCCGTCGATTTTTAATTTCAGTTGCGCATTCTGTCCGATTTTCTTTTTATTTCTCATGTCATCTGTATAAGCGTGATGACGTTATCGATGATTTTTTTAAATGGAAATGTGGTTGATGCTGTACATCATTTGAAAGGTCTTGTAATTCTCCATTCAACCATATCAATACTTTTAAATAAATGACGTTTGTATATAAACTGTTAAATTTTTGCTTGATTTTTTATTTAAAAAAAACTGATTCTTATCAAGAGTGCTACATACAAATTAAACGTCTTTGACATGTCACATGTAAATGGTATTAGTTCGATTACATCGCAGTCAAATTTTGTTATAATTATTATTCATTGTTACTTTGTTCCAAAATTAAACTTAGTGAAACGCAGAGAATTGAAATTCTTATAATGATTGGTTGTGGAGATAAGACAAGGACACAAATGGAGGTTTGTGCATTATTCAACGATAAATATCCCGACCGAGAACCAATTGCGCAATCCACCGTCAGCAAAATTGAGAAAAAATTCAGAGAAACGGGCCATGTAAGGGACCTCCCAAAATGCAGTAGAAAACCAGTCGCAGAAAACACAAAATTAGATGTTCTACTAGCGTTTCAAGAGGATCCCCATACCAGTTCTCGGCAAGTAGCATTAGACAATAACATACACCATGCAACAGTTCTTGCTACGCTAAAAAAGGAAAAGTGGCATCCCTATAAAGTTGTTTTAATCCAGGAGCGTTCTGGAAGATGACTTTGATAGACGCATTCAATTTTGCGACATTATGATGGAAAAAATTAACACAGATCCAATGTTTTTAAGAAAGATCTTTTTTTCGGATGAAGCTACATTTCTTCTAAATGGTCATGTAAATCGTCAGACGTGTCGGTATTGAGCTCAGCAAAATCCGCATTGGATGCAGGAGTATCATACTCATTACCCGGAGAAATTAAATGTATCGGCGGGAATAATAGGTAATAAAATTATAGGACCATACTTTTTCGAGGAAACTTTAACAGGTCCTCGATATTTAGAATTTCTCCAACATTTCTTAATACCAGAGTTGCATCGACTGTTCCCAAATAGAGATGATTTATGGCTGCAGCAAGATGGTGCGCCCCCACACTATGCAGTCTTGGTTAGAAACTACTTGGACAGAGTTTTTACAGATAGGTGGATTGGGCGAAGAGGATCAAGCGAGTGGCCACCCAGGTCGCCAGATCTCACTCCGCTTGATTTCTTTTTATGGGGATACTTGAAAAGTCGAGTGTATAAAAATAGACCCCATACTATCAATGAACTCAAGGAACGCATACGGCTCGAGATCGCGCAAATAAGTGCGGAAGTTCTTCAGAACGTTCAGGATGAATTCGTTTCTCGCTTATCTCATTGTTTTATCGCTGAGGGTCATCAATTTGAGCAGTTTTGAATTTGGTTGTTATTTCGGACAATAACAAGAATGTTAATTTTAATAATAAAACTATTTGACACTTTACAAACGTCATTTATTTAAAAGTATTGATATGGTTGAACAAGACCTTTCAAATGATGTAACGCATCAACCACGTTTCCACTTAAAAAAATCATCGATGATGTCATCACGTATAAGCGTACAGAGAAATAGTAGACATAAGAAATAAAAAGAAAATCGGACAGAATGTGCAGCTCAAATTAAAAATCGACGGGTCTCAGGATTTTTTTCTCCAGTCTCTGACTTACGAAATAATGAATGTATTCCTTTCATTTCCACCATACTGTATGTCGAGAAGTCAGCTTCAATGAAAAATTGCTCAATGTTAATGTCAACACTCTTATGCCTAAATAGTTTTTTCAATTTACAAGCTTACATTGGTACCAGGACTAAATATCCTATCCGCTTTAGATATTTCACTTGTCCAATCAAGATCAGTTCTGGAGGTTTCTTGTCCTATTTTTGTTTTTGGGGTTTTGAATTATGTGATATCGCTATATTACCAAATATTCTTGTGTGTCTGATATTTGTTTTTTTTACCAAACCATATTGTTCTTCCCTCCAGACATTGAATGCTACCTCTGTTCCTCAAATAAATAAATGGGTTATCTGATGTCACACCCCAGAAATGTTTCTGTAAACCTGCATCAAAAATTATGTTCCTGGCCCATTCGATAATGGTTCAGTTACTTAGTGGAGCCATTCTGCTCTGGTGTTTAGTGATTAAGGTTAAGGTTTGATGTATGATTATAAGCCTCTTTAAATGGCTGCTGAGGCTAGAACTACAAAAGGCACTTCCATTAATTGCCAAATCTTATAACTTTTGATTTTTTTATTGGTTTAATTTTCTACAAAACCAGATTTGAAAAAATTTAAATTTTTTGATAACTTTGTCTTTTGAAACTAACAAGTAAAAAGCCATTCTACTCTCATTGTTATAATAATAATAAAATAATAATAATTGATTAAGGTTAGAGGATATTTGGCACTTTCCAAGGACTTCACTTCCATTGGCCCACATATTTCTCTGTGATATACACCTTAATTCTTACCACACTTTCTGACTGAATTCTTCTTAATGTGTAGGAGTATTTCTTGGGTTAGATGTAAGAACTAAAGGCTCAATATGGAAGAAATAATCGTTTGTAATTTAATTTTATATAAAAATTATTCAATATCAATGTTATGGTTTATATCTGTAACATAAATTGAGTGGGGCGCCACGCCTGCTTGACAGAGTTAGCTATATCAAACTTTTGGTCCTCCGGGACATAACTCCTAACTTACCCGAAACTGCTGTTCAAATAATATATGTACTTTTCTCATTTTTTTTTAAATACGCCCCAACCTTACTATTTTTCTTGGACATTGTGACGACTGCACTCGCCGACAACAGGCAAATTCGAAGATACCACTACCATAGCCACATCTGTGTCATCCTCTTGGCTAACAAACGACTAATTTTCCAAACCCAACAGCTTGTCCTGAACATCATATCTCTCTAGGGTTCTGACTTATTATATCAGCCAAGTACAACCAAGTTGATCCCGCGTATGCAAAGAAACTCTACTTGAACTAGCTTCACTCGAGGCCAATTTTTCAGCATCTTCGTTCCTCAAATTCAAAGGCTTGAACGCTTGTTCTCAATTTTTTTTTTATTGCTAAAGAGCAAAACTCTTTAGGTACAAACAATTACCTAGTAGTATTGATATTATTAATCTACCAAACTTTGAACAAAATACGATTATCTAGCGGCAGAAAACAACTTTCTAAGCCAGCTCTTCAGGTAAATATTTAATGGAAACTATTCGCTTGAGTCTGAAAGTATCTTCGTAAATATTTTAGCAATTCAATATTCGAAAGGAAATTGATGTTTGACGGCTACCTAACAAATTGCAGCCGCGTTTACTCAGAGACCAACTTTTAATAACCTTAAGTACACACATGAAAGGGCATAATGAGAAATATTCGTGTGTAGACTATAATGTAAGAAAAAATTTGATGCGATGATGGCGAGAGCCTTCATTGAACCTCTTGTAAACAAAACAACAGACATCATGTGTACTTAATAATATGGTCCTTTGTTTTGCATTGTGAAGGTTTGGATATACGAATTGTTTATGTTCAAATCCTAAGGGCTGCTCGCACGAGCTCTTTTGTCAGGCATTTGTTTCAACAGGCCCTCTCCTGTTAATTGTTTTCCTCATTGTCCATTGACATTTAAGCAGCCTAAAAAGACCGGCTACACTAAATTCTCCCAAGTTTTTCATCGCGTGGCTTAATTACGAAACTTGGAACTGTTTATAGTTGAAAAGTTTGTTTCGTAAAAACAATTTAGTACCAAAGGGCGAAAAGTGCAAAATTAAACTGTAAATTTCCCGCAACCGCAACGCAGCCTTTCGAACTTTCGGTGTTTGATTTATTTGTTTGGCTGGGTCGCTTTCCTTTTATTCAATATGTGGGCTGTTTAATATAAAATAAATTCAATACTTTTTGATTTGTTGGAGGGAGGCACATTGTGCAAACTTTTTTAATTTATAATGCGAAAAATTCAACCAACGGAACCACCTCAAAGGTGACACATTCTGAGTTGGTTCATTTATGGCAATCTAGGGACTGAGGATGAAAAACCAATTTCGTATAAATACTATAGTAATGGAATAAAACATCGGGAAATAAGAGGAATCGGCCCCCCAGAGCCCGAAAGTCGAATATTTCGTCCGAATCTCTTTCGAACTAGCGGATTCTTTAATTTACTGCAAAACTTTTCGGTCGGACTAGCTCTGCCAATTTCCGAGAGAATAATTAGTCAGGAAGGCAAAAGCACAAGTTGTTCCATTCGGGCTATTGTTCTTAGCAGCCGCCGCATTCGATCTCCAATGGGCTTTTAGGCAGTAAACAGTTATTTACAATTCAATTTGTTGGCTCCAAAAAATATCTCCACTCTCTGAGAAAAGAAAGCTTTTTTGCTTTGCTCTTATTTCGCAAGCAATGGAAAATATCAATGTTAAAAGTATTGATTCTGTTTCTTCCTAAAATCTATAAATTTTGATTGTTCATAAATGTTTATTTACTACAACAAACGATCTACCAAAGCTCAGCGATATAGCTTATAATATGGTCCTTCAAGCCGAACTATTTATGCTTAGATGTTCAAAAAAAGACAATATGTTGAGCACTTTGCAGATAATCAATCAGCAGGAAAAAGCGCTATGCTACTGATTGTTACCTAAACCAGGAAATCGATTTGCATTTCAATCAATCCTATACATTCTGAAATAATTTAATTATCAGTGGCAGAGGCTCCCAATCGGGGCTCCCAAGAAGATCTGTTTGAAGATGGTTTTTTTTAAATTTTTTCTGTTTTTCTTTTCTGTTCCAAAAATCTCGAAGGACCAAAAACGTAATTTTTAAAATTATTTGATAATAATTATTAAAGCCAAAAATATGGAAAGCAACTTTCATTCAGATAATTTTTTCCAACTAAGAAGATGAACTTGTCAGACTTGACGTATCTCTTACTCTGTTCCAGAAAATAGTAACATTCTTATTTTCAAAGATAGACCCTTCGAGTGGGTACTCATTTTCAGCTAATTTTTTCCAACTAAGAAGATGAACTTGTCAGACCTAACGTATCTCTTACTCTGTTCCAGAAAATAGTAGCTCTCTTATTTTCAAAGATAGACCCTTCGAGTGGGTACTTATTTTCAGCTAATATTTTCCAACTAAGACGATTTCGTTATTGAATTTGACTTATCTCTCTCTCAGTTCGAGAAAATAGTGACTTTCTTATTTTCAAAGATAGACCATAGCCGATTTTGTTCGACGTCCCGGATTCGTACCCCTTAGTCCCGCACCATAGTCACCCGGAATGCTATTTGTTCTGCATTTCTCATTTAAAGATGAAGAAAGCCATGCAATGTAACTGTCTTCTGTAATGTTTAAGCCTTTGTTGCGTAAGGAAGCAACGTTGTGTTATAGTATAGCACGCTCTATGAATATTAGAGTGTCTCTATGAATAAATATGATATTTAGTTTCTACTAAATACCATGATGTAATTTTCTACTAAATACCATGATTAGTAGAAACTTATTTAGTAGACATTTCTACTGAATACCATATTTATGCAACCCCACCTATGGAATTTCCACGGTTTTTTGCTGCAGCAGTGGGTTCTTCTGCAGGTTCCGCCGGAAGCAGTTCCGTTCGTACAATTTGGTCCTACAACTTCTTTCGATTTCGAAATCTTATTTTTTTTTCTTTGGGTTCTACGGTAACTTTTACTTTAGCAACTTCCGCTTCTTTATATTTGAGTGCTTTCTTCAGTAAAAAAGTTTCGGCCTTTGCTTCTTCAGGCTCCGCTAGTTGCTCTCTCTTTAGTACAACTTTTAGAGTTCATTCTTTTGCCTTCTTTTTAGGTTTAGGTTTAATTTATAAACTGCCTATAGAGGTTCTTTTTGTAGAGTTTCCTTTCAAATAGACTCCACCCTATCGGTAAGAGCAGCTTTCTTTGCGGCTTTCTTCTTTGATTTGGTCTTTTTCTTTCTCTTCTTTAAGTGATCATCGATGATTGATATTTTCTACATCCTTCTCTTCTTTTTTTCTGAGGTCACTTTACTCGTTTAAGCTTGAGTTTTTCGTTTTTTTTTGTCTCTTCCTCCCAAGGCTCACCCCACCATCACCACCCCACCATCACTTTTTTCGTTGGTTATTTCTTCGGTTTCAGGTATCGGTTTTAGTTTTTTTTGTCTTTCTTTTTCTATGCAGGTTTTGAATTTGCCACTTTATTATACTTACAGACTTACAGGTTTATATCTCCCTCTTTCGGTGTCTTCATAGGGAGAGTCAAATGGTTTAAAATCTGGGCTATTAACACAATCTTCGGGTTTTTTTTTCAGAAGTACCTGTTTCTTCCGGTGTAATGGTTTTAAAAGTAAAGTTTTTTACGGAGTTACTTCTCTTTTTTTTCTAGACCTTTCTTTTTCAAAACTACCGTGTCAATCTCCTCTTTCTTTTCTTTCGTTTCTTCTTATCGTGTCTTTCTTTTTCTTAGTAATCTTGATTGCAACAAGTTTAGCAGTTTCTTCCTCAGACTTTTTCTTAGGCTTAAGCTGACACTTGAACTCTTCATAAAGCCTTCAACTTAAAGATCGAGCTCTATTAATACTTTCTTGAATATCATTGCACGCCTCTCCTTTTTATATTTTTTTAATTCTTTATATTGCTAATATCATTACAAAAAAAAGAATTGATAAATATGAATTTCTTGGGGTTTAAATGGCTTTCATGTAGAATTTTCAGGCAGAAGATCTGTTTCAAGACGCTTTTTTAAGTTTTTCTGTTCTTTTTTATGAAAAGCGCTCGAAGGACCAAAAATGTAATTTTTAAGATTAGTTAATAATGATTATTAAAGCCAAAAATATGGAAAACAGCTTTTAGTACATCTGTTTCAAGGAAGGAACAAAAAAGCTGTTTTTAAAGTTTTTGATAGTCTTTACTTTTGTGTTTTGTCGATTAATTATTTGTTAATGAAAAGCAAATCGATAAATATAAATTTCAGAATGTTCACCCGAATTTCAGTATTTTTTGTCGAAAAAACGGCAAGCTCAAAGAACTAAAAATTATATTCTTTGCTTTTATCAGTATTTTTGTTTGTGTATTTTATTAGATCTATTTCAAGGGGCTTTTTTGATATTTTTAACAAATTGTCAGCTCGCGGGACCAAAAACGTAAGTTGTGAGAACAGTTGATATTCTTTACTTTTCTGTTGTGTGGATCAATTGCCAAGGAAAAACAAATTAATGAATCTAAATTTCATTGACTTTTGTGGAAAAAGTGACAAACTCAAAAAACTAAAAATTATATTTTAAAAATAATTATTATCTACTTTTATAAGTAATTTTGTCGTTCCAACTTATTTAACAAAATTTAGTAAATATGTAGGAATCCACTTTTATTAGATCGGTTTCAAGAAGTGCTTTAGAATTTTTTTTCTGTTATTCATTCTTTTTTTTGACAAAAATTGTTAGCTGGAAGAACAAAAAAGGCAATTTTTGAGAATCTTCGGTATTTTTTACTTTTGTGTTGTAGGAATCAATTTCCTACAACACAAATTCGTTTTCGTTCAAAATTTCAGGGTATTTGTAGAATTTCAGTGAATTTGGTGGAAAAATGGAAAGCTCGAAGGACCAAAAATTATTTTTAGTTTTTTTTTATTATTATTTTGAAAGTTATTTTGTCATTCATTTAAAGCAAAAATATTGAAATTTTCTACTATTAAATTTCTTTTAAGAAACTTTTTGAATTATTTTCTGTTTTTTTTTGTCTAAAATTTATGCTTGAGGGACCAGAAACGCAATTTTTGGAAATACTTAATTCTCTTTATTTGTGTGTTGTGGGATCAGTTAATATGAAAAAGCGAATTGATGAATATAAATTCTAGAATATTTGTAGAATTTTACCGTCTTCGGTGGAAAGCCCGAAGGTCAAAAATGTTATTTCAAAAACCCTATATAGATCTGTTTTGAGATCTTTTCGGAATTTCAAATTTTTCTGACTAAAATTATTAGCTCGAAGAATTCCGAAAAAGGAATATTTCAGAATAGTTTTTACTATGTAACTGTAAATATATAATATAACCCTTTTTTTTGCCGGTTTAAAACCGGGTACACCGGGCACCCGTTACATCTTTAATTTCCATTTTACATATATCCTAACGAGTACAAGCTTAAATTATAGTGAAATTGGCATTACTGCTTGAGTTCAATTTGTATAATTATTGTAGCTGGCGATTATGGCGGCTTTACATGCAAGTTTTCGCCCTTAAAAGGTGCCACCAAATTACGAAAACAATGGGCACATAAACACGACAATAGAAAACCCTTTTCAAAACCACATTTAACTAATACAGTCTTGCCAGGAAGGGCTTTTGGTTGGACATAAAATAAGTAATTTTGTTTTTGTGTCTTAGTTGAATCACGTGGACCTTTTTGCTCAATTTTGATTAGAGAGCATTGAAATAAAATTAACAGATTTTTGCAGATGTCATTTGAAAAATGTGATTTCAAAATATATACGAGTCCATAAATTTTTAGAGCCACAGTCCAATAGATATTTGTCATTTAATGAAGAACCAACTACCGAGCAGACAATCGTTGCTATACGTCCTGTTTTATGAGTCTTTAAAAGATTTTATGGGCGAAATTCTTGCCAGATTTCCTCTATAGGAGCGTGAAAATATTTTCCCCAGATTACTTTCACTAGGCTAGAGAATCTGAAATAAACCCGGATCATCGTATCGTATTTCATTTCATCACCATAAAGTCTTTACGGCCGCCAAATAAGAATCTATGGCAAATTTTTCTTTAATAAGTCTGTACAATGACCTTGGAGATATGGACAGAGCCAAAAAATGCCGATGTTTTCCTTGAAATGGACCCGCTTTTTGGCCGGAAGTCCGCCATGCTAAGGTTCCCTTGACGTAATGTTGTCGTCAGCGCACGTCATACAAGCGGCTTAGCAGCTTAAAGCCGGACCGGATAATGATTTTCGTTTTTTTTTTTTTTTTAAGTTAGAAGTTAAGGTTTAGAAAAAGGAAATAAGAAGTAATAAAAATAATGACAGTGATAAATGTTTTGCAACGTCATGACGTCACTTCCAGCAGATCGGGGGATCTCGCCGTCATTTTTATGCTCGCCATTGCTAAAAAAGGGGGGCCACAACTGAAAAACAGGGGGGGGTTTCCAGATGCAATATACTAGCTCGTTGAGTCTGTATTATGTCGACGGGGACATTGTAACATGATACGGAACCCCCTCGCTTCCCTTCGGAAGCCTTTCCTGACGTCGAACGACATTCGGACAAAGAAAAGGGCACTAGACGCTCGGAAAGCGACAAGTTCATTAGGGACAGAAAATGTAAGGGTTCGCCCTTGCTGAATCTTTAAGCACTGTTTTGTTCAAACAGTAATCGGGATTTTTAAGGATCTCGACGCGTCATGAAACTTTCAGCAATGCCCGTATTTGATCCAATTAACAATGCCTCCGCCCTGCGGTAATTAGTGTTTGTCAAGAGGTAATTGCCTGAAGAAGCAGGGACGATGTTGTAGTCGCTTTTTTTTTCTCAATCAGTGATTAGAATTTCGTCTTGTTAAAGTTGAAATCAGTTTCTTCGAGTATTTTGCCGGTAATCGGGCTGCATTTGGGCGCATGCAAGGTGCTGCTCACCCATGCATTTATATCGTGTTCTTTCCGGTCTCCGGAGGATCAAACACATGTCGACCGTGACGACGAAGAAAGATGCAAATTGATAAGACGTGAAGGATTGCAACTGCTTTATTAAGAACCGTTCTCCTAAAAACGTTAGTTTGTTACGATCCGTTTGATGCTTCACCTACTTTTTAGTTATTATGTTGTATTTTTAGTTGCGATCTTTAAGATTCAAGATATAAGTAGTACTGTCGGCTAAAAATATCTACTAATATAAAAAAATAAAGGTTTTTTAATTGGTGGTAAAAAAATTACGACCAAAATGCGATATACAAAAGTTAAGGGTCGTAATTAAGAAAATAAAGTTAAGGATTTTTTTTTAGTTTTTAGCTTTCTTTAGCTCCCACCAAAGTCCTATAGGTGTAATATTTTGTAGTTGCATTGTGTGTCCTTCGGTGGTCGATTTTTTGGCACTTTTAGAATCGAGTTTTTTGCCACTTTTTCAAAACACCTCTATAGGGGTTAATTTCATAGGAGACCAAAGGATGTATGACGTCTTTTTTCAATTTTAACCACCTGTCACTTTAGAATGAGTGGACCGATTGGAGTGAATCCAACGGTTTTTTGCTTTTCTTGATGTCCTCTTTTACCCCCCACAGTAAAAATTGAGAGCATTTTTTGAATAAAAACTAGGAAAGTGTTATCAACCCAATTTCGACACGGCCACTCAAAATGGCTTTGTGATTGTTGAAAATAAAAAAAAAAGCCTCAATTAACAACAACAGTTCCTAATTTAACACTCAAAAGCACATCTCGGTAATACTAACTGCAATATCCTGGTAAAGGATAATAAAGCACTACCAGTGTGCGTCAAGAAAGTACGTACTCTGAGCACTTTATCAATGAGTAAAAATAACAGGAAAGTTTACTCTTCTTTTTAAAAGACTCTTTCTTTTGGTTAGGATATTAATTCCACAAAACTATCACTCTTGTCATTGTCTATTACCTGATACATGACAAATCTGTGTTCACACACTATACAATGTGTCCAAGGTAAGAATGCAGGAATAGGAATCTCTGACTGGAAAGAGATACTAAGTCGTTTAAAATAGAATAAAGTTGCGCAACGGGAAGACTTCATACAAGGTGTTTGTAAAAATGAGTTATTCGTTTTCATTTTTTAGATATTTAAAAAAAAGCGAATTAATTAATTTTAGCTCTTATTGTAACGTATTTAAAAAAAAAATAAATGTTAGCAAAGTCACATACTATGCGAACCGCAGCTCAAGGTAAGTGGAGAGCATGGTTCAAAATGACATAAAAAGGGTTGAAGCTTAGTATAGTTAGATAAGCTAGACCTGTTAATTGGGCGCCACTCAATTTAAGTTATGTATTATAGCTATGATATTAAAATTGAGAAAATTATCATAGAAAGTAATTGATGTTCATATTGTTTAGGTGATCAAACCAAAGAAAACCAACAGAAATTATTAAAATTAGGCACATTTATTTACTATGGTGTTAGTTCTTACCTAAGGTTAGTGCAGGTACACTTGGTCTTTAAATCTACTCCCACCGGTCGAAATACTTGGCCAGTTTGTAGGGCTTTCTTGCTAGTTGATGTAGAGGATCAGTATATCATGTGTGGTAATGCTGGACGGTTCAAAACCTAAGAGCCATCACCGTCACTAACGGCTCCATCTTCGGCAAGAGGGGCTCAAGACCCAGGCGGTTTAAGACCTAAGAGCCATCACCGTCACTAACGGCTCCATTTTCGACACACGCGCAAGATGAAAGGTAGGCACTTGGAAGATCCAAAAAAAAGGAGGTATTGAGTCTTATTACTCAAACATTGGACTACTCAAACATTGGACCCCGAAATGTGAGAATATTTCACAATAGCCACATCGTTGTAGCCGTTTAGGAACAGGCTGACGTCCGATGTGCCCTGGACAGTGGTCACGATAGAAAAGGGACTATCAAACGTTTTTACCTTTACCACCTGGGCTCAGAATTGGTAAAAAAAAACGAAAATTAAAGTGTCAAAAGGGGGAAATAAAAAGGAGAAAATGAACCGCAAAAATATGAAAATCTTGCCATTGTTGCTAAATAAAAGATAAATTTAGAGAAAGTATTAGAAGAGCACATGAAGAAAATAAGGGAATCTAAGTAAAAATATTGGTGAAATTTGACAATGCTGTACAGATAGCAAAATAATTAATCATCCCATTGACACGTGTCAATGTCCAAAAGAAGTCAACTTTCAAAGGATTTCTAACCGTAGAACTCGAAGTAGAAGGATCGCATAGAAACGATAATCAAGGTGAACAAACATGGCGGCCAAGGTAGTCATATTTCTTTGGAAATAAAATGGTATTTTACAGGTTATTTATGAAAGTCTGAAAGGGAAGCCAGTAGGTTTTCTTTATGAAAACGAAAACGGTTTAGTTATTTGAAACAGTAATAAAAATGGCGTTAATTTTCCAACGCTTCGTTACCGAAAGACCAGCATCAACTTTTTTTTTTATAAGGACCGACAACAAATAGATACTGCATAAGTTAGCCGTTTTTGTACCCAGTTCAATAATGTGAAGTTTTTTTAAATAAAGTAACCCCCCACTGTAAAAGGTTATGTCTCATTTTCTCATAAAAAGTATTTATATTTTACTAAAAATTGTTTTTTTTTATGAAATGATGATTTTTTGATAAAATCAAATAAAAAATGTATACAAGTTATGTAACACATCTGTATATTTTTTGTGTGTCCATATAAAAAAGTAAAGTTGATGATTGGAAAAACGTTAGAATAATAATAAACGCCATATTGAAAAGCTTAAAATGGTGCAATCTTTGTTTTGCGGTATTGTTTGAAATAACCAAAAAAAATAAAATACAAAATGCATAAAATCACTTTTCTCAAATATTTAAAAAATTGAAACAGGCAACTCAGTTTTGCAAACCCCTTGTATGAGATCTCCCCATGGTGGAACTTTCGGCGAATATAACGGCCTTCGAATCTCATAACGCTTCGGAGATGTCCATGCAGGGCATTTTAGACATATTATAATAACAAAAAATAATTATGACATTTTCCTGAAAAACGCTTTCTAAGAAAAATACAGCCCTTCAAAGTTCAGTTTGAATAATCGTTTTTTTTTTGTCATAAATCACCAGAGCCTTGCGTTGGAGCAATTTTAATCAAATCTGGAACAAACACTTTTGAAATTAATACTATAGGATATATATTGAAGGTGTAGGACTTGAACTGACATTTCACACTTTTGAAAAGGCCAACGTTTCGATCCTTTATTGGACCTTCCTCAGGGCTTTTTCACCGAGTGAAGATAGTCGAGTTGGAAAAAATATTTCTATCCACGACCATACTATAATAATCACATTATTCTTGTATATTCTCAAGAATAATGCTAATCTTTATTCACTTATTTTTTGTCACTTATGAATAATGTTCATTATTCACAAGTGATAACTGACAACTCAAAAAGTAAACTGCCCTAATCATAAAATCGGTAGTTACCACTGGTTCATTCAAATAATTATTCTTCTATTAGGTTGTATTGAGACAAAATGTAGGTTACAGTGTCTTTTTTTTTCACTAAAAAATGTACTTTTTACCGAAAAATACTTAAAATAGGCCACAAATCGAAGTAATTTACCGTCGTAGCATTGAAATCAACATACACCGGCGACTAGACCGTCATCTAGCGACGCGACGCATCAATTATACACCTATAACCTATCATTATTTGAGAAAACCCGGAATCTTGGTCGTGGATGAAGTATAGTATTCGACTCGCATTTAATGAGCGTTATTCTCTCGGGCAAATTATGCCACTCGCTTCGCTCGTGGGCTCAAACGTTACCCTCGAGAATAACGACTCTCATTAAATGCTTGTTGCATAATACACTATTTTTCACACTGAACACATATTTTATGCGTGTATTATTGGATACGAGTAGTAAATTAAACAACTCGACTATCTTCATTCGCTGAAAGAGCCTTGAGGAAGATCCAATAAAGGATCGAAACGTTGGCCTTTACAAAAGTGTAAAGTGTCATTTCAAGTCCTACACCTGCAATATATAGGGTGTCTTTTTTAAGTGTGTTCAGTCTACGAAACGGCTGTAGTTACGAAGACGGTTCAATTAGCAAAAACTGACTGACTTGACTGTTGTGTAAAGCTATATAGAAAACCTTTACAATGTTGCCTTATTTTGAGTAGTTTCTGAAATATTAAAAAAAAATGTAAAACATACCAAAAACCAGGTCCGTATTTAAAAGAAATAACTTTATACTGGTAACTCTGTTGATAAGCGTCACACGAAGCTAATCAAGTGCTCTGGAGCGGCTATCCGAAAACACTCTTAGGCGAGAGCGGAATGGAGCAGAAATGTCAATTCCTATTTTAGCTTCTATCTGATTGGTTTAAATTAAACTGTTAAAGTACGCTCCGTTCCGCTTTTAACCAAATTCCGCTGTATGTGACGTCGCTCTCAGTTAACTGAGTGAATTATGCTTTAATGAATTAATAGATGTCGTACTCTTCGCTGTGGGTCGTGAATTGCAACAGTAAAAATTATATATATTTCTAGAAATTCAGGTAGTTGAGTACTTATCTGATGCATTTTCTATAAGTTGCTTTGCTTTCACAGATACTTATTTCATATAATTAGAATTTTCTTCAAAATCAAAATTATCGTTTATTGTGGGCTGTAGTTCTGCATACATTTTTTGTGCATTAGTTAACCACGAATACACTATTCTCATTTTTAATATTATCTGCAATAAGAAAACGGTAGATTTATCTTTGCAAACAAAAAATTAATCATAACACATCTTGCAGCCATTTGATTTCTACATATTAATGAAAAAGACTTTCAATCTGCGCATTTTAAGTCCTGCTAAGCTAAAATGGCGATAATACGCTGTCATGCCTACCAACCTTTACTAATATAAGAAGTAAAGTTGGCGTGACCCTGCTGTTTTAGTTTTGGCCCCCCTTATTAGTTGTGGGTACCTTAAAAATGGCGGCGACATCCGCTTGAATTGACATCACTCGTCTTTTGTCAAATGATTTGATGTTACCCAAAAAAAATGGCGAACTTCAAGCCAAAAAACGTGACCTTTTTTAGGAAAATATCGGCATTGTTTGCTCTGTCCATATCTCCTAGGTCATTGATATGAGCTGAACTAATGATGACAGTTGATTGACAGTTCATTTTAACCTACTCCCAGTAGCTTAATTCACTTGGTTCTCCATTGTTCTATACACACTTTTATAGCGTTTTCGAGTGGCGTCTTTGAGGCGTTCTGAAAGTATTCGCATCCTTTAGTTTTCTCAATCAGATTTGAAGGATGGGAATACTCTCAGGGCGTCCTAGAGCCGCCACCCGAAAACGCTTTGCTATGTCTCACAGGTATAACTAATTCTCTTATTTTTGACATCTCGACCTTTACATTTTTCTATACCTGTTTTCTTTTAACACGATGTTGAGGAGATATACGATGAAGATGTCAAAGTCAGATTTCCAACGCCTACTTGATATCAATAATAAGTGAATGGGTTTAGACATAGCTGCTATCCATCTTACCGTAGGAGTATCTCTGAACAGTTCCGAAGCGTACCCGAAGTACGTTTTTATATAGCTTTTTAACAATGCTGTACTTTACACCTTGGAAGCGCTCCAAGTTTCCGCCCCTCTTGCCCTTCGAGTACCTACCGATATTTTGGTGTTTAAAGCATTTTTAGCTGACTCTGCCAACTAACAAAAACAAATCAGAAAAGCCGTTTCTCTCAAATTTGTTATTTTAGTTGGAAAGCGGTTCAGTTAAGGTTAAAACACAATAATGTCCACTTATTTTATGTTGGAAACGCCCTCTACAAATTTTAGAAAGGGGTAGCCATTTTTTTGTTGTATGTCGTTCCTTCACCTCAGGGCAACAAAGTAGCAAATTGACATTTATTATTCTCTATTTTATGATAAAAGCTTAAGATGACCTTCACCTAATAGTTGATTAAATTAAAGTTATGAGTCCTCATCTCTCCCCTTTACTGCTCCCCTTTCCGGGAAATCCCCGCCCCACAAACGCTAATGAACGGGTGCTGTCACCACTAAGTTGACATACGCGTACATACATACAACGCACTTAATATCTCTTTGACCACGATTAACCCTGCCCACAATGAAAATGAGAATTGTATAGTTTATTTTATATAAATAGGGCTGCAGCAAGTGGTCAGTCCTTCAAAAAATAAGTTGGCAAGCTTGTTGTAATTTTTTAAAAAAACTTGTTTCAAGGGTAATACAGCCCTCCAAAAATCGTGTTTTCTTTATATATACATACAGGGTGTCCCAACTCTATAAGTTTAGTTTTTAACGACTGTACTTAGTATTATTATGTTTTTGTGATTTTCTCGAAAAGTTATGAAATTGGAAGAAAAAAGTGTCATACACTGTTGATTGAGTATTTAACGAGGCATCAAATCTTTAATAAAATATAGGGTGTTCTATTAAAAAAAAATAAGTTTACGTCAAAAATTACGTTTTTGCTTCACCCTGTACATATTAGTAAATTATCATTGAAAGCCCCTTTCCAAACAATGAACTTTTTATCTGAAACTTTTTTTTCTGAAACGTAGAGGAGCGGAGATATTTAGTGTCTAAATAGAGTTGGGGCACCCTGTATAATTCTGACCGTTGAAGCAATTTCAATCAAATTTGGGTCAAATACTTATGAAATTGATACTCATTACTTGACGAAAATAACTTTTGTCTAAATTGTCGTGTGACGTAGATACAAGAGGGTTGGTACACTTATTTTGAGCTACATAATTTTTATACTTTTGGACTCAAAGTGATAGTAAAAATCTATATACAATAAATAAATCATAATAACAGCAATTCGACAAACAATTAAATATAAGTTTAACCAATGAATTATAATAATCACTGTTCGAAGTGAGAACGGTTCTGCTGACTGCACAATCGGCTACGTGTAATGATGGACTGATTTAAGATCAACAGCACATCGCGATTGATTTGTGCACACGCATCCTGAATTCCCTGCAGAAGCTCCTCCCTCGTGGTCACAGGGGTCGCATAAACTGTGTCTTTTAGGTGACCCCAGAAATAAAAATTTAAGAGCGTTATATCCGGTGATCGTGGCGGCCATGCAACTACTAATATGTGCCGGGCACCCATCCAACTGAAACCAGGGATGTCTTCGCATGCCAGTGGGTATGGCATCCCACATATCAGCATTCTCGGTCTCCAGGAACTCCAGGAAGTTCTTTGAATTCAGCCTCTGAGGTAATAGGTAAGGGCTAAAGAAATTGCCATTGTAAATGCCGGCCTAAATGCGGAGATGCTGAACTCTTGCTGGAAATGTCGTGGTCTTATCTCAAGTAAATTTTCATGCGCCCACACATGCTGGTTGTGGAAGTTCACAATTCTGCTTCAAGTGAAAAAAATTGTGATCGTTTTCAATGAGTTTTCAATGAGTTTCAAAAGAGTTGCAAAGGCACTTTGATGTTTTGCGTCATTAACATCACATAATGAGTATTAATTTCATATATACTTGTTCCAATTTTTATCAAAATTGCTCCTATGGTCTGGCAGTTAAATCTTGAAGGGCTGTATCTTCCTTAGGAAGCGTTTTTCAGGAAAATGACATAGTGCTTGCCAAATGCCTGCAATGCATGTCAATGGTGAATTATTGACACTTAAAACTAGACACCTCTGTATATTATATCCTTCCTCAATATATTAAGCCAATCAGGCGCTTTATTGATACGACCAGAACTGGTTCATCGTGAGCAATGATCAGCTTTTACTTAACTTCCAAGATGTCGCGTGAATGATCAGAGATTTTTGTACACTACTCATGATCTCACACTATATCATTACACTTATTATTAGTGACAGTGTTACAACACGAAGATTGAGGGCTAGTTGTCACTAAGAGTTTGACACAATTCATAGTGTACAGGACTCATTGAATACTCATTTTCACGATGGAGAGCAGCAGAATTTGTTGGAAACAACTTACAAAATAAATAAAAACCGAAATCCATAAATTCGCTTTCTTTAGATATTTAAATAATTAAAAAGCAACTCATTTTTGCAAAACCCTTCGTATTTCTTACCGTTTCAGAGACCTCCATGCACTTCTTCCTTAGCTTGAACACACTGTCGATTGTAATGTTATAAAAACTTATAATTTAAACTTCTTTTGTGTCAATATTATTTTTCGACATAGAAAAGATTGAAGTTTTCGGCATTTTTTACACGTTTTTGTAAATAATGCAAATACCACAAAAATTTGGCAACACTGAAGAGGTTTTCTGGAAAGGTTCTATAAAGGCCTACTTTTTACTAATTTAACTGTGCAACTGCAACCGTTTTATACCTTTATAAGGAAGTTGAGGCATTGACGGCAAATTAAAGTTCTTAATAATAGAAGAGTTTTAAGAGTAGAACTTGGTTGTTCGCGTCGTGTGTTAGTTGGTAAATACATTTTTAATCTACGACCATACTATAATAATCACATTATTCTTGTACATTCTCAAAATTAATGCTAATCTTTATTCACTTGTGAATAATGAGTTGTCATGGAAACGAAAGATGCCTTAGGCAACTGGCAACTCAAAAAATAAACTGCCCTAAACATGAAATCGGTAGTTATCACTAGTTCATTCAAATAATTATCCTTCTATTAGGATGTGTTGAGACAAATGTAGGATACAGTGTCTCTTTTTCACTAAAAAATGAACTTTTCACTGAAAAATACTTAAAATAGGCCACAAAATGAAGTCATTTACCGTCCATCCTCGTAGCATTGAAATAAATATGCACGAGCGACTAGACCGTCATCTATCTGACGCATCGAACGTCGCGCCGTCGATTAGCGAAACCAGTGGCGGTCGTGGTTTTAAAATTGTAAATTATCTTTGTGGCACCTATAACCTATCATATTTGAGAAAACCCGGAATTTTGGTCGTGGATAAAGTATAGTATTCAACTCGCATTTAATGAGAGTTATTCTCTCATTAAATGCTTGTTGTATAATACACTATTCTACGACTGCCTCGAAAATGAAGAAATGTGCACTACTAACTACCGTTGAAAATCGCATAATGTAAACAGCATTAGCAAAGTGCACATTGTGCACGCTCCCATATAGAAGCGTGTGCAAAGTCCACTTTGCAGACGCTTCTGATTGTTTTGCGCACAACCAAAATCCCAGTCGTACAAAAAGTATAGTGTGTAATACTGGAGACCCCTTCCTGTTTTACAGTTTTGACCCCCTTTTTAGAATTGAGAACTTTTAAAATGGTGACGATTTCCGCCGGAAGTGAACTCTCGGTAACATCGTGGCGTCTCAAATTATTACAAAACAGTTGTTACTGCCAGTGTTTTTATTATTTCTTATTTACAATCCAATCGACTATCGAACTTATATCCATCTCCTAGCTAGTGCGCTAGAGCTCCTAGCCCTTAGCTAACCTAGCTATAATATTTTCGAAAACTAACTTCCAACTTAACAAAAACCAAAAAGAAACGACACAATCAATATCCGGTCCGGCTTTAAGATGCTATGACGCTTGTATGACGTGCGCTGACGACAACATTACGTCATGGGAGTCTTAAGAGTGACGGACTTCCGACCAAAAAAGGAGACGATTTTTAGGCAAATATTTGTTGGCTCTGTCCATACCTTCTAGGTCATTGCTTCACACTATTGTGACGTTGTATGACTCGCCTACGGCTCGTGTCCAAACCGTCAAACTCGTGTGAAAAGTGCAATATTCGACAGTATTTGCACATTATACTATAGTTGTAAGTCTGACGACTTATCTACGATCCCACGCAAAGTGTAACATGTTGATGTCATAAGTTGGATAAAATAAATGTTTGAAAGTAGAGTTGTTGGATAAAGTAAATGAGTGGTTTACTTGGATAATGACTAAATTTTCAACGGAATACTAAGCGATGCCTGAATTAAATCAAAGTGATTTCAAAAAATTGATTAAATTTGTTAAGAGCAAAATGGGGGAACAAAATAGGTTATAAAAAATAACACAAAGAGACAAAAAAAAGATGCTAGAAAGAGAAAAAGAAATATGGTCAAGAAGAAGGAAAAGAAGTTAACTCAGTCGAAGACAGCAAGAACAAAATAAACGTCTAAAGGAGAGAAAAGAGCAAGATAAAGTTGGTCTAGAGAAGCAGCAAAAACAACACAAAGAGCATTATAAAATCAGAAAAAGAATCGGCAAAGAGAGCTTCAAGATCATCTTGACACATTAATGTACAACGAAATAAAAATTCTTCAGGAGGAAATTTGATAAAGTTGCAGAAGCATAAAACACTGGATACGGGCATCAAAAAAATCAAACATCCCAGATGTGGTATGACAGATATCTAAAAAAAAAAACGATTTTATAGATTTTGGTTTTTAAGTAATTTCAAAGAATATCAGAAAATAAAAAAAGTTTTTTTTTATTTTCAACCACATTATGTAATGATGACATTTCAGCCGTTTTAAAATCTTGGAAGGGTCCGGCTTGGAATTACTGGTCTAGGACGGGAAGTAAATCCATTACTGCTCTAGGACGGGAAGTATTTACTTCCCGTCCTAGACCAGTAATGCACATGCAAACAAAGCGCTGAAACTTCAAGGAATTACAGAAACCCTGATTGTTGGTTTTGCTCTATACCATAGCAATTCAAACTTTCGTTGTTCCGTCCAAAGTTTTCTTGTATCAAATACAATTTTTAATAAAATATCAATATTTGCTATTAGTAGGCGATGAAGTGCAATTGTCAGCTCTAATAGTAGTTGTAGTAGACATTGGGGGGTGGGGGGGGGGGGGCGAGAAGTCTTGCGACTAGGCCTTAAAGGCCCTTTTCACAGTCCCCCGATCCACGCAACCCGACCCCGCCTGGGCCCTCATTCCTTCCACCTCTAATGAAGGAGAGTCTCTCGTCCCATCTCAGAGTCGGAAGTTTCTCTTGATGGAGGAAGGCTGCTTTCAGTGTCCTGTGACGCAGTTGCGCCCACATATAGCACACTCCTACAAAGTAGTATGAAGACCCTTCCTGACCGGATCTATCCGGGTTAGGGTAGGTTTCCTTGGTCTGTCTACATATTCCTGACTGTGTCCAGTTTGTCCTTGTACTCTCCCATGCCTACTCATTTAGGGTGTAAAAGACTTACTCCTAGACATGAATCCTGTCCAGTAAACCATATCTGGGAACCACGCTTGGCCGATTCATCGGCCTCGTTTCCCTCAATGCCCCTTTGTCTAGAAACCCATCCCAGAGTTGTTTCCGCCAGTGACTTTAGAGTATTCCCGCAGTCCTGAACGAGCTTTGAACTCGTCCTGTTCCTGCACATGGCTCGCAGGGCCGCCTGACTGTCGGAGTAGATAAAGAAGGTATGTTCTGCTTCTTGTTTGATTTCTGGTCGTGTGGCCACTTCGAGTACTGCAAACACGTCCTCTTGGAAAACCGTCGTGTGGCTTCCCAAGGGAAAGCTCTCGCCCTCTTTATAGCCGGCCTTGTATATTCCGGCTCCTTTGTCAGTTCTATCAATATAGTATATCTATCAATATAGTATATTGTGCAACTAGTGTCGAAAATTGCACTTTTCACACGAGTGTAACGGTTTGAACACGAGCCGCAGGCGAGTGATACAACGTCACAAGTGTGTGAAGAGTGATTTGCGTACGAGTTGCACACTATACTTTTTCTACGACTGCAATTTTGCTTCATAGATGATCATTCGTATTATAAAATATATGCAAGGCGTGTGCAAAACAATCTGAAGCGGGTGCAAAGTGCATGTTGCGCACGCTCCCATGCAGAAGCAAAATCGCAGTCGTAGAAACAGTATAGTGTGCAACTAGTACGAAAATCACTCTTCACACTCTTGTGACGTTGTATCACTAGCCTCGCCTCCGGCTCGTGTCCAAACCGTCACACTCTTGTGAAGAGTGCAATTTTCGACACTAGTTGTGTCGACACAAAATTATGCCAAATAACAATAAAAAAAATGAAATGTTATTATTTGAAATTTGAAAATTATTTGAAAAGAAGTCCAGTATTTGAAATCAAAGTTTTGAAGAATTGATCAAAGGGTTTTCGTATTACGTCTTTTTCATCAATTTTCAACTCTGACCGCCTGTAGCTTTAGAACGGGTGGACCGATGCACTGAATACAACTGTCTTTTGCTCTTCTTTATATGCTCTTTCACCTCCCACCAACGAAAGTCCCGACAGTTGATGCCTAGACTCCTTCGGTGGTCAACTTTAGGCCCTTTTTCCCAAATTTTTTGTCAAATCAACCATTGAAGGGAGGGGGCTGTAACTTTAGAACGAGTGGATCTATTGTAGTGAATATAACTGTTTTTTGCTCCTCTTGATGTCTTCTTCACCTCCCATGAGCGAAAGTCCTGTAGGTGCAATATTTTGGGAGAAAGAAATCCTCGGTGGTCGGTTTTTAGGCACTTTTTACAATCCGTTAAAAAACCGCTTAAGGGGTTGATTTTTTTCCTTTTGTCCCAAATTATTTGAAACGAAATCTCCTAAAAGTGATATGGGGCATTTAAATTTCGGTCGAATGGGGGCTTATAAGGTGCCGGCCCTTATGGCAATCGCGGCGGCTATGCGATCCACGTACTAACGGCATTAAGCCGGGTTTAGAGGAGCGGGAGAAGCACTAACAGCAACTTTAGAAAACGGCGCTTTTTATTAGAGCGGAACGGGACATTCTCCCCGAAAAGATCGCCCTTATTAATTTTAATGGTTCGTTTGGAGGTGGGAAACGTGTTGTTGCTTCTTTGCATTCTACTTTACTCTGTGTATAGCTGAACAATTTTTATTTTATTACAAAGTAACTAGAAAGGGTACAACATTATTGCAACATGTCTCTCCGAGGAGTAGTTGACCTCTAAGTTGGTGGAGAAGCATAAACTCGGAAACTTTATTTCAACAAAACTCGATATCTTATATGTTTCAGCATCCAGGCTGTTAAGGGAATATCAAGTGTATTACGTGAAACGTTTGGTCGAGTCAACTGGGTGGAAAATTATGTAAAACAGCTTTTGCGCTAAGTTTGTCCCTGCTGAATTACACGTAGATAAGTTTTCCTTAAGTAGATTTCCGATACTTTTAAGTCACCTCTACACAGTAATGCCTCTGACTTTTTAATGGACGCAGTATATACCTTACGCATTTATTATTTGTTATCCAGTAGACTTCGAAATTGAGACTTTGACATTTTTATAAAGGGGATAAGTGTAAGAAAAATGATGACTTTAAAGGTAACTGGATGACAAAAAAAAGCTGTAGGAGTTAGAGTAATGTTAAAAAAATTGTGATGACTGTTTAAAGGTGGTCGCTTGGGTGGTGGGGGGGGGGGGTGAGAGGGGGATGAAATCATAAAATAATTAACTGAATGGTATAACAACCTTCCGGTATTGGCCGTTTTCCTATGGATCAATACGTAATAGTTTTCACAGTCGAATAATGGCACGTAAATATTTCAGGTAGATAAAGCGACGTATATATGTGTGTCTCCGGAACGTGTTTCGCCCACCACCTGGCAACGGCGCAAGACGAACCCTTAAAACAATACCCTCGGACGGCGGCGGGTCTTCGGCGGTGGTTCGCGCCCTCCTCAGTTCGCTCCGGATCGCCCCAATTGCTCCGCGTGGTTCGCGTTTTATGTTCCGTCGGCGCTCGTGTTACCGGCTTCCGGATCCGGAGGAAATATATTCCATTGTTTTGTCTTTGGCGCCCCCGATTGTTGATTAAAGTGATTAGTTGTTGGGTATAGTTCGGGTTATATAGGGGGAGAATAAAACGCGGGGGGACGAGCGATGGATAACGTGGTGGAGATGAATGGGGAGGAAGAAGTAAGGGTTTGTTTGTAGTACCTGTTTTGTCCCTTTTTGTTTTTTAAATATTACGAGTAAATACCAAAAAAAAAACAAAGTTCAAAATATGGGTACTCCCCCCTTTAACCAGAAGCTACGGCAAGTTTTTTTAACAATACGTCTAAATTTTTCTTTCTAGAAATTTCTTAATATTGGTAGGTAATAGATACTTTTTTTTATACAGCTCTAGTAGCCGCCATTTTGGATTGGTTTTACCAAATGACAAACAAATAGACTTTATTGAGGTCTTCAAAACAATGTACTATTCGACCCGCTCTTTCCATAAAAAAAATCAAGATCAATGCCTACCTCCCTTGGAGGTTCAGGTTTAAGGTTTGAAATTGCTTAAAAATAAATTCCCTTTAAAAACTTGATGGGCTACTCTGTGTTCAATAAAAAAAAAATTTTGGATGTGAACGTTCAATAGAAAAGAATAGTCTAATAAATCAATCTACTTTTATTACTCCTTCTTTTTCTGTCAAAAATTTACATCCAACTTGATGATTGTTTCTCTAGAAAACCTGGTATCAAAAAAAAAAGTTTGTCACGGTTTCTGAAATAGCTCACAAACCAGACCAATTTGTCACGGTTTCTGAAATAGCGAAAAAAGGTAAAAATATGTCAATTTTAAAAACATTATTACTAGAGCTATTTAAAACTAAAGGAAGAATTACTGGACCTATTCACGCGATGTCAAGGAGGCTGGGTTGTTGAGGCGCAAAACAGCGAGTAAAAGTTGTTTTTTTTTTTATTTGTTAAAACATCATTAAAATTTATTGTTTTTTAAAAACGTTATTACATTTTCCATTTAAAACCGCAAAAAATGAATGTTTTGTTTAACAGTGTATAGTTCTTCTACGAACAGAGATTTTCAAATAATTCAAAAAACAAAATGCTTCGAATACTTTTAGGATCACATAAAATTTTAATCTAAAGCAAAATGCCCTTGTCAAGTCTTCAAATTTCTGACAAAAATTACCTTTTTGAATTTCCTCAGGATACAATATGCCCAGCAGTAATCATTACGTAGGAAAATGACTCGGAATAAAGCAAATAAACGTTTTTACCAAATGGTAAAAAATGAATTAAAATTGGTTTAAAAATAAAAAAGTTACACAATTTTATGGTGACGGAGTTTGCTGCCGATGAGTGTATTTTTAATGCCTTTTAAGTAACTATTTTTCCATTTTTAATAGTTAAACCTGCAACGATTTAATATATTATGTATTTAGGGCGTCTTCATTTGCAAATGTCATCTATTTGGCCGTGAAATATAAAAAAAGGATGAAAAAACCAAAGTCCATTTACTTTGATTATTTCATCCTTTTCTCTCAAAAATACATGGACAGGGAGTACAAATTAACAATTAAAATTTTAATATTTGGTTCCACATTTAGAAAATTCTAAAGGGTATTCCACACTAAAACCATTGGTTCATTCACAATAAATAAACTGAAAAAAAAAACAAAAGAGATAAAACATGCTTTTAAAAAGATGAATATCGAAAAGGCTCGGATTTTTGAACAATTGAAGAGTGGATAAAGTAAGTAATAAAGACATTAAGTGTCAAAATTCGTCACCTCGAGATAAATCCATAAAAAGATAGTCTTTATATCTATATCTAAGTATTACATTATTTTATGAACTTTTTGCTAATTATTTCGAAATTTGGCTCTAACCTGTTTTATTACTCCACTTCTCAATTATTATCAAGAAAGGGCTTAGAATACCTGCAGGCGTTAAAAGTCAGTGCAACATTTCATGGAAATTTTAGGTAAATTTATATGTATTTTTTCCATTTCTATCCTTGCATACACAAAAAAGTCTGATTCTTAAAGATTTGGTGTAAGGTCCAAGATTTCAGTGCAAAATTTCTACCAATTGACTCTAATAGAATCAAAACCCCTTAAATCCACTTTTGGTCAAAAATGTGTTTTTGAAATCGCATTTTTATTTACGTATTTTAGTAATAAATTAGTCAAACTAACGATACAGACTGATGGGATCACCGTTAAAAAAATGTTACGATTCAAAACAAAATTATAGTTTTTGTTAGAAATTATTTAAACAGTTTTTCTGCTCGGTCCTAAAATTTCAGTTAAAGTGGATTTAGTGTAATTCTCATACTCCCAACACCAATCGCCAATTAACAATAATCCGAGTGACGCCTTGCTTTAACCGTGGGGACTAAGCCTGCGACTTATTATTAGCCTTTGCAGCGAGAAGTGAATTCCTATTGGTCGCAGAGACGGTCACCCTAGTAACCGTGCTGTCAAGCCATGTCAAGGTTTATTGAATCTTTATTTAGTAGGGTCGTCCTATAGAATCTATGATTACCTCAGAGCTAACGAGGAAAATTGATTAGCGTGTTGTAAATCTTATTGATAACGGTTCCGTGGCTACTCAGACGCAAATTGACACGTCAAGGATTTATAATAACCACACAAATGGCTGATAATTTACTAATAAAGAATATAAAAAATAAGAGAAATAAAAAAAAATGAATCCAGCCTAGGAAACACTGTCTTGGCAACTTACCAAAAAGATAATTTTTATCGAAACCAATTGTAGTTGGACGTTTTTTATTTTTTTTTCACATTTTGACTGTATCTATATTTTTTCACGTGGATTTTCAATGTTTTCAAATTTCAGTTCTTTTTCAGTCTGAAAATAATACAAATTATGAATTGAATTAAATAAACATTGGTTTGAACAAATTTTTATTGAATAATAAAAGTTTTAAAATAGAAAAAAAAATTGAAAATTACGTTCTTGGTTGGAACTCACCAATAAAGGATAAAAAAAGAGGAGCAGCGTTAATTAAAGCCTAAGTCCTTAAAGGACCAAGAGATTTTCATTGTCGTGTTATAGATAGTGGGTTTTCTATTTTTTTTTTTTTCACATTTTTACACTGTCTTCAAATTTTCACGTGGATTTCCAATATTTTCAAATTTTAGTTCCTTTTCAGTTTGAAAATAATAAAATATAACAAATGATTGGAACATGAATAGAGACCATTTTTTTTTTGAAAATTACGTTTTTGACTGGAAGTTATAAAAAACATAAAAAAGAGGAGGAACATTGATTAAAGCCTAAGGAGCAACAGATTTTTATCGAAACAGATTGAAGTTGTACGTTTTCTATTTTTTTTTATTTTGATATTTTCTATAATTTTCCACGTGGATTTCCAATGTTTTCAAATTTCAGTTTTTTTTTCAGTTTAAAAATAATAAAATATAACAAGTGATTAGAACACGAATAGGGACTATTTTTGATTAAAACTCATTGATTAAAACCTAAGGACCAAGAGATTTTCGTCGAAACAGATTGTAGTTGTATGTTTTCTATATTTTTCACATTTTGACACTTTCTATAAATTTTCACGTGGATTTCCAATGTTTTCAAATTTCAGTTCTTTTTCAGTTTGAAAATAATAAAATATAACAAATGATTGGAACATGAATAGAGACTATTTTCTTGAAAATTACGTTTTTGGCTCGAAGTCACCAATAAAGGATAGAAAAACATAAAAAAAGAGGAGCAACATTGATTAAAATCTAAGGACCAAGAGATTTTCATCTAAACAAATTGTAGTTGTATGTTTTCTATTTTTTTCACATTTTGACACTTTCTATAAATTTTCACGTGGATTCCTAATGTTTTCAAATTTCAGTTCTTTTTCAGTTTGAAAATAATGAAATATAACACACATTTCTTGGCTGGATGTCACCAATAAAGGATAGAGAAAATATAAAAAAGATGAGGAACTTTGATTAAAGCCTAAGGACCAAGAGATTTTCATCGAAACAGATCGTAGTTGTATGTTTTCTATATTTTTCACATTTTGACACTTTCTATAAATTTTCACGTGGATTTCCAATGTTTTCAAATTTCAGTTCTTTTTCAGTTTGAAAATAATAAAATATAACAAATGATAGGAACATGAATACTACTATTTTCTAGAAAATTATATTCTTGTCTAAGGAGTCACCAATAAAGAATAGAAAAAAAAAACGAAAATGAAGAATAACGTTGAATAAAGCCTAAGGACCACCAGATTAATATACTGGCAACTAAGCAAAAAGATAATTTTTATTGAACCAGATCCTAGTTGTACGTTTTTTTATTTTTTTCACATTTTGAATCTTTTGACTTGGATTTCCAATTTTAAGTTCCTTTTTCAGTGTTTCCAAAATAACAAATTATGACACTTGATTGGAACATGGATGTAGACTATTAGCCAGTTTTTTTATTTCCATACAACATCAAACAAATAAAACATATTTCTGCTAAAATTGTGAAGAGATTGATCTAGTGGTTCTAATAAGAAAATTAAACAAATGTAAACTTGCAACTCAACAATAGCCTTTGAGGTCAGAAATGAATTTCTGTTTGTTACGAAGTCGGTCACTATGGCAACTGTGCTGTCAAGCCCTGTCAAGGCTTATTGAATCGCCATGTTTGTAGGATTGTCCTATAGAAATTATGACTACCTTAAGCCAACTAGGAAAATCCATTATTATATGCTCCTAATCTTCTTGATAAATTTCCGTGATTACTCCGACGTAGATTGACATCACAGAAAAGTAATTTTCGAAATATAAATTTTGGCAGTTACCCCTTTTATTACCTCCACTCTTGAATTATTCTTATCTTCAGGAAGTTGCTTTTAGTTAATTAAAAAATATCTAAATGGCAATATTCCTGAGAACTCTAAGAAAGAAACCTTGGAATTTGAGGAGCTCAAAATTAAAGCCCTAATGAAAATATTAACGGAGAAAAGTATTTCAAAAACTTCTAGCTCAAAATCTTTTAGAGTTTTAGAACTTTTCAAAAGTTTTAGAGGGAGATATCACACAACTGACTATTATTTTATTTTAAATGATATGTATGGTATGTTAACGGTGTGATTCATAGGCAACAATAGTTCATGTTTTATAACTTTCATTATATTAAATGGATGGCACATCGTCGTCAATTCGTCACACAAAAGTCAAACAAAAACGGGGTCAAACACCTCGGTTTCGCGTAAAACTGTGTATGTATATCGATCATTTACCTGCCCTCATATGAGGAAAGGACAAAAAGAGAGAGGGTGCAATAAGCCGGTGAAAACACTTTATTAGTGCACCTTAGTCTTGCCTTTTTCATTCTTCCAATAATAAGTTGCTGCCATCTTGCCATCAGCAATTCCTGATTTTTCTACCATTTATTTTTGGTGTTTTTTTCCCGTTTTAGGGATTCGTTTGTAGTAGGAAATAAAATATTAAAAAAAAATAAAGTTTATGTTTTTTATATAAAATTAGTAAAAAATTCATAATTTGCTTCAAAGAGTTAGAAATTACCTATAAAATTATTGGTGATATATCCGAATGCACCGCAACATCCATCTATACCTACCTACTCGTAAATAACTGTCGTTCCCATTGCCTGCGCCTTTATCATCATTACCCGAAAAATGCTGTCTATAATAAAGGGACAATGGCCAAAGGGAAAGGTTTTTGACGCTCGAAAAAAACCAGCTGATTAATGTTTGTCACGTTATTATCATGGCAGGTGCATTACGTATGTAACAGCACGTTTGGGGAGTTGAGCGCCCCCTCTATTCGAGCTATTTTCGGTTTTTTTAAACAAACAAATGAGGAGGAACGGCATATTGATCTGGGTTTGAAAACCAAACATAGTTTTCTTGCTACTACAAAAAAAAACATATAAAAAAATACTTTAGAAACACATTCATTATCTAAATTCTTATTAGACATTTTTAATTCTTTAGTAAGAAATACAAAATCATATTATATTAAAAACTCTTAGCATCTTTTAGAAAAAATATAAACATTGACCCATAATCACATGTTAATAAGTTTTAATGTTTCTAGTTTATTCACTAACGTACCTGTTGAGAAAACTTTAATTATTGTAAAAAATAAACTTGAAAATGACATCAGTCTTGCAGAACGTATTAATTTTAAAATCACCACAATCATGGCATTACTAACATTATGCGTTACCACAACTTATTTTCAATACAAAAATGATTATTACCAATAAAATTCAGGTATGGCAATGGGATCTTCATGGTCTCCTAAACTTAATAATTTATTTATGGAAAATTTTTAATCAAATAATGACTATGTTATAGCAATAATTTAAAAATTGTAATTTACACATAAATTAAAAAGTTACATATATATTATAATTTTCATGGACGCAGTACTAAACTATACATTAACCATTTTAAACGTACTTTTCGGAATAATGACAATTCATTACTCTCAACATAAGATGAATTAAATAGTTTACTTTTTAAATTCATTACTTTTAAAGTTTTTTTTATTTTAAAGGGTCTGGTCGGTATTAAGCATTAGGGAATTTTGAATTGTCTTGAAATTTATAAGGAAGAGGGCATCAAATTAAGTAGTTTAAAGCAAAAAAAAATTGCGGAATATTCATATTTGTAGCAAACATTATAAAAAAAATAATGTATATACATGGTGTTGTATAATATGTGCGAAAAAATTCAGTAGGAGCTTCTTTGCTTAAAAATAAGAAAAAATGAACACATGTCCGAAAATGTTTCGTTTCAAAGATACAGGGTTTTAAAGTTTAACGTATTGTTACGGTGAGCGGCGGCTGTGGAGGCGGAGCGACATTGTAGGTTGGACCCTCGCGGCTCGCGGCCTATCCGGGCGCTGCGGCGTTGTGACCGTGGGAACTGTCACGAGTGATTTATATTTAGAACTCAGATATTTACGACCTTTTTCTTGTGTCTCTTACCAATTATTTTTCTTCTAAGAATGTTCTAGGCTTTTCTGTATTTTTAGGATTTTTTATAAAAGGCGAATAGCGCCGCCGTTAGCAGCAGTCTTATTTAATCGAGCTATAGGTGAGCTAAAGTAACAAATAATAATAGAAGGCTTATAAGGTGTTAAGTAGTGAGCTATTTAGTAGTCAAATTGTACTTGTGGGGTAAATAAATAGTGTTTTCGTGTTAAATTGCTACACTGAATATATTGAACCCTGAGTTCGCAAAGAGTATATTTTTATTTTCTTAATTTAAAAATTACATCTATCGATTATTTCAAATCCAAATATATAGTATTATACTTATACTATATACAGTATACTTTTTCGGCATAAAAATGACAAGGAAATCTATTTTTTCCCTAAAAATGTAACTTAATAAGTTAAGGTGGCGCCCTATACGAGTTAGAGCAACTAAGATCAAATTCGAAATTCCCTTCTCAAAATACCCCCAAATACCAATTTACATGAAAATATTGATGTTATCAGACTGTGAAGGCTTTCTTAGATAGTATTATTTCACTTAGAGAGTATATTGATGTTATTTTAAATATTATTTAGAAAAAACAAAAATATACGTTAAATTTTTACCTCCCTGTATCTTTGAAACGAAGCATTTCCGGACATATGTTCATAGAAACTTTTCTTATTTTTAAGCAAAGAATCTCCGACTGAATTTTATCGCACACATTCATGCGTACAGTATGAAACACCCTGAAGCCCCCATAAAGAGCTAAAAAGGAACTAAAGGGCCGCTGCGGCAAGGTGCAGGTTAGTTCAAGTTAGGTTAGCCAAGCTTAAAAGACAAGTACAACTGGATTGACCAAACCAAAGGAAAAACAGAACTGAACTAACCAAAGTTAAAACTAACGAGAAGCTAAATAAAACTGAACTAACCTAACCAACAGAGCCCACACTTATGTGCAACAATCAACAGACCCCGTACTGGCCCAGAGAAGCTGCTTTGTCATGACCCAGAAGCGCAAAAGGACAGATAGAGCTGAACTAACCTGATAGAAGAAAAACATAACCGAACTAACCTAACTAACAGAGCTCACACTTATGTGCAGCAATCAACAATCTCCGTAGAGGCTCTAAAGGCGCATGTGCGGCACTAACGGGCCGCCCTAGGAATGCGACTAGACTCACCCAACCAAAAGAAAAACAGAACTAAACTAACCTGAACCAACTTAACCAAAGGAAAGTAAAACTGAACTAGAGTTTTACTTTGCCTTGGAGCCGCCTGAACTTTTGAGTCATTGCAGGATCCAATACATTCTTAACTAACTGCGTCCGAAAAGGCCTAGTTTCTGGATATTGAGAGGAAAACTGGCGACCTAGCTGGTTGCTAGTTTTGACGGTGACAGGGACAGCTAACACGAACTAAACAAATTGAATTTAATTATGAATTCGCCCTGGGGCATTCAAATGTAAATAAACCGTTCAATTTTTGTTTATTTATTTTTTTTTGTACACATATGAATATTCCGCATTTTTTGCTTTAAACTACTTAATTTGATGCCCTCCTTATAAATTTCAAAACACCTTAAAATGGCGTATTGCTTAATACCGACCAGCACCCGAAACATGTACATCATTACGTATTAGTTCGGAAGAAGGTAACAGATAAGTTGCCGAAACGTCAACTAGGTGTTTCGTTCGAGCCTTCTTCGGGGTAAATTAGTATTTTCAGTAATTTTACTGAGAAATTCGCTTACCAACATTTAAAAAAAAAATTGTATTGGGGCGAAATAAGTATAAGTAGTAAAAAAATAAATTATCCGCGTCAAAGATTTAGGAGTTAAAAATACTTATTAGCTCTTCGCAATAACATGTCATCTCGTTACCCTTGAAACTTTGACTTCGTTTGCCAGTCTTCTTGACATGAGCAAAAGTGAGGTAGGTATTGTGGCCACCAAGATGCCAAAAAAAATTGAATAGTAAATACATCGTTGGAATTTAGCGATGTCATCATGATGCAACGATGTCGAGAACAAATTTCCTGTATTATAGGAAACATCGGTTAGGTCGTTGAAACAGGTGCTCTTTACACCTGTTGTAACAGACTTTAGCTAATGTCATGCCGTAAATTCGTGCATTAGCATCAGCTGTTCTTCGTCGTGTAGACGTCTAAAACTCAGCCATTTAAAGCACTAGAGGACGGGGAAGGGCTCAAATCCTTTTAAGTTACCTTCGTTGTTAATAATCTAAAGCTCCATCATACTTTACTGTACCATCCCTATTTATTAAGGGATTGCCCCCTTGTGCCTACCTACGTAATAAAATATTACTCATTTTCTTACTTTAGCGATTAGTACTACTTTTCATGGATATAATCAGTATGATTAATTTTTTTCTTCTTTGCTTCTAGGTTCGGACGTTATTCGTAAGCGGACTCCCGATGGATGCAAAGCCCCGAGAATTATATCTGTTGTTCAGGGCATATGAGGTATGTTCCTGTCAGTTTTTATTACACATGTAACGTGAAGGGAGCACATTTTTTACCCTTATTTATTCCGACCTTCTTCCAATTATTTCCTCTGTGGGGAAAAAATCGACTTGAAAGAAGGTCGACCTAGTAAATATCAATATGAGATATTAAAGAACTACTATAGACATAAATACGGTGACATGGAAATTACAACCCTAATGGAATTGACGAAAGGTAAATCAAACATCGAAACTTCGGATGTATGTGAATCTATAAATAATCAAAACCGTATTTTAGAATATACAGTTTAGCGCCTTTTTGATGGATTTATAGGTTATTGCCAAAACGGTAATAGATGACTGCACATTCACGGTTAACTTGATTTGTTTTCGATATGCAACATGAAGCTGCTACCCTATCTCGGCTCTAATAGAAGATAGCAATAGTTTAAACATGCTGCTACCCTATCTCGGCTCTAATAGAAGATAGCAATAGTTTAAACATTTTAAGTTACAATTAGAGATAATAATTTCAATTCTATAAGACTGTGAGAGACGACAAAAAAGCCGCGAGTTCTATCCGAGACTAACGAGAGAGGCCATTCAGATCTTTAAACACGACAACAATTTCAACAGGAAGTAGGAAATTACGTATCTAAATGCAGCCTAGAAGCGAGTTCTACGACATACTTCAAGTGATCCGAAAGCCCGCGCCACCACTACCCCCACCCCAATCTCTCCATTGCAGCGCGACGGCGGGGGAATAAATACCACGGAGCTCACCACATTCGAATCAGTCAACGTCGGAAAGCCCTGGAGATCACTTCGCCTTTGATAATGTCTGCCGGAGCTGTCGACACAACGTCAGGAAGAAATTTCATTGGACCACGGCTTTAAAATCCGAAAAGCAGTTTAGATTGTAGTTTCAATTCTGATAAAATGTTTAGATTTTTTTAATGGGACATCCTGTTCTTTATTAGCTTTTTCGCTAGCTCTGACTTAGCTGATTCCAGTGATATAAGATCTAAAATATACCAGGTGTTTGAGAACTATGAAATCAAACTTCTAGGGGTTGTTATTTGAGACAATAGCAGAATATTTGAGTAAATGAGCCCATGCCTCAAGACGTCTTCCTAAGGCTCTACGGCACTTTAAAACTTTAAGACCGTAATGCGCAAAAATGTGACTTAACTATTTTATTGCATTTTATTCAAGTTTTTTTTACGCAGTCATCAATACAACAATTGTTAAAAATGTCATCCTTGAACATGAACGCAACACCATGATTCCTGCTTCCTGAGGCCTCGGCTAAAAACTTTGCACAAGTCCACTGCTCTAATTTTTGCAATTATGTTACGCTCTACTTCCACTGATGATTAGTAAACTAGAGTCTTTACGACGTAGATGGTACAAATCACCCTCAAAGTCGGGTTCAGCTAAACTCGACTGGTACTTGAACTCGCCCATAAGAAAAGCATTACTGTCAGCAAGTGTCACAAATGAAATTAATTTGCCAGCAATGCGATTCTTATGGGCGGGGTTCAAGTACCAGTCGAGTTTAGCTGAACCCGACTTTGAGTGTGGCTTGTACAATCTGGTCTTAATCTCAGAAAAAAGTCTAAAGTTGTTAAGTAAGGTGAATTAGGTGGCTGAGCCACCTCTGCCGCTCGAATGTTCTGCCCGATTTCTTAATCAAAACGCTCACGGCTTTGATGAGTGAAATGTAAATACTGAGACATCATGTTGTAGCCACATGTATTGTCACCCGTTTAGTGCCACTTTTACAAGTTCAGTTTAAACTTTAGTTTGAAGATTAAACTCCGAACATTTTCAAAAAAGTTTACTCATTTCAGCCTTGCTGATGGCTTCTAGATGATATTCTCTAGAAGAATCTCTTCATAAGCAAGATTACTGCTGCTGTTAAACACGACATTTCTTGTTCATCCATTCGTAAAACAAAACGTTGGAATTTGGGTTGCTCGGTAGCCCGAAGATGCAGCCATTGACAAAAAATCAAACCTACTTTCTGAACGTGGCGTGAATCGGATGAGAGCTGCTCATGTAATACCAAATGCCAAACTGAAGATTCATCTACAATTCGTTGAACAACTTCTTCATCAAAAACGACCGTTCCAAAAATCCAACCGCCAAAGGACGCACGTCATAAACATTTAGTGCGTAGTACAAGATTTCCAGTCCAAAATTTTTACAAACAGTTATACTCTTAACACCAATCGCCAATTAATAACAAACCGAGTGAGGCCTTGCTTTAATTGCAGAGAGTAATTGGTAAGCCTGTAATTTATTATTAGCCTTTGCGGCAAGAATTCCTATTAGCCATGGAGACAGTCACCCTGGTAACCGCTCTGCCAAGCACTGTCAAGGATTAATAAATCGTCATGTTTGGAGGGTTGTCCTATAGAATTTACTACTACCTTAAGGCAAAGAGAAAAATCCATTAGCGTGCTCAAAATCTCGTCGAGGAAAGTGGCTACTCTGATGTAGATTGACACGTAAAAAAATTATGATAACCACACAAATGATTGAGAAGTCACCAATAAAGGAAAAAAATATATATATATAAAAAAGACGAGAAACATTGAATTGAGTTGAATTGAGGGAAACACACACGTCACACATACAGCGATTGTTGGGCCCATTTTCACACACTAATATAAACGGATCTTAGCGATTGTTGCACCCCCCCCCCCCTCCCCTCCCCACTCACATAAAATAAACAGGGCTATAGCTGTTGTTGAGTCTCATTTACACACATTCCCAGACCAAAGCGATTGTTGGGCCTCATTCATACACATACACGGCTTAGCGTTTGTTGGGCCCCACTCATTTAGGACACACGGGTCAAAGCGTTTGTTGGGCCCCACACATATACATTTGACAGTCAACTTCCCGAATTAGTTAAATTCACTTACAAATTTCACACACAAATTAAATCACTGACCGTTATAGTGCTTCTCGTTGTAATTATAACCTTGTTGACAATGCATCTTGGAAATAGAGTTTTACCATATTGAGTCTACTGCGGATCTTTTTCTCAAATCTCAACCAAATACAGAACGCCTGGACACCCTTTTCCACTGTTTAAAAGCTCCCCGATAGGCAATCCTGTGGACCCTCTCGAAATAATTTTATTACCAGCTTGGACGTCAAACGGCCAACACCAACAGGCCTTTTTTCTCTTGCTTATTGGTAAGTTTATTTCTGGTTAGTACAGATGGACATTGCTCCATCTCTACCAGGCGCTTGGACCGGATTTACCATCCTATGAAGAGTTGTGGTCCGATTTCCGACAAAATACCCCTTACATTTTCTTCTGAGAATTTACACGGGAGATAATGATTGAATTTGTACCAGAATTGTAACTGTATATCTACTTGCGTCTCTGCCAGACCTAACCAGTGGATTTCAATCTTCGCATGAGAAGTTCCACAATCGAGTTTATATATTTTTCAAATTATCGACTCTAAGGGCAACTATTAAGATTGTGCTTTTCTCTTCAACTAGGATAAACTTAACTTTCTGATAAGACAAATAGCCATCTGAATTTTATTGGTTCTTTATCAAGTTTTTATCTATAGGTATGATCTAATATTACTAAATAAGAATGTTTTCCAATCTCATTGCGTATGGAAAAAGATTCGATCCATAAAAATGGTGCGTGATGCAAGATTTCCAGTCCAGAATTTTTACCAACCCTCATACTCTAACACCAATTTAACAATAAACCGTATGACACCTTGCTTTAACTGTTGAGAGTTAAAGGCAAGCCTGCAACTTATTATAAGGCTTTGCAGCGAGAAGTGAATTTCTATTGGGCGCGGAGGCGGTCACCTTAGTAACCGTGCTGTTAAGGTGTATTAAATCGTCATGTTTGTAGGGTTGTCCATGACTACCTTAAGGCATCGAGGGAAATCCATTAGCATGCTTCAAATCTTGTTGATAAAGTTCCGTGGCTACTCTAACGTAGGTTGTCATGTCAAAATATTATAATAACCACACAAATGTCTGAGAGGTCACCAATAAAGCATTGCTGAAAAATGCCGATATTTCCCTAAAAATAGTCCCGTTTTTTGACCGGAAGTCCGGCACTCTTAAGGTCCCATGACGTAATGTTGTCGTCAGCGCACGTCATACAAGATATTGTGTCGATTGTTTTTGGTTTTTGTTAGGTTGGAAGTTCCTCCAAAAAAACTTGGAGCTAAAAGTTAGGAGCCAGAGCGCTCTAGCTTGCAGATGTATATAAGTTCGATATTCGATTGGATTGGAAATAAGAAATAATAAAAATAATGACAGTGACAACTGTTTTGCAATAATTTGATGTAAGCTATCATGACGTCACCGAGACGTCACTTCAGCCGGATATCGTCATCAGTTTAAAACTTCCCACTGCTAAAAAGGGGGGCCAAAACTGTAAAACAAGAAGGGGTCTCTAGATTAGCTCCATGATGTACGGTATATATCTGCGAGTTTTTGATTGGTTTAGTTCTCCAAAAGACTTTCACTTCGCAATACTTTGTAAATTTGTAAAATTGCAGGATTGAATTGAATGATGACCAAATGCGCCAAAGTAATCAAACAAACATTAAGCAATGACGTAGGTCACAAAAAATGTCAATGGCAATTTGTAAACAATGATCAAGGGTACTACGATACCAAAAAACAGCTTTCAGAGTTCTTTAATCACTAGACAATACACACACAAGAGAGACAATCTTAGCAGAGGTCGTAATGTAAAAGGAGATGGGTAGAAAAAAAAATGTTTGACATTTTGGCAACAGAGTATGGACATGTTTGTATCTCGTCTCTGGCAATTAAAAAAAGATACTGCAATAAAATCAGTTTCAAAAATTGAAAACATCTCTGAAGTACGAAGACTCTACACAGTGCAGTGTCAAGCAGTAGATCCGCCCTGGAATATCGAAACTTTAGCAACAGACAAAACCTATCTAATATAAACCGATTTCTAAATGGAAATTTCCCATCAATCCTCCCCGAAATTTATAATTTGTAACCCTATTCCCGTTAAGTAAATGTTTACTTAGGTTTACGTAGAAAACTGAATTTATCAGGTTTCTCGTCGCTTCCCCATAGCATTTACACAAAACGCGGCGAAGGATAATGTCAGGAACGGACTTGATGTTTGGATTGGGAACAAGTTCCAGATTTACGAATTTGCCTTCGGGATGAATGTGTGTAATTAGGGTCTCGGAGAGGGTTAGCTGGTAACTCGTGTTGTGTTTTATGCAAACGCAAAATTTACGTTTGTTGAATGAAGGAGGGAAGTAACAGATGGTGACGATAAGTGACAATTTGTCAAAAGTATACAAAGAACATAATAAACGACCAACGTTATATATTCGTTATTCGTCAATCCATTTAAAAAAAATAAACAAATTGGCGGAGAATGCTATATAATCTGATAGAAAACTATATTTTTTATATAGGGTAGCGAATGTAATTTTTTATAAATGGCAGCTGTAATTGTTTTATTATTTTTTTTCTGTACTTTTCTAAAAACATTGATATAGATTTTTTCTACCTCAATGTATTTAGTTTTTTCCTCTTTTGTACTTATTTTGATTTATACTCTATTCAAAGCATATCAATTGAGATATCGAATAATTTGACATATTGTCAAGTGACGTCACTTCCTGTCGATTTAACGGCCATTTTTGTCTCGATGTCCGGCACTCTTAAGGTTCCCATGACGTAACGTTGTCGTCAGCGCATGTCATACAAGCGTTATAGCAACTTAAAGTCGGACCGGATCTAGCTAGGAGATGGATATAAGTTTGATATTCGATTGGATTGAAACTAAGAAGTAATAAAAATAAAGACAGTGACAAATGCTTTGCAATAATTTGACGTAAGACGTCACTTCCGGCGCATATCGTCACCAGTTTAAAAGGTTCCCACTGTTAAAAAGGTGGGCCAAAACTGTAAAACAGGAGGGGTCTCCAGATTAGCTCAATAGGAGCAACGAACTAGTACCCCGTGTTCAAGAGAAAACGTCATCTACAAGGCTATGAATTTTTGACAAAATCAAAGTAAATAGACCTTTGCTCTTTCATGCTTTTCTTTTCACAGCCAACTAGATGACGTTTTCAAATGAACACCTCCTATATATTACATCTGCAGAGACCCTCAACGGGTCAAAAAACGAGAATCTTTTTAGATAAACATCGGCATCCTTTAGGAGACACGTAACCAATGAACTAGTACAGGTTATGGAGAGACCCTCAAGTCTCAAGTCTCGCCCCCGTCTTAGCAATACGACACATAAAAATGGCGGTTAAATTGACAGAAAGTGACGTCACTTGATATAAGATTGTGTTTATATTCGAATTTTATGTGTCACGGCAAGTTTTAAATAGTCCAAATAGTAAATAATAGCTATTTTAAGTGACGTGTATTTGTATATTTTTATTATCTGATAAATACAAATTGTTGTGTAAATTTCGAGTTTCACCTGATGTTAACTCTGCAACCCACGCAGAGTCAACACTAGTTAAATGTTATAAAAAAGGCACTAAAAATTCCGGTTTACCCAATTTTATATATAAAAATATACTTTTTTTTGAAAATGTAATTATATTTAAATGTTTGAATGAATAAATAACTTGTGAACTAATTAAACTTGTTTTTAGGGATACGAGGGATCACTGTTAAAAGTCACGAGTAAAAATGGAAAAACAGCATCGGTAAGTATTTAGAATAGATCTGCGTGTTTTGCAAGTGAGTCCGCAATTCCATGAGTAGATACTGTTACGCCTGACTGTCGAGCTACAAAGATTCGGCCCGAAGCGGCAACGCCGAGCGCCGACCGCGACCCTGTGAAACCTATCTAGACTAAACGAGAACCGGGAACAGTCGCCTCCGTTCTCGAAAGTACGAGAGTACCTATGTTCTATGTTCAGGCCGGGTATATAAACCAGCGAGCCGCGCGAGATAGGATCGAATAGATAGTGCAGTGTAGTTAATAAGCGAACAGTGCGAATTGTTAGTAGAGAGTAATTGTGTTTTAATCGTGGAGTAATAGTTAAAAGTAAATAAAAGTGAATGGACGATAAATTATTGGAACCCTTATCCCATAACAACTAGTGTCAGAAGTGGGATAATTTTCCTGAAACTTGGGACTGTACGAACAAAGGAGTCGCCAAGACGCGTTTCGAATACTCAAGGAGGCATTATGTGCAAGCCCTATATTGGCCTATCCGCGACCCGAGGGACAGTTTATTCTGGCCAAGAAAAAGTAATTGAGTACCTATTTCAGTAAGGTGTTGAGCAAGCCAGGGAGAAGTTATTGCGTTACCAGAAAGGAAATATCGTCAAGTCCGTGGACCATTTCCATCGGTATCTGTATTGAAGGAAGTTTTTGATTCGTACAGGTCACGGAGCGCTGAAATGGCTTCTCCAAATGAAGAATTCTGAAAGCCAAATTGCAAGATGGATAGAACGCCTTCAGCAATACGATTTTAAAATTGAACATCGTCCGGGCAGGTCTCATGGTAATGCAGATGCATTATCACGCAGGCCTTCTAAAGGGAAATGTCGACACTGCCAACGAGTAGAACAACAAGTAGGATCAAGCGTTCTTAAGAGAACCAGGATTTACGTCCACAACATTGGACCACTGAACAAATGAAAGTCGAAAAAACAACCGATAATGCTGTGGGGTTAATACGTCAATGGAAGTTGGAAAATCAAAGACCTGATTTAAAGGACATAGCAGATAAGAACGCGGAAGTAAAATCTATAGTACTTTTGTGGGCTCAATGGAATTCCTTGGCGATTCAAAATGGTTTACTGAAGAGAACTTGGAAAAGCCCAGACGGGAAGATTGCCACGCTCCAGCTGGTCGTACCAAAAAGTAGACGGAAAGATGTCTTGCGAGAAATGCACAATGGAGTGTCTGGAGGCCATTTTGGAGTGAGTAAAGATCATGGATAGAATGCGGAAAAGGTACTGCTGGATGAATTGCCGAGATGACGTCGAAGAGTGGTGCAGAAATTGTGATACCTGCTGTTCCTTAAAAGGACTCTAAAGAAAGACTAGGGGACAAATGAAGCAACACAATGTTGGCGCCCCATTTGAAAGAATTGCGATCGACGTGGCAGGTCCTTTTCCAGAAACGTTCAAACATAGTTGCCATGGATTATTTCAGTAAATGGCCTGAAGCTTATGCACTACCAATTCAGGAAACTAACCAATCGTGGCAAGGGTCTTGGTTGACGAATACTTCAATAGATTCGGCGTACCATCGAACTAGGGACGGAATTTTGAATCGCAACTTTTCAAGAAGATCATGGAACTTCTGGGACCAGAACTTCCACAATCAGATGGCATGGTCGAGCATTTCAATCGAACCATGGAACATTACCTCTGCAAAATGGTAGCGGACCACCAGAAAGATTGGGACAAATTTCTTCCTTTTCTAACGGTGGCTTACAGAGGTGCAGTGCATAACACGACAGGACATACCCCTGCCAAGGTTATATTTAGTAAAGAACTTCGTCTTCCTGTAGATTCGGTATACGGATCACCAGAAAAACCGGTGCAAGATGTCCAGAACTATGCTAATGAACTTGGAGAAAGATTAAAGAAAATCCATCGAAACGTGAGGACAAAGATAAAGATTGCCAGCGATCAGATGAAAGCCAAATATGACCTAATGGCGAATTCTACAGGATTTAAGGCAAGTTCCTTTTCCGTTTCCGTCAGGTAGAGAGCTATTACCTGAAAAGAATTTGTGTGGCTATCTAATCGAC
This sequence comes from Taphrorychus bicolor, assembly GCA_951812265.1. Classification (NCBI taxonomy): domain Eukaryota; kingdom Metazoa; phylum Arthropoda; class Insecta; order Coleoptera; family Curculionidae; genus Taphrorychus; species Taphrorychus bicolor. The sequence goes on from OX638297.1 coordinate 33,915,134, forward strand.
AGAGGAAGGAAGGAAACTCTCCCAAGTTATCTACAAGTTGAGAGGCTCCATATACAGTCATCAAACGGATCAACGAGGCGGTATACAGGATCCAACGTACCCCTAGAGCAAAGATGAAAATGGTTCATCTTGAACGATTAAAGAATTACAGTCGTGGAGATTCCTCTGATCGGGACGAAGAACTCTGATCGGGACGAAGAAGAACTAAGAGGGGGGCAATTTTACTCCCGACCGTCGGTCCACAGAGATTCGGGCCGAAGCAGCAACGCCGCAAGAGGGCCGACCGCGACCCCGGGAACCCATCTAGATTAAACGAGAACCGGGAACAGTCGTCTCCGTTCTCGAAAGTACGAGAGTGTATTCAGGCCGGATATATAAACCAGCGAGCCGCGGGAGATGGGATCGAATAGATAGTGCAGTGTAGTAAGTAAGCGAAATAAGCGGACAAGCGAACAGTGCGAATTGTTAGTAGGGAGTAGTTGTGTTTTAATCGTGTTGTAATAGTTAAAAGTAAATAAAAGTGTGTAGTTAATTGACAATAAATTATTGAAACCCGTGTCCTGTAACAATACGTAAAGCTGTACAACTCAAATTTTGCAACCACATGCAGCCTGCGTTAAAGAGCTCCTTATCAGCGTAGTATAAAGTGTTTTCAAGTTACTTTTTAGAATAACTTTTAATTACAATTTAAAACTTAAGTTTCCACCTTCTTACTTAGTAATTACAAAAAAATTGAGTTACGTACTTAGGTACTTATTCAATTGCTTTCTTGTGGCAATAGCTACAACTTTTTTTTATTTTAGCCTGTTGGGTTCGTCACTTTCAACACGAGGGCGGGGGCTGAGGCCGCTAAACAGGATTTACAGGTGGGTTTTCTGCTACATCTTATAAAAATATTGTCTTAACTTCGAATTTAAGATAAATAGTAGACTACACATTTCCCATAAAACATAAGTTTGCCGTGTGCTAACCTCCCTGCAGTTCTTATTTGGCACTCTAGAGGTTTTGATGGGAATTTACTACTAGATTAATCCCACTTGTGGCTTAAGGTTTTGTGAGAACCCTTTAATGGAGGGATTTTCTACATTGCTTCCCTCCATTAAGGCCAGTCAGCTGCATGCACCCGCACCACCAGAGTGACGGCACACCCGCCTTAAGTAAATATTGTCCCCCATACCTTACATACGTACTTTTGTGTGCTAAACCTATTAACATCTTCTCTAGTTCTCTATCAAAAAGGTTACAATTTCGTAAAGCGTTACCTTAAGTGCTGTTTAAGTGCAGCTAAATTTTCTCACTCTTCCTAATGGCTCTCGTACTTAAGAAGATAAAAAAAAGGACGAGCATCTGATGGCGAAACTTACCCTAATAGTATCACGTAAGGTCCATAAATTGTATTTATAACAGGCGAGCCCTGCGCCGTGTCCTGGGGATAAATTATTTATGTCCATTGCTATTATCCTAATTAAACATTAAGTCCCCCAAATGATAAACTTTTGGGATAATTCCTCTCTGGTTGAGGAGAGCGTCGTTTAATGGTTATCCGCCTGCCAGAAAAAATTGGAAATAAAGCGGTTGTTTTTTTCTGCTTAAAGCAACAGGGTCAGTTTTTTGCAAGATAATAAAGTTTAGGGGGCCTTTCGGTGAATTTTTGTGATTTAAAAAAGGGTGGGTTTATTAGGATTTTTGTAATGAAATATGCCTAAGCCACAAGTTTTTTTAAAACATTACAATTGTTATACTCTATAAGAGAAATAGAAATTTTATCTCAGCTGCATTGGAGTGGAGATAGCATTGAAAATGGCCCACACCTTCTCCTTATCTTTCTTTCTTTATGATTATCCATGAGTCAGAGAAGTAAAGGCCATTTTCATTTCTTTATGAACTTCAATGCGGCCCGTTAGTCAAAGCAGAATTCTTCCCATCCCACCCTTGTAACATAGTACCTACCCCCATTAGCTATATGAACGAAAGCATTTTTTTTATATCCACCACCAATCACACTTTTTTTGTGGGCAATATTTTGCAGCAGGGCGTACGGTTTGACCCCGACATGCCACAGACCATCCGGCTGGAGTTTGCTAAAAGTAACACCAAGGTTAGCAAGCCCAAACAGCAAGCTGCTAACTCAGCCAACACGCACCCAACTTTGATGCACCCCCTCACCGGACGTAAGTACACCACCGCCTACCCCTGACTGATACTAATAATAACGCTTTCAGGGTTACGTTTAACCATCGCCATTTTGCCAAGAAACGGTATCAGAAGTTATCGTTTCTTGGCGAAAGTCACTCCTTACTAAACACATTCACATCCCCAATAGCCGTTATATTATACACCCCTCCACTTAATACACGATGTGCAAGCTAACGCTTACTAATAGTTTGATTTCCATTTATTTATATATTTTTTTTTATTTTTGACAGTTGTTGAGTTAATTAATTATCTTGGTATAGCTTGGGTTTAAGTGCGCATTTTGTTGGCGTGTTTTTCTTGCAAAATCCGAACAGAGTAAGGTAAAATAGGTCAAATGTTTAATACGTAAAAATTAGTTAAAAGTGAGTACCCAGTAGGTACTCCAATACTCAATATTCGAATAAAAAAAAGTTACAATTTTCTCGAACAAAGTAAGAGTTACGTCAAATCCGACAACCACATCGTCTTAGTCAGAAAATTTTATCTGAAAATGAGTCCCTACTTGAAGGGTCTATCTTATAAAAAAAGAAAGTTACAATTTTCTCAAACAGAGTAAGAGATATGTCAAATTCGACAGCAGCATCATCTTAGTAGGAAAAATTTAGCTGAAATTGAATACCCACTCGTAGGGTCTATCGTTGAAGATACGAGAGTTGCTATTTTCTCGAACAGAGTAAAAGATACGCCAAATCCGACAACGGCATCTTCTTAGTTGGAAAAAAATTGCTGAAATTAAGTACCCACTCGAAGGGTATATCTTTTGAAATGATAAAGTTAGGACTTTCTGGAACAGAGTAAGAGATACATCAAATCCGATAACGGCGTCATCTTAGTAGGAAAAAATTAGATGAAGATGAATACCCACTCAAATTAGGATGCCAACTCCAATATAGAAACAACTCGGGACAATGTTTCAAAAATATGTCAGAACCTACAGAACTGAAACTCCCTACGCTTAAGTTAAAGATCGATATTCGTTGGGTGAATTTCCGACCATTCAATGATGATTTAATTGAAGTTATCACTACAAATGGCATAGTAACTAGAAATATAGAAAATAAAAAGAAGAGACGTGCAATGAAATTCAAGAAAGTTTTAATAGAGCTCGATCTTTAAGTTGAAGGCTTCAGAAAGAGATCAAGTGTCAGCTTAAGCCTAAGAAAAAGTCTGAGGAAGAAACTGCTAAGCCTGTCACAATCCACATTACTAAGAAAAAGGAATAGAAGAGAAGAAGAAACGAAGAAAAAGGAAGACAAGATTGAGACGGTAGTTTTGAAACAGAAAGCTCTAGAAAAAAAAGAGAAGAAAAGTCCGTAAAAAACTCTTAAAATTAAACCCATTATATTGGAAGAAACAGATACTTCTGGAAAAGAACCGAAGGCTGGTGTTAATAGCCCATATTCTAAACCATTTGACTTTCCCTATGAAGACACCGAAAAAAGGAGGTATAAACCTGTAAGTCCGTAAGTATAATAACGTGGCAAATTCAAAACCCGCAGAGAAAAAGAAAGTAAAAAAAAAACTAAAACCGATACCTGAAACCGAAGATATAACCGACGAAAAAAATGTATCAATGCATCGGGAGGAAGAGACCAAAAAAGTTTAAAAGAAAGCTCTTCGAAAACTAGAGGAAAAAAATCGAGAAATTCAAGCTTAAACGGGTGAAATGACCTCAGAAAACGAGAGAAGGGTGTGGTAAAGATCAATCATCGATGGTCACCTAAAGAAGAGAAAGAAAAAGACCAAATCAAAGAAGAGAGCCGCAGAGAAAGCTGCGCTTACCGATAGGGAGGAGTCCATTTCAAAGAAAACTCTACAAAAAGAAGAACCTCTACACGCAATTTGTAGATTGAACCTAAAGCTAAAAAGAAGACCAAAGAAGACACTCTAAAAGTTATATTAAAAAGAGCGCAACCAGCGGAGCGTGAAGAAGCTAAGGAGGAAACTGTTTTACTGAAGAAAGCACTCAAATCTAAATAAACGGAAGTTGCTAAAATAAAAATTACCGTAGAACCCAAAGAAAGAAAACTAAGATTTCGAAACTGAAAGAAGTTGTTAGACTAATTGTACGAACGGAAGAACTGCTTCCGGCGGAACTTGTAGAAGAAGCCACTGCTGCAGCAAAAAACGGTATGGTGCATGAATATGGTATTTAGTAGAAACTACTTGCATAGCTTTCTCCATCTTAAAATGAGAAATGCGGGACAAATAGCATCCCGGGCGACTATGGTGCGGGACTAAGGGGTACGAATCCGGGACGTCCCGCAAAATCGGTTAACTCGAATGGTCTTTCTTTGAAAATAAGAAAGTCACTATTTTCTCGCAAATCCAATAACGAAATCGTCTTAGTTGGAAAAAATTAGCTGAAGATGAGTACCCACTCGAAGAGTCGGTCTTTGAAAATAAGGAAGTTACTATTTTCTGGAACAGAGTAAGACATACGTCAAATCTGACAAATTCATCTTCTTAGTTGGACAAAATTAGCTGAAAATGAGTATCCACTCGAAGGGTCTATCCGAGAGTCTATCTTTGAAAATAAGAAAGTTACTATTTTCTGGAACAGAGTAAGAGATACATCAAATCTGACAAGTTCATCTTTTTAGTTGCAAAAAAATAGCTGAAATTGAGTACCTACTCGAAGGATGTATCTTTGAAAATAAGAAAGTTACTATGTTCTAGAATAGAGTAAGAGATACGTCAAATCTGACAAGTTCATCTTTTTAGTTGCAAAAAAATAGCTGAAATTGAGTACCTACTCGATGGATGTATCTTTGAAAATAAGAAAGTTACTATATTGTGGAACAGAGTAAGAGATACGTCAAATCTGACTAGTTCATCTTCTTAGTTGCAAAAAATTAGCTGAAAATGAGTACCCACTCGAAAGGTCTATCTGAGGGTCTATCTTTGAAAATAAGAAAGTTACTATTTTCGGGGAACAGAGTAAGATACGTCAAGTCTGACCAGTTTATCTTCTTAGTTGGAAAAAATTAGCTGAAATTGAGTACCTACTCGAAAGGTGTATCTTTGAAAATAAGAAAGTTACTATGTTCTGGAACAGAGTGACGGTTCTGACAACTTCATCTCCTTAGTTGGAAAAAATTAGCTGGAATTGAGAACCTACTCGAATGGTCTATCTTTGAAAATAAGAAAGTTACTATTTTCTGGAACAGAGTGAGAGATACGTCAAATCTGACAAGTTCATCTTCTTAGTTGGAAAAAAAACTAGCTGAGTACCCACTCGAAGGGTCTATCCGAGGGTCTATCTTTGAAAATAAGAAAGTTACTATTTGCTGGAACAGAGTAAGAGATACGTCAAATCTGACAAGTTTATCTTCTTAGTTGCAAAAAATTAGCTGAAAATGAGTACCTACTCGAAGGGTGTATCTTTGAAAATAAGAAAGTTACCAAGTTCTGGAACATAGTAAGAGATACGTCAAATCTGACAAGTCTTAGTTGCAAAAAATCTGCTGAAATTGTGGACCTATTCGAAGGGTCTATCTTTGTTACTATTTTCTGGAACAGAGTGAGAGATACGTCAAATCTGACAAGTTTATCTTTTTAGTTGGAAAAAATTAGCTGAAATTGAGTACCTACTCGTAAGGTCTATCTTTGAAAATAAGAAAGTTACTATTTTCTGGAACAGAGTGAGAGATACGTCAAATCTGACAAATTCATCTTCTTAGTTGGAAAAAATTAGCTGAACTTGAGTATCTACTCGAAGGATCTATCTGTGAAAATAAGAAAGTTACTAATTTCTCGAGCTAAGAGGCAAGTAGGTCAAATCTGACAACGAAATCGAGCTCGCACTTTAGGCTTGTTACAAACAATTCAATCTACGTCATTACTGGTGTTTTATCTTCAAACTGAAGTTTTACTGATAGTTGTAAAAGTCACCCTTAAGGGGTCTATCATAAAATATTTCTTTTTGTTCTACGTACAAAACACCGTTTTGGTGGAAAAAAAAGCTAAAATGTTGTTTCTTTAGGAATTACTGTATATTTCTTAAAAATTCATATTTCTCAGTGAGGGGAAAGCTAAAAGGTTTTTACTGAAAAGCAATTTACTGCTAAAATGCGAGATTAAAGATTTCAGCCCTATTAATTTACATGTAATTATAGCAAGAAGCGACCCGTAATGTAAATAGGTGTATACGGCTTCTATTTTCGTAACTTTATAATATCTATCATCGTAAGGTAGGTAATTCGGTTATCGTTGCATAGTCAATTACAAAAAGAAAACGAAAAATCTTGTTTTTTTTTGAATATAAATAATTAATTTCTCGCTAACAAAGCCCATACATTAGTTATGTGAGTAATTTAAATTCAAGCCATGTCTGATTGAACTTTCGACAAGGGCAAGTTTCCAGTTTGAGAAACAATCGCTAATTGATTACAAGGGGAGCTACGTGTTTGATTTGATGGAGAGTTTCTTGGATGAGCAACAAACTTTACAGAAATTAGGTTTCGTCGTATAAATTATTTTGCCTCGAAAATATATACTTACCTGACGCTTGGGTATTATCTCGGTTATGTAATTACGTTATATCTAAAAGCAAAAACTATCTACGTAGCTAATGTAAGAAACACGTACAACCAACCAAAATCGTACCAAATCCATTCAGCTGAAGACACACTTTAAAGTACATAATAATAGTTACAGACATTATCAGCGCTGCATGAGCATTATTATTACACAAGTAGTTACGCGTGGCGGTAACCACACGAGTGTATTAATATGGATGCCTTACTGTACTTATAATGTTTAGTCTACGATCACTAAAGTCCAAGACTGATCTTATTTTCCACCCTTTTTCTTTATTACAGTTGTCTTTTTATTACATTTAGATTATTTTTAATGTGATGTAATGAGGTTATTGCATTACTAGTGCTGTAATAAAGTATTATCGAGTAGTTGGTACATATGTAATAGTATATTATACAACAAGTATGTAATGAGAGTCATTATTCTCCAGGGTAACGTTTGAGCCCACGAGCAAAGCGAGTGGCTCAAGTTGCCCGAGAAAATAACGCTCATTAAATGCGAGTAGAATACTATACTTTATCCACGACCAAAATTCCGGGTTTTCTCAAATATACTAGGTTGTAGGTGCCACAAAGATTAGGTGCCACACAGTATGAAAATCACGACTGGTTTCGCTAATCGACGGCGCGATATTTGATGCGTCAGATAGATGACGGTCTAGTCGCCCGTGCATTTTCATTTCAATGGTACGAGGGGGGGTCGGTAAATTACTTCATTTTATGGCATATTTTAAGATTTTTTTAGTTAAAATAATTTTTTAGTTAAAAAAAACACTGTAACCGACATTTGCCTCAATACATTCTAATAGAAGAACAATTATTTGAATGAAAAAGTGGTAACAGTTGCCTACGACATGTTTTTCCATGACAATTCATTATTCACTTGTAAATAATGACATTATTCACAAGTGCATAAGGATTAGCATTAATCTTGAGAATGTACAAGAATAATGTGATTATTATCGTATAGTCGTGCATAAAATAAATTTGTAATGTGTAAGCTTAACTATCAACCAGGGTAGCGCAGATGCTCATTTTAAATAAAAGTTTACGTTACAGATTTGGGAACGCCCTTCTTCCCAGGGGGTCCGGAACTGTGGCACCATCCCCTGGCGTATTCGGCGGCGGCCGCAGCAGCCGCAGCGGCAGAGCTCCCCGGGGCGGCGGCCCTCCAGCACGCCACCCTCGTGCATCCAGCGTTGCACCCCCAGGTGCCAGTACGTTCCTATCTTTGACTATCTTCGGACAAAAGTCCGTTGGACGCAGGCGCCCCAGTCCACCACCACGTTAGTTGATGACTGGTGACTTATAAATATTTCCTTTCTTTTTTTTTGGCCTGCCTTACGTTATTTTTTTTCTGGAGGGATAAAAATATCGAGTTAGCTCTAAAAGTCAAATATAGTGACATTATAACTAAATAGTATATTATACAACTCGGGCAACTTGTTCAAACAAAAGATAATTTACAATTTTAAAACCACGACTGGTTTCGCTAATAGAAGGCGCGACGTTTGATGCGTCAGATGAATGACGGTCTGCTACGGCCTATAAATTACCTCATTTTATGGTCTATTTTAAGTATTTTTCCGTGAACAATAAGTACAATTTTTAGTGAAAAAGAGACACTGTAACTTACATTTGTCTCATTACATCCTAATAGAAGCATAATTATTTGAATGAACCAGTGGTAACTACCGATTTCATGTTTAGGGCAGTTTACTTTTTGAGTTGCCAGTTGCCTACGACGTGTTTGGTTTCCATGACAACTCATTATTCACAAGTGAATAAAGGTTAGCATTAATCTTGCTGCTAAGAATTTTGTGCCAATAACCAACCGGATATGTTTACTACAAATGGTCTGCAAACCATTCAATATCAATCTTATTCCGGTTTATGCCCCAACTGCTGAGAAGGGGAATGATATGGAAGTCGAGAGTTTGTATGAGCTAATTGATTCCACAATGACGACGTTAAAGAGCGATAGTGTTATTATTGTATTGGGAGATTTCAGTGCCAAAATTGGTCAAAGACAACGCATCGATATAGTCGGTAGTTTTGGGCTTGGTAGCTCCAACGAGAGGGATGACAGACTCTACGAGTTTTGTCAGGACTCAGGGATGATAATTGCTAACACGTTTTTCGGTCTACCCAAACGAAGACTTTATACTTGGCAAGCCCCACGCAGTGATCTAAATACCTCAACACCAATTAGAAATCAGATCGACTATCTACTGATTAATAGGCGTTTTAAAAATATAATAAAAAATACCAAAACTTACTCTGGGGCTGACATTGGGTCAGACCATAATCCCCTTGTGGCTGAACTGTCGTTAAACTTAAAAACTAAAAAGCAAACACACCCAGCTAGAGAAGTTAATGTAAAGAGACTAAATAACCCTGAAGTCAGACATTTTTTTGCCGGAGAAATTAATAACAGGTTAACAAGTTTACAGGAAATCCAGCTCCAAGATATAGAGATTCTTTGGAATAACATCAAGAATATCATTGTGAACACGTGTAAATTACATCTCCGACCCAGACCTTTAAACCTTTAAATCCAAAAACAAGTGGATTACAGATCACATTCTAACCCTCATGAAGTAGCGAAGGAAAACCTGACAAATATAAAAAAATACAAAAAAGTCACAGATAGATCAAAGAAGTCAAACAGGGATGAATGGAAAGAGAATGTGCAGAAATGGGAAAATTGGCCGAACGATATTAGTGCTGTGATGGTGCTGGCATACGTAATGTGTTGCGTGCATCATGGATGTAATTTTGTTTATTGACGTCATCCGTTGTCGCCGAGTATATCCCTGAAGAAGACGTAAATTAAACGTCGAAACGTTGGCCCTTATTCAAACGACAAGGGTGTTTTATTTGTCCTAAACTTGCAAAACCATTACATTTGTAAATTGTGAGGACGCACTACATTATCATCATCTTGATGTTTCTCAATTCGGCTTCAGAAACGCTTTCGGAATGCGTGAAGCTCTTTTCGGAACAAACCTTCTCCGCCAAAAATGCCGTGACCAGCGAAACGATGTTTTCGCATATTTTATCGATTACGAAAAAGCCTTTGACCGCATACAGCGCGATAAACTTTTTGATATGCTACATGGGGTAGGAATAGATGATAGAGATATCCGCATAATTAAAAATCTATACTGGAATCAAAAGACACAGGCAATATTAAACTAGACCATATTGTAATACAATGTGGAGTAAGACAGGGTTGCATACTGTCGCCCTTACTTTTCAACCTATACTCTGATCGAATATTTAAGGAAGCATTGGAAAGAATATCACACCTCGAGAATGCTCGGGCAACTTTTAATATGAGATGCCTTCTTTGCAATGACAACCCGAGTCTGAAGTTAAGACAACGCGTGGTTGAATGCTATGTGTGGCCGCTCTTGCTGTATGGAGTGGAGACATGGACTCTGAAGGTCCAGACGATGAACCAACTGGAGGCATTCGAAATGTGGCTACACAGAAGAATTCTTCGTATTCCTTGGACACAATATGTTACAAACGAGAATGTACTACGAAGAACAAAAGCAACAGTCGTGGCTCAGAAATATTCGGGATTGGACCGGCATAAAAAGGGCTGGTGAACTTTTTCGCTTGGCGGAGGACCGTACAGCTTTTGCGATGGTGATTGCAAACATCAGGGAGACCGGACAAGGCACATGAAAGAAGAAGATTAATCTTGCCATTGTACAAGAGTAATGTGATTATTATTGTATGGTCGTGGCTAAAACATTGTAAAACCCTGTGTTGCTAGCGTCTTTCTTCGTTTTAAATGGATAGTGGTAGGTTTTTGGGTACAGGACGGAATAAAAGCAGCTCTCGTTTACAAATTAGCCGACGTTTGTATATTACAGTCTTCCTCAGTGCTTTTTTAGATTGAGAATAAAAAAAAACCTGAAAATTGCAATATACAATCGAAACGACGGCAAATTTTTAAACTAGAGCTGGTTTTATTCCCTCTTTATACCCGAAAATCTCATTTCTATTATTGTGGTAGAAATTATGTTGTTTTGGGATTTCTGACTGTTTTAAATTCGTGCTACACTGAACAAGCTTTTTTTTTAAGGACCTTAAAAATGTTCAAGAGGGAACACCCTTCGATTTCTTCACCGTTATTTTTCTACACCCTGTATTAGGTCAAACTGAGCAAAATTCCATAGAAAGTATCAAATTTATTGTTCAATGAGAAGGATGATAAGATGTTTTTGAAACATGAAAAAGAAATAAAAATTAAGAATGCTAATGACAAAATTGGTCTAAGAAAATAAGTTTTAAAAAATAAAAAATTTTTGAGACTTTGGGAATAGGAGAAAATGTCGGGTAAAAATGATTCAGAAGAAAGAATAAGAAAAACTAATTACAAGGAAAGAAATGCCTAATTACAATGAAAATAGAAAAAAATAATACTTAATAAGATTCACGAAGGTAACAGAGAAAAAGAGAGATCAAATCCGACAACGGCTTCGTCTTAATTAGAAAAATTTACTCGAAAATGATTACCCACTTGAGGGTCTGTCTTTTAAAATGAAAAAAGTACGTTTTATTTAACATGTTACAGAGATACTTCAAATCCGAGAACGGCATCGTCTTAGTTGGGTAAAATCAGCTGAAAATGAGTATCCACTCGAAAGGTGTATCTTTGAGAATAAGAAAGTTACTATTTTCTGGTACAGAGTAAGAGATACGTCAAATCTGACAAGTTCATCTTCTTAGTTGGAAAAATTTAGCTGAAAATGAGTACCCACTCGAAGGGTCTATCTTTAAAAATAAGAAAGTTACTATTTTCTGGAACAGAGTAAGAGATACGTCAAATCTGACAAGTTTATCTTCTTAGTTGGACAAAATTAGCTGAAAATGAGTACCCACTCGAAGGGTATATCTTTGAAAATAAGAAAGTTACTATTTTCTGGTACAGAGTAAGAGATACTTCAAATTCGTCTTAATTAGAAAGAAGTTACGTGAAGTTGAGTACCCACTTGAACGGGCTGCCTTTGAAAATAAGGAAAGTACGTTTTATTTGAGCCAAGTGGGAGATACTTCAAATCCGACAATGGCATCGTTCTAGTCAGAAAAAATTAACTGAAAATGAGTACCCACTAGAAAGGTGTATTTTTGAAAATAAGAAAAGTACGTTTTCTTTGAACACAGTGGGAGATACTTCACATCCGACAACTACCCACTCAAAGAGTATATCTTTCAAAAAAAGAAAGTTACTATTTTCTGGAACACAGTAAGAGATACGTCAAATCTGACAAGTTCAACTTCTTAGTTGAAAAAAATTGTTTTGAGATTTCTGACTGTTTTAAATTCGTGCTACACTGAACAAGCTTTTTTTTAAGGACCTTAAAAATTTTCAACAGGGAACACCCTTCGATTTCTTCACCGTTATTTTTCTACACCCTGTATTAGGTCAAACTGAGCAAAACTCCATAGAAAGTATCAAATTTATTGTTCAATGAAAAGGATGATAAGATGTTTTCGAAACATGAAAAAGAAATAAAAATTAAGAATGCTAATGACAAAATTGGTCTAAGAAAATAAGTTTTAAAAAATAAAAAATGTTTGAGACTTTGGGAATAGGAGAAAATGTCGGGTAAAAATGATTCAGAAGAAAGAATAAGAAAAACTAATTACAAGGAAAGAAATGCCTAATTACAATGAAAATAGAAAAAAATAATACTTAATAAGATTCACGAACGTAACAGAGAAAAAGAGAGATCAAATCCGACAACGGCTTCGTCTTAATTAGAAAAATTTACTCGAAAATGATTACCCACTTGAGGGTCTGTCTTTTAAAATGAAAAAAGTACGTTTTATTTAACATGTTACAGAGATACTTCAAATCCGAGAACGGCATCGTCTTAGTTGGGTAAAATCAGCTGAAAATGAGTATCCACTCGAAAGGTGTATCTTTGAGAATAAGAAAGTTACTATTTTCTGGTACAGACTAAGAGATACGTCAAATCTGACAAGTTCATCTTCTTAGTTGGAAAAATTTAGCTGAAAATGAGTACCCACTCGAAGGGTCTATCTTTAAAAATAAGAAAGTTACTATTTTCTGGAACAGAGTAAGAGATACGTCAAATCTGACAAGTTTATCTTCTTAGTTGGAAAAATTTAGCTGAAAATGAGTACCCACTCGAAGGGTCTATCTTTAAAACTAAGAAAGTTACTATTTTCTGGAACAGAGTAAGAGATACGTCAAATCTGACAAGTTTATCTTCTTAGTTGGACAAAATTAGCTGAAAATGAGTACCCACTCGAAGGGTATATCTTTGAAAATAAGAAAGTTACTATTTTCTGGTACAGAGTAAGAGATACTTCAAATTCGTCTTAATTAGAAAGAAGTTACGTGAAGTTGAGTACCCACTTGAACGGGCTGCCTTTGAAAATAAGGAAAGTACGTTTTATTTGAGCCAAGTGGGAGATACTTCAAATCCGACAATGGCATCGTTCTAGTCAGAAAAAATTAACTGAAAATGAGTACCCACTAGAATGGTGTATTCTTGAAAATAAGAAAAGTACGTTTTCTTTGAACACAGTGGGAGAGACTTCACATCCGACAACTACCCACTCGAAGAGTATATCTTTCAAAAAAAGAAAGTTACTATTTTCTGGAACACAGTAAGAGATACGTCAAATCTGACAAGTTCATCTTCTTAGTTGGAAAAATTTAGCTGAAAATGAGTACCCACTCGAAGGGTCTATCTGAGGGTATATCTTTGAAAATAAGAAAGTTACTATTTTCTGGAACAGAGTAAGATATACGTCAAATCTGACAAGTTTATCTTCTTAGTTGGAAAAAATTAGCTGAAATTGAGTACCTACTCGAAGGGTGTAACTTTGAAAATAAGAAAATTACTATGTTCTGGAACAGAGTAAGAGATACGTCAAATCTGACAAAGTTTATCTTCTTAGTTGGAAAAAAATTATCTGAAATTGTGTACCTACTTGAAGGGTCTATCGTTGAAAATAAGAAAGTTACCATTTTCAGGAACAGAGTGAGAGATACGTCAAATCTGACAAGTTCATCTCCTTAGTTGACAAAAATTAGCTGAAATTGAAGGGTCTATCTTTGAAAATAAGAAAGTTACTATTTTCTGGAACAGAGTAAGAGATACGCCAAATCTGACAAGTTCATCTTCTTAGTTGGACACAATTAGCTGAAAATGAGTACCCACTGGAAGGGTATATCTTTGAAAATAAGAAAGTTACTATTTTCTGGTACAGAGTAAGAGATACTTCAAATTTGTCTTAATTAGAAAGAAGTTACCTGAAGATGAGTACCCACTTGAACGGGCTGCCTTTGAAAATAAGGAAAGTACGTTTTATTTGAGCCAAGTGGGAGATACTTCAAATCCGACAATGGCATCGTTCTAGTCAGAAAAAATTAACTGAAAATGAGTACCCACTAGAATGGTGTATTTTTGAAAATAAGAAAAGTACGTTTTCTTTGAACACAGTGGGAGATACTTCACATCCGACAACTACCCACTCGAAGAGTATATCTTTCAAAAAAAGAAAGTTACTATTTTCTGGAACACAGTAAGAGATACGTCAAATCTGACAAGTTCATCTTCTTAGTTGGACACAATTAGCTGAAAATGAGTACCCACTGGAAGGGTCTATCTGAGGGTATATCTTTGAAAATAAGAAAGTTACTATTTTCTGGAACAGAGTAAGATATACGTGAAATCTGACAAGTTTATCTTCTTAGTTGGAAAAAATTAGCTGAAATTGAGTACCTACTCGAAGGGTGTAACTTTGAAAATAAGAAAATTACTATGTTCTGGAACAGAGTAAGAGATACGTCAAATCTGACAAAGTTTATCTTCTTAGTTGGAAAAAAATTATCTGAAATTGTGTACCTACTTGAAGGGTCTATCGTTGAAAATAAGAAAGTTACCATTTTCAGGAACAGAGTGAGAGATACGTCAAATCTGACAAGTTCATCTCCTTAGTTGACAAAAATTAGCTGAAATTGAAAGGTCTATCTTTGAAAATAAGAAAGTTACTATTTTCTGGAACAGAGTAAGAGATACGCCAAATCTGGCAAGTTCATCTTCTTAGTTGGACACAATTACCTGAAAATGAGTACCCACTGGAAGGGTATATCTTTGAAAATAAGAAAGTTACTATTTTCTGGTACAGAGTAAGAAATACTTCAAATTTGTCTTAATTAGAAAGAAGTTACCTGAAGATGAGTACCCACTTGAACGGGCTGCCTTTGAAAATAAGGAAAGTACGTTTTATTTGAGCCAAGTGGGAGATACTTCAAATCCGACAATGGCATCGTTCTAGTCGGAAAAAATTAACTGAAAATGAGTACCCACTAGAAAGGTGTATTTTTGAAAATAAGAAAAGTACGTTTTCTTTGAACACAGTGGGAGATACTTCACATCCGACAACTACCCACTAGAAGAGAATATCTTTCAAAATAAGAAAGTTACTATTTTCTGGAACACAGTAAGAGATACGTCAAATCTGACAAGTTCATCTTAGTTGGAAAAATTTTGCTGAAAATGGGTACCCATTCGAAGGGTCTATCTTTGAAAATAAGAAAGCTACTATTTTTTGGAACAGAGTAAAAGATACGTCAAATCTGACAAGTTCATCTTCTTAGTTGGACAAAATTAGCTGAAAATGAGTACCCACTCGAAGGGTATAACTTTGAAAATAAGAAAGTTACTATTTTCTGGTACAGAGTAAGAGATACTTCAAATTCGTCTTAATTAGAAAGAAGTTACCTGAAGATGAGTACGACGTTGATGAGTATGAGTTACGACCTTCTCGAACAGGGGATACGCATCTTCTTAGTTAGAAAAATTTACCTGAAAATCAATACCACTTGAAGGCTCTATCTTTGAAAATAACAAAGGTACGTTTTCTTTAAACAAACTAGGTTATAGATACTTCAAATCCGACAACGGCATCGTCTTAGTTGAAATAAATAGGAAAACGAGGACTCACTCAAGAGGTCTGTCATAAAAAATAAGAAAGTCGCGATTTCTACATACAAGCATAGTTTTGATTGTAAAAAAAGTCGGAATAAAAATGATACAGAAAAAAGAAAAATTAAACGAATTGTCGAACGAATTGAAAATTATGAAAAAATAAATTAAACCAATTACAAGACAAAAATTAGTCTTAAGATAAATAAATAGTAAGTAAAACAATAAAGTAAAACAAGGTAGACGTTGACAATCTGACTTTGACATTTTTATCGTATCTTCTCAATATGTGCCGAAAAGATTTAGGTATAAAAAAATGATGATTTCAAAGGTAACGAGATGTCAAAAATAAGTAAATGAGTTATATGTTCAGGTACTCATTCCCATTTCGTACAAATTTATTTTATTCGACACAGACGTTTATTGATACTTGTCCCTTTTCCGATCGCGGCTCCAATTTGTCAAAGCAATCTCCCTAATCGCATCCCCGGCGGAGTTGCAATACTCCTGGACTTTTGAAAACATTTCGAGGGTTCAAAAGCCATTCGAACCGAACGATGATGAAACCCTCGATGTCTTCATCAAACGGGCGAAACGCGAAATTTTAATTAAATCAGATCAGAAATCGCACGAGAATGTGGCGCCTTTACAACAACTAGCTCCCAACTAAGAGCGCGATTTTAATTGCGTTTGTTGGCTTGAGCGGTTTTCGTTGTTCCGTAAACTGATTAATTCAGCCAATTTCAATTTGTTTTTCAGTACTTTACAAGATCACGTCCAGATCCGTAAGTGCCGTTCGTTTCTTATTTTTTAGTAAATTAATGAAAATGTTGTAAGTTTTTTTGTCAGTTGGATGTCAAATGTCAAAACAAAAATGTGGAAGTAACAAAAGTCCACTTACTTCGATTATGTCATCTTTTTCTGTCAAAATTTCATAGTCAACTTAATTAATTTTTCTAATGAATACTCCGTACTACGATGAGATGTTGTACAGAATACGAGCAGGCGACATCCACAAGCGTATTAGATCTAATACTGCATGGCAGAGGGCTCTCAGTTCGAGAAGCAGCCCCTATTGCTCTGTACCCCGCAGGTTATCGGAACCAAAACGAAATGTAAAGAGTAGGTGGTCACCAATTTGTCGATTAACCCATCTGCATACTAGTTTCGGGGTCTACCCCTCATCAGCACAACTTTGGTTGGTCGACAAATTGGCCGACCAAGACTGACCAAGCAGTCAGTTGTAGTTGTCCAGAATTACAAGGCATTACATTAGATGCTGTGAATATTGCGTTTCATGATTACCGTGATATAGAAATAATTCACTATCGTATCATTTTAGATCTCTATTAAAGATGACATTTGATTGGCTACCGCTACCAACATTACAAAGCAACAACCAAAACACCTATCGAAAAGAATATTCATTTCGATACTGTTTTGACGTCATAAAAGTGCAGAAAAACAGTGATATTAAAACAGAATTAGAAACAATTATTTTCTTTTAACTTTAGTGGCATGCTCTTTTTATGTTTTAATTGTATTTACATGTATACAGAGTGATTCGAAATTCATTACAAAGATTTTAAGCACATATTTGTGGGGTCAAAGTAAGTAGTTGTTTTCCTATATACATGGGTCCTAAAATAAGCCCCCTCCCCCTAGGGGCGCTCAAAGATGGAAACAAATATTTTTTTTTTATTTGTGGCAGTATTTGTTCATGAAAAGTTGATGATGATATTTATTCATGAATGAAACTTTTTCAAGGAACGCAGTTTTCAAGGACTTACTGTCATTATGATGATGCATATTTTAGGTTTCCCGGGAGTTTTGTTAGTAGGCCAATGACCTATCCTCAGAACAAGAAATCGGGTGGTGTACAGTCCAGGGAACGTGGAGGCCAAAGTATAGGACCTGTCCATCGATGCATCTGGAAAACTTGCGTTTAAATGTTCCCGAACTGTAACCCGAAATTAATGGAGGGCACCATCGTGCATGAAAAACATGTTCCTACGGATGTACGGAACATTCTCCACCAATGCAGGCAATTTATTAATTAGAAAGTCTAAGTGTCGCCATTTAATGTTCGCGGTAAAAAAAATTAACCAATTAGTTCATCACCCACCATTCCTCTCCATTCATTTAGGCTAAATCGTTCTTGGTAACGAGATTGTCTAATTTGATGTGGATTTTTTCCGACTTTGAGCGCCCCGGTGGGGGGAGGGGGTTCATTTTAGAACCCATTTGTTTATAGGAAACAAACGTCTTATTTTGACCCCACAAATATACCCTTAAATTCTTTGTACCGTATTTTGAATCACGCTGTATATTAATATTTGCTCTCGTTAAAGCTTATACTAATGGCCATTTCCACCAAGCAAATTTTAAGTAAACTTAAGGTTAAGGGCCCTTAAGCCATAGCTGTTAGCATGAGTAACCATGGTAATAATGGAAGCCTTAACTAAGTGTACTTAAAAATTGCTTGATGCATAAGTGCTTCATTTTTTTTGTCACTTCGGCCATTTTATGCAACCAGCTTAAGTCATGCTTAGTTTCAGGTTTTTGTTAGATAAATAATTAACATTTTTTTTTGTATTTTAGCCACAAATGTCAATGCCACATCCAACCGCTTTGACATCAGTCCATGCGGCCGCCTCGCTGCCGCATTTTTTGCCTAGTCCGGCCCTGGCATCCCCCGTAGGCTCAAGTTCGTCTCAACCAGGGATGGGTATGAACAATCCTCCTTGTTCCACGCTGTTCGTCGCCAATCTGGGCCAGTTCGTGTCCGAGCACGAACTGAAGGAGATTTTCGCCAGGTCAGTGTTTATCGTCGTCTTGCACTGCTTCATGTTTTTTTTTTAACCACACACATACATTATTTAATGTTGTGCAGTAATAGTCCCTAACACGAGGGTGCCGATTTTTTGGAGATGTCACTATCACTTTGTGATTGGTTTGCACCTTAACTCACAGTTGCAGTCACTTATTGATTCGTTAATGTTGCCAGTTCAAAGGCTACTTTTTTAACAACTTGAATTGGGTCTGTATGGTTGAATGGCGAGAAGGTATAGGTCAATCAAAGTATATCACAGTTTAGTAAGTAATAATTTATGTAAAATTTAGAAATGATCTCTTTATTCACCAATTTGGTTTGGATCTTACTAACCAAAGCAAAAGCTGAATAGGCTGAACTAACTCTCAAACATATTGTGGATCCGAAAAAAAAACAAATTGTATTGGAATAATTGCTGATTCCTGGCAACATTAACGCTAACGATAATGTTTCCGTAGTTTTCTTTGTTCGGCATTGCGCCGCATTCATAAAAATCCACACCTCGATTAACTCGACTCGGTTACATCTAATGGAAACTTTAGTCTCCAAGTATAATTTTTATTCAGTTTGTGTTTTAAATGTGGAATCCCGAGAGCGCTAGGTATGTAACCGAATAACATGTTGCTTCTCAAAAACTTTTATTAAATTGGCTAGAGGCTTCGAGGTGTGAATTTTGGTATATAAAATGCACTATCACTTAACGAAAGTACAATAAAAATGAGGGGGTTTCGGTGGTGCTGTAAGATAGAGACGTTTGCATTTTGCAAAAGGTAATTTCGTAGCATGTTACTGTAAATTTCACTCCACACAGAACTTGGAATGACGACACTTTTAAATAATATTTAAACTTGGAAGTTGAAACAACGCCTATTACATTACAATAAAACTTGAAATTTGTCCCTGTAAATATCATTTAGGTATATAAACGTTTTGCCATGGGTATTCTATACATTTCCATAAAAAAAACTTAACTAAAGCGCGTATTATCTTCTGCAGCAACACTTTTTGTGACAGAGCTAGAATTTGTTAGCGTTAGCGTTGGGCAAGACGGAAACTTTGAACTTCGGAAACTTTCCAATAAAAAAATAAGAATTGACTTATGGGAAAGTTTCGGTCAATTTCTGAAAGCTTCCAAATATTTCGCAAATTTTCAAAAATAGTTTTAGAAATTAAGGTTTGAAGAGCTCGAAATCGAAAATAAGCTTTAGTTTCTACCTTTATACTTAATATTTCATTTACACAGACCGTTTTTTATCTTTTACTACCCACCTATCATTAATAATAAACGATTATTTTTCTATAATGTGATAAAATAACCGGAAAATGTTCGGAAAGTTTCGGGTAATTTCTCGAAATTTCCTATTTCGCTCAACCCCAAAATTTAACCTCTGGAGGTTTAGCAGAAAAGGGAGGGACCATTCTTTTCAACAGTTTTGTCTCCCTTTTTACGAATGAAACACAAAAATTACGCAAAAACTGGAAGGAAATGGTAGAATCTGTAGGAAAGCTCAATTTTCTCAGTTTTCAGTTTCGCATAACCCTAAAATTTGTACTCTGGGCCAATGAGGTATAGCAGATAATGGAGAAATCATCCATTTCGACTATTTTGTCTCCTTTCTTACCAATAAAACACAAAAATGACAATTCTCGAAATTATAAGTTTCGCCCAACCCTAACCTTTCTACTCTGGGCCAGGGAGGTATAGTAGATAGTGGAGAGATCTTCCTTTTCGATAGTTTTGTCTCTCTTTTTACCGGTAAAACACTAAAATGACGAAAAACTGAAACGAAGTTAAGAATGGTATAACTTATAGATAATGAGGCTCAATTTTTGAAATTTCCATTTTTTCCCAACCCTAAAATTTATACTCTGGACCAGTAAAGTATAGCATATAATGGAGAGATGATTCTTTTCGACAGTTTTGTCTTCTTTTTTATCAAAAACACAAAAATCATGGAAAAACTGGGAGGAAGTCAAGAATGGTAGAATCTATAGAAAGGCTCAATTTTCAAAAATTTAAATTTTGCCCCACCCTAAATTTTCTATTCTGAGCCAGTGCGATATGGCTGATAATGGAGAGATGATTCTTTTTGACAGTTTTGCCCCCCTTCTTAACAATAAAACACAAAAATGACAGAAAAACTTGGAAGAAGTCAAGAATGGTAGAATCTATACAAATCTCAATTTTCGAAATTTCCAGTTTCCGCCAGCCCTAAAATTTATACTCTGGGCTAGTGAGTCATAGCATATAACGGAGAGATAATTTCTTTCCGACAGTTTTGTCTCCCTTTTTACCAATAAAACACAAAAATGGCGGAAAAACTGGAAGGAAATCAAGAATGGTAGAATCTATGGGAAAGCTTAATTTTCGAGATTTTTAGTTTCGCTCAACCCTAACGTTTCTACTATGGGCCAGTGAGGTATAGCAGATAGAGGAGAGGTCATTCTTTTCGATAGTTGTGTCTCTCTTTTTACCAATAAAACACAAAAATGGCGGAAAAACTGGAAGGAAATCAAGAATGGTAGAATCTATGGGAAGGCTTAATTTTTGAAATTTTCAGTTTCGCTCAACCCTAACGTTTCTACTATGGGCCAGTGAGGTATAGCAGATAGTGGAGAGGTCATCCTTTTCGACAGTTTTGTCTCCTTTTTTACCAATAAAAAACAAAAATGATGGGAAAACTGGGAGGAAATCAAGGATGGTATAATTTATAGGAAGGGTCAATTTTCAAAATTTCCAGTTTCGCGCAAGCCTAAAATTTGTAATCTGAGCCAGTGAGGTATAGCAGATAATGGAGATATCACCCTTTTCGACAGTTTTGTTTGCCTTTTTACCAATAAAACACAAAAATGGCGGAAAATTGGAAGGAAATAAAGAATGGTAGAATCTATGGGAAGGCTTAATTTTCGATATTTTCAGTTTCGCGCAAGCCTAAAATTTGTACTCTGAGCCAGTGAGGTATAGCAGATAATGGAGAAGTCACCCTTATCGACAGTTTTGTCTCCCTTTTTACCAATAAAAAACAAAAATTATGGAAAAACTGAGAGGAAATCAAGGATGATAAAATTTATAAGAAAGTCAATTTTCAAAATTTCCAGTTTCGCGCAAGCCTAAAATTTGTACTCTGAGCCAGTGAGGTATAGCAGATAATGGAGAAATCACCTTTTTTGACAGTTTTGTCTCCCTTTTTACCAATAAAACACAAAAATGGCGGAAAAACTGGAAGGAAATCAAAAATGGTAGAATCTATGGGAAGGCTTAATTTTCGATATTTTCCGTTTCGCGCAAGCCTAAAATTTGTACTCTGAGCCAGTGAGGTATAGCAGATAATGGAGAAATCACCTTTTCCGACAGTTTTGTCTCCCTTTTTACCAATAAAACACAAAAATGGCGGAAAACTGGAAGGAAATAAAGAATGGTAGAATCTATGGGAAGGCTTAATCTTCGATATTTTCAGTTTCGCGCAAGCCTAAAATTTGCACTCTGAGCCAGTGAGGTATAGCAGATAATGGAGAAATCACCCTTATCGACAGTTTTGTCTCCCTTTTTACCAATAAAAAACAAAAATTATGGAAAAACTTAGAGAAAATCAAGGATGATAGAATTTATAAGAAGTGTCAATTTTCAAAATTTCCAGTTTCGCGCAAGCCTAAAATTTGTACTCTGAGCCAGTGCGGTATAGCAGATAATGGAGAAATCACCTTTTTCGACAGTTTTGTCTCTCTTTTTACCAATAAAACACAAAAATGGCGGAAAAACTGGAAGGAAATAAAAAATGGTAGAATCTATGAGAAGGCTTAATTTTCGATATTTTCCGTTTCGCGCAAGCCTAAAATTTGTACTCTGAGCCAGTGAGGTATAGCAGATAATGGAGAAATCACCCTTTTCGACAGTTCTGTTTCCCTTTTTACCAATAAAACACAAAAATGGCGGAAAAACTGGAAGGAAATCAAGAATGGTAGAATCTATGGGAAGGCTTAATTTTCGATATTTTTAGTTTCGCGCAAGCCTAAAATTTGTACTCTGAGCCAGTGAGGTATAGCAGATAATGGAGAAATCACCCTTATAAACCGTTTTGTCTCCCGTTTTACCAATAAAACACAAAAATTGCGGAAAACTGGAAGGAAATAAAGAATGGTAGAATCTATGGGAAGGCTTAATTTTCGATATTTTTAGTTTCGCGCAAGCCTAAAATTTGTACTCTGAGCCAGTGAGGTATAGCAGATAATGGAGAATTCACCCTTATAGACAGTTTTGTCTCCCTTTTTACCAATAAAACACAAAAATTGCGGAAAACTGGAAGGAAATAAAGAATGGTAGAATCTATGGGAAGGCTTAATTTTCGATATTTTCAGTTTCGCGCAAGCCTAAAATTTGAACTCTGAGCCAGTGAGGTATAGCAGATAATGGAAAAATCACCCTTATCGACAGTTTTGTCTCCCTTTTTACCAATAAAAAACAAAAATTATGGAAAAACTGAGAGGAAATCTAGGATGATAGAATTTATAAAAAGGGTCAATTTTCAAAATTTCCAGTTTCGCGCAAGCCTAAAATTTGTACTCTGAGCCAGTGAGGTATAGCAGATAATGGAGAAATCACCTTTTTCGACAGTTTTGTCTCCCTTTTTACCAATAAAACACAAAAATGGCGGAAAAACTGGAAGGAAATCAAAAATGGTAGAATCTATGGGAAGGCTTAATTTTCGATATTTTCCGTTTCGCGCAAAACTAAAATTTGTACTCTGAGCCAGTGAGGTATAGCAGATAATGGAGAAATCACCCTTTTCGACAGTTTTGTTTCCCCTTTTACCAATAAAACACAAAAATGGCGGAAAAACTGGAAGGAAATCAAGAATGGTAGAATCTATGGGAAGGCTTAATTTTCGATATTTTTAGTTTCGCGCAAGCCTAAAATTCCAGTATGTGAGTTCCTGTACTCTGAGCCAGTGAGGTATAGCAGATAATGGAGAAATCACCCTTATAAACCGTTTTGTCTCCCGTTTTACCAATAAAACACAAAAATTGCGGAAAACTGGAAGGAAATAAAGAATGGTAGAATCTATGGGAAGGCTTAATTTTCGAGATTTTTAGTTTCGCTCAACCCTAACGTTTCTACTATGGGCCAGTGAGGTATAGCAGATAGAGGAGAGGTCATTCTTTTCGATAGTTTTGTCTCTCTTTTTACCTATAAAACACAAAAATGGCGGAAAAACTGGAAGGAAATCAAGAATGGTAGAATCTATGGGAAGGCTTAATTTTCGAAATTTTCAGTTTCGCTCAACCCTAACGTTTCTACTATGGGCCAGTGAGGTATAGCAGATAGTGGAGAGGTCATCCTTTTCGACAGTTTTGTCTCCCTTTTTACCAATAAAACACAAAAATTGCGGAAAACTGGAAGGAAATAAAGAATGGTAGAATCTATGGGAAGGCTTAATTTTCGATATTTTCAGTTTCGCGCAAGCCTAAAATTTGCACTCTGAGCCAGTGAGGTATAGCAGATAATGGAGAAATCACCCTTATCGACAGTTTTGTGTCCCTTTTTACCAATAAAAAACAAAAATTATGGAAAAACTGAGAGGAAATCAAGGATGATAGAATTTATAAAAAGGGTCAATTTTCAAAATTTCCAGTTTCGCGCAAGCCTAAAATTTGTACTCTGAGCCAGTGAAGTATGGCAGATAATGGAGAAATCACCCTTTTCTACAGTTCTGTTTCCCTTTTGACCAATAAAACACAAAAATGGCGGAAAAACTGGAAGGAAATCAAGAATGGTAGAATCTATGGGAAGGCTTAATTTTCGATATTTTTAGTTTCGCGCAAGCCTAAAATTTGTACTCTGAGCCAGTGAGGTATAGCAGATAATGGAGAAATCACCCTTATAGACAGTTTTGTCTCCCTTTTTACCAATAAAACACAAAAATTGCGGAAAACTGGAAGGAAATAAAGAATGGTAGAATCTATGGGAAGGCTTAATTTTCGATATTTTCAGTTTCGCTCAACCCTAACATTTCTACTATTTTGTCTCCCTTTTTACCAAGAAGCAAGTTTCTCGTACTGACCGATTACCCGAGAAACTTGTTTCTTTGTAAATTCTCCCGTTGAGACACTCACCATATGCCTTTTTACCAATAAGACACAAAAATGATGGGAAAACTGGGAGGAAATAAAAAATTGTAGAATTTATAGGAGGGCTCAATTTTCAAAATTTCCAGTTTCGCTCAAGCCTAAAATTTATACTCTCAGCCAGTGAGGTATAGTAGATAATGGATAATCTAGACAATTTTGTCTCCCATTTTACCAATAAAACACTTAAATGACAGGAAACTGAGAGGAATGGTAGAATCTAGAAGACGGCGCAATTTTCGGAATTTCCGGTTTTACCTAACCCTAACATTTCTACTCTCAGCCAGTGAGCGATAGCAGATAGTGGAGTGATCTTCATTTCTGACAGTTTTGTCTTCATTATTACTGATTAAACAAAAAAATGGCGGAAAAACTGGAAAGAAGTCAAGAATGGTAGAATCTATAAGCTCAATTTGCGAAGTTTCTAGTTTCGTCCAACCCTACCTAACATTTCTACTGTGGTCTACTGAGGAAAAGCAGATAGTGGAAGATCTTCCTTTTCGGTAGTTTTGTCTCCCTTTTTACCAATAAAACCCAAAAATGGCGAAAAAACTAGAAGGAAATTAAGAATGGTAGAATTTATAACTTTGCTGACCCTTTTATCGATTTCATGCGCAAATAACGGAACTAGCTGACCACGACGTAACCCTAACTGATTGGTGAGGCAAAAAAATGATTTGTTTGATAAATTGCCTGCAGTTTTTCGCCTCATTCTGCACAGCCAATGACGTCAGTGCGGTCACTTTTCGGGTCAACTAGACGTTGAAGACGTCATTTTTCGATGTGCAGTAGTCAGAACCGATTTACTTTGTCTCTTTGGGGCATAATCAATTCTTTACATGTCTGCTATTCTTGCATACATGGAGGTCTGACTAGAGATACCACAAAACAAAATACAGATATTTCTCTAAAATTGGTACCGTTTTTTGGCCGGAAGTCCGCCATTTTTGTGTAACTTATGACGTAGTGTTCTCATCAGAGCACATTAATTGGCGAATCACAACTTGGAATCATTTGACGTAAGGCGTCAAGTGACGTCAATTCAAGCGGACGTCGCCGCCATTTTTTGAAGGGCCCACTGCAAAAAATGCCCCCCCCCTTTTTCTAAAGGCCTGGAAATCTGAGCGTTACGTAATCTGAGATGTACCTAGTCAACTTGTGTTAGTTGTTTTTAGTGTTGGGTTAATTAGAGATGTGTTTAGTTGTGAGTGTTCACTAGCCTACCTTTCTAACTTTCAATTGCAGTAACGAAAGAGATGCCAACTCCCCTTTAATAACAAATTGTCGAGTAGGTACGAGCATTGAGTGAAAAGTGCAGGAAGAACTTTTTACCTTTGTTTTGTTAACTTTTTTGTTTTTGATGTCACACGTTGCTGATGTGAAGTGAGAAATGATGAAATTATGGACTCTTTATCAACAACGCTTCCGAGACCCTTAAAAAATGTACTAATTACCGCTTAACACCACCGATCACCAACACCAAAGCAGCCGAGCACCACATCCGGTCTTTCTTGCACAGCTTTCCCGGCTTCTGTCGCCTTCGCGTGCACGCCAACAAGCAACCGAACGGCGTAACCGGCGGCGGTTCCGCCGCTGGTACCACCGCCGTCGCCTCCCCCGTGGCCTTCGTCGAATACCGGGACGTAGGGGGCGCCACTCGCGTGATGGCGCAGCTGCAGGGCTCGTTTTTGCTGTCCTCAGACCGCGGACCGATCCGAATCGAATTCGCCAGGAACAAAATGGCGACGGCCGCCGAGGTCGGTGCCTTTTTACACTTCTTACTAAAATGGCGTTTTCCACCTCAGTTAGACCAAGATTTTGTTACTTCTTATATATCTCATTTACTTTTTAAATATATCTCCTTACCTTCGAAATTTTTTTTATCTATCTTGTTTGAAAAGTTACGAAAAAAATATCAAAGTCAAATTTTTAAGGCCAGTGAGATGTTAGTAATAAATTAATTAGATATATAGGAATTTTGTCTTTGGTAAAGCTGAGTGGTCGAGTCTTAAGCCCTCCATATACGTCCTTCCTTTTCATTAATTTGAAAAGCCTGTACTTTTTTTAATAAGTTTTAGCCAAAGAGTCTTGAGTCGGCGAACGATTTTATTGCCTTTTTTCGAATTAATGAGAGTTTAATAAGGCTTTCCTGTGGACTACTCTTACCTCGATACGAACATAAAATAGCCGCCTGTGCGATGTTCAGAGTCAAGTGGTGACTTTATAAACTGATAATAATCAGGCTGTCAATATTGTGATTGGTTAAACAAAAAAGGGCTGAAAAACGTTTGCTGTTGGTCTGGCTAAGCTTAGTTTAGAGTTTTGTCACCAGATAGGGAGCTCTTATCTTGAATCGCGAATTGACCATGAACAGCTGTTTTTGACAGGCGGCCGCCATACTGCATTAAAGAGCAACTAAACAATGTAGCCAAACATACAAGATTTTTCGTGTTTATGCAGAAATGGTAATGAACAACACGGATAGGAAATTAATCTTTGTGTATATTTCAGGTGTTTGTACCTTTAAGAAAATATGTCTTGAATGAAATAATATGTTTTTGGTACTATTGGAATTATTTAACATTTTTTATCGATTTAATGACACGTAAGTAGATGTAAGAATAAAAAATAGTGGGAATAAGACAACTCTGTAAACAAATTTCAGTTCTTTTCATATGTTGATTGGTCGAGCTAATTTAGATAGGTGGTCGGCCATACTGCTTTGGAAAACAATTATTGTCAAATGGCGTCTGGAATAGTCAATTGATCATTCCAGGATTACGTCATTTCACATGTTGCCCCTCAAGGCAATATGATGCACCAACCTATTTAAATATCAGACGGATCGTGTTGGAACCGAATATTTCGTGTTTGATTTGAGATGTATTTATAATACATTCCTAAATTGTCTCTTTTAAGCAAAAGCTCCAAGGCTGAATGTATAGTTTTGTAGCTGAGGTACTGAATAAAATCGTAAAACGTCAAAACAAATATGTTTCTCATAATTCATAAACTGGCTGCGGTGTTGCCGTTCTTACTACTTTTTTATAGTTTCATCTATTTATGTGTCGTTATAAGTTATATAACGGTAAAGATAATGTTAATAAAATGCAAATAATAACAGAAAAATATTGTTTTAATGAAGATAAATCATCCTAAAAGAACAAATGACATTAAATTGTCGATTCTTATTCATCATTTCCGTATAACTACAGAAAATTTGGTATGTCTGACTGCACTGTTTATTTGTCCCTCAAAAATGCTTGTCAAAAACAGCTATTCTGGAATGGCCAATTAAAGAAACAGTTGATTTATAACAGTCACTGTCAGATGTCACAATCATTTCATCATAGAGCCATCTACCTGTCATAGTAAAAATTAAAAGAGCGTTGCCAAAGTTTTCCGAAAATCGGCAAACTGGTCACATACACGAACAAGAAAATTTTGATTTATCCGAATATTTATGAACTTTAGCAGAAAGCTTCAAAATTTTTCATTTAGACACCATCTTGAAGTTTATGTTAAGACAGATGGCTGGTGATGTAAATAAATGATATTTGCTCTAGAGCCTTGGTTCTGTAGGAACATGCGAGAGCGATAGCGTTTTTGGGTGACTTTTGAGCGCTGTGAGAGTATTGCTAGATCTCAATTCGTATTGAGAAAACACAAGATGGGAATACTCTCAGTAGCCCTAGAGCCGAAAACCTTATGTCAAAAAGTAAGTAGCCAAAAAAGTTGGTAGGGCGAATTTCAAAAGTTAATTGCTTATCAGGGATAACTTTATAAACTTACAAAAAAAGGATCGAAGTGTATGGAGGAGTTGTAGTGTTGCATGCGGTTTTTAGTGTTTTTTTTAACCTCTTCACCGTGCACTAGCATCATTTATTTGTAGTAGTATAAGTTGGTTTATGGTCGCATTGTGCGACCCCTTTTGTTTAGATGTAAGTTAGAATAAGGCTCAAATGTAGATAATTCACTTTTAACATTACGTGAAAGAGCGTAAATTGTCAAAAATAGTTGCTAGATGTAGCGTCCTCAAAAGTATACTCCAAAGGTTATCGGGAATAGGACAAAAGAACATTTTCTCAAATTAAGCAGAAACTGCCGACGTTTCGACGTCTATTGGCGTCTTTATCAAGGCTATTCTACGACTAGAGTGGAAATTGTGTCATAAACTCATACTCAAAAGCCATCAGCATAGGCGAGGAAGAGCAGGCGATGCGGAGTAAACAAGGCGACATAAAACGGGTGTGAGTGCTTATTAACGTAATTCGTACTGGTGGTCTCTTGGTGACTAGTACGTCCGTTAATAAGCACTTACATCAGTTTTATGTCGCCTTGTTTACTCCGCATCACCTGTGCTGATGGCTTTTGAGTATGAGTTTATGACACAATTTCCACTCTAGTCGTAGAATAGCCTTGATAAAGACGTCAATAAACGTCGAAACGTTGGCAGTTTCTGCTGAATTTGTGGAAATTTTCTTTTGTCCTGTTCCCAATAACCTTTGGAGAATTGTCAAATTAATAGCTTTTACAGTAACTCTTGACCCGATGGTGAATGCGCCGCGTCCAAGTTCCTGGCCAATGGTCAAAGTGAGCTCTAGTGGTTTATAGTCTATTCTTAGTTGTCATTTTGTAACTATTTATCCCACTACTGATCATTTCATAATAGATCATTCTATTGGAAGGCCTATTTAGAAAAAAATCTCAAGTCGAGATGCAGCCAGTGGCAATGACTTTGACCACAGGGCCCACGAATGAGATGATTTGTTAGATCACCTTGACAGTGATGCGATAAAGATCCCTATTAGCATTTAATATGACACAGAGGGGATGAGTTAAAAGAGATAGACAGGCGCTTGGCTGAGGCGAATTCACCATCGGGTCAAGAGTTGTGATCAGGTTTTCTGCAAAATGGACCTTAGATTCTTTTAAGAGAATTTACATGGAAAAATGATTTAATTTGTACCAGAATTGTTGCTGCGTATTTACGTGAACCTTTGTCTCAGCCAGACCTTACCAGTGGATTTTACCTTCGCATTGTTAGTTCGAAATTCGAGTTTCTGTATTTTTCAAACGCCTATAAGGCTAACTATTAGGATTGTGGCTTTCTGTTCAAATAATTATAGTTCGCCGTTCATACTTTCACTGGTTCTTTTTTGTCTATATTTTATAATCCTATATGAACCGGTAGTTTTCATCTATATGATCTAATATCTTATCGTGGTACCATTTTATTGAGGAAAAAATCGCTCAATTCCGTAATGTAACAGACTCAATATTCTCTTAGATTTTCGGGATTAGACCACACGAGAAGGGCTAAAAGTAATGATGACCAGAATAGCTTTAGTTGGCCATAATAGTAATTTGGACAACAGTTAACATTACAAAAAAAGCAAAAGATACGAACCGCAGCTAATATGGTAAGGAAAAATTCAAGCTTTAAACTTGGATTCTATCTTCAAACTTCGGTAGTAGTTTAAACAATCGGTTAGAAAACGAATTATTATAAGTATATGAAATTAGCAGAAATAAAACTTAAATTAAAAAAAAAATGGACTGTATATTTTTATGGTTTCAAATGTTTCAGGGAACAAAAGGAGAAGAAAATGGACAATCTTAATTCGTACTTGCCCCTCAGCACTTGACAGAAGGGGATGATCGTGGCCGGACGATGCTAAGAAAGTGGTAACTGGATGGACGGACTGGGAGGTTTATTGTTTGAAGTTAGGCAAAATTCTGAATTCTTATCGCTGTTATAACTTGCTAAAAGTATAGTTGAACAGAAAATTACAGTAAAACATCCCGGTTTTTTTAGATACATACCTATATATAAAAGGGACCGTTTCCCACCAAAGATTAATCGTTTTTCTGGGTGGTCCCGGCTTTATCTCTCTCTTTCTCTATCGTAATTATAACTGAAAGGATTAAGCTAAACCAAAGGTGCCCTAAATTTTAAGTTTTAGATTTTAAATATTAGTAGCATTAGTACGTTCTTGTAGAGAGTCTCTGAGGAAACCTTTTTTTATCGTTGAAACGTTGATTTGTTAGTGAGCATTATAGCCGTTGAAGCTTCAAGCGTAATAGTAATGCTGTCTAGGAATGAAAACTCAATATTGTCAATATATTTATAATGTAAACGTCCATTTTATAGCAATTCGTTTATTGGGGATCTCGACGATTAGTTATGGCACATTAGGATCTTCTAGATGATTGACACCTGCGATTTTTTACTACCTAATTTTAATAAATTCTTATGATTAGATTTGTACAGGGTTTTTCCATAGATTATATCCGATTCATCTCTTTAGTGCAAACTAAAGGGATGAATGCCCTATAGAGCAATATGGAAATCGGCCTGTGCCTTATTGAAAAATATCTTTAATAGATAAAATTGTAAATTAGGTTACTTAAGCTGTAAATTGTAATTTACCCAAGTGCCCCTTATATTCTAGTTTTTTTACCTAAGTGAGACGAAGATCCTAATGATTTTACTGTGTGGTAATAACTGGTTCAGTTCCTTCTACAACAACAAAAAAAGCATACTTTCCGGTATGTCAGAGCGAATCATGTCTGATGTGCCTCTATATCTCGAACCGTTCTCTCAAACCAACAATCGCGGAGGACTTGTCCAATGAAAACATATCAATTAAAACTTAATGTAAATTCCTCTCTTACATACATTATTATACCTACTCGATAAAGAAATACTATTTTAAAATCTATAATAAAAAGTTTGTGTCTGGTGATGATAACAACTTACACACACACGCGCGATAGGCTAAATTTCAAAGCTTTCAAATTATTACTATAGATAAATTTAAAATAAACTAAGTACGTACTTTCTAAGAGCTTTTTGCTTCATATAATATTATCTAATGACGTTAGTATTACTTATTATTATCTTTTGTAGTGATTAAATATGAACATTTGTTATCTTGCAAGTAAACATGCATGAAATCTATTAATAGGTTAAGAGTATCGTAGCTGATAGAGTTAGACGCTCGTCGCTGTACCTAAAAAAGTATATCTTATGTATCCGTATACAGTCCCCAAATAGGTAAAAGTTTGGTTTATGTATACGTTTATTGTTGTATTCATATCGGACAAAATGGGTTCTTAGCAATGCAAATCAATGGTTTAGAAGTTCTATAATTCTAATGTTGTACTTTAAATTATAAGTATTTTTGTCTGCACCAAAATTTTTCTGAGAGATATCGAGGATTAATGAGTCCATAAGTGTTAATATTTCCTCACACATTGTGCTCTCTTGGCCCCAATTCTTTAAAACAAAGGGAGAAGATATTGCATGATATGATGGGAGATGATCCCAAGAAATATTTCAAAACCTAATAAACATTTTGGTTTTGTGACCCAACTCACAATAATTACACGTGACACAGCTGCTCTGAAGATTTCGGATGATATTTTACTGATCCATCGGCGTATGTCCTTGAGCCAGAAGTTTTGTCTTCTCCCTATTGATCATGTTAAAAATAATACATTTCTCCGTGGAGGTGTTTTTTCCATGTATTTGAACTTTACAAAGTTCTAAGGAGTTTTGATTATAACAATTGATGTACAAATTTCAAATATAACCTGGTTGACTCTTTTGGATATACCAGCACATTCAGTATGGGCCCAATTTTTACTGATATTTTATCCAACATTTTCCAGATCTTAAAAAAGTACTAAGTTAGCTGGTTAATCCCTTGCAAACACTTGGTTCTTCCATTTTCACTCTTCAAAACTTTTCCTTTTTGCTCTTTTTTTAAGATTTTCTTTTTTCTGCTTCAATATTATATCCGAGTGTTAATCTTAATTTCTTCCGCGGATCCTTCCTGCTGATGTTTTGGAGGAAGAGAAAGGGTCACTTCACTTTTAGAAGGTATTTTATACAATGGACTTTTTTGAGTGAGTGGGTCTGTAGCTTGAACTTCGTCTGCTTCAGAAGGGTCTGCAACTTAATTTACGTTTTTGTTTCTTCAGAGAGCCACCTTGACTTTACCGCTTTTCAGAAGGGTTAGCAGCTGAATTCTCAACTTCTCATCTGCTTCTTTGAAAAGATCTGCCCCTTGATCTACATCTACTTTTTCAAAACAGCCTTGAGCTTTGTTTTTATCTTCTTCAGAAGGGTCTGCATGATTGGAAAAAATCACACCATCAAGGTCAATAACAGAAGATGACAAAGTTCTTTCAATTTTCACCTATAAACTGTAATGTAACTTATATTTATAAACACCAGCACATTCATTATTTTAACCTGCATTTGATCTAACATTCCTCAGATCTTGAAAAAGTATAAAGCTCAGTGCAATCTATACAATACATGACGCATCATCATCATTGTCTTCAATTCCTTATAAACAACTTCGTTTTTCTCTAATTTCAGTCTCCAAAACTCTTCTTTTTCACTCAAATTTTCGTATTTTTTTTCTTCGGAAGGGCACCTTGACTTTTGTCCACTTCTTCAGAAGGTCTCGCAGTTCATTCTCATCCGCTTCTTTGAAAAAATCTACAGCTTCTTCACTTTCACTCTCCACACCTTTTCTTTTAACTGCTGTTCTTTCGGATTTTCATCTTTCTGTTTCAATCTTCTTCATGCTTTATCTTTACTTGCACCTAATGATAAAGTAAGACGTCTGGCATTATTGTAAATACATTTTCATCTTTACTGTCAGTTTGGAGAGCTTTTGCATCAATTTGGACGTAACTTTACAATTTTTTTTTCTTATTTCTCAGTGAAAATAATGCATCCAAGGATTTTTTTCTTTTAATATGCCTATAGACCTTTTTGAAACCAAAAAATTTGAGAATTGAGATGACACAAACACCAGTTTGATTTTGCTCTTAAGTCTGGAAAAATATACATATGGATACATAAGATATGGTTAACCAAAGTTTAAATTTAAATAGATGAACTTAATATATTCTTATTAATTTTAGTTACTTATTATTATTATAGTGTTTTGTAACGTGTTGTTTAATAACGTTCAATAATTATTTTTATATAATTTTTTCTACCGAACTAACACACGCCATCAGCAACCGTTTTCTCGTGAAGAAAAATTGTTTGCTACAATTAAGACAAACCGTTCTCAAATATTGGCGAATATCATCACGATTATATTATAGTTAACAACCTCTTATTTACCGCCTAAGTATAGATTTTATTCAAAATATCCTAGTGTATAGTGCTTTTCGTGTGAATTTATGTGATATAATATTTTACTATCATTATAAAATAAGTATATTTATGGCTCTCCGAGGGGGAATCGTGAACGCTCTGGGAATATTCACGAACGTTCTGACTGAAGCGTCGTCAATTAAGGAGTTGAGTCTCGAAAGCCCTCGAAGAGAGTTAAAAATGCAGATAAATGCGGATAATTTTGCCCTTTTTGTTTTCACACCGACTTCGCCGTCATTCCGCAAGGTGGCGTTCAGTTGAGGCGATACAGCGCCATCTTTTTCGTCATCAAAGTGCAAAATTACCGTTCTGCGTAATATTTCCGTCCATAAAACTCTATGTCAACCAGACATGTGAATGTGACTCGTGCCGCGCGTCATCATAATATGGCGTGAGCGCACGAGTCTCGGTAAGGTGGGTGCGGGTCACAGTCTAAACCGAAACTGGAGATCCTGACATTTACGGGGACTACATGAAACATATCAGCTTAAATTAATTATTTAAAGAAATTTAAATACTTGTTATATACATTATGCAATCCGACCCTTAGATGTCGTCTTGTAACTCTGTTATGTGTTATAATATGGAACTTTGTGAGTGGTTGTTAGTTCTTAAAACAAAAAACGATGGGAATAACTTTTTGTGTTCGTTTTTCGGTTTTGTCGCTTAGCGAAGCGTTGAAAAAGCTTATTTGATGTATCGACAGCTTTGAAGTCTGAAGTATATCATCATCAGCAGCTGTATAGTGGAACACAGAATAAAGCGACATGAACATGTGATAAATTATCAACGTTATAATATGAACTAGCCACAATCGCCTTTTCTGCTTTAGGTATAGGGTATTTAGTAGAAGAATAAAATGAAAAATGAACACTTTCCAAACATATCATGATCTGTGCCCCTTGTCAAGTGACATCTTAAACTTTTAGCGATAACGATGAAAATTTGATAATAGTTAAGAATTTACTAAATAAGATATGATGAGTATCTGCGCTGAGTATATTTACAAGAAAGCCTTCACTCTCGGTTCTTTTTTTAGTCTGTCTATCTGCCTTATAGTAAATAATATATTAACTTCTTACAAAAGAATGTCAATTCCTTCTGCAATAAAATATATTAAAAGGAAACGTTTAATGATTGAAGAACTAGAGAAAGAAGGCTGTTTCGACAGTAGAAAGCCTCGTAATGATTGTTGCATGTAGCAATATAATGTACTTGTACCCAGCTGCAAAAAAAACTTATAATGGTTTAAAAAGCTATTTTTGAGATTTTTTGTTACACTCCAATCAACTAAAACAAGAAGCCAGAAAAATCTTAAAAGTAGCCCTAATTTCGACCTAGCCTTAGACTACCTGTTAATCGACCAGGGAATGCATATCTTTATCGTAATAATAATAATATTTGAACAGTACTGTAGTAGAGTAATAAAATATTAGTTTAAACTATATTGTAAAATCGTGTCGGATAAATTTGTTGGATCTAGAATTATATAAAAAAAAATACAATTACTTTGGGTGTCTGGTGTTGCTCCACCGGTTCGGTCGGGCTTGCAGGCCCCACTTGGTTAGGGGCAGCACTAAGAAGTAATAATTATTGTTCATACTAGTCAGATTAATCGTGGTTTTACCTACTATTCACCCCCACCATCTTGCCCTCTCAGATGATTATGGTAACATACAGAAAAGCATTCCAAAAAAAAACGTCATTAAGACAACAAAGATTGTATTACCTGACAATGTACTTAGATATAAATTGTATAGGGTCCAAAAGATGGGAAATAAATATGTATAAAAAATATATCTTTTGTGTTTTTATCGATTCAAAATATACAGTGTCAACATACAGGAAAACTACAGGATTTCAGTCACCCACGTTGTACGCGGAACCTCTGGTGAGGCTAAGTACTTGAGGGTGATCATCGACAGCGGGCTGATCTGGAAAAGTCACGTAGAAATAGCTTGCAATAAGGCAACAACTCTGATATGGCAACGGCGCAAGGCAGTGGGCAGGAGGTGGGGGCTAAAGCCACACGTCCTGCACTGGCTCAATACTGCGGTAATCGGACAGAGGATATCCTATGGGTTCGTGGTCTGGTGGCCAGCGTTGGACCGGGCCTGCTATGCGCTGAGGTTGGCCAGACTGCAGAGAACAATCTGCCTAGCCACAACGGGTGCGTTCAGAACAACACCGGAAGCAGCGCACAATGCCTTACTGGGTCTGCCAGAGCTTTCTAATCTGGATGAAGAGGGAGGCCATTGCTTACTGCAGGAGAATGGATTGCTGCGACCAATGGAATGAAGCTGTCACACGCAGATCGCCAGCCTCATCCAGTGGGACATCCCAGTTGAATTGTTAGGGGGAGGGCCCTTGCCATCGGCTTAGAGTATACAGGCATTTGGGATAAGCATCCCAACAAGAAAGGAATTCAAAGAAGAGCAACCTTCTGAGAATAATCAGGTACGGTATACAGACGGATCAAGAATGGCTGATTTACAGTCGTCAGGAGCAGGAAAATACAAAGCAGGCCATGCGAAGAGGGCGAGAGCTTTCCCTTGGGAAGCCACACGACGGTTTTCGTGACACAAACACCTCCATAGGCGGAGGTGTTTGCTATACTCGAAGTGGCCACACGACCAGAAGTCAAACAAGGAGCAGAACAGAACATATTCATCTACTCCGACAGTCAGGCGGCCCTGCGAGCCGTCTACAGGAACATGATGAGTTCAAAGCTCCTTCAGCTCTGCAGGAATGCTCACTGGCAGAAACAAAAAGGGTAACTCTGGGATGGGTTCCTGGACATAGGGGCATTGAGGGAAACGAGCGAGGCCAAGAGTGGTTCCCAGACGTGCTTTACTGGACCGGAACCATGTCTAGGAGTAAGCAATAGGTACGTCTCAAACACTCTTATTGAGTGGGCATGAGAGTGCACAAGGACAAACCGGACACAGTCAGGAATATGTAGACAGACCAAGGAAATCTACCCTAACCCCGATAGATCCAAGGCCTCGTGGCTACTTGGGAGAAGTCGGCAGTGCCTGGAAGACCTTTTGGAAATCCTCACTGGCCACTGCAGACTAAACAGACACATGCACCTCCTAAAGATGGTGGACAGTCCACTCTGCACCGACTGTGAAGCAGAGGAAGAGTCGTCATACCACTTTAGGAGTGTGCTCTAGGTGGGCGGGACTGTGCTTCCGACTCTGAGATACGGACGGGATACTCTCCTTTTTCATTAGAGAAACGGGTCGACTCGTGGAGAGAATGAGGGCCCACGCGAAGTAGGGATGGTTGGATTGGGGGACTGTGAAAAGGGCCTTTAAGACCTAGTCGCAAGGTTTCGGCCCCCCCAACTACTACTGCTACTATTACTACTACAGGGTGCCAAATTTGAAGACTAAGACTTTAGAGCTTATTGAAAAACGTCCTAATAAATTGGTTTACATGACCCGATTAACGGTTTTTTAGGCAATGGTTGGTTTGCCTAAAGTAGGCAGCGTTGCAATGTCTATACTCGTTGCTCACCTTCTCAATCACCAAAGAATTTAAATAAACTTTCGAAATCGGCTTTTTTTAATCACTCAAGAACTTTAGGTAATTTGAAACGAAAATAGAAAACCATTCAAAACGCCCCTGGGGCTATATGTTGCACTATTATGTACTAATTAATCGAATATCACATTTATTACATACCGACCCCCATTAATTGAAACACCGCAACCATCAGATATAAACTGAT
This sequence comes from Taphrorychus bicolor, assembly GCA_951812265.1. NCBI lineage: Eukaryota > Metazoa > Arthropoda > Insecta > Coleoptera > Curculionidae > Taphrorychus > Taphrorychus bicolor. The sequence goes on from OX638297.1 coordinate 33,952,734, forward strand.
AACTGATAAGCAATCCATTACTACCCTTACTCATTATATACATCTATCCCATCTAGAATATTCTAGACATTATCGTTTAAAACTCCATTGCATCATGACCAAAGTCGTCCCCATTATCTCTGATGATAGTACTAAAGTATCGCTGAGCGACGTAAAATCCTTCGGACTCAAATTGTTAGTTCTATGCCAATACAGGTGGTTTAGAATCTTACTATTTATCACGATAACCGTTGTATTTTCATTGGCTTTTGGCCTCGGCATCTACGGGAAAACCTTCAGAAAAGGTACGTAAATTTATTTCTTATTGTCAACCAGATAGCTTTCGAAATCTGACTTAGACATCTACTTAACGTGTGATAAAAGGAGCTAAAAAATGGTTTAAAACAGATTTCCAAGGTAACTACCTATAAGCCATTCACTTATTATTGTCGTCAAGTTGGCGTTGGAAAATTGACTTCGAAATTTTTAGCGTATCTTCTCAACATGTGCTAAAAGGAGATGGGTATAAAATAAATGAAGGTTTCAAGGGTAACTAGAGGACAAAAATAAAATGAATGGGTAATAGTTGACAACAGTATCAAGGTTTTCAATAAATTTTACCAAACAGTTGGCCAAACATGTCAAAGGAACAACGACGCGTCATTCGCAAGGAATCTTTTAGATGTCGCTAATCCATGGCTGCTATTTAAATCCTGTGGGAATCTGTCAGTTTGCCCCCTGTATAATTATGTTTGAAAACCATAAAGCTAGGATTCCCACCAAAAATGCGACATACGAGTTATCCATAAACTGATTTGCCACAAATGTCATTGAGAGTTGTCTTTTTAGATTAGTTCTGCTCAGGTTAGTTCAGGTTACTTCTGGTTATTCTAGGTCACTCCAGGTTAAATGATGTCAGTTGAAGCATAATGTCATTGAGAGTTGTCTTTTTAGATTAGTTCAGGCCAGGTTAGGTCGATTTAGATTATGTCAAGAAAATAGATAAGTCAAACAAAGGTATTTCAGGTAAGTTCAAGTCATGTTAGTTCAGTTTAGTTATCTGTTGGGGTTAGTTCAGGTAAACTGTGATACGGATTCTCTACGAAATCTCAAAACCTTGATATCTCAAAAACGGCTTAATTTATACGGCATGTAGTGTGTTAATTTTTGTTTAGCATTGACAGGAGAATTCAATTATGGAATAGAATACAAGGGGTTCAATTCTAAAAAATAAAGCGTTGCTTTGCCATGACATTTTGACTGATCCTGTATTATTAATTTCCCTGTAGAGCAATAGATCTAAAACTTTTTCGTTTCGAACGGGGTTTAATAGAATTATTATAAATTGGTTTTGTTTCATGAATATTGCTAATACCAAAGTTGTGAAAATAGTTATTTTCCTAACAAATGCGTAAAGTGGTACTTTTCCGCACGCGACTGCAATTGAAGTCGAGTGCAGAAAAGATACTTTCCGCAAGTGTTCGAAACAATATTTTTTCTACGAGTTAAACTCTGTCAATAAAAATATATATTGGTATTTATTGCTTCAGCTGCGCAATGAATGATGTTTGCTTACTTCTATCGCACATAGCAATAATTAAAGAAATCAATCTTTTCATTTGAAAAATGTTGAGATCGATATCTTGCCTTTTTTTGCAAATTTTTGCAAATGCTATTATACCTGTTAATCGTTAATATCGAAATAAATTCTCCATTTTCAAATATTATTTCAACTCCTTTGGTTCATCACAAGGTAATTACTAATACAAAAACGAAGCAAAATAGCAGCCATTTGAGGTTTTTTGAGGTTTTGAGATACTTTTCAGCACTAGTGCGGAAAAGTACAACTTTCCGCACTCAAATGCGTGCGGAAAAGTTAACTTTAGAAGAAGAATTGAGTTTGAAAAGAACAAATTAGAACTATTGTGTGGTAAAAAGTTTCGGATTGAAATTCCTTTCAAAAGCGGAAAATCAATCTCAGTTCTCTTCTTCCGGACATATCTTTGAAAAGCACTTTTTTTTGCCTTTGATTTGGCGTTCTTTTTTAGAAAGAAGTTTTTGGACATTGCCACGTGGCATAGCGATTCAAATAGAATTGATATCATATACGTTTTGCGTCCTTTGTTCACTTCTATCGAATAAAATTGATGTTGCTTACTGTAGGTAGGTAAACAAGATCACTCGTTCCATACCCGCCGTATAAACCTCGATCACATCTGCAAGCCACACACTTGTAATTTTGTTGTAACTCAACAACAATAATTGACTGAGTGATTAATCTGGATTCAGATAGAATGGAAGCGACGCCTCTTCTTCTTCAAGTGCCATGCAGATTCCTGCGTAGGCGTTCATCCTTTCACTCATCATATGATTCTATTAATTGCAGCATTTTGCAGTGTCTGAAAGTCCTGTATTCCTGTCCACTGTCGTATGTTTCGCAGCCAGGACAGTTTTCTCCTACCCACTCCTCTTTTTCCTCCCTCTATTTTACCCTGGAGTATAAGGCGCTGGAAATGATAGCGTTCTCCGCGCAGTACATGTCCAAGGTAGCCAGTTTTTCTTCTTTTGATGTTTTCGAAAAGTTCACGGTCTATCAAACCAGCTCTTCTCAGAATGTCCTCATTCGTTACATGTTCAACCCACGACACCCTCAGCATCCGTCGCAGGGTCCACATCTCGAAGGCCTCGATCCTATTTATAATTGTTGTCTTCAACGTCCATGCCTCGACTCCGTACAAGAGAACGGACCAGACGTAGCATTTTACCATTCTATATCTGAGATTGAGATTCAGGCTTTTGTCTGTCAGAAATTTTTTCAGTTTTATAAACGTTGTTCGAGCTTGCTCAATTCTGCATTTTATTTCTTGATCTGGGTCCCATTTTTGGTTGATCATGCACCCCAAGTATTTAAATTGAGTGATTTGTTCAATGTTCTCTCCCTTTACGGACATTATGACATTTGGGGTGTCGTTTCTACTAATGGCCATGCATTTGGTTTTACGGATGTTGATTTTCAGACCTAATCTCTGGCTTTCTTCATTGATCTTATCTAGTAGAACTTGCAGGTCATTTGCACTATCCGCCAGTATCACGGTATCATCCGCGTATCGAATATTATTGATGGGAATTCCATTCACTTTAATGCCCATGGGACTGTCGGAGATTGACTCGATGAAAGCTCTTTCCACATACAAGTTAAACAACATCGGAGACAAGATACACCCCTGGCGGACGCCCTTTTTTACTTCGAAATCCTCAGTTGTTCCTGCATTTTGAATTCGGATTTCTGCTCTTTGGTTCCAGTATAAATTACCTATAAGTCTGATATCCTTTCCATCCAGTCCCAGGTCTCTAAGATATGATATGAGGAGGTCGTGCTTTACATTATCGAAAGCCTTCTCGTAGTCGATAAAGCACAGAAAAACGTCTTTTCTCTGATCTTGGCAGTTCTGCACTAATGTCTGGAGACTGAATATGGCTTCTCTTGTTCCAAAACCACTCTTAAATCCAAATTGACTGGCACCACTCACTTCCTCGCATCTCCTGTATAGTCTCGTGTGCAGAACTCGAAGGAAAAGCTTGAGGAAATGACTCATTAGACTAATGAGGCGGTAGTCTTTACATGCTGTTGCGTTGTTTGTTTTAGGAAGTGCGACAAACGTAGAACGGAGCCAGTCCTCAGGAATTTGTCCAGTGTCGTAAATATTGTTAAAGAGTCGGACAATGATATCAAGGTTTTGTTCGCTAATCAAATGAAAAGTTTCTGAGTACATATCATCAGGGCCCGGAGCTTTGTTGTTTTTCATTAGAGTTATGGCATGTTTGATTTCACTCTTTAGTATACTTGGTCCTGATAGCGTTGTTATTTCGTTTTCGGGGTTTCCTGGTCTGTCATCCTGAAAAAGTCCGGTAGTGTATTCCCTCCATGTTAGTAGTAGTTTCTCGGTGTCCAATATTATTTTATTGTTTTCATCCCTAATGAAACCCACACTCTTGTTGTTATATATTCCAGCGATTTCTTTGACTTTTTTATGGAGATGGAAATTGTCCCCCAGTTTGCTCAGATTTTCTGCCTCCAGACATCTTTCAGTCAACCAACTTTCTTTTGCTGTTCTTATTTCATTTCGAATTCTTCTTTGAAGACTTTTATATTCTGAGTAGTCTCCGTTGACTTTACATTGCCTTCGCTTTTCCATTAAATCCAGAATGTCGTCAGTCATCCATTCGTTCCTCGTTGCCCTTCTGGTGTTTGTAAGGAAGGTTTCATTTGTTTCCTTAAAAACTTCTTTGAGTTTGAGCCAGTGTTCGTTCGTATCTTCTATATTGCGAGTATTTTCCAGTTCTTTGTTAAGATGTTCTTCGTATGATGATCTTCTTTCCTCGTCCTTAAGTAGTTTTGGTTCCAATATCTTTCTAGTGGTCTTTTCTTTGGGTCTGGACAGGCGCAACACTATGTCGGCACGCAGCGGATTGTGGTCAGATTCAATATCGGCACCTGGCATTGTGGTTACTTTAGTGATGAGATTTCTAAATCTTTGATTAATGATAATGTAGTCTATTTGGTTTCGGACAATGTGATGGTCATTGTCTTGCGGAGATCTCCAGGTGTACAAGCGTCTTGGTGGTAGCGTGAACCATGTATTTGCAATCACAAGGTTATTTTCTTCGCAGTACTGAATTAGTCTTTCCCCTCTTTCATTTCTTTCACCCAAGCCGTAATCACCCACCACTGATCTCATTTTACCCTTACCAACTTTAGCATTGAAATCTCCTAGAATTATATTGATCTCGTTCGTTTTTGTAAGCTTTGGGGCACTGTCAAGTTGTCTGTAGAAATACTCAATCTCTTCCTCTGATTTGTCCGCCGTTGGGGCATAGACCTGTACGATATTGATGTTCATAGGTCTACCGGACAATTGAATTAGGAGTGCTCTTTCTGAAATTGGGATGAAGCTCTTTACTGATTTTTGTATGTTTTCATCCATTAGGATGTCAACGCCGTGTTGATGGTCTCGGCCGGCGTTCCTTGTACCTGAATAGTATAATACTTTATCCTTTGATCTGATCATTCCATTTCCGGGCCAGCGGACTTCACTCACTCCGAGAATGTTTATTTCCATTCTTTTCATCTCCTGGATTAGGTTATCCAACTTTCCAGCCGCAAACAAGGTTTTAACGTTCCAAGTAGCCATCTTTGTTCTCTTATCTAGTTGAAACCGGGGGATTCTTCGCACCTCTTGACCATTTAAGGTCTGCCCGGGACTAGAGGCCATCTGTATTTGTGCTTCCAACATGATAATAGTTAATCGGATGAATATCCTGGGAATATCCTTAGGATCTTTAATACAGTGGGTTTCCTTTACCTTCTGTATCCCCCTGCCGTTGGCCATTTGTTGGCTCTTCCGCCTTTAAAGACGATTTCTCATCTCACGGGCAAGAGATTACCCTCGCTCCTGTTGGTTCCTCCACCCTGAGCTGTTGACCAAGAGGAGGTGGCTGTTTATCCCGACAGTCATTCGGCGCTAGTTTTGGTCCGCCCCGGGTATTTCATTTCCCCGGTACCACCCATATCTGGGAGGCATCCCCCTATCCGCCACCTGGGGAGGCGCCCGATGGAGGACTAGCAACCCCACACGGGGTTGCTGATTAATCTGGATTCAGATAGAATGGAAGCGACGCCGGCTACCGCCAAACAAAAAATGAGTTCTGTCTTGTCTTCTGTCTTTATTGTCAGTCGTCACATGTCAAAGGAACGTCAACGCGTCATTCGTACAAAATTTAACAGCTTTTTTCACTGACAGCACTAGTGCGCACTGAGTGTATTTCTATCCTTTGTTAATTTAAGCGAATTATAGAGACGGAAATACACTAACGCTATAATAGATGTCGCTAATCAATGGCTGCTATTTAAAACCTACCCTTAAAGTCTTAAGCCTAGTTCTCAGAGCTTTGTCATGTCGCTGCGACATTTGCTCCGACCAATGAGAGATCATGTTTTGAAATTTCCCTATGTGTCGTGCGACACCTTGTTTGTAGTTGAATTATTTCAACTACATGCTACTTGTCGTGACACTCGCGCCAGGTATTTTGAATTGACTTAGTTTGCGTTTGAGAGGTGAAAATTGACTAAAAATGGAACAAACTTTACAAGTTGAAATATGTCATTCTACTGGGGTTAATCTCCTAATAAATTTAACACCAAATCAAATTCATAGGTTCAATTTAGGCAAGTATCCAAGTAGAATATCTGCGACAGCGACACATTATTAAATTTGGAGAAGAGAGTGTCGCGGCAACATGACAAACCTCTGAGAACTAGGCTTAAAAGATAAATAAAATATAACTTGAAATTATAATAATAATAAATAACATGCTTAAAGAAGAGTAAGCAAAAGTAGCGACCAGTTAAATGGCTGAAGTTAAATAAAAAATTTCAGTAAAATAAATAAAACAAATGTACAATGTCAAATCGAATTAACTGAAGAGGCACAGTTCTAGAACTTCTAGCTGATGTAAGTCAAGATTAGTTTTTATTTAAATTTTCAAGTATAAAAACTCATATAAACACAAAAATTAGTCGTTATATATACATATTGTACATTGCCGATCTCTGGGTATCCATAAGATGTCCATTGGATATATCCACGAGAGAGGCAGTTCCGATCACGTAATTTTATATCCGATTTTGAATGCTGCATGGATATCCAATGGGCCTCCCAAAACAATATACGATTTGTGATATCCATTGAATATACACTATATCGAATATCTATTCAATGCTATGGGTGGGCAGGGCATTTTGTAGATTGACGCAAGTTGAAAATTCCAGACGCCGCGTCACGATGTGGCATATTGATTTTGAACTTAAATGAGTTCTTTCGATGAATCGGAAAAGCAGAAGTTTCAATTTTTGTGATGCTCAAAAGTAAGACGCGCTCTTTTTGACCGAATGACATGTCGTCAGGGCCGTGAAGGACACTTTGTGTACGAATCATCCGGCGATTTTTATTTTATCGTGTGTGGTACACTCTAAGGTACCTACCATTTAAAAAATCGATATAATAATATAGACTAAATAAAACTATGCACTGGGACATTATTTTAAGTGTCGCTTTACTCAATTAGCAGTTTCTATAATAAACTTTTAAAATTTTTTTAAAAATTTGACATCTAAGACCGACCTGGGATCCAGGGCCAGCTACTTTACTAACTAGTTGCCCTGTTTGAGATTTACGTCGCTATTTTTTTTTAATGAACCACATACCACGTTTCTTTAAAAAAATGTCATCTAGAAGGCTGTGAAACTTTTACAGAAAAGGATGACTTAATCAAAGTAAATGGCGACTTTTGTTTCTTCATCCTTTTCTTTTGATATTTCACAGAAAACGTTTTCAAATGATCACTGCTTAATGTGTATGTCAATGACCTAGCAGATATGGACAGACCTAACAAGTGGCGATATTTCCCTAAAAATTGCCCCATTTTTTGGCCAGAAGTCCGTCGCTTCAAAGGTTCGCCTGACGTAATGTTGTCGTCAGCGCACGTCCTACAAGCGTCATAGCAACTTAAAGCCGAACCGGATATTGATTGTGTCGAACTTAGGTTTTAGAAAACCTTGGGGCTAGGTCAGCTAAAGACTAGGAGCCCTAGGGCTCTAGCTAGGAGATGAATATAAAACACTCATATCATTCAAATTTTATACAGGGGGTTAACTACCAGATTTCTACGACCCACTATTTGGAAAAACTTAATGAAAGAGTTTACAAGTGCCTAGTTACTCCTAAAGAGAACTTTTGCTACTATATACACCCATTAATTTCAGGTGAAATAAGCAAGGTTATTCTATTAGTCGACCACCTCACTCACTTCTTATTGACTTCCTCCAACATATCAGGTATTCGAATAAGTTGGTGTTACAATCCACGTGTAGCGAAAAAAATTGTCCGTCAAATATCGTCTAAGAAAGGCACTAGAACATTTTTTGGGTAAGTCAAGCGATAATTTATAGGGGGTGTTCATTTAAGAACGTGTCTAACCTATCATCTAAGTGGCTATGAAAATGCTAAAAGCAAAAGATGTAGGAACAAAAGTCGATTTACTTTGATTATGTCGTCTGTTTCTCTCAAAAATTCATAGTCTTCTAAATGACGGTTTTTAATGATTACGCCGTACATCACTAGGGTATATTTCAGGGTCGTTTCAAGCATGTTCAATGGCTTTAGCCTCCTTACTATGGCACTGAATTTCTACACTTTCTCTTCGGATATGGGATACAAAGTAGCAGCTTTTTTCATTCTAAGAGATCTGCAGTTGGCTTTCTATCAAGTTACTTTATACTCACTTTCTGAAATCTACTACTCGATGAAGGAAATGTTTGCTGATATTAATGAAGATTTGAAATCAGTTCATGATCAATACTTCAACCCTCTAAAGCTGAATCTGGAGACACATGTACGGAAAAACAAAGAATTACTTATAAAAAATACAGTAAATGTTCTAAAACGTATCTGCAACAATCATAATCAGTTATGTGAAGACACTGATGAACTGAATGATATGTTGGCCCATGCAACATTCTTTGCTTTCATCAGCATCGTTATTAACATCCTCTGGCCCGTAACGATATTAATAGAATATGATCTTCCGAAATTGGTAAACACACCTGCAGATCCTGTAGTGATATGCAATTTTATTATGCATTCATTGTGTATTTTAACCCTAGTGGTAAGTTTTGATTATTATCTAGAGGATATTCATTTGAAAAAGTCATATAGAGGGTTGTGAAATGTCAAAAGGGAAGGATGAAGGAGTCAAAGTCTATTTACTTTGATTATGTCATCCTTTTCTGTCAAAAATTTTTAGCATCCTAGATGACGTTTTCTAATGAACACCCCGACTTGTTATGTGCTTAAATGTAATTTATTTTTCCAAGGTTCAAGCAATAATCATGGCTGCAACGGGACGACTCCTGAAACTAGAGGGTGAAAAAACGTGCGTCCTCTGCTACAAAATGATACACACCCTCAACACAAAACCGTTCCAGGACAAATGCGAAAACCTCTTGAAAGACCGATTGTTGCTCCTAGCCAGACAGTCGGATTCCAGATGTCCCGTATTTAGTGCTGCGGGATTTTTTCCAGTAAACTTGAGCGTTTTGGGCATGATTGGTACCAATGTGGTTGCTTTTATCATTGTTGTTATTCAGTTTATACTAAATGACAAGCAGCGTCAGGTTGCTGAGTAATTTACAGTTTGCTGAATAATTAATTTGTAGGTAGGTTCGATAGATATTATGTACTTTTAGGGACAATCTTGAAGGTCATTTGCATCAACGTGCTTAAGGCAAGAGCTTTTTTGACAGGGACAAAATGTGTTAAAACTTCAAACAACTCTTAGCATAAGCTCTCTTAAACTTGAGGTGCAAAGAGATGGGCTTAATAGAATATTAAGATACAAGTTTTATAACACAGCGCATTGGCGCACAAATCCAAATTTGAGTTCGTGATGAGTGCGGCAATGGCGTTATGGAACGTGTATCTTATACTATTTTATGTAATAAGATAGATTAAAAAGAATAATAACTAAAAATAAATCATTATTTCAAACGTCTAGCAATATTTGTTCTTTAAAAATAATTTTTCCGCGTGACATTCACGTTAATTTTGACTGAATATTATTTGACATTTCCATATGTAAGCCGCTGGTACTTAACGTCAAATTTTACCATTACCACCTAAACAGAGCTAAAATAACTATAACGATGCTTTAATAAGGCTGTAAACGTATCGCTGTCAGTGTTTTAATAGCGAGCTAGACGAACCGAAGTACACAATAAATAATTCTGTACATATATAAAACGCTTACGGCAGCTGTAGTGGCTTTAAAAAAACGACCAGTATAGTTTTAAGTACTAGCATAAACTTACGTTCATTAGAAAATGTAATCTAGAAGGTTTAGAAATGTTGACAGAAAAGAATGACATAATCAAAGTCAGAGATCTAAAAGGTATGGACAGAACAAACAAATGCCGATATCGATATTTCCGTAAAATTGGTCCCGTTTTTTGGTGGAAAGCCGGCAATGCTTAATTAAAGAACCCATGACGTAATTTTATGTAGTTCATAAATTGACGAATTGTGAAGGAAAATAGGTATCGGCATTTGTTTGGGTCGGTCCATATCTCCTAGATCATTGGCTAATCAATAAGTCCAGGACCTAGGAGATGGAACAAACAATAAACGTCGATATTTTCCTAAAAATGGTCCCTTTTTTTGACCCAAAGTCTGCCATCATTAAGAAACCTATGACGTAAGTTCGTCGTCTGAGCACATCAATTGAGGAATGTCAATTTCGAATTATTAGATGTAAGCCGTCAGGTGACGTCATTTCGCCGGAAGCTACGAGCCTTAAATATTACATCCGGGGAATGCCTTCTGTTTTACAGTTTTTAGCAGTATATACATTAAAAATAGCTCCGATATCTACTTATTGACGTCACTTGATTCTGGCTAAAAAACGGGAATTTTTAGAGAAATATCTTCATGTGTTGGCTCTGTCCATATCTCCTAGGTCATTGGTCGGCAGTGACGCCGTATTTTTTGTGCTACTACTAACTATACTAACTCGTTGATCAAAGTAAATGAATTTTGTTCCTTCCTGCTCCGTTTCTTTTGACATTTCACAGCCAACTAAGCGACCTTTTTAAATAAACGCTCCCGATGTGTGTAATGAAAGCACTCAGTCAATAATTTTTTAACGGTGAATAACTTTGTGCGTCACTACCAGTGATGTTACGCCTATGTACTTATAGCCTTTTCGACTGGCAAAACGAGTTTTGCACCGAGTCGACCGCAGGGCAATTCCAGTTTCTTCAAATATTTGCCCCGGTGCAGTTCCAATAAAAAACGCAATTCGCATTTGCATCGCATTCAGGACGAAACTACCTAGTACAGAGTACAGCTCGTGTCGAAAATGTTGCACTCAGTGTGAAACTCGCTGCACTGGTTTCCCAATAAAACATACCAAACTGCACAAAAGTTACCAATCGAAAGTACAAATTGCACTAGTTTTGCACTGGGGTTCCCAATCGAAAACGCTATTAATTCTCAAGAACGCACATAGTACAATCAACAAACTTGGAGCAGGATTCAGCAGCATAGGGAGCGATCGGAGCAAGTTTCATACACAAGTGTCAAGAGTTCGAGGAAATAAGTATTACAGCGTTTTCGGATGGCCGCTCTAGCGCGCTCTAAGAGTATTCCCATTCCTACATTCTTATTGAGAAAACAAAGGATGGGAATACTCTCAGAAAGATCTAGATCTGTCATCCGAAAACGCTGTTATAATAGTAGTGGATTAGTGTAACTAATCCAAAAGTAGTATCAAGAAAAATAATTAGTTGAAGATGACTAAATTCACATATTCATATAAGGCTAATGCGCCAGTTTAAAGTACATTCTAACGATAAAAAGTACAATTTAGTCGCGGAATCGGGTACGCCTCTTTGCCATCATATAACAAACCCTGATTGTTCCATTGTATAATAACACAGTATAAGGGATAATACATTATATCAGTAACGTCAGTCGGTCGAAAAATTGAAACTCCCCTCCCCTTGCCCCGTCCGCCCGGCCGCCGGCGGTGCACCACCAAACCGGTTTTGGCAGTGCATCGCATGTGTTTGTCCCCTCGTAACTACTCGAGAAAATTGCCGGGTGCAGGTGCGCGCGGCACGCTTTAGTTTTGTTAATATCAAGAGTGCCGACACGAACTGACGATACTGATATAATGTACATTATTCCTTATCCTTATACTGTGATAATAACTAGAAATAATATAGTAATTTGTTACTTACCTAACGAGTGCGGAAAGTGGTTCTTTACTGCACGCGATTACAGTTTATCAAACGACGCGAAACGGAGTTCAGTCACCTGTCAAGTGCGGTTAGACACGTACACGTCCGTACGTGTTAAGTACATTTTTTATTCGCAGGAACGCATGTGTTTTATACATAGACGATTTATCAAGGTAAAGGTCTTTTTCTAATTTTGACATATAAAGTGGCACTTTTCAATACTAATGACAGTGACGTAACGTCCTACTTTTCGTAACTAGTTACGAAAAGTAAAATCTTTCGTAACTAGTGATGAAAAGTTGGTGTCACCACCAGTTGCAGGTTTCGGCTGTGGCACACCGTTGCTATAGTTTTACGGTATTAAGTAGATACAAAGTGGTTTAAAAGTAAATATTGAAGTTTAATAATAATAATTCTCTCTCTAAGTAGGTATTTGTAGTCAAAATTAGAAAAAATCTTGTATGAAACACGTGACGAAAAACCTTCTTTGTGTATCTCATTCAAATTGCGGGAACTCGCTGCGCTCGTCCCGCAAACATTCATTCGTTACACAAAATCGGACTTTTCGTAACTGGTTACATAAATAGCTATTATTTACATTTTTCAATATTGGCGTGATAAACAAACCCTCCATACAGTGTTGCCAGGATCACTTTGCTAGTAAATTGGCACGTCCTTTTTTTGGATGATATCTTGTGAATCTTTACACCACGAGAGTACTGTAATATGTATTGCTGTGCAAATAATTTTTGAATGGTGATTAATAGAACACTTGTCACGATAAAAGAAAAAAGAATACGTTTGAGATGGCCAACTGATGGTCACAATCGGCAACATCGCAGAATCCTATGACACGCGGTTTACGTCAGTTTACGAGAATTATTTCCTGGATTTTTTTTCTGCTCTCCTAAATGTTTTAATAGTTTTCCGCCGACTTTTTCGCTTTTAGCGCTTCTTTCTGTGTTTTAATTTGTTTGTTAGCCATGGTGAGACAACATTTTGTGTGTAAAACTTAGAATTGTAAAAATTAAACTGGGAAATTATCTTTTCTTCGGTAAGCTCATTTATGTTTTGTGGTTATGATGATGTTCAAAAATCAATAAATAGGTATAGTAGGTATGTATCAAAAATCATTTAAATATTAAAATATTTGAACGTTTTGGTCTGCATCCCATAATCGTAAAAATCGTATATTTGTTTGCTTGAACAGCAGGAATCAAAAATAAAAAAAATATGATACGCATATATGTGCTTATGTCATCTGGAGATGTGTCCTTGGAGATTCAAATTGCGCCATGCTGTTTTTAGCAATGTCGGCCATTTTCTGCTTCCCCGCTACCCGAACAACCCGCAAGCCTCCAAGTATGCGGTTTGTATATCATGCCAAGTAAACAAATGCCAATTTATGATTAACTCCCGGCGTCTATTTATTTACTTCATTGTCAATGTTTTCCACTGATTATATTTGATGGTATTCAAGATACCGATATCAACATCAACTCACTTTTAAAATAGACTGGGATAATATCTTTTTTATCTCGTAACGTCATTTGTATGCTTTAACGACTGTTTCAATTATTAACAGCCGTATTCACTATCTTGAAGTTACCGTATTGTTTGCTAACGGTGGTATAAAAGCTAACACCTTTGTAAAAACTGTAGCTATTCACCAAGGAACTTCGGGGTTCGGATAACAAACGGACTGATAACAAAATAAATGAACCTCTGGTAACATAGCTTCAATAGTTATGGGCGAATTCCAAGACCCACGGTGCATCGATTGGGTAAATCGGTCATCTGCCTAATCCATTAGGATGAGGGCAGACCATCACATGACCAGCACCGCACAGCTAAGTTTTGGATTTGCCCTATCTAACCTCACTTTTTAGAGCAAATATTCATTTTTCTGTTGTGTTACGGAGATCAAAAACATTTAAGATTTTAATTTTTACTTTTCGTTCTGGAAACGAAGAGAAATGCAAATTCAATCCCAAAGATAACGATCTAGCAACTATATACAAAAATACAATGCAATCCAAAAAAATCTTAAGAACCTGTAAACAGAGAAAACAGGGAAAGCCAAAACATAACCAAACTTTTCTTACTTAACACTTCGTTAAGCAGTTTAACAACCCAATTTCGAGTGGTTACATTTAATCACCGGACAGACGTTGACTTGTAATGGTCGAATACCAAGTCGATATTTAACATTTTGTTAAAGTTTTAACACCCTGATAAAGCGATGGTAAAGACGGCTTTTAATTAGTTGAAAATGAACAAATGAAGAAAATGGCGAAAAAGAAAAAAATAAAACCACACGTTTAAGATTGATTTTTTATTGTAAATAAATATTAACATAAAAGAATCAGTAGTAATAAACTGCAACGGTTCCGATTAATTCACCAAAAGAGAACTATTATTAATTCTAGTCACATTTATTTCGAATTTAAACATCTAATAATTTTACATGTAACTTCTAGTTACTCTCCTATGTTGTAGTAATAGTATGTAAAATAACTTAGTAGAAATACAAGAATAAATGGAAATAAATCTTACCACTTAATATTTGAAAATTACTAAATATACGGTACAGTACAATGGGACAAAAAGAAGTAATTTATTACCTAAGCGTCACCCTCCTCCTGATTTTTAAACAAAACAATACGGTTCGGCAAAGAAAAAAAATGGGAAAATTAAAAGATACTTCATTTAACGACCAGGAGCGTTCCAAAGATAACGGGGGAACAAAAGCGTCAAATCAATCAAAGAGAGAGAATACATTCTAATATAAGTGCACGTTTATGGCTCACAAAGTATGAAAGTTACAGTTGATTTTTCTAATTTCCTGTTATCCCTAGCTAATCGCTAATTCATAGTATAGTAACAGGATTTGAGTTAAGTACGTTGATTTCATACTTTGTGACAATTCAGTAAAATTTCGTCTAAAAACGTGTAGCACAGATTTCTGTTTACAGTACGAAGAGGTGCCACGGGAGACACGCCCAACAAAATATATTACAAAAATTTACACATAATCAATTTATAAATATTTATTATGTTAATTAATAATTAAAATATGTCTTGTAAACTAAATAACATTAAAGTTATTCACATAATGGCCCGGATGCCAATATACAAGCATAAAGTTCAGTTGGTGTGAAAAATGTAGTAGAGTTTGTTTTACGGGCCGAGGTGAAACAATGGAAAGCTGAAATGCAAAATGTTGGCTTCTTCACTTTGACGTCATCATGGTGACAAACTCTGAAACAAAAAAACGTTCAAAATCAATCAAAAGATATCTTCATAGTAAAGATAACAACGACTCAAACATTGAACATTAAATATCTCTGTTCTAAGTTTTTACCGGAGAATTACTGAGCGGCAATTATATATTATTAGTGGGAGTTTGAAAAACGCTCTGTCATTCTTCGGTTCCAAACACTATGTATTAAAACTATGATGAGAACAATAAAATTATTATTAAGGATTAATAAATAAAACAAAAACATCGGCACCAACGAATCGCAACAAAACAGCGACCATTGTTTCTTTGGCTGTAGTTAGTAAAAAAAAAACAGCGGAAGCGCAAACTACCTCAATCGGACACCAATGTCAGTGTGGCTCTTTGCGGACGAAATTTTCGAAAAATCACAGAAAAACTAAACGGCAATTAAGGCCGTGATTGGTGGTCCAACGTGACAATGACAGACTATGTGATCCTTTAGAAAGTACGCCACCAAGAACCACCATCAGACACTTGCAATGTTCAAAGTTTTATTTGTGATGTATGTGGGTGATAATTCCCTGACCTATCGTTGATTTTAAAGAAAAAATGTTTCACATTTAATCCCCATATGGGCGTCATCGCATTTTACACCAGGTCGTTTAAAAAAAATCCACTTTTGCAGTTTCATTAGATGAACAGCTAGGAAAGAAAACACGCTAGTGTTTGAAGGCTGTACTCTAGACCATCCAAGTCAACGGCTATGCAAAATGTGGGTAAACATTTTCCAATAAAAGGAATAATTCGTCGCAGATGCCACCGGTGCCACAAAATAAAGAAGAAAATTAAAGTCACCGGCAAACCAGTGCAATGTTGCCCTATGGACATATTGCAGTACAGAACTTCAAGAAAAGAACGATTTGGTCCTTTTAAATACTAGAGCCCAAATCGTTGAAAAAACTTTCAGGGCAGCAGAATAATAATATTGAACATATGAATTAACCTCCAGTCTCCAGATATAATTGTGATAGAACATGCTTAAAGTAGAACAGAATTAAGATTGAATCACATGGAACAAAAGCAAGGAAGCTTACAGGATATGACGTATGCGATTCGGGAAGATTCGGAAGCTAGTCCTCAAGAGTCTTTGGCAATCCTAGTTTGACAAGTATGGCCAAGAGAGAATGAGAACTGCAACGTGTATTTAATACGGCGACACAATATTTTATATTCTGTGTCCTGACTGCAAAGTGTTGATTAGGGTAGGACTGAAAAACCAGAACATGAATGATCAAAAGAGCTAAAACTGGGCAATTTTTATTAAAAAATGTGCCAAAAACGTCTAGAGGTAAGTACTATCCAAAGGTAAGACAAGGTATGACATAAAAACGAATTTTAATAACTATTAAACTTCTAAAGATTTAAACTTTTAACATTTTTGTAGCACTGTTTTTGTCACCCTGTAGAAAACGCAAGAAATTAAATGTTTAAGAAAATCGACCAAATCGTGGATTCTTATAATAATAATAATAATAATTTCCTTTATTGCCAACAAAATGATTCAGTGATCACAAAGCAACGTCAAGAAAAAAGAAATAGAACCTGTGGCACTTTTAACCGGCTGTCATACAGCCTCAGTGTAAAATACATATATAAAAAACAATAAACTAAGATAAAAATGAAAACGAATAAAAACATTTTTCTTTCAAATATAAAATAATCTCCCTGCGAAAATGAGATTCAGATGATATTTGCCTAATATACCGTGGTAGCAAATCATATGCTTTTATAGCTCTATAGGAAGGACTTCTTTCATAGAAAGTGGAGCCATGTGCAGGAACAAAAAGGTCATCCCTGCCTCTAGTTACTATGTTCATTTCCTCTGAGTAGTTATCAATATTTCGCTGAAATAAATTTGGATTTTTTCTAACAAGCATGACCAGCGATAGGAAATACAGCGATGGTGCCGTGAGAATATTTAATGCCCCAAAACACTGCCTGCAGCTATCCCTTGGAGACGTTCCCAAAATAGCCCTCAATACACGCTTCTGGGCTCTGAAGACCACAATTGCATTGGCCGATGAACCCCAGAATACTATCCCATAAGAAAAAATGGACTGCACACTGCTCAAATAAAAGAGCCTAAGCATGTCAAGAGATAGTACACTTCGAATTCTTCTTAGAAGTGCACACTTGCTATTAAGCTTAGATGTTATGCTCTGACAATGAACATCCCAGCTCAACCGGGAATCTAGATGAACGCCCAAGAACTTTACACTGGACGACATATGTATAGATCTTCCATTCGTGGATACATACAATGAAAAATTCAAGGGTCAAATCTTCAAGGGACAAGCTTTCCAGAGACATACCAGTCGTGTAAATCGGAAAACGCTAATCGGACGTACGGCGATTTAAAAATGCTGTTGCGCATAATTTGACGCGTAGTTTATTTACTCCATCTTGTAGAGGAAAAAAACATTCAACTTGGTAGAAAAAATCGCAGGAAATTTTCATACTTTGAACTCCCCAATGGAAGGGAACTTCCTAATGGAAATTTGTTTAAACTGTAAAAAATTTGATGCTAAGTACCCATTCTAGAAACAAAGTTGGCTTCTTTAGTTAACAGAAGGCCCTGATGAAGGGGTACTCCCTCAATAAAGGTGGAAACATTGGCAATTTCACAAATGTGAAGTATATTATGTAGTAAATGTGAAGTGTTGTTAATGTCTTACAGTCGCTATCCAACTCTTTCAGATTAAAACCGAGAAACACTTAAAACTCTTGTTTCATACATAAATCTCTACATAAACGTTTGAATTTTTGGCTTTTTCGCATAAACTGACATAGTTAAATATGTAAAATGGCAATATTCACAATTTGGAAATTGAAAACATCGTCGAGTCGATTTGGCCTTGAAGTATTTCTCGTTCCTCATTAAGCATTTTCGAGTTGAATTTGCTTGAAATTTTCTCAATGACTGAAAAAAAAACCGAATTTTGCTAGTTTTGAGTCCATTCTGCTTGTACCTTTCGTTGATTTATTCACAATTTTGAAAAGTTTTAATCAAAGTAGATACTGAAAAGTGGAGTTTTAGTCCCTTCGAGTTCATCATTAGTTCAGTTCATCATTAGTTCAACTTTCCATCTTCTTTTTCCTATTTTGAAAAACTAAACTAAAATTGACTCGACAAAGTAAGAGTTTTGACCCGTTCCTTTCGATTCGGCATAAATGTTTCATCGTTTATTCCAAAAATTTGAAAAAATTCACATTCGACTAGATTTTTGCTCTTATCGATTCGAACATGCATCCAAAATTAAAAAAAATGCTGCAAAAAAACTACTGCTTTGACTATTTGAGTAGGTTCTGTTTCAATCCTTAGTAGCAGTGTGGGACTGGGGTGGAGGTAGTGGTGGCGCGGGGTTTCGGCGCACTCGAAGAACTGACTTGCATTTAGAAATGTAATTTCCTATTTCCTGTTGAAATTGTTGTGTTTAAAGATCTCAATGGCCTCTCTCGTTAGTCTCGCTCTCTAGAAACGCTGCGATGATTGATATAAGATATCCACCACGTTGAAAAAAATATCATGGCCTTCGGAGAGAGCGTGCTCTGCTGACTTTTGTGTTCTGTTTTGTGTTTATCCCAGCCTGCAACTCCTTTTGTGTTCCGTAATCCTCGTGTTGACACTGCGTTTTGTGGTGCCAATGTATACCGAGCCATAGCTGCATGGAACTCGGTAAACTCCGGGTGCCGATCTCTGCGGTCTTTGGCCGATCTCAAGCTCTGCTATATGCACGAGTGGGTTTAAAGGCAGTTTTAAACATTGTGGTTTTCCAGTAGCCAGCCGATCCTGTCTGTTACTTTGTGGATGTATGGTAGACTAGTCCATCCGCGCTTTTTTTCATTTTCTCCCATTGTTCCTTCCTAGCCAGTGTATACCGAGCCACAGCTGCATGGAACTCGGTAATCTCCGGGTGTCGATAGGGAATCTCTGCGGTCTCTGCGCTCGTTGGTTCCTTTCCTATCTCCATAGTAAATTTAATTTTTGGGTTGATAGAGTTGAGGTGTAAGAGGATTTAAAAGGAAGTTTTGAAGTTCACCCTGCCATGGCTCCAAATATACAGGTGTGGTCAACGTATGAAAACCAGCACTTTGGCCTCCTATTTGTCGTTGCCAACGCCTTGGTCTCGAAAATTTCCATAAAATTTCTTTGCGATTTCAGAAAAATAATGTACTGTGTTTCGAGTTCTACTAGTCTACCTCTTAATTTCAACAGGGATGAATAATAATAGGCTCTTGAGGCGTATTATAACTCTATTTTTTTGAGTGTAATTTTTTTAAATTTGTGGAATAAACGATGAGAGATTCAAGCCGAATCGAAAGAAAAGAGGCAAAACTATATTTCAACGAGTCAGTTTTGGTTTAGTTCAATGTTTTTTTTTGTTTGCCAGTTAAGACAAAGTTACCTTTTCTTATAACAAATTTTTAGAAATCAAGAATTTTTTTTCTTAACAAAATGCAGCGAAATGGATCAAAAGTAATAAAAAAGAAGTGTTGAAAGGGTGTCTCGCGTCAAATTGTAGATCTTATATATGATATGGCATTAAGTATTAGGGCACATGCGTTTTAGCGGAGCTATGGCGTGTAGCAAAGCTTGCCGAACAATAATGGTAACCACATTGCAGGCTCATTCATTTCTAAAAAATACAAAGCGGACTACAAAACTGACCAGCTTGAAGCGCGTGTGACTGTAGTCGAGTACTGAGTGAAAACTATGAGCGATAGAGCTCGGAAATCTGCAAAGAACGAATACAAACTACCAGTCATACGCCAGCCAAACTCAAATCTAATAGAAATAATAAAACACGATAAATATCGTAACTGCGAAGATAATATTGAGTATATGAATGTATTTACACCAGTTTTAGATAAGTTATTTTTGTAAACACGCACTCTCATATTGATGGGCATGTATATTAAAACAAATGTAGATAAATAAAACTTGGTATAAGTAAAGAGTGACTTATTTCCGTGCAAGGCCCTGACCCTAAACATTTAATTCCCAACCAACTATTAGCAGTTTCTTCATTAATTCTATAACGGGAACTAAATTTAGTATCAGGTCCTACACGGAAACTTAATTTAGACATCATCGCCAGCGACTTTTGCGTCTACTTCTTGCCCTTCTTGGGGGGCGGGGCGGGTTTGGGGGGCGGTGCGCTTTTTGCGGGCTTAGTGGGCTTGGGCGCCGCGGCTCCCTTCTTACCCTTTGACTTTTTTCTACTTTTCAGAAATACATTCATGTAAAAGTTTCTAAAATCTAGCAAAGAAAAAATCGTCGCTTAGTAATCATAAACCGTCTAAAATTCAACCTTCGGGTTAATCTTATCGAGTACGTGGTAGATATATATTAAAGTGTTTCATACTTTAAGCTTTTCCACTAAAGGAGGAAATGCCATACTTGATGCGTCATGATAACGTATTGTAAAATAATCTTTTTGGATGCAATTAAGCTGTAAATGTGATAAATTAAATATTTTTTCAGTGGTTCATAAATCCGGTTTATGTACATCAGACTAAACTTTCTATTCATTTAACAATCTAAACCCTTTGCGTTTTAGAAGGAACTTATTTCTAACAAGACGTCTACTTCCTCAATGTTGCTTATTCTTGAAAGAAAGTAAAAAAATCGTTTGCAATTTCAATTTAGGTCATCCTGCATGCAAAGCGTCTCAGTCCATACGTGAGCTCCGCTCTGATTTTAAATATCATCACTCAACTCATTTTTTTAGTGCCACGAGGATGCCTAATTTCAAGATTGAAACGTTAAGAAAAAATTAGAATGGTTGATTGGCGGATCGGTACCAAGGACAGCAATAACACTACGACTTCTTCGAAAAAGTTTCGTCTAGTTTACTAAAACTTCTTAAGGGCTACAATGACGACACGAGGTTCAACATTTGTTATTGTTACTCTACTTACAATGTTCCCAAATTTAATTTGTTTTTATAGCATATGTGTGTTCTTAAATTATTGAAAGGTATGCCGTATTAATGTTCGGATGGAAGTAGCAGCCCTAAGTTTTTTAATCAAAAATTTTTAATGAGTTGAGCGCTATACATCAACTTTGAAGTTTGAGAAAATTGTAAGTTGAGTAACAATAACAAATGTAGAACCTCTTATCTCTGAGGAAGATGAAGAAAATTAGACAAAACGTCGGCGAAGAAGTTGTAACATTATTGCCGCCTTTGGTCCTAATCCCGATAACCAACCACAGAAATAGAAATTTTTCGACACAATTGCTGATTTCATTGTGAAGAAAAAAGTTAAGCTAACTACACTGTCTATATCGGTCCTTCTAGCATTTTCTGTTTAGGATCTATAACCACCCTCAGCTGGGACATCTTGTATATCCCTAATCTGGTTCAGAATTGGAATTAAAGTGAGAAAAGCCTTACAGCAAGTGAGATAAATAAATTCTTAAGTAAAAAAATGTTTTATTCATAGATGATCAGAATTAAAATGAAAAGATTGCTTTACCTTATTGCTTCTAACTCCTACTGTTTTAGAGATTATTTTTTTGTAAAATGTTGTTGGTATCTCAACACTAAGTGACTTCATGGATAGGAGTAAACCATACAAAAAAGATATTATGTAAATTTTTTTCTGGTTGTAATGGTGGATGCACCAACTTGAAATTATTAACAATCGTCAGCATTAACGCCCAATGCCCAAGACTTTGTGACGCTAGTAAATTGTTTAGCTGAAGAGTAAAAAAAAACAAAAAGTAGCAGAACACTTCCACCTGAACAAGTGTAACCTTAGCGTGTCCCTAATAAATATTATGTACAAATCTACTTTTTCTAAATATAATGGTGAATGCGCCCACATGGACTTAAAAAAAAATCGAAAAAAAAAATGGTGAATTTGCGTAAAACTCGTTATTCTTATAAACAATTATTATCATTTAGTTCTTAGTCCAAGGTTTAGTTACACTTATAAATGTTTAAACTGAAAAATAAAAAAGATACAAATAAGTAACAAAACATTTTCACCCGACCAAGTATAAATATGGGGTTTTATTAATAAAGGTAAAATAGAAAAAAAAATTACGCTATTATTATGTATAAACACTTACCTTCGTAATTGACTTGTCCGTCGCCATCGATGTCCGCCTCCCGAATCATCTCGTCCACTTCTTCGTCGGTGAGTTTTTCCCCGAGGTTGGTCATCACATGGCGCAGCTCCGCCGCGGATATGAACCCGTTTCCGTCCTTGTCGAATACACGGAATGCTTCGCGGATCTCCTCCTCACTGTCGGTGTCTTTCATTTTGCGCGCCATCATCGTGAGAAATTCAGGAAAATCGATCGTGCCGTTACCTAAAAATTAACCAATGAAACTGTGCTCAAATATACATGCTCTTACACACAGAAAATATGAAACTAATGTCTCCATCAATTGAAAACTTGGCCTTCCAGCCCACCTGACCTATCTCCACTGATATTTTCGGTGTCACAAGCGTTCAAATAATATTGGATAAGGTTCAGGGTTTCCGTTTTTTTTGCTATAAATCTTTCTTTTGCTTACAAAAAAAAATATTTGGCACTCAAAATACAATGATTACGACACACGTGCTATAAAATAGTTGCGCCGAGGAGGACACTAGCCAAATTCTCAATCCATGGTTGATTTAGCAGGCTACGCAGTAGAATCAATAAAAACAATGGACATTACCTTACTTTGAGGTGTCCACCCTTGATGTTTATAGCCACGAGTAAAGTGATTCACGTATAATAATTATTGAGTGGACTACTCGTTATTTTTGAGTAAACAGTGCAAGTGCCATGAGTGACCTGTTCGCTCACTGGCCAACGGCCAGACTTTTTACAGTAGCTTTTTTCTAGCACAAACGCGTGTGTGTGTTACTTCCAAAATTAGAAATAAAAAAAACTTTGCAAAGCTTAATTGTAGTGCCGATTAATGCGTTGTTTTGTCACGGGCGTTTAATGACACGGGCCGGAAATCGGGCCACAAAATCTTGGCCGATATTATAAATAGAACTTATAAATTCAATGTCGTGTTACATTGACCCAATCCAGCTAAAGTGTTTGTGGCCCAGACGACGACCGGTATAAACAGAGAAAATCGTTCCGCAAACGTAGATTGCTAAATCAAAAACAAGATACAGCTAAAGCAGTGTACGAAAACATTGAAGAAAAATAATTTGGTCGCCGTCTAAAGCAGTGAAATAGTTAAGGCAAAAAAATTACAGTAACAAGGGAGGACACCGAGGTGAAGCCTGTTTAACTATAATTACGTTACCAAACTTCCTTCAAAATACTGGAATGGTTGCTGACGTTAAATCGAGATTTACTTTAAGATTGGGAAAAATAAACATTTGTTGTCTGTATATGAATCAAATCAAAAAATCAAAAAAATCAAGGGACATAGGCAACACTAATATAGTGCGATTAATGCGTCATACTTCATATGTCTAATTAATGGTTCAAACAATCGATCCGCGAGCGAGACGAGCCTCCCAGTTTTATCGTATTTGCTCTTCACGTTTAACACATTTGCCAATCAATGCCAAAACATACGCAAGCGATTATTGTTCAAGTGCGTTAAAACCACGTATAACGTCAAAGCAATTGTATGTATCAATAAAGATCCTTTTAATTATCCCTTAGGTTGCTATAGCTAACAATTATCTAGCTAATATAATCTTACCTTGCATGCATGTACATATACCATATATGGAAAAATATAAATTAGTGACGTCTGGCTATTAGTAGGGATTTGGACTTGGACTATGCATTGCAACCAAGATCAAGAGCAATAATAATTAGCCAAGAAATATAAAAATTAAGAGATTAAAGAGTATTATTATAATCACTATTCGGGTTTTCTTCATTACGCTTCAAGGTTGTTTTTAAGAATGTCACACATGCAGATAGTGAGATATCAAATAAAAAAAAAGCCTTCTAACGAATTAGCTTTGTGGACAAAGTGGTCAATAACCAATAATTCGCAAAATATGCATAATTTGTAATCTGTGTAGAACTACGTAATAATTTTTGAAAACACACACCACGAGAAGAAAGACACAATGAAGAACTCATGCCCATCTGTCCTAAATGTTACTTCAAGCTTGAAATACAAATTAGACAAAAAATAAGAAGATAATTAATTTGTTGACTTCTTAGAAGCTTCTTGTAAAGGTCTATGAACTAACAGATGTGCATAACAAAAACATTGAAACATACCCCTATATGCTAACCACCGTCTTTTCTGGAATCCAAACCCCAAGTAAATAAAAACAACTTCTAGTCTGATTTCGCTTTCTACTTCCATTAATCAATAAAACAAAATTATTATTAACCCGCCAATTGGAGAAAGCTGTCCATCTTCAGGTTGAAGGACACGGTATCAATATTTCTACAGGTTCAAATCAATACAGTATGAGCATTTATCGAGTTAAACACAAAGACACTACGATACAGAGACGATATAGACAAGATATTTTTATTTTTTATTTCTAGTCTTAATTTAAAGAGATGATTAAAAATAAATAATACATCTTCGTGGCAATACCACTTAAAGTGCTATTTTTAAGTTTAAAAACCATTATCAACTTCGTTTTTTTAAATACGCTACTGGATTTTTTATCATGGATTTTAAATCTCCTTAAAATTCGGCATTGGGTAGTATGCAACAATTAATAATTTTAGGTTGATGCAATAAAAGCCTTACTGAGGTGTAAACGCAACTACTTTTAATGCTTTGGCCCCTCAAATCAGTTCATCCTTTATACACGTCTGTATTACTCACTTTCATGAGTACATTTGTTCAGGGGAAAGTCTGTCTAGTAGAAAAGCTGATGGAGAGACGAAAGTTGGGGAAAAGTTGTTTTTTGTGCTAAGTCAGGATTATTTTTCTTAAATTTCTCATAAATAAAAAAATACTATGTGTAAGCAACAAATGATAATATACCACTAGCAAATGTAATTAAAACTTTAAATGCGTTATCCGTATGGCAAATACAGTTTAATGTTTGTAGTGTGTGAAGAAACACCCCAATCCGACTAAACTATCGGCAGATGAAAAAGTCTGTAATCTGCGAAAAAATCGCTTTACTCTAATTTATCAATACATTTTAACAGTCACATCACAAAATCAGCAAAATATAACTTGGAGAATTAATAATTATCGTCAAATGCAGAATTGCAGGTAGATTCAGAATCCGATATAAAAACTCTAGGACCATATTTAAAAAACTAAAGTTGATGATGGTTACCACGTTGAAAACCACGTTGAAAAGAGCAAAAAGTGGCTATAAAAAAGTGTCAATTATTTTTAATTATCTCTTTAAAGTGACTAGAAAAAATAAAAAAAGTTTTGCCAAATTTTCGATTTTATGCGAATATTTCCGAAAACCAGTCGGAATTGTCGAAATTTGAAAACGTAATTTTTATGAACTTTTAATTGCGCAATTTTGTCCTAATTTAATCTTCTTCGCATTTCTTCAAATAACCAAGATCCTCATTGTTAAACTCGAAAAACGGTCACCCTGCATGTGGGGCGTGAGTTTCAATCGACATGGAAACCAATTTCGAAAAAAAAAACAACAAATTTGTTCTCGGCTCGTAAAGCACAAAAATGAGATTCGACCTTGGCTACAGTTTATACCACACAATACAGATTTATTTACTTTAAGGAATATTATTGCTCGTGTTAAGAACACTAAACCGGCGTTTGGGTGATTAAACTGGCTAGTGTCTGTTACACGACGCTCATCTTAACATATCGCACATCGTTTTTTTAATTATTATTAAGGTGTAATTATTATTTTACGATGTGAGGAAGTCGGAACGGTAATTCGCAAATATTTGGCAACGTCGGTGTAGGCCCATTAAATCATTTGGGTTATCATTTTGACGGCGTAAATGAAAAAAAAACTTTAATGATGACGAGAATCTGGAATTTTTCCAGGTGGAAAATTCGTAAATTACTGCATTAATTAGAGGCCTGAGACGTGCGAAATTCGCTGATTTTGCTAAGCGTTATGATGGTGAAGTGCATTATTTTGTTCGCAACTTTTCGAAAATCCCTGCCAAGGTAACTGGGAGAATTGTTCTCACTTGTTCACTGCCAAGCTCACTACAAGTAACGTGTGTGAGTGAAAATGCAATTTTTGCTCTTTCTCACTTTCACATGTTCCTAAAGAGTCAAGATTCTGCTGGGCTCATATTCGAAAGGAAGATGTAACACTGAGACATTGATTGATTGGCTAATACAATTTTTTGACTAATAAACGTCGCCAAATATTTCATTCCCAATCTTACATGTTCCTATTATAGAATTAGGGTAGTAAGGTTGAAATTTTGGCGAAGGTCATTGGTGAAGAAATTTTACTTTCACACAAAGACTCGATATTTTCACATGTCAACAATCTTCCGAGTACCATAAAAATGAAAATGCTTTTATGCAAGACGCTTGATTCTACAGGGCGGTTTGATGGAAATACGTACCAAATAGGAGAGGAATTCAAATTAATAACAAAGTGTTTCTATTAAGCTTTTGTCGAAACCATCCTCAAGACACATGTGTTTTTAGGAACTGCAATGAAGAACTCGATTTCACACCTCGATTTTCACATTTTTTTTTCTTTTTTTTTTCGAAAGTTTATATAATTTTTGAGTACATTTAAACAAAAAAATTCTTGAATGAGTCACATTTGTAGGAAAATAAAAAAAAGGGTATTTAATGTACATAACACATTTAAACTAATATTCCAAATTCTTGCTTTATGATGTCGACGCCAATCAATGTATATCCCATAAAGAACTAATATATGTCCTTTTTTGCAACATAACAAATTTTGACATACGATTTTTTTAAGAAAAATTTTATGTTTAATAGGAATTGAAAAGTGAAGAAGTAAACAAAACAATTTCAGTTGTCACTACCGTAAATGACAGCGCAGTGCGTCAATTCGCTTGTTTTTTAAGCGTTGTTGCCAAGTTTTTATCTGTAAGGAAAAGTGTAGTATGTTATGTAACTGTTGTGATGATATAAATTTAAATGATAATAATGCAAGTGACTTGTCAGGGCAGCTTAGTCTTCCTGTGTGGGGCCCTTTAGTTAGGTTAGTTCAGGCGAGTTCTCTTAGGTTTTTCCTTTGTTTAGGTTAGTGCAGTTACGTTTTTTCTTTGGCTAGATTAGTTTAAGTTGGTTCAGTTATATGAGGCCAAGTTCGATCAGTTTGTTATTGTGTAGGGAGCAAAGCGGCCCATAGGCCGCTCAGTTCAGTTATGTTTTTGCATTGGTTAGGGTTGATCAGTTTTGTTTTTCTTTGTTTAGGTTAGTTCAGATGTTTTTCCTTTGCTTAGGTTAGTTCACGTTAGTTCAGTTGTCTTTTTAATCATTTCTGCATTTTCTGTTCTTTTAAAACCCATTTTATTTGTGAATTATGTGTG
Organism: Taphrorychus bicolor; assembly: GCA_951812265.1. Classification (NCBI taxonomy): domain Eukaryota; kingdom Metazoa; phylum Arthropoda; class Insecta; order Coleoptera; family Curculionidae; genus Taphrorychus; species Taphrorychus bicolor. The sequence continues at coordinate 33,980,271 of OX638297.1, forward strand.
CGTAAAGAAAATCATGCAGATCACTCACTTCAATATTAAGATAAACCTACACGTTTGGCAATATTGTAAATATCATTTATTCCTGCTTGTTTGCAGCCATAGCAGTGTGATGTGAATTTTCATGATTTTGATGATCATTTTTTCGTTCAAAAGTTGTTCATCCAAGAATTTTTTCATTTTAAACTGTTGTAATGATTCCTAAGGAATTATTTAAAATAAAACTTGAAAATCGAGAGGCGAAAAAGTTCACTTTGTTCCATGACCACATATTTTGAGTCGAGGTGAGAGTTGTTATTCTGAAGCTGTTTTTTTGTATTATTTCTTCATAACGTTCATATAAGCTGTGTTCATTAAAAAAGGTCAACAAATTTGCTTATGAAATATCAAGAGAATAAAGTAACAAAATTTCATTTACTTTAATTGTCACCTATTTCTCATCAAAAAATTAAAATTCCTTCTAAAATTTAGTTAAAGTGAATTTATTGGGTTTTGATTCCAGTAGACTCAATTCATTATTTTATGTACATGTAATTTTTTTTAATACCAATATGATTTTGATTATTGTCAATTTGCTTTATATTAATGCTTTTTTGATTCTGACTAACGCCAATTTTAACTTGACAAACTATAAATGAGGTTTTTTAATAAAAGCCCCGTATATATAGACATATTAACTTTAAGCTTGACCTAAAGGTTCAGTGGAGGTACAAGCTTGACGTAAACTACATTAATTACCGTCATTACCGTTCGAAATTAATTCGGATTAAGTTCATGTGGAGTTACTCTGACATCCTTTAGGTAATCTGTACCTTAGATAATATTTTATAGCCACAACTAATGTTTACTGAGCTCTCCTTGTGATATAACGACCGAAGACACCTACAATTCTTAATCACTACCCAAACAGTAATTTTCCTGCCTCCCATACGGGAATACCGAAAAGACTCTATGTAAAGACATGGATTATTCAGGAACAACGATTGACGAACCTGAGGGATTTGACTCGCAGTGGGAAGAAAACCAGAAACAACAGGTTTCGGCACATAAAACTCATCGTGAAAGGGTCGACTTTAAAAGAGCAGCAACCTTGGAGATTTTAGAGTTATCGCGGGTAATAGGAGCAATAGGGCTTTTTCGTCTTTCGCATATTGCATGCAATTTGCAAAAATGCGATTTTGCGTGTTAAAAGATGACGGCAAGATTGATACCACAGCGATTTATCACTGTTTACTTTAGCCAGTACATTAGGCTATCAAAGCGTTGCATCGGTATTGATTGCCGAAATATAAGTCTATAGAAAAATATTACTTATTACCCGCAGCTTTTTAATCACAAAGCCCTAGGGCGGTGCCTGAGCCAACCAGCAACTTCCTGTAAAACCCTTAAGGTCATTAGAACGAGGTTACGTTCTTATTCCAAGACTCGGTTTGAAATTACAAAATTTGCATGTTTGAAGATAAGGAGAGTTTAGGGCACGAACCTGCCCTCGTGAGGACGATTATCTGGGACACGCAAGTAACCCTTCCTGTGTTGTGCATCAGACCGAAATCGATAACCTCAGTCGTCTTGGACGTGACGCGAATGGTACGCGCTTTTGCGTGATCACCCACCGTTATTTGGCTTTTGCTTTCTGTTAACATTTATATTCAGTAGGTTCGCGTGTGAATTTTTAGTGTTAAATGTAAGCAATGACACTACATTATGAATGAAGAAAATCTATCACCTCGCTCACAGGGTGATTACTACCTACTTTACTATACTTTAATGAATGCTTATACAGTCCAGGTTTGGCACAGAATCGATATTTTTAGAATAATCACCTATTTACACTTCCCATCAGAGAGACAATACGTCGATATTTCTGAACCGATGACTCGCCTTTGAAATAGCGAAATCATTTCTTTTATATAGCAATTATTTACTTGTTTGGGAATCTCATTAATTACTACGACGAAGGCGATTTCAAATAAGGAAATCAGATAAGGTGAATCATGTTGTGTCGTATGACTAAATTCCCGTCAGGTGTGAGCCAAATAGACAATGTTAAGTATGCTTATTTAGTATATATAGGTTTCCAACCAATGGTATTTTATAAGATTGTCACCATAAGATTTGTTTATTCAACCAAAAATAATTACAAGTTCTAACAGGAAGTTAGTGCATCGGAAGGGTCATATTTATTTTTAATAAACTTTTAGACCCGGCACGTCAGTCAGGGCCAATCAGGCGTCGATCAGCGTAAGCTCTTATGCGAAAGTGTTACATTATGGTTCGGTCACTCGGATTTAATCTGAGAAAATATGGGAGTGTTAGGTGATGGCTGACGAATGTTTATACACCCAAATACGTCCGAAATTCGACAAAATAAGCACATCGGAAAGATTTCGGGCGTGTTGACAAGATACTTACAAAAAATACCGCAGTGATCTACACTTTCGATAAATATGTACTTTCTCAGTCAAGGACAGTTCATAAATTCTAAAGGTATTCTGAAAGTATCATTAAAAGTAGCGGTGACATTTCAAACCAGAACAATTCACACCAAGACGTTTCATACCAATGTGTTTAATAGGAAATACATGTCATACCAAGGACATTTAGAGTCCAGAGGTACTTCACTTCGAGAAGTGTCATACCAAAAAAAAAAATGAAGTAATATCAAAATTGTGAAGGCTTTCACGACCGGTCATAATACAATCTAAAGTGTTTTCCGGGCTATAAAACCGTGGTCCAATGGAATTGCTTCCTAGGGAGCAATTCCATTGGACCACTGTTTTATAGCCCGGAAAACACTTTAGATAATATCAAAATTCTTTTAAGGCAAACTACGATGTACGAAAACCTAAACTGACTTGACTATTCCAAAAGAATAACAACTAACCAGAGTTAACCTAAAAGTTAACTGAACATCACTTTGGTACAAAGGGTGCAAATTTGTCATTACAGAAAGTGGATTTTAGATACCTTTTCTTCACAAACAACTTTACTTCTCATACCATATGTAATTATCAAAATATTAAATTTCTTTGGATATAATATGTAGGAGTCGTTCACAGAAACTTAAGACTTGTGGTGGAATATGTTCTCCACTTTCTATTTTTTGGTCAGATCTTTGCAGCACAGATTTGATATATCTGCCATTTGCTTTCTTTCAAACAGTCCAAAATTTCACACTTTGAAAAGCTATAAAACGCAATAATTGATTTATTGCTAACAATATTGCAATAATAACTGTACCTATTTTTGATTATCAGTTGAAGCCAGTATTCAGTATGACTCCTATGATTATGACATGTATCTATATCCAATAATTTACGTAATACCTAATTTTTCCCTGAATAATCTCAACTGATTCTCTTTATGATATACAGATAATGATATCGGCAAAAATTAAGACATAAGTACCTACATTATAAGTGTTACTCAATAGATATTTTAAAACCTAGTGTCCATACTTAAAAATTAAATTCGGAAAATGGTATTTATTATTTAATTAAAATGAAATAATAATACATTGTATACCCTTGCCTGTCAAGTTGATTCACAAACAAGAAGTGACTCAAAATGTTGACAGTGAAAATCGCACAGACCTAAGCCTACTAAACGAGAGAATAATTTAATAAGTTTTATTATTTGGCAAGCAACCTGGTCTGAGTCAGTGAATAAATCTTAGATATGTGCACCTTTGCATAATAATTGTCCTTGACACGTTTAACTGTAAGAATATGAATAATGATACATTTCTTTTTCATCAATTGAAAATTTGTCTGAATTTCTAAACAACTAAAATAAATAATAAACTAAGAATCAATTGAAACGATACACCCCAAATTTTGAATGAAGTTTAAAACTGTCTATCTCTAAAACCACTCAACCGATTTTCGTTGGAGATGCCATTTTGGTAAGATCCATGTATAGACTGCTTTAAGTGGTTATGAACTCGATTATATGTTTTGCAGGTTCCCTAATACAGGGTTCAACAAAACTTGGTGCATTTTTGTAAAAACTTTTTGAGTAGATAATTTTGCAGAAAAACAATTCAGGATATTTTTTGATATGGGAGTATGTGGAGAGGAATCATACCTCGAGACATATTTGGTATTTTTTAGATATTTTGCATGGTTCCATAGATACTTAGTTTTGTCTATAAAAGAGGTATCATTTAACACTGGTACTCCAATCAATTTGCCTCATAATACAAATATGGATAAAAATTTCATATGGAATATAAAGACTATGCATAGGGTAAGTTAGATGTATAGGCGTAATGACTATAAAGTTAGACACGTCTACAGTGGCGAACAGAAAGTAATGTTTTTTTAAATATCGAAGTGATAATCGAATGTCCAAAATTAAGTGATGTAGAACAAAATGTATGGATGATTTTGGAATTCCGCTGCTTGACTATTGCAGCTATTAATGATACCTCGGGATCTTTTTATATCTTCATTAGTTAAAAAAAAGTAGGTTTTTTTCTAAAAGTGTAACATTTCAAAACGTTAAGAAAAACAAATTTCCTGTTCAATGAGCATTACAACCATTTGGAATTGAACGTAGTCATCTGCGAACCAGAGCTATGCCCAATTGTTTAGATGTACAGGGTGAGCCATAAAACTGAAATTAATCCTCATTTTTTTTAATCTTTACATTCTGAATTCTGACTGAATGAAACTGAACTTCGAAAATTGTTTGTATTAATAAAAAGAGGGCGAATTAACCGATAGTCGCAATTTTTAATTATAATATGTTCAGAAAGTACGGCTAATCTGAAGAATGGCGTACAACAAGACGTCACACACAAAGATGAATAACTCAGGGACTTCAAAACACTAAAAGATACTAAGTTGAATAAATAGGTAGAACAATGTAAAGCTTAACAAAATTGTTCTTAAGAGCTTAAAAACTTTCAACTGCGTTCGAGAATCTTTGAATAATTCCAAATCCTTGAAAACAATTATTCATCTAGGCTGACAGTCAGAGCAGCAATGTCCACTCTTTTAGAGGTATAGTTAGTCATAATAAAATTTCAATCAGATCAAAATTATATTAAAAATAACAAAGCAATAAAACTAACAGCTTATTAAATATATGGAAACAATATTAAACAAATTTTTTGTTGAATGGTAATTTTGGATGAATGATGATCTGATGTGTTTGCGGCACTATATTTTTTAGTACCTGTTTGCAGCACCATCAGGTTTGCAGCACTGCATCTACTCGCCTAGGCACACTATATATCAGATTTCTAATACAACTTTGGGGAATGGCTTCCCAAGCATTCAACATCGCTTGCCCAAATCATAACATTTTTTAAAAAAATTTACTTTTTCTTCGCCACTGTAGGTGTGTCTAACTTTATAGCCACAAACACCTCACCTCATCATTTATGATTTGGTGAAGAAGCTGTTAATTTTGTTGCTTAGTTATTTTTAATATAATTTTTCTCTGATTAAAATTTAATCAGGGACTTTTTATATTACAACTATACCTCTAAAAGGTTCCAACTATACCTCTTGGCTTGACTGTCAGCCTAGAATTATTTTCAAAGTTTTGGAATTATTCAAAGATTCTCGAACGCAGTTGAATATTTTTAAGTTCTTAAAAACAATTTTGATAAGCTTTAGATTGTTCTAAGCTTTTCCTATTTATTCAACTTAGTATCTTTTAGTGTTTTCAAGGTCCTCACGTTATTCATCTTTACGTGTGACATGTTGTTATACACCATTCTTCAGATTCGCCTTACTTCGTGAACATAAAAAAAAAAAAATTGCGACTATCGGTTAATCTATTTCTATTAATGCAAACAATTTTCGAAGTTCAGTTTCATTCGTTCAGAATTCAGAATGTGATGATTAAAAAAATGAGGATTAATGTCAGTTTTGTTACCCACCCTGTACATCTAAACAATTCGGCATAGCTCTGATTCGCAGATGAGTACGACCAATTTCAAATTGTTGTAATTCTCATTGAATAGATTTGTTTTTCCTATGGTCTTAAAATGTTACACTTTTAGAAAAATCTACTTTTCTTTGAAACTAATGAAGATATAAAGAACAGAAAAAGGTCCCAAGGTATCATTAATAGCTGCAATAATCAAGCAGCGAAATTCCAAAATCATCCATACATTTTGTTCCACATCACTTAGTTGTGGATATTCAACTATCACTTCAATATTTGAAAAAAATTTACTTTCTGTTTGCCACTGCAGATGTGTCTAACTTTATAGTCATTACGCCTATACGTCTAGCTTGCCCTATGCATAGTCTTTATATTCCATGTGAAATTTTTATCAATATTTGTATTATGGGGCAAATTGGAATACCAGTGTTAAATAAGTCTTTTGTAGAAAAAACTAAATATCTATGGAACCAGGCAAAATATCCAAAAACCATCAAATCTCCCCTGAGGTTTGACTCGTCTCCAGATACTCCCATAGCAAAAAATGTTCTGAATTTGTTTTCTGCAAAATTATCTGCTCAAAAAGTTTTTACAAAAATGCACCAAGTTTTGATAAACCCTGAATCAGGAAACCTGCAAAACCTATAACCAAGTACATAATCACTTAAAGCAGTCTACACATGGATCTTACCAAAATGACATCTCTGTGAGTGGCTTTAGAGATAGACAGTTTTAAAGTTCATTAAAAATGTGGGGTGTATCGTTTCAATTGATTGTTAGTTTAGTAACATTTACAAGTAGGTTTTGACGTTTGTATTCCTACCTCAACTTTGGTCTCAATTTATTTATCCTCATTTTTCATCTTATTTAGATATATCCCCTGCATTATGGTTTTAGATCTGGGGATCCTCAGAGCTTACAGTTGTTGACCTCATAATTTTTTTTTCAAGCGGACTAAAAGTACGTCATTTGTTTTCTCCATACGCACACCTAAAGTGGGCTTTCAAATCCTGAGACCAAAAAAGTAGCAAAAAAGTCCTAGGCAGTAAAAGTAAAGTCAAAAGTCACCGTCAGTGTCATGGTGGCGCATATATAAACGATTTTCATTCACCACAATTATTTTAATAATAGATGACACCAGATAAACCGATCTGAGTGTATTGCCATCTTTACATTCTTGTTGAAAAAACAAAGGACAGAAATACTCTCAGAGCACTCAAGAGCACCATCCGAAACCGTTATTAGTCGAAATCGCATAGGTTCTCGAATTCTGAATTCGTCTGTTAAATGTCATGCGCGTCATCATATTTATCTTAAAGAGGATGAGAGAAAATTGCAAAACTGAACCACTTTTAAATAGATTTCTTATTTATTGCATGCTTGAAAAAAAAATAGTATATGTTACTCGGAGTAAAAGGTCTTTTTGTGCTTCGCCCAGTTGCAGGCCTCAGCTTCGCTTCGGCCGTCAATCTCTGGGCTCAGCACGAAAAGACCCACTTTTACTCCTAGTGACATAATCTACTATTTTTTGTCTCCTTACAAATTAATAAAAATAATACAATAAAAAGAAGAAACAAAAGGCACAGTGACAGTCAGAAAAAGAATTACGTTTTCATAATGAATATAAACTAGTTTTCAGTTGGCAACATTTTCTACCACATGTAAAGATGAGTACCTCTGGGGGTGACAGCAAGAATGAAGGTTTTTATAATAAAAATAAAAACATTTTAAGTATTTTAGTTGGTAGGTACCTAACTCTCTTATTTCCTGTTAAGACCGAATTTTGACCTTCTGAAAATGATAAGGTAGGTAAGGAAAGATCAACAACTTTTGAAACTACAGCAGCTGCTCAAATATGTAAGATAAGTTATGTATTGGCTCACAGAACTAACCAACACAAAATCTATATCATGTTAATCATAATCATATTTGAATAAAACATACGGTAAAACACTTTATCCAGTTAAGTAACAATGTTTCAATTAGAATAATTGAAACATTAACTATAAAATAATTTAAGCAGAAACTACTTAAGCAGCTGAAGATGCATTCTAAAACCAACCCATTAGACAATTTGACCTAATTTGCAACTATCTCGTTCCTGCAGGAGCCCGTCACCGGTAAGCCAACAGGAAATTAAAGAGACTGGGCTGCTGTCAAATCAGCTGCATTTTCTCACTCCGAGAAAGAATTAAGATATTCTTGATGAAAATAAAAACATTTTCAGTTTTCAGTTAGAGACATGTAAAAATTATTTAAGTGTTTTAGCATCTTATTAAAAATAAAACAAATATGACCTAAAAGTAAAAACATTTTAAGTATTTTAGTTAGTACATAACTCTCTTATTTCCTGTTATAACATAATAGAGATGTTGATAAAAGGTTTACAAATTTTTTTGGGTACAATTAAGTCAAATAATTTGCTCCATCTCTTTTGAAACAAATTAAATAATAAAGATGCAACTATTTATTTGTGTGGCATGGCAAATATTTCATATTTCAACTTATGCTCAAACTAACAACATCCACTAATTTCATTACTTAGCTAGTTTTCACTACCTAAGTGTTTTGATTTGTTATGCTTAAATTTGTTGTCTACTTAATCTAGACCTTCAACTATGTAAAAAAGTAAAAAGTACATATCTGAAGATAAGCATTTTAACTCCCACCCATAGACACAGTAAATCTTAAACACTAATAAGTACAATTAAGCAAGCATTGTCAGTATTAGTAACTTAATGTGCTGACTTAAACTACCTCAAGCTAACTCTGTGCCATCTCGTAGGACCAAAGGGGAAATCAGTGGTGAATGTGGTGTACACATATTGGGCTTTCAGTTATATTTTTGGTTAGTTTTTTTTCTTCACTTCTTTCTTACAAAATTCACTAGTAATTTACCCTGCAGGTAAAATTACTGGTCAGTTTTGTTGTGCACACATTGGGAATTTAGCAGTATTAGTGGAATTTAGTAGTCTTTAGTAAAAGTTTGGAAAATTTTGCTTTAGTGGAATTTAAGGCAAATTATGCTCAGAATTATGTGTATGGAATATTGGTGTACATATTTTAGGAAATAATTCCCCCCCGACTCTTCTTTTCAGCCCATCCCCTGTGTTTTATTATTTTTGGTAGATCTTGAATGCTTGCTTATAACTTCTTATTGCTTAATTAAAAATAAAAGTAATACTTCCATAAAATAAAAGGGTGCGACACTCTGGGAAGAATGATCTATCCATGTAAAAATGATGAAGCATATCAACAATGTATTTTCAAACTGCACTTTCCAAGGAGAAAATAAATGGTGAATTTTGGTGTCTACACTGGGAATTTAGTGATTTTAATTGGCATTTAAAAATAGAAAGCATTGGTGTACACCTTTGTATGAAGTGATTTTTCCCTCAGCAGTTTTCAAAATATGAGAAATATATCCTAGGATTGGCTCAAACAAAACATTATTGTTAGCTTAAGCTCTTATGCTTTTATGTATCATTATCATTATTATAAGCAAGCTTTGAATTATAAATATTTTGGTTGCAATTGAGGTTGCAAACTGATAAAGTATAATTCTTATATGTATACGAATTCTTTGTTAAATTTGTTTGAAAAAACTGCAAAGCAGGATGCAAAAACTACATAAACATCTTCTGCCGCCCATAAAAATCTCCTATAATTTGACCTAATTTGCTAGAAAATTGCAACCATTCCATTCCTGCAGGAGCCCATAATCACTAAGCCAACAGGAAATTAAAGAGACTGGGCTGCTGCCAAGTCAGCTATGTAAATTTTCTTAATCAAACTCCTGATGGGCCCCTGACTAATTAACTGAGCAAAATTTACATACCGTCTGCATCAACTTCATTGATCATATCCTGCAGTTCGGCCTCGGTGGGATTTTGTCCTAAAGATCGCATAACTGTTCCTAATTCTTTGGTGGTAATTGTGCCATCGCCGTCTTTGTCGAACAGCGAGAATGCCTCTTTGAATTCGGCGATTTGTTCTTCGGTGAGTTGGTCAGCCTAGAAACGAACACGCTGAAGCCACAACAGAGGGAATTGGGGTAATTTTTGTCTGACTGTTTAAGTGGAAAAAAAAGTAAACACCCTACTCCTACGTAATGACAGCATAATGTGTATGCAACAGATCGATACATTTAACAGTTTTTTTTTCGGGAATTTAGAAGCAAACAGAGGAAAAGCTTAGCCTGAAATAAAATTAAAGAGGGTATAATAAAACCGGACAGAACCCGCAATGCGGTAAATTCTGACCGGTGCTCTTGGTGTTGTACCCCCAATCTTTTGACAGTTATTTACTAACAAATTCCGAGCGTTTTTCTAAAAATATGTGGACCGTGACGAAGCCAACACCTTCGACGTTGATTCAAAGCTTAGGATGACCAAAAATAGCCACTCACCATTGCGATTTTTTAAGATTACACTAAAACGAAATTAAATCGACGCAAAAGACCGCTGATGACAACGTTAACACCGTCAAAAGCACTAGCCAACTGTCTCGCCTCGTTTTCGTTTTCTCGTTTGTTTGGTGTTGGGGGAGGGGTAACGGCAACGGCGCCGCAAACACTACCGCCAAAGCGCAATGGCGCGGCTACGACATAAACCAGTAAATATTCCTACGCGGGCTCAAAATTCTCGATCCTACCCTTTACATTGATTCCCTCTGCAAAATCATCCAGTGAGACTCTCTTCCTGGAATACAGCATCTCCGAGAGCCGACACAACGTAAATCCTCAACAAAAACATGAAAAAGCCGGCATCACTTTTCGTCGCGGACGATGTCAAAAGTTTGAATGTTGGGCGCGGCTTGTTTACAACGTCCATTCGAACGAATCGAGCGAAATGATTGGTCGGCGACTACCTGCAATGCGTCAAGCAGGCCATCGCACGCGGTGCGTGACGTTTTCATAGCGGCATAGCGCCGCGACGCTAGGTTGGACGACGACGTCGAGCGTCGTTCTGCTGATTTTGTGCGGGTGCGGCAACAAGAACTGAGCATGCACATGCAAGAACCGTGCCGCGTCACTAAAACCGACTTCATAATATCTAATTAGGTTCGAAAACATTTTAAAAATTGGCCGTAGGGGCCACTCCCGACCGCGGGAGCCCGAGTCTAGCGCCAAAATTATTTCAGGGTTATTAATAGACGGAAATAAAGGATTTCCCATACAATGGGTATTCGGTATATTATTATTATGCAAATTGATGGTATATAGCTGATTCGCGGAATCGGGTTTACTTTGCACATACCTTAACATTTAATTTATTTAGATGTTATAGGAATATAGGTAGTCGGTACATACCTAATTCTAATACTAGTGGGATTAGATACATATGTGTATGTATACCTACACTTGAATCTGAGTTGAGGTCGAGGGTCACTATAAGCTACAGTATTTCCTTTAAATAGGAGAAAAGTTTCTCGATTTGGAGCTAATAACATGACATCTTAAATCTACCTTTTTCAAATACCTACCTACCTACCGTCCTAATTTTTGTATACTTAATATTAAAATAGCTTGTTATTCTGCATTCAATCACAGGTATCAACCACACTTTATGGCTTCACTTTAAGTTTAATTAATTAATTTTATTAGATACCTTATAAAATTAATCCACTATGTAGAAAGCAGCAATAAGTGGAAACATATGCATACGTACCTAACAGACCTATCCATATTTTAACAAATATGTAATATTTACTTCTAAAAGGAATAGAGACATTTTCCACGATGCAGAAAGCTGCAAGAAAGTTTGTAGCAGTAGAGAAAAGAATTTTTAGCTATCCGTATATAATGGCGAACGTTATATTTCCATAGAATTTCTCTGAGGAATAGCTTAACGAGTGATTAATGCTTTTGTCCACGACCACTTAATAATCATACTGATATTCAGCTTGTTGACAAAAGTTAAATAGGGCTCTTATAGCGTCAGAGGGATATATGAGTTGAAACAGCAGGAATAATATCATTATTCCCGCTCGCCATTTAAGTTATATATGTTGCCTTGGCAACCAGTAGGAGTAGGCAACAATGCAATATCAAATGCCGCAGCGTAAAAAATACACTGGTGGCACCGGTTTTGCCGTCAAACGTGAGTGTCACTTTAACATTTCAATAATTTTATTTACACTACCTATAGATTTTATTATTTGTAATTTTTGTGTAATATTTGTAATATTATTTGTAATTATTATTAGACAATGGCCTTGGACAAAGTATAGTAATAAACGAGCTTTTTATGATAGCCATTATTCCCTTAGGGGGACGTTTACGCTCGCCTACGGCTCGTGACGCAAGTCTCCCGTGGGAATAATGGCTGTAAAAAGCGAGCTATACTATTGTCCACGACCACTTAATAATATATTGATATTCAGCTTGTTGACAAAAGTTAAATTGGGCTCATAGCGTCAGAGGGATATATGAGTTCAAACTGCGGGAATAATGATATTATTCCCGCTCGCCATTTAAGTTATACGGGGTGTTCATTATAAAATTTCATCTAGGAGGCTATGAAATTTTGACAGAAAAGGATGACATAATCAAAATAAATGGACTTTTGTTTTTCCATCCCTTTCTTTTGACATTTCACAGCCAACTAGATGAAATTTTATAATGAACACCCAGTATATGTTGCCTTGGCAACCAGTAGGAGTAGACAACACTGCAATATCAAATGGCGCAGCGTAAAAAATGCACTAACTTGCGCCCGCCTTCACAGTTTTAAATTGAGCTTTTCAAACTCAGTATCTCAAAAGATAATGTTGCATCGAACCTGGACGCTTATTCTATAGGAAAGAGTGAAAGTGAGAGTGATAATTTTTGTGCTGCGGGTTGTCTATAAACGGGTGAGAATTGATTTCGCCTACTCTCGCGACTAGGTGAAAGTGAAAATGAAGGGGGGAGATCGCCGAAGTCATGCGAAAGCACGCTAACGTCAAAATTTCGAAACCGAATAGGCAAAAGCAACTGCAAATGAAAGTTAAAAGAAGCAAGAAATTAGAACACAACGACAATCCAACACAACCTCTCTTTGTAAAATAATAAATAATCCTTGGGCAAGCCGCATTGCGCATGAGCCCAATGCCCAGGCCAATGCGCGCAGCGTTGCCTGTTACTCAGCGTATGCTGTTGACTTCGCGTTAAAAGGGGGTTTTGTTCGGAATAGTGAGTCCGCTCAAATTCGACCGTACAAGCTAGATTGAGATAGACTGATATCCCGAGCGTTCAGGATATAATTATACCGAATTCAACTCATATAATATTATTTAAATATACGGCGAACGTCAATCCCTCACAGTAAATCGAAAATGAAGCTCCACAGTTGGCTATGAAAATCTCGCAGTTGGTCGACGAGATTTTACTGCGCATGTTTACTCCGCACCACGTGCTAGTTGAAAGATGAGTGACGTTTTGAATCTGAGGTCTACAAATTTTTAGGTTATGCCAAATGTGCCATGTTTATTGACGGGAACGAAAGTCGACAATAATAAATAAATAGCCAAATTTTCCATTGCACTGATTCGAAGGCTAGTTGCAAGATGTTTTAGATGTTTAGTCTTTGGAACAAAGAAAGCGTAAAAAAAATTATTCACTTCACTTCAATTTATATAGCTACAGAAGTTATTTCTTGATTCCGGCACGATTGACGACAACGAGTTTTGTTTTATTGCAGGGAGCAATATTTCATGTGTTCAAAGGACTATATAAAGTCATTAAAACTTAAAAGGAAGATAGGTATCTACGTAATAACTAAGTAAGGGCTACATTGAAGGCTACAATTGAAGGAACAACAGATTCTGTTTTAGAGAACTATTCCACTTTCAGTTTCCACAAAGAGAAGTAAAAAGCTTTAGGGTTGTTGTAAAGATCCCACTGAGAATTTAAGTGTCTTTCATGGACCTACATACCTAGTTATAGGTACTGTACATCTTTATTTTGTTTTCAAAGGAAATGGAATATTTAATAGGATAAGTGAAGCCATATGGAATTAAACACACAAAGATTAGTTAAAGGAAATAAAGTATAAGTACTTACTGAAAGAAACTTCTGGTAGTTGTGGCCTGGTAGGTATAGGTCTTGGTATGGGTAAAATAATATGGAACTCCTATAGGAGCTCATTAGAGGAGGGCCTGGATACAGGCAAAACCAGCTAACCTGAACTAACCTGAACATACCAAGCTACATACCTACATACCTAGGTATACTAAACAAATCTCAGTCAGAAATAGGGACAATCCTGAATCTGCAGCAGTAAACACAGTACAAAAGACGCCGCACCGGAATATCCAGCCAAGTAAAGTTGAATTAGATTAAACCAAACGGTATTTATGCAGACCGATTAATGATTTGAGTAAATTAAACTAAATAAACACTAAACTGAAAGTTTAAATTTAGCAAAGAACGAACAGGATAAACAAGATGAAAACTTGAAAGCGTCCCCAAAAAGTAGGGTTAAATGCAAGGTTGACAGATGTAGTTTCTATTACCGTTTGTGAGTGTTAAAAAATTCAATTTATTGTGAATTTTATCGGTTTTATAATATCATATGTTCTGTTATAATATAAATATGTATCCTGCATAAACTTAAAAATGCTAAAATGGTAATTATCGGTGCTTTTAGTAAGATTTTACTAATTTATCTAATCGCGTGACGTCAGATTCGTCGACAAGTTGGCAACGTAGAACTTCAAATAATTTTCAAATCTCGCGCTACTCGCGCATGCCCAGTTCATTTCCGTCGAGTAAATGGGGATGTCGACCGTCAGCTGTTTTTGGCTTCTTTTTCAGGACTTACGTAATTTTTATAGAACTTCAAATTATTTGACTCAAATATACTATTTTGGCTAGGAAATTTCCTGTCAATCGCCACATACTTCCATAACATACAGGACATTGCCTATCATTTACATTGCTGGCCTTGGACTGCAAAAAGAGGGGATGGAAACACAATACCTCGTATATTGCAATTTCTGCACATGCCGAAAAATGAGCAACGTTTTGGAAGTGGCACAGTTAGACCCGCGTGCAGTTAGATTCACATACTGTACACGAATCACAAACTAGACCAAAAGCACTTGCTTGGTTCGTGATTCGTGACATCCAATGTTGCCGATACTTTCACGTCGAGTTACTCCGTTTACTCGACGTAAATGCGTGTGCCGGAAAAATATTCGAGACGTAGGTATTATGATAATGTATTGCGTCTTCTCAATTTACAGATGTAATGGTTTTGCAGGTTTAGGACAAATAAAACTCCGTTATCGTTTGAATAAAGGCCAACGTTTCGACGTTTAATGACGTTTAAAGATGCAAATTAAACGTCGAAACGTTGGCCTTTATTCAAACAAGGAAGTTTTATTTGTTGTAAAACTGTAAAACCATTACCTATACATCCGGTTGAGGTATGTAACTGTAACTAAGTGCGTTTCGAGATTTGGCAACAACCCACGCACACGCGCATATTGAATCGGATCCGAGTCGCCATATTTCGGATCAAGGTCATGACCTAAGGATGTCCTGTACGTTATTGACGCACTTGACAATCGCAACCCCTAATAAGTTTTGTTTCTTTTATATATTTTGTTTTAGAAAATTTAGATTTTTTCATTGCCAAGTAGATGTTTGAATTTACCTATTACCACAAATTAGTGGATACTTGCGTCTGAAGCAGCTACTTTGTTCCGATTAACTTCAATAAAATTATAATCATATAAGTAATAAATTGCATGGTACGGTTAATTTATTTAATTTAACAAATATAGGTATATGTATGATTAACTAACAATTTTTTCAGAAAAGACTGTAACAAATTAATTATTATAACGATCACAAAAACACTTAAGTATCTCTAGCGATAGCACATAGCATGAGTGGAACTAAAACTAATGTACTAAATAAAATCGTCGCCCTGCTCATGCACAACATCTCACTGCTTTTGCGTTGATTTTTTGGTTGAAATAGCCAAGATACAATGCAATCTGCAATTTGTCGACTAGCCAAAACAAGTGATGTTACACCTATTTCTCAAAAACGCACATTTGGGTATATATGAGATTACTTAAGTACAACTAACTCAAAAATAGCACAATTAACAAACTGGGAGTGGAGCAGGACGAGCAATCGGAGCAAGTCAGAGTCTGTCGGAGTACGAGGAAATAAATTACACCAATGATCTAGCAGATATGTCCAGAGCGAGCAAATGCCGATATTTCCGAAAAAATGGCACTCCTTTTTGGCCGATTTTTTGTTCCGTCGCGTCGCTTCAAAGGTTCCTCTGACGTAATTTTGTCGTCAGCACACATCATACTTAAATAGCAACTTAAAGTCGGACCGAATCTTGATTGTATTGTTTTTGGTAGGTTAGAGGCAAATACCTTCTAGAACTATACGGCCAGTCTCCTATGGAGCCCATGTTAGGGATTAGAACGTCCTTAGTAGGCATTGGAATACGTCAACAGTACTTAGGTTTGATACAAACTGCGCATGCGCGAGATTTTAAATGGTGTTTTCGGATGACGGTTCAACGGCGCTTTGAGGGTACTTCTATCCTTTTTTTTTAATTAAAATTAAGATTAAGTATACTCTTAGAAAGGCCAGCCGAAAACGCTGTTCTAATATTTACACAACCCGCACTTGCCATTTTGAAGTCGATTTGACAACTAATTGATGTTTATCATATCGTTTACTAATTTTGCAGTTAATCACTTAATTTTTAAGGAATAGGATCACTGAATTCATTGAGGGTGCATTTAAACTGCCTAATAATATCGTTTGTGGTACGGGTAAGCTAGAATAGGCATATGTCGATTAACAATTTAACAATATTCCCTCATTCATCCAGGCATTCCACGCTTCAACTCTACTCATACCCGCACGGACTGCTTTCCAGTCCAAATCTTCTTGAAAAAAGCATTTTGAATTTGCCGCTAACGTTACAGTTGTCTCCATTCTCGGAAAAGGAACGTGTACCGTGTTTGGTTATTATGCTATTATGTTATTATTATGTTAATTTTTTTTATAAGATGCCAAAGCTTGTCAAAATAGATAAGGAATCATAGAAAAAAACGCCGCTAAATCACTTGCATTATTGCCAAATTGCATTCACAGTCTTCGAGACTTTCCTAAAAAATGTTTCCTATGGTCAATATCAAACACATTACTTAGAATAATGAGTAAAATATAATATTTTTACTAAGAATATTAGGATAGACCGCAAATACCTATGAAGCACTTCATTGGACATACTTAATACTTTATCGTCACGTGATCTTGATATTTTAGGGATAATTCTGATAATAGTGTAATGCTGGCAACCTACAGTCTATGAACTCGCGCATTCGCACCGGATATCTAGTCTACTGTTGTAAGGATTCGGACATGACTGATCTTATATTCAATTGTTTTTATAAGGTTAGAGGTTAAGTTTTAGAAAACCTTGGAGTTAAGTCAGCTAAGGAGGAGAAAAACGCGACCATTTTTAGGAAAATATCGGCATTTGTTGACTCTGTCCATATCTTCTAGGTCATTGATCGCAACATTTTATGACATTTTCGACTTTCATTTGTTTTTATGAAGTCATCTCAGACCTGCTGTTCTAATTCCACGGCCTGCTTGAGATTTGTTTTTAATGAACGCATGATACAATTTAGTCGCCGACACGTGTACACTTTCTTGCTTGCCTTCCTATAACAACCCTGGCCAAAGCTCTACCGATGAGGACTAGATCCCGAAACTAGTATGCAAACGGGTTGACCGCGCAAATTGGTGACCACCACGCGTTGTACTAAATAAATGTATATATGATACTATTTAAGTACGGGGTGTTCATTATAAAACTTTATCTAGCAGGCTATGAAATTTTGACAGAAAAGGATGACATAATCAAAATAAATGGACTTTTGTTTCTCCATCCTTTTCTTTTGACATTTCACAGCCAACTAGATGAAGTTCTATAATAAACACCCCGTACTTTGTACAGTATATTTCAAAGCAGCATATTAAATGACTCGGTTGATCCATAAAGTCCCAAACTGTGGCTGATGGGTTTCTCTAATTCTCTTAAGACACCCTGATACCAAGAATAATAGTCGAAAAAACACATAGGTCTACCCGTGTTACGCAACCTTTATATACATTTTACGTAAAAATTGTCTAAAAACAAAAAAAAATCATACAGCCACATCAGCAAGATTCATAAGAAAAATTATTTTGGAAATAAAACTACGAACAACACCATTTTAGAAATATTTCCTAACTTCTACTATAAAATGCTTGTTTTTCAATTAACAATATCCGAGAGTGTTAAAAATATTCTAAAACAGCTATTCCAACGAATATAAAATGAAAACCTTTGATAGTAACAAAAAACTTGAACAGCAACCTTGACCCTAAAACATAATATACATGTACCACACAGGTCTTTTTTTTATTATTCTATAATCGTACGAGTAATTTTTTCCATTACCTATCTCATCTGCCCCTTGCTCCAACCAAAACCGAATCATCACTTTCATCTCTCACTATGCAACACTTATTCAAAACACAAAGGAACAGAATTGAACGGCAGTAATGGGTTGACTCTTTCCTCCATCAACGCCGTAGCCATAGCGCTGCTGGCCTTTTCGTACTCTCCCAAGGCCTCCAGAACTTTACCCAAGTTGTACCTGTCAATAGTATCGCAGTTAATCGATTACGGAAAAACTATTTCATATCAGTAATTTTCCAATAAAAATCGATCGATGCAATTCCCGCTGAGACTACCTACTAATATAATTACCAAGTTAAAGTGTTGTGAGGCTCGATCTTGGCTGCCTCTCTCAAGGTGGTCTCGGCCAGTCCTTGCAACCCCAAATAATGGTAGACCAAGCCCAGCTGCTGCAGTGACTTCACGTGGAGCGGATTGATGGCCACGGCATTCTGAAAACACACCCTCGCGTCCGTCCATTCTTCTTTGTGCATGTGTAACAGCCCCTTCTGCAATATTTGCAACAAATCGTTACAAAAAGCCCTCTACAAGGATTACGGGAAACGACCATGTGCATGATGTGATGGCTCAGTGGATAAATGTGCATAGCCTCTTGGATGCACTGTTGAACATCAGCTACTTGATCTAAGGCGAGGTACAGCTCGGCCAAGAGCAGCCAAACTTCGACTTGCAACATCCACGCCCTCTGCGGACCGGGACGCGGACTAAAACTGCTCATTGAACTCGCTACTTCGCTTAATGCCTGTTCCACTCTAGTAGCCGCTGTATTATGTAATTGGAGCGAACCTAAGATAAATAACGGTTGTTCATTAGAAAAAATCATCTAGAAGGCTATGAAATTTTGAGAGAAAAGAAGAAATTGACTTTTTCTCATTCATCCTTTTCTTTTGACATTTCACAGCCAATTAGATGACGTTTTCAAATAAACATCCTCTAAGTTTTGCTTTTCGGGGAGACTGAACTGAGTTCAGAAAACTGAACAGTGCCTTCTTACTTGAATCTTTATCTGACATCTCCGAGGTATACAGCTGAAACACCGACCTCGTGTCGCTCTTTCTATCGCATTCCGGCATGTCCGAGATGGTCTGACCTTCGTATAAATTTTTCCACAATTCCAGCATTTGTTTGGCGGTTACCAAGGCTATCTAATTTCAACAACTGAGTATGGTGTATCTGAAAAACATCGAAAGGTCTTACCTCGCCGCCCTTCTCATGCAACTCTAAGTGAGCCTTCACATACAACAAATTCAAACAGTCGGGGTATTCTTCTAACGCGTTTTCCACTATGGACAAGGCCATTTTATATTGCCGTTCAGCAGTTAAGATTAGCGCCAGCAGGTGCAGCGTAGACGAGTGCTCGGGCTGCAAGTCCAGCCCCACACGAATGTGGTTTTGAGCTTCGGCTATTTGACCTGTGATGGCCAATTGAAGGCCCAAAAAGTATCTGGCCAAGTGGTCATTTGGCTCAAGTTCGACGGCGCTGTAGAAAAATAATCAAATAACTTTTTTTTTCTAATGAACAAATATGATAAATACCTGCGAATATTGGTAATCGACTTGCTTCGGAACGAATCTTGATCTTTTTTAAGAAGGCTGTTTTCCGCCTTCAAATAGTAACCTATGCCGGCAAAAAGGTGGCATCGGCCCAGAAGACCGGACGGGTTAGCCATCTCTCGTTCTCTTGCTTCAAGGCTGAATTGAACTCCTATAATAATGTAAATTAGGTTCTAGACGTCAAACGATGACGTAAATATCACATGACAAAGAGCCAAGTCATGACGCCACGTTTGTGTAACCGGTTATAACAATTTCCGATTACAATAACCAGTTGTCCGCTTCAACGCGGCTTTTATCTTTTAAAAATTGACGCTCGTAGCAAAACCGTAGCACCGATCTGACATCCAATAAAAATCTTTCTCAGAGATCATGTGATACTGACGCGTGCGTAGCCGGTGACACAGATTTTTTCTGAAGGATTTTGCAAGAGGTATTGAATAATGAGGTTTTAATATACAATTCAAACCACAAACACTCAAAATGCATTTCATCAACAGGTAAAAAAGAATTGAAAACATCTTGTTATAGGTAACAACGTCATAGCACTCATAGCCAGCGCCAACGAGCTAGTATTTATGCGTTTATTAAAAAAAGTCATCTAGAAGGCTATGAAATTCTGTCAGAAAAGAATGACGTAATTAAAGTAAATGGATTTTTGTTCCTTCGTTCTTCTTCTTTTCTTTTGACATCTCACAGCCAACTAGACGACGTTTTTAAATGAACACCCCCTGTATTACATCTGCAGAAACCCTCCTGTTTTACAGTTTTGGTCCCCCCTTTTAGCAGTAGATATCTTAAAAATGGCGGCGATATCCGCTCGAATTGACGTCAACTTGACATCCTTGAAAATCATATGAAGTTGTGATTCGCCAACTGATGAAATTACATGAGTACCTTAAAAATGGAAAACTTTTGATCGAAAAAACAGAACCATTTTTAGGGAAATATCCGCATTTGTTGGCTCTGTTTATATCTCCTAGATCATTGGCCAGCGTCAACCTCGAGTTTATAAATCCATCTTTATTCCATTAGAGATGTAACGGGTACCCGGCAGAGCCGCCAGTACTAACCGGTTTTATTAGCCGGTCAAAAAAAAACTAGACTCATATAGAAAGTGTTACATTTAAGAATAAATAACGCATTAGAAAAGTTTGTAAACCTTTTTTTGTATTAATTTTGACAAATAAGGAAAATAAATTCATCATTAAATACGTTTATTATCATTATCACAACATTTGACATACTTAAAACTAAAATAAATGTCTTAAATTCACTATTTATTTTTAATATTTAAAAATAACATGACACTTAATACGACACTAATCAAAACGATAAGGCCGCCGTCACATACAGAGGAACGCAACGGAGCGGAACGGAGCAGAAATGTCAATAACGTCACTACACATGCCAATTCCGCGTTCAGCATTTTTTTCGTCTCGTCAGGGCGACGTCACATACAGCGGAATTTGGTTAAAAGCGGAACGGAGCGTAATTTGACAGTTCAATTTAAACCAATCAGATAAAAGCTAAAATAGGAATTGGCATATGTAATGACGTTATTGACATGTGTAGAGACGTTATTGACATTTCTGCTCCGTTCCGCTACGTTCCGTTCCGCTATATGTGACGGCGGCCTCAGGCCGCCGCCACGCTTTTACCGGATACAGCAGAATTTGGTTAAAAGCGGAACGGAGAGTAATTTGATAGTTGAATTTAAACCAATCGGATAAAAGCTAAAATAGGAACTGACATGTGTAATGACGATATTGACATTTCTGCTCTGTTCCGCTCCGTTATATGTGACGGCGGCCTCACATATGGCCATCAAAAATTCAAATATCTGTAGGGGATTGCAGTTTTGAATAAGCTCGGGAATCCGGAAAAGAGTTTTAAAAATGTTAGTAAAAACTTGTAAAGCGAAAAATGTGTTATGAAGTTTGCCTTAGTAATGTTTCCTGCTACCATCGTTCCGCGAAAGTTGAAGTTAAGCGAAAATTTTGCCGACCGACCTTGAAAATAAGGGAATTCTAATAGCTCTTATCTGATTGGTTTAAATTCAACTGTCAAATTACGCTCCATACCGCTTTTAACCAAATTCCGCTGTATGTGACGTCGCCCACAGGGTAGCCTAACGCCTATACAGGGTTACCCAACATGAAGGTTTTTTTCCGTAAAAAACCGCCTATCTTTGAACGGAAAAGTTTCTGTAAGATTTTTTTGAAAATTTGCTTTATATAATTTGGAAACGATTGTGACGGATTTTTAGTCGAAAATCCAAAATTAAGTCCCAAAATTGGATTTTTTATTATTTTCAGTTTTGATCAAAAAATTCGTATTCAAAATTCGACTTTAAGTCAAACAATTGTATTCTGTCTCATCAAAAACGTTAAGCTCAATTAAGGTGAATTGTAACAAGATTCTAAACTTTTGATAGATGGTACTAGATAGACTACGGCTCGTCGGGCTTCGCTATACTCGCAATACTCGGCTTTCGCTTCGTCGGGTACCCGTTTTAGCAGGGTCCTAAAAACTACTACCCGTTACATCTCATGTTTCTATGGTCCGTCATCTGGTAGGCTAAGGAATTGACAGATTTTTTCTATTCTATCAATGCAAATGTCATTTAGGCCGCCTTCACATGAAGCCGAACGGAACAGAGCAGTGATGCCCTTAACGTGATTCAACATGTCTTCCCGTGTTCTGCGCTTTTTCGGTCCCGTCACATGTAACATGAAATAGCCCGTTTTCATTAGAAAACGTAAGTTAGAAAGCTATACATTTTTGACAGAGAAGAATGACAATCAAAGTAAACGGACTTTTGTTATTTCATCCTTTCGTTTTGACATTTCACAGCCAACTAGGTAACGTTTTCAAATGAACACCCCCTCCCTGAATGAAACAGGGGGAAAGCGCGAGAAAGAGCGAGAAACTATATAGTTTTAGGTAAAATTTGTGAAGCAAAAAGTGTTATGGAGTTTGCCAGTTACCTTAAGTTGTTTTTTTTAGTACTAAATTTATCCTAAATATTTTGCCATGAATTTGAAGTGCAGCGTCGGGTGACGTATGGAATCAGATAGACTTTTTGCTAATGCGCACATCTTTATGCGCAAGACGTACGACAATAACATTCCAGCGTTTTAGGATAGCGCCTCTATAGGGCACTGAGACTATTCTCGTATTTTGTTTCCCAATAAGAATATCAAGAATAATATAAAGAAGCAATTATTCTCCGAGTCTCTCAAAATTAAGGGGCGGAGCTTGGCAGTCTGCGCATTTGCTTCGTTTTCTAGCTGCACTTTCTAATGTTACGTTCATATTATATTCAATTAATAATTATATATTTGCAATGGACTTTATAGAAACTCGAGAATATGAAATAGTTATTTATGTATTAAGAGCAAACAGTACAACTTTTTTGCTCGGAGAGTGAAGTTTGCCATTGGCAATCAATCGAGAGCAAAAAAGTTACTTTTTGCTCGTAATGCATACAACGTTTTTTCTGCAAACGATCAATTTCAAATAATGTGAATCACAACTGAGCATAACTGAACACACAATCTGAAAATTTAAATCAAAC
Organism: Taphrorychus bicolor; assembly: GCA_951812265.1. Classification (NCBI taxonomy): domain Eukaryota; kingdom Metazoa; phylum Arthropoda; class Insecta; order Coleoptera; family Curculionidae; genus Taphrorychus; species Taphrorychus bicolor. The sequence goes on from OX638297.1 coordinate 34,003,797, forward strand.
TGACAATCACGTTTTAAATATTTGGTTGAGTGGTGGTAGTTGCTATTGACAGCAAGCGAAAAAATCTTTTCTCTACTCGCGTGCGTGATAGTTTACTTTTCCGCACGCAGTTGAGTGCGGAAAGTTGTAAAAACCTCAAATGGTTTCTATTTTGCTTTAAATAACCTTGGTAACTATGGTTGGTATGGAAGAACGTAATAAGAACCAGTAAAACTACCATGATTTATAGTTGTCAGGAATGGTGGCATTAGGTGCCTGGTATACCATCTTACTTATACCTGTACCGCATTTTTAATTTTAGTTTTGCAAAAAAGGCAAGATATCGATCTCAACATTTTTTAAATGAAAAGGTTGATTTCTTTAATTATTGGTATGTGCGATAAAAGTAAGCAAACATCATTCATCGCGCAGCTGAGGCCATAAATACCAATATATTGACAGAGTTTTAGGACGACTTTTACAACTATCAGTAAAACTTCTTTGTAGTTTGAAGTTAAAATACCAGATATGACGTGCATTGCATTGTTTACCTGACAGATAAACAACGCCATGTCTGGTGTTTTAACTTCAAACTGAAGTTTTACTGATAGTTGTAAAAGTCGTCGTTACTCGTAGAAAATAGTATATTATACAACAAGCATTTAATGAGAGTCGTTATTCTCGAGGGTAACGTTTGAGCCCACGAGCGAAGCGAGTGGCACAAGTTGCCCGAGAGAATAACGCTCATTAAATGCGCGTTGAATACTATACTTTATCCACGACCAAGATTCTGGGTTTTCTCAAATATGATAGGTTATAGGTGCCACAAAGATAATTTACAATTTTAAAACCACGACCACGACTGGTTTCGCTATTCAATGGCGCGACGTTTGATGCGTCTTGTCGATAGATGACGGTCTAGTCGCCCGCGCATGTCACCGCATGTTCATTTCAATGCTACGAGGGTGGACGGTAAATTATTTCATTTTATGGCCTATTTTAGGTATTTTTCAGTGAAAAGTACATATTTTAGTGAAAAAGAGACACTGTAACCTACATTTGCCTCAATACATCCTAATAGAAGGATAGTTATTTGAATGAACCAGTGGTAACTACCGATTTCATGTTTAGGGCAGTTTACTTTTTGAGTTGTTAGTTGCCTACATGTTTCGTTTCCATGACAACTCATTATTCACAAGTGAATAATGATTATCGTTAGTCTTCAGAATGTACAAGAATAATGTGATTATTATAGTATGGTCGTGGATAAAATATTCTTTCTAACACTTGCGGATAGTATCTTTTCCGCACTCAACTTCATAAACTGCAGTCGCGTGCGGAAAAGTATCTCTTTTCGCACTTGTTAGGAAAATAACTATTTCGCTTGCTGCCCTGGGCAACGCGCCTAAAAATAAACTCACATTCTGATTCTCAAAAAAGGTTAGGTTTTCGTTTGTCTAATGAAAGCGTAAAATGCGTCATTATTGGACGTTTTTAGAAAAATGGTATTTTTGGAAAGCTTGATTGATCGAGAAACTATTTTAGGTTAGTGACATTTCATACCATGGCGCAACTAGCTAGTGTCTTTCATATGGGGAGACTCTCGTATTTTACAGTTTTGGCGGCTTGTTTAGCAGTGGGTCACATAAAAGTGGAGGCAAAATCGGCAGAAAGTGATGTCACTTCAAATTATTCGAAATCGCGAATTACGAGCAAGGTTTCCAAAAACGCCTATTGTTTCTCAATATTGACAGAAGACAAAAAGTTGGCATGGAAGGACGAACCAACCAGGTATGAGAGGTCTTAGTATGAAACGCGATAACCCCAACTATTTTCACTTTATTAAGGACCACCGAAGTGTCCTTAGAAACCGACCCAATTAACATCAATAGAGGTTTAAAATAAATATCCGCAAGGTAATCGCAGAGCAACCTGAAGAATCCCTTATGGTTTTGTATGCGTCTAAATTTTTATACAACTCTGTTAAAAAACACACAGTAAGGCCGCTCCAGCAACGAATTTGATACACATTCACGGGAATCGCTAATGGTAAACTTACCTTCATGCGGTAAATTCAGATGTTCGTAACAAAGTTTGGCGGCCAAAAGACAATTACTGGAATTACTTGGCTCCAATCTGATCACTTCCCTAAGCACTACCAGTGAATGCCCATAGTTCCCTATTGACAGCAGGGCGAGCGCGTGCTGTTTCCAGAGGTGTGGGTCTTCGAAGGAGAACTTCATGGAACGCTCTAAGGACTAGACATACACTACATCAATATCGTCAATTCGCATAAACTTGTACTATTTGATTTAAAACAGAAAAACGTGATAATGCTTCTCAGCCTAATCAATTTTGCGGTTTCAACTAACTTTTTTGCCGGGACAATTAGAGAAATACATCAAAAGCCTTTTTATAATTGCATATGTTGTGTATGTTAAAACAAAAAAATTACCTCCTGTAATAACGCGACCTGACCCCATCTGACGGTGGCCACGGTAAGTAGGTCGTAAACCGTGGTAGCATCTTGTCCCGCACTGAGTCTAATATCTTTAAACTCGGGACTTTGAGATAAAACTGCATGCCTAACGGCCATAGATTCGGCAACCAATAGGACCAAGATCACCTCCTCGCAATCGCATCTGGGCACAAACTACAAAAATTAATGAAGGCATCCTTTATGAAATATAAACGAGAATCATTCGATTTTCACAATATTGTACACAAATTGCTTGGGACAGTGCAGGGGGTATATATTTTCTAGGTTTGCAGTTCATTAATAATTGATAATCCTAAGTTTCAAACAAGGTCAAGGATTATTAGTTGTGGCCTATATTGAACGGAAAATTTCACTGATGAAGACTCAACAAATATAGTAGAAATACCTTTTTAAGAAAGACCTCTTTGCAGTTAAATGGTGAACTAGCATGCACAACCGGTAGGAATTAATCAATTATTCAGGTAAATAGATCGTTACGCTGCCTAATTAGAATACAAAAACTTTTTTTCACCAAGGTTTTTTTCAATTTGTTTTCTGGGTATCAATTGTATTTCAATTTGTAGGATTTTCTTTGATTACTATCACAAGGGATATAAAAGGTTTTTTTTAGGTGTGTTGTCATACAAATTACAGCCAATAATAAACATTACCCAAAATGTGAATGGCACTTATTTATTAATTTTTAATTTAACAATAATACTACGTTCAAAATATGCACCATAGTAGCGCCCAAAAGGAGATTATTACGTGTTTTTCCGAAGTTTTGAAATTTTACCGCCTGTAACTTTAGAACGAATGGACCAACCAAAGTGATTCCAACTGTTTTTTTCCTTCTTGGTGCCCTTTTTCTCCACCCATAAACAAAAGTTCCATTGTTCAATAATTTTTGGAAATGGACCTGCATTTCAATGTACAAGTGAAGAAAAGCACAGGGCACTGGTAAGTGACAGGTTAGGAAATGCCAGACAAACCTAAAGGATAAATACTGCAGTTTTATGAAAGACAGAACTATTAGTACTCTGTGGCTGCTACACACGTTAATTCGAGAAGATGGCGGGAAATGGAGAATGAGAGGGGAGTGAAAAAGAGATGCAAAATGAAATGTAATATGAGGAAGACAGAGCCAGTGTTTTTGGATAGAAAGGGGAAAATTAGGCCGCTTGCTAGTCTTTAGGATGGAATCAGAGTCTGGGTGGATGCATCAATGTGGTTGTTAATTTTTAGGCAATTTTAAAAACGACTTTTTTCCATTCTTAAAAATTTACTTATTGGGCTGAATTAATTCGAATAAAATTCGTTATGACTTTAAGAGATTGGAATTGTTCTATTCCAATCAAAAAGAGCATAAAAAATATTCAAAGTTTTTTTTGAAACTGGCCAATCTTTTTTTCTCAATTTCCAACTTTTGACCGCCTATAATTTTACAACGAGAGCACCGGAGTAAATCCAACTGTTTTTTGCTCTTCCATCTTCCATCAAAAGAAATTCTGTAGTAGCAGTATTTTCAGAGAAAGAGTTCAAAGAGACCTAAAATTCTACCTTTAGTGGTAGAATTTTAAGCACTTTTAGAATTGAGTTTTTGCCATTAAAAAATACTCTTTGGTATAATTCGAATTTCGTTTGAATTAAATTTGTTCTTAGGAGATTTTTTCTCAATTTTAGAAGTCTTTTTTTCTCAATTTTCAACTTTGCCCACCTGTAACTTTAGATTGAGTGGACCGATTAGAGTAAATCGAGTTTTATTGACATTTTTTTAAAAATACTTTAGGGGTTATTCACCACGGGGATTGTAAACATGCAATTCCGATCAGCAACAGCAACAAAAAATTTTCCAACATTTTTTGAAATTGAACATTATTTTTTCTCAATTCTTAACTTTGACCGCCTGCAACTTTAGGACGGATAGACCGATCAGAGTGAATCCAACTGTTTTTCCTCTTTTTGATGTCCTCGATAGTTTCGAAAAAAGACTCCTCCAATTGTCAATTCTACAGTTTAAAAATAAACATTTTTTTTGCCCTTGTTAAAAATTCACTTACGGGACTAATTTCACTTTAATTAAGTATGTTACACTCTTAAGGGGATTCAAACCCTCTTATTTCAATCAAAAGAAATGCATAAGAGCTTAAAAGCTTAATATAAATGACATAAAATGCAACAAATTACCTGATTCAATGCAGCATAATACTTTGGCCGCCAATGGGACGTTTTTGTTGCAAGATTTGAAGGCGTCTGATATTTTTCTCCAACTAAACCCTGCAAAAGCAGCTCCGCAATTTGTGTAAAAAACTTCAAACGGATATTATGAACCCCTTGAGACTCGATAGCACACAAGGTGCCTCTAAAATTAAAAGATATACATCTTCCTTAGAAAATGTCATCTAGAAGGCTATACATTTTTGATAGTGACATAATCAAAGTAAATTGACTTATGTTTTTTTTCTTTTGACATTTTACAGCCAACTAGATGATGTTTTCAAATGAACACCCCCTATCATACCTATATACAAAAAGTATTAATGCCTAATCAAATACCTATATCTTTCAAGTGACTGATCTGGCTTGTTTTGCTGCAAGAAAGTTAAAGGGGCTGCTTGTAAAGCTTGTTCCAAAACTTCTCCAAGTGTTTTTTGTTGTCCTGGAGGTTGGGGTGAATGACTTCCTGTTGCAAACCCAGGTTATATAAAAATATGTACCTACATCTTTAAAAAAAATACCAGTATTTCCAAAGCTCGTGTTAGTGTTAAAATTCGTCTCCTTTTCTAGGTTCTGCATATAGAGCAAGCTCAAATCTGAGGCAAGATCAAAGCATCTGGCCATCTCTTCTTCCTTTTCAGCTTTTTTAAATTTACTTGAAGAAGTAGTATCTTTTTGCAAACACAGCCCTTTTATTGCATAAGATTCAGCTACAATTTTCAAACTTCTCCTACAAGTAAACATACTTTTTAACAACAGGAATATAAAACCTATACAATCTTACAATGGTAACTTTTTCTCAGATAGGTTTTGCAAGTCGGCCATTTTGTAATTTTTAAGGGCATCTGCGTACTGGCCACAAGCATAGTGTACTTTTCCCAAGAGCAAATGAGCATCCATTGCCACACCAGCCTGGAAAGTTACAGTTTCTACCATTTTAGGCAAGAGAGATGAATGGTGGGGTAAAAGGTACCTTAACTCCTGCATCAGTGGTGACTTGGTTTAAGTAGCGTTTGGCTTCTATTAAGCCTGATCTGGCTTTATGTATGTTGTGTTCAATAGGGGGGTACTCTTCCAGGAAATTTTCCAGCTTGCCCTCCCCAATTAAAAAGTCTGAGAGACATACTAAAAAACGTAAAACTTGAATAAAATGACTGAAAAAATAAGAGACGTAAAAAAATAGCTGATTGTTAATACTGGTAATAATATTTTTAACATAATGTGTATAAAAATCTAACAAGATGAAATTACTATCACCATTCATGTTGTCTCAGTGTTTCAAAACTTTATAGCAATACCTAATTAAACGTTCTAGTCATCTAAAGTAGTGGTTTATATAGACTCTTTCCTTTCTAATCCTTTTCTTTTGTTTAGATGCATATGCCATATAGGTAAAATTTGAAAAAATAATAGTATTAGCAATATTTTGCAATAAGTTCTGTAATTGGCACTTTCATAGTAAATCATAAACCATACCATGATAGAGGAACAGGGGTGTTAAGGCTAATAGGATTTTATGAAGGCTTTCACTACCTTTATTTGAGCCTTTACCTTTTAGATACCTACATACACCACCTTCCTTTGGTAGTTAACACTACCAAAGCAAATGATGAACATTAAGTTTATAAATAGATATTTATTTGTGTTTTTAAAGTGACAAAGTCTAGCTAGTATACAATCTGACCATCCAATGAACATTGCCTCTGAGATAATTGCTATTTTACCACTAATTATTGTCTGAAAAAGTCAAGGACTGAGAGGCAAAATGCTTGTTACGTTAGCATTTACCGAATTTAAAATTAAATTCTAATGCAAATAACTTACCAAATTCACTGGACTTATCTTTGAGTTGTTGAGCCAATTCAATTACTTTGAGCCAGTTGCCTTCCTCCCTGTTTTTCTCAATTTCCACCTCAATTCTGGATATGCCAGACTTTGCCCTAGCTGTCATGGTAAAATGGTTTTCCAAAAGCTTCGTGGACACTTCCAATTCGTTTTGAGGTTTACGGTTTACAGAAATTCTCCGAGTTTTTTTAGAAAAAGCATAAAAGAGTCAACATCAACAATCAACAACACAAACCACAAACCCAAGTATAAGTAAATAAAAATAACTCTAACCTTAAAATTAGTTAAAATTGACTGTTCCAGAATGACGTCATTTGACATGTAAACACATGTCCCTCAAGACATATGGGCAGCTGTTACCAAAAAAATGATGAGGCGCCATGTCTAAGGCGAAAACCAAACATTTCGTTGGCTATGTGTTTTTCTGCAATAAGTTGCATTTTGCAAGACTTTAATACTATAAATAATTGTGTTGTTTACAATGGTGGGATGTGCAGATTACGGTTGTAAAAGCAGCGGCTATAGAAAGGAGCTTAGAGTTACGTTTTACAGGTAAACAGATAATGGCGTTTTTCAGCAACAATTAAATTATTTCAAATAACTCTAAAACCAGTTATTTTACATCCAAATCTTCGAAATATGATTTAGGATATACCGCAGTGAAGTCAATAATGCTATTTTGGGAAATATTTTTCTAATCCTGTAACTTGTAGACAGTTTTTTTATTTAATCTTTTGAGCAGTTTTTCCAGTGGCGAAGGAGATGTAATCCCAGGGTTATCAACGACTATTAATTCACAATTATTTTTATTTATTTAACAGTAAGTCGATGTTTGCTAATAATATTACGTATAATATTACTAATGTTACAAATAGTAATTTAGTTCCATTATTAATTTTAATAAAATATTTTCTTATGTGCTATAATACCAATGCTGCGTCACTGGCATTTTCACACTTGACAGATTGGAGCAAACTGGTAACAGACGCCGGCGTCGTATCCTACTTCCTCTGGTTTACATTTTCTAAGGTTTATATCAATAAATCAATTGGTGTTTTCGGCTTGACATTCTCGAGCGCGCTGAGAGTAATCAACTAATCATCGTGCTATCTGGAACCACCTCCTGTTTTACAGTTTTGGCCCCCCTTTTTAGCAGTGGGCACCTTTGAACTGATGACGACTTTCGCCGGAAGTGACGTCTCGGTAACGTCATGACGTCTTACGTCAAATTTTTGCAAAATAGTTGTCACTGTCATTATTTTTATTACTATTTTTTATCTCCAATCCAACCGAATATCGAACTTATATCTATCTCCTAGCTAAAGCGCTAGGACTCCTAGACGCCTTAGCTGACTTAGCTCCAAAGTTTTCTTCTAATTTAACAAAAACCAACCAAACTTAATCGATAATCAACATCCGGTCCGGCTTTAAGTTCTATATGACGTATACTCAACTGACGACAAAATTACGGCAGGAGAACCTTTGTAGCGGAGGACTTTGGGCCAAAAAAGGGGGCCATTTGTAGGGAACTTGTTGGCTCGACTGTCCATATCTGCTACTGTCCACCTCTCCTAGGTCATTGGTTTAAAGCTTAAAAGTTTCGAAAAATGGAAATGGCTTACCGAATACCGAATTGCCAAATTGCCTCACTTGAACTCATGTGTAAATAGAGGGTGTTATGCAAACTGACCTCTCTGTTTGCATATGAGTTCATGTGTGGAAACGTGGCAACTCTGTAAGCCATTTTTCGAAGCTTTTAAGCTTTAATCTTATGGAAGTTTTTTCTATTTTTCGGTTTTCTAAATAAACGAGCCCCACGATGCCCTAAATGCACATATTTGCAATAATTTTTATTTTAGTCAAGAGCATTTCTTTTGTTAGTGTTGGACAGGCACTTTCACAATTTCTTGGGAATTCCGGCCATAAACCATGATACCCAACAATTGCCTTTCTTCTGTACCCGGCAAAGGCGCCCTTTTAATGGTTTATGGCCCTTGAAAGAATTTCAGACCTGTACGTGACCCGAACAATAGTTTAGTAATTAAGGCGATTTTGCGAATATCGTTAATTGAAATTAAAATATTATTCTCTCAGCAGATAGAGCTTTTAATTTCTGATCCTTTGATTGTAAATTCGAGCAATTAATGTCTTAATTGACTGAGCCAGGAAATTAACATTTAATTTCAATAAAAAGCTTTAATTGTCAATTAAACTATGTCATGTGAGGTGTCATTTTGAAGAGCATCATTTCTTCTGTCCAATGATCACATTTTCAATTTTCTTTTTCCAACACATTCGGCGAAAGAGACGCGATTTGAACTCAATAGAGTTACGATCTAAGAACGACGATCCAACCGGGAAGACGGAAAATTTCGAATTTTACCGCAAGAAAAGTCCTTGGCTCCGCCGTTCTGATTATCGCCAATTCGTAATTTTTTCCCCTTTTTGAATCCCGTTTTCGTCCGCCGCGCTAATTATTTATATTTTTATTTAGTGCCAAAACAATTAATTCGGCTATTGCTCGCCTACGAAAAGTTTCGTGGAGTGTGTTTTCGGTTGTGCCATATAGTGTCAACCCACCTCTACCCTTTTCCTGAATAGGCCATTTATATGCAGATAGTGGATACTTTGCAGACGCAGGAGACTACCGGCAATTAAGTATTTGTAGGTAGTTGTAGAAGTTGTAGAATCATTTAGTATATTATAGTAGTGTTTTGCTCACCATAATATCGAGGATCCCAGCTGCTGGCAAAATTATTTCCTCTTCTACACTGCGTCGTTAGTTTAGTTTTCTTTGCTGTTTTTCCAATTTAGTAAGAATCGTGTACCCGTCAAACACGTTTCTGGGGACCACTGAGCTTATCGCGAAAAGTTCACGTCCGCCGCAATTTTATTTCAGATTCCTGAGAAAACTAAGAATTGTCTTTTTTTTTATTTTATTTTTAAATTAATTAGTATTCAATTAGTTTTTTTTCTTTTTTGGCGTTTTGCAGGTTTTGTCGTAAACAATAAAACCTTGCTGGCATTCCCAAAAAATATTAAATTTTACATTATTTAAATTAGCGACCTAAAGGACAATAGATCCTTTCGAAGAGTTGGGTCCCCCTTGCAGCGTGGTAAAAGAGATTTGGCGCAAGAAGATACGTTGGACTTAGAACATCCACGTAGTCGAATCTCCGCAGACACGGCGGCAACAGCAGCAGCAGATTAAACGGATTGTTATCATTATTACCGTTAGCGGGGGGACACCGGCGCGACAAGGGCGAATTCCAAAACTCACCAGATCATCTACCGGGTAGATCAGTCACCTGCTTGATCCATTAAATTGCTAGATGGCCATTACATGACCACCTCAGCCTGTAGATGACGGTGAATTTTGGAATTCACCCGTCAGCAGTCAAACTTTACGACAGCCGCATGACGTCTCGCTTCCGCTTCTTCTAGCAAAACAAGAAAATATTAGGTTAGAATCGGTTAGATAGAAGATCTTGACAAATTTAAAACTTTCTTTTAATATTATTTTATTATATGAGTTCAATCACATACAATGAAAATAATGCAAAAATGTTAACGTTCCAAAGTAGTTTAGTTTTCACAGGATTTGAAAATTGGTAATAATCACCATTTTAGGACTTAAGGGCCTCTAAGCCAAAGTCGGGTCTACTGAAGTGTTTGACTTTAAAATCGTGTCTTCTGCTATCTCCAAGCTCAAATAAGCCATTTGGTAAGTAAGTACAATTATTTATAATAATAATTGTACTACAATTATTTTATAATAAATATTATTTGAAGTCTTTCATAATGATAAACTAAAGTCTCAGTTTCTATTTCTAGAATATGATGCAATATTCAGAAGAGAACGAAACCCTGAAAGACAAGAGTGCTTGTGCAGGCGTCAGAGCTGACTTAAAAATGTGCTTACTACAAAGTGATTGCTGTCGCTTGGTAAGTTTTGTCTGTAATTTATGCCTCTTTACTTGAACTCTTTGAGAGCAAGACCCCAGTAAACTACACTTGCTGAGCAGCTTGTGTTGCCCTTATGGGGAACTGGTTGCAAAAAAAAAATATGTTTCTCTCGAAAGCCACTACAACTAGCCAGAGACATAACTAATAAGGTCCACCAGCTGATTTTTATATTGAACTATTCAACAGTTTCTAGTTATCAATTTGTTTGAACTAAGCCATAGTCAACTCTTCTTAATCATTTAATGTTCTTTTACCAGCAGAATTTTTCAAGAGAACCTTTAACCATCACATGCTTTTTTATTTTTTTTTTCTTGATTATGCTTAGAGCAATTCAAATACCTAACAAAAACAACTCACCATCATCAAAAATTCTTAGAAAAAGAACTTTTGTTGTTCTGCTTTGTTTGATGGAGTTGAATTTGCAGCTAGTTGTGGCTAACTATAGCTAGTTGGGGCTTATTGTGCAGTTAGCAAGCAGGGCTAGCTCAGTCTGGTGGAGTCCAATCTATTTAGGTAACACTCTATTATTACTAATATTACTATTTATCTTTTCATTGCAGCAGAAAAAAACTCCTAGGGAATGTCTAAGAGTTAGTGATGGCAGTGTTCCCTCTGAATGTTTTGCCTTAAGACACACTTTCTTTGAGTGCAAAAGGTCTATGGTAAGTACATGAGAATTAGGAAAGGGGAAATGTATGATTAAATAATATTTTACAGTTGGATGCTAGGCAGAGGTTTAGGGGTAGAAAAGGATATTAAAGAGGATAGAAGAGTTGTTTTAGATTAAACTTAGTTGTATTAAATGTTATTAATTACTCTATGTTTCAGAAGTTATAAGTAGGAATGAAAACCAGATGTTGTGATAATATAAAGTTGTATTACAAAAAGAAAACAGTAATTGTTTTTATAATGGTAACAACTGTGGTATTACACATTTTTCAAAATAGCCATAACCATCTCTTACATATAAACATTTATACATGTTCACATAACTAAACTAAGAAGTAGGTTGGTCAAAAAGGTCTACAATTTTTAACTCTAACGCAGTGCAATAATACTATTGTTCATTAAGACACTATATGAAGGCCAAAATGATCAAAGAAAAATAATAACTGTCCTATGGTGTCCAGTTTAAAAATGAGAAGTATAATGTAAACTTACACATAAAAAGGTATATCGGCGCATTAAACCATATAATTCTTTTTATTAGAGAGAAGGGCACTAAAATGTCATATTTAACATAAATTGATTTGTAAGAGGTTGAGCTAAAAATTCTTAAAAAATATTAGATTCCTATACAGCCACTAACATTTACTCAGTTTTTTTTTCTGTCATGACTTACCCAAAATGTCTTGGCCAAGTTAACACACATTCTTACATATAATACCTAAATATTGTTTTATTACTCTATACTCATGTATAAGTTTTGATAATAGGGACACAGGGAGGCAGAGAGAAACATCAATATTTATGTATTTTAACCTCCCTGATTGTATTAACAACCTTAATAATAATATTTATTGTAACCAACAACACATTTAAAAATAAGAGCTTTTTGCACTTTTAGTTAAAGGGTGTGATGTAGCTTTAACAGTGGATCCTTTATAAGATATGTCATATCACATTATGGCTCGGCCATATTATTTTATTGTTTCTTCTTAGCATTCTTTCATGTCTACAACTTTTAGTGATTGTCATCACTCTCAGCTAGATTCTTCCATTGTCACGTGGTTTTAGAATGATTGAATTGGTCGATAGAGTCCCGTGTAGCCCGTGAGTCTGGCTCGCAGAGCTGGTAACAATAAAGCACATACGGTGACGTCAGGCAGCAGATTGGAACATTCACATAAGAGCACGTACATTTTGTCCCCTTTGGGGCTTAAAGATTTGTGTAAAGATATTTTCCTCAAGCCGGCCCTTTGGGGTAAATACCGATATATCATACGCGCACCTAGAAAAACTCATGCCATGTTCAATCAATTAGTGCTCACCGGTTGTAACAGACCTGTCCAGTACAGCCAGTTCCTTTCAAATATTTCCCTGTCATCTCCCTCGAATACTTTGTAAACTGATATGATATAGCCAGTGTTTGGGTTGTGGATTTTTGGCAAAGGCACCCCGATTTCATGGACAGGTGGTCTATAAAAGTTTGACAATGTAGAACCCTTGCCATTGAGGGTACTGAGTGTGTTTACCTGCATATTGAAGCAACTTCGCTGTATAAGTCTAAGGTGTGAGCTGCCGTGTATCTTAAAAACAAACATTGTTACATTTTATTATCTTTAATGTCAGGATTTACCTAGTGGCCCTGGGGTCAAACTTTGTTAAACTGGCAGTGCGTAAATTGTTATAGAACATTACTGGATTTGTTTGGGCTGTATTTATCACATAGTAGCTTATAAACGGAAACTCAGCTAAAGAAAAAGGTAATCACCGGCTCAGTATATTGAATATGCAATCACACATCACAGTATAAGGAATAATACATTATATAATGCATTATATAATTTATTAGAATTAATACATTATATAATGTATTATTCCTTATACTGTGATGCAATAGAATACCTACCATTTCTCTCCATATTTGTGAGAAGCATGCCGGTCACCGCAGTTTTAGCCATCGCTACCTCATTCACCAATTCGCCTGCGGTGACCCTCTGCTTAAATATAGGGTTTATTAAAGGTGATTCCAGTATTGGGTCAATTGCTTCCAGCTGGCTCATAAGATGACATAAGACACATAGTTTTGGATCAGGTACTTCCATCACTTGTAAGTTGGCTTGGGCTCTTCTCTCCAGAGATCCTCCATTGATGGACGGGGGTGGTTTCTACAAAACTCTTTATATTTTTTTGTTTCGTTAACTTACAGCAAATTTTCACCTACTGGCATAGGCACTCCTGCGGGTAGAAATCTATCTAAGCTATGAATAGGAATTATAAAACAGTCTTTTTCCACGCCGGCCAGCGATCTTGCCAGCTCCGAGTTGCCGTGGTTGAAGCTGACCTGTGTCAAAAGCAAAAAGCTTTTTGTTTTTTTTGTGTTTAAGGATGAAGCACCTACCTGTCTAGATGGGGTGGTTTTATTACCATGCGAATGCCACTTAAGACTAACCGATGGTGTGCGTGTGATCAGGGGCTGAGGCAAGTCCGACTCCGTCATGGCTGGCGATATGGTTGTGCTGGGGGGAGGAGGTTCCCCTCCAGCACCAGTCATCGGACCACAACGCGGCTCTGAAAATACAGTTTTACAATTCGTTTTTGCTTATAGAAGTGGGTTTTGTTAGGAGAGCACGCTTATTAGTAGACTCATTACACTTTTTAGTAACGTCATTAAGGGCGGTAGTCTAGGTTTTGGTATCGTCGTCATAAAGAAGAGTTTTACTATTGTCTGTTTTATCTATAGCTTTGAGAGTATAGTGAAGCAAAGGACAAGCAATATTTCGACATTTGGCTTGTCGTTCATTATCATTATGGTTTAATTTTTAGGGGTGCCATGTCTAAAAAGACAATTTTTAGGTTTCTGCTGTTTATACTAAATAGTGCCCTGATTTTGGCGGACATCCTAATAGAGTTTGAAATACACCTCACATCAATATGGTAAACACGTTCCTTCATCATTATCATCTAGCGCTACAACCCTGGGTGCGTCTTGGGTGACTCTTCAATTTAATACGGTCTTCCATCAATTTTGGTCGAAAGGGATATTCATTTTCTGTAGGTCTGATTTGATGTCTCTCCAACGCATTCTGGGACGCCGAAGTGGTCTTTTTCCTGTTGGAACCTCCTCCCGCACCAATCTTACAAGTCTTTCATCCTGCAGGCTGTGTACATGGCCTGCCCATCTTAGTCGTTGGGATTTAATCTCTTGCACGATATCGCTTTCGTTGTAGAGCTCTTTTATTTCAATATTCGTTCTCATACGATATCGATTTGTCGTCGAATCGTGGTGGATTCCGAAAATGTTCTTGATAATTTTTCGTTCAAAACGTCTGAGTTTTTCTTCGTTTAACTCGATCATTGTCCACGTTTCATATTCATATCCATTACTGGCTTGACAAGGGTTTTAGAGATTTTAGTTTTTAATGTTCTAGTCAGGTCCTTTTCACTTCATAAGATTGTTAATTGCGTATAGGGAGCAGTTTGCAGATTGAATTATTCCTTTGACTTCTTCAGTAACGTCATTATCAGAAGTTTTTGTAGCTCCAAGGTATTTGAAACGCTCTACCCTTTCAAAATTAAGTGTATTTATTGTGACGTTTTGCCCTATTCTATCTCTTCGTCCCATTCTGTATGTATTTCGTTTTTTCCTCGTTGACTTTTAGTCCCACTTCACCTGTTGTTTTTTTCGATCTTGTTGAAAATATCTGTTCGTGTAGTGGCTGTATGGGCTGATTAAAGGTTAAGCTGTTTTACTCAATTTATTTATTTACACACTTAAGAAACTATGTACAGCAAGAGTAAAAGATGTCGTTTAAGATGCTTCGGGTACAAGAGCTGGTCAAAAAGTGACCCGTAGTTTTAGTGCACCCAATCTGCTTGCTCTCTTCCGAGAGACCATAATTTAAGGATCCAGCGGAACATTTGGGAAACTCGGTATCTAAATTATCTTATACTACCATGCAATAAAATATATAACATATATTTTAAACTAATATCGTAACACGATCCTAACACTATCACTGAACAATATCTTTTACGGATATGATAAAGATAAGATAAACGTCATCTGCTTATGCTAGCAGTAAATTGAGACCTTTAGTTATTAGCAGTTCGGTTTTCATTTCGGCTGCTCTCACGGCTTTCTCTAAGACGAGGTGGAAAAGTAGTGGTGATAGGGCGTCGTCTTGTTTAAGCCCACTGTGTATTTCGAAACTAATGGATAGACTGTTGTTTATTCGTACTTTAGACACTCCGCCCTGCATTCAAACTTTGGTTATCCGAATGAGCTTTTTTGATATTGAGACTTCCGTCATCGCATTCCATACTTGGCTTTTCTCTATGCTAGCAGATACCTGTCGGAAGTCTATGAAGAAGATATGTTCCGTTCTATTATATTCCCATTCTTTTTCTAATAGCTGCCTCAGTGTGAAGAGTTGGTCTATTGTCGACCTGTTTGTCCTGAATCCGGCTTGGTATTCCCCCAGCAGGTTTTCTGCATATGGGGTTAGTTTGCATAGTAGCGATGTTTGAGCAAGAGCTTTATTTATTTATTTATGTTTATTAGTGAGATGATTGAGTGAGATTCCTCTGTATTTGGAGCATTTTGGTTTGTCCCCTTTTTTGTGGATGCTTTCTCTTCATCTTGCTGGTATTTTTCTTTTTGCCAGATAAGAGTTATTAATCGATGAATTTGTCGATGCAGTGCGTCTCCCCCATATTTTAGAAACTCAGTCGGTATCTCGTCCGAACCAGGTGCATTGGAGTTCTTTAATTTATTTCTTGCTTTTCTTATTTCCTCATGGGAGGGTTCTTCAACTGATATGTCCATTGTAATGTACGTTTCTTCTTTGTGTGGAGTGATGGGATGGATCTAGACTTAGGACCTCTCTTCTCCAAATAAACTGCTCTGTAGAATTCTCTTGATCCTGGTTTGGGCAATTTGCTTCCATTGCTTCATACTTTTGTGCCTCATATTTTCTTTTCTTCGCTCTTGGGTGCTTGTTTCTTTCCGGCAGTTTGCGTACTTCTCTCTACTTTCGTTTGTCTGTAGTTGTATCATCCTCTTCCTTACTGTTTCTCTTTTCCCTAGCTGCTTTACATTTTCGGCGGTCTTTGTTATTATTTCTGCAGTTGTCTCCCAGAGCTTTTCAATTTCATTATAATCCCTATCAGAGTTCAGTGTTTGTTCGATTTTTTCTCTATATTGCTGTTGTTTTGCCTCATTCGGCAGTTCCCCTATGTTCCATTGTGGGGTTGTCCTGGTTTTATTGTATTTGTGTCGATAATCCAATTCTAACTTTTGCTTAGACTAGGTGATCAGATAGGTCTGTGTCCCCATCTATTCCTCCGAGGCTTCTTACATCTAATCTGTTGCTGATCGTTTGAAACCCAGGTCTGTTTGTGAATGTCCTTATGTGGGAACATGGTGGACTTTTTTAGCATGTTATACGACGTGGATGTTTCTATAAGTCTTTGACAATTATCATTGGATGCATTATGTAGGCTGTGTTTTCCTATTGTTGGGTTTATGTTAGGTTCTTTGTCTATCTTCGCATTGAAGTCGTCACAGAGTAGTCTTATGTCATGCACTTTCCTTCTTTCTTTCATAATTCGGGTGGTATACCACAGACGCTTGACAGGTCACTTCAAGTATTTATGAAAAATTTTATTTTTCTACAAACGTCAAATAATGACGCATTTTACGCTTTCATTAGACAAACGAAAACCTAGCCTTTTTTTGAGGATCAGAATGTGAGTTTACTTTTCCGCGCGTTGCCCAGGACAGCAAGCGAAGAAGATTTTATCGCTTGCTGTCAATAGCAACTACCACCACTCAACCAAATATTTAAAACGTCATTGTCACTTTGATTTAAATTTTCAGAATGTGTCTTCAGTTATGCTCAGTTGTGATTCACATTATTTGAAATTGATCGTTTGCAGAAAAAACGTTGTATGCATTACGAGCAAAAAGTAACTTTTTTGCTCTCGAGTGATTGCCGCTCTCCGCTTCGAGCGGCAAACTTCACTCTCCGAGCAAAAAAGTTGTACTTTTCGCTCTTAATACATAAATAACTATTTCAATATTTTTATTTATTTCATACTTTTTTTTTAGTTTCTTTTTTTATAGTTGTGAAAGGTGACTGACAAAATTATTTGTATTTCAGTTCGTGGAAATGACAATGTCGGTAGTAGCTACAGTGCGTTGCGGCACGGCCGTGCGCATTCACCAATAGATATAGAAGATGCATTTTAAATCTTTTCTTATTGTGTAGTTTAATCAAAATTATAAAACAAATCAAATTTGAAATTTTGAAAAAGCTTTACTGCTTTTTATAAAACTCTTGGACCAAATGGATTACATTGCGGCTGTAACACGCAGGCCTTCTAGTAAGAAAAATTCCAAAATGGTCCAGTATATTTCTCATTCACCAATAGGTTAAGAAGTGCTGCAGTATTTTGATTAGTATTGAGTGATTCTTCTTCTTATCGTGCCCTGTCAGGTCCCCCTGACGTTGGCAATCACGATGGCGAGCTGATCCCTGTCTTCTGCCAGTCTAAACAATTGTGCGACGCTATGTATGCCTGTCCATTCCCGGATGTTCTTTAACCAGGAGATTGGTTTTCTTCCTACGCCCCTGCGGCCTTCTATTTTGCCCTTCATTATAAGCTGTATGATCCTGTAGCGATTCCCTCTGAGAACATGGCCGAGGTATGCCAGTTTTCGGCATTTAACTGTTGTCAAAAGCTCATGAACTGTAGTTGCCCTGTCTAAGACTGCTTCATTTGTTTGCAAAGCCACCCATGGTATTCTTAGCATCCGTCTATGTAACCACATTTGAAATGCTTCTAGACGGTTGATTTTGGCAGCTTTCAGTGTCCAGACTTCAGCTCCGTACAACAGCACAGACCAAATGTAATATTTAATCATTCTTTGTCTCAGCTTTAGGTTCAGGCTGTCATTACAAAACACTGCAGCACTGATCTCATTTTTCAGAACGTTGTAGGGTTGTTTTAATCCTACATCTAATTTCCCTATCCGGGTCGAGTTCCGGTACTCTCTCAACGTTCTGTCCATTTATATGTAGTGACGCGTTGATGTATGGCTGACGACTAAAGACCATAAACTTTGTCTTAGCAACATTTTTATTCAGTCCCATTTCCTGTCCCACTGCACTAACAGAATTTATGAGACTTTGGAGACCCTGAAAATCATCACATAAAATAGTCGTATCGTCAGCATAGCGAATGGTGTTTATCAGCTCGCCGTTGATTTTGACCCCGAATTATTTTTCATATAAAGCTTCTTTGATGACTTTGTCAGACTATAGGTTGAACAACATCCCTGTCGAACGCCTCGTTGGATTTGATGTTTATCTGTAAATCTCCCATTGACTCGAACGACTGCCTTCTGTAGCCAGTACAGGCTCTTAATTATACGTAAATCTTTTCCATCAACACCAGTATCTCTCAATATATTTATGAGCTTTTCGTGTTGCACTCTGTCGAAGGCCTTTTCATAATCAATAAAACACACGAAAACATCCTTACGTTGGTCTCGACATTTTTGGAGAAGAACATTTAGAGCAAACATTGCTTCTCTGGTACCAAGGGCATTTCTAAAGTCGAACTGCGTCTCGTCTAAATCACTTTCGCATTTATTTCTTATTCGAGCGTGTATAATATTAAGGAACCCCTTTAGTGTGCGACTCATCAAGCTTATTAGCTTGTGATCGTTGCACCTCCCGGCTTGTTGTTTTTTGGGAATTATTATGAATACAGATTTCAGCCATTCTTCTGGTATGTCACTCGTGTTGTACTAGGGGCTCTTTTGTTAAACAGACCAGCTACCTCTCTGACCTTTTTGTACATGTTAAAGAGAACAGGTCTTCTCTCTGTTCTGCCATTTCCTTGCATTTATCCGCCATACACTGTTCTTTTGCATTCTTGATTTTGTTCCTTATTTCCTTTCGTTTGTTCTTATATTCCTCTGTGTTGTTTTTGCATTTTCGTCTTTCTTCCATGATTTTCAGGATCTCTTCAGTCATTCATCGTTGTTTTTTTGGTTTGGTGTTGTTTGCTGTGTTCTCATCCATTATTTTAATGATGTGTTCTCGAAATATTTTCCACGTTTCGTTTACCGTATTGCTATTTGTTACTGTCATTGTGTTCGTTTATGGAAAACTTTAGTTTTTTGTTGTTTTTGTTTACTTTTTTAAGGTTAATTTTTATGGTGGCGACTAGCTGCGATCCTATGTCCGCACTCGGATAGGTGGTGACCCTTGTGAGACAGTTTCTAAATCTTTGTTGTGTGATTATAAACTATATATTTCGATTATGACATAAAAACCGATCATTCGATTTTGCAATCGAGACATCGAATTATGAATTATCAATGATATAATTGAAATATTTCGATTATGGCACAATAGTCGAATATTCGATGATTACAATCGAGAAATTTCGAGTTATGTTATGAATGATATAATCGAATAAAAGAAAGATATTGATATTATTAAATATCTATAAGTATTTTAAATTTTTAAAGATATATATCGATTATGTCAACAATAATAAAATGAAATTAATCGATTAAACCTTAGCCCTTTTGGAGTAAGCAACAGTACACGCACTTAAAAAGAACACCCAATATAATCGTAATTACATATTTCCGCCGATATTTAATCGATTATATAATACCGATTTTGACTCAATGCCAACCTGCTTTTTTCCACAACTTCCAAATTAGCATTTTTAGACGTTGTAAGTTATTTTTAACCGGTTTTGCCCTAATTCTAACCTGAATTAATTTTTAACTGGCATTTTTAGACGATATGAGATTTTTTTAACCATTTTGGCCATAATCTTAATTTGAATATAAATTTTTAGATGAGAAGGGTAATTTTTAATCGATTTTTATTTTAATTCTAAATCGATATTCCCAAAAGAATCCAAATTTGCATTTTTAATTACATATTTTGGTCTTAAAGCTAGCCTGACTTTTTCAAAGATGAGATTTTCAAAACTGAGATGAAATGGGGCATTTCTAAACAATTTTAGTCCTAATTCCAATCTGAAATTCTCCAAAGACTTGAAATATGCACTTTTAGACGTTTTGTGTAAATTTTTAACCACCTTTGGCCCTAATCCTAACATGAAAGTTTCCGGAATCTTTTAGTTTGCTTTTTTAGACTGTTTTTAATATACACGCCTTGAGTCAGTTTTCACCAATTTTGGTCTTAATCCAAGCCTAACTTTCTCATAAAACATCTATATTTTTAGATAGTGATTTTTTAATTGATAGTGAGATAGAGATAAAGACGTTTTTCAATCGATTTTTAGTCCTAATTCTAAAGTGAATGTTTCCAAAGACGCTAAATTTGCGTTCTTAGACGCCTGCCTTGTGTCATGTTTTAACCCAGTTTGACCCTAATTCTAATCTGTATTTGTCCATCAGACCCTCTTAATTTGTATTTTTTGACACTTTTGGTTATTTTTGAGAAATGGGGGTCATTTTTTATCGGCTAAACCGTAATTCTAACCTGAACTACTCCAAATTCGCACTTTTAAACGGTTTGTATAAGTTTTTAACCACTTTTGACCCTAATTCTAACCGGAATTTTTCCTGAAACTATTAGTTTGAACTTTTAGCAGCAGAATTAATCGATTTGCATTATGGAGTCTAAGTAATCACGAATAGGTAATTCTTCTAACTTCAATTCATATTTTTACATAATTTTTAACAA
The DNA here is from genome assembly GCA_951812265.1 of Taphrorychus bicolor. Taxonomy (NCBI): domain Eukaryota; kingdom Metazoa; phylum Arthropoda; class Insecta; order Coleoptera; family Curculionidae; genus Taphrorychus; species Taphrorychus bicolor. The sequence continues at coordinate 34,024,689 of OX638297.1, forward strand.
AAAATATTCATAATAAAACATTTAATTTTTATTAATTCAATACTTTATCACTATTTCCTGACAAAAGTTATTTGCATTTCGGGTAATTAAATGTCTGTGGTGCGTGCGTTGCGGCACCGGCCGTCTCATTCACCAATAGATCGAGAAGAGGCTTTTTAAAACTCAAATTAAAAAAATAAATAAATTTTGAAGAAGTTTTATTGCTTTTTAGAAACTTTTGGATTAATTGCATTAGATTGCGGCTGTAGGACGCAGGCCTTGTAGTGAGCAAAATGCCAAGATGATAGCACCATTGAGGGCATTTTTAAGAAATGTATTTTAATTTATTAAAAGCAGTGTTTTGAAACTTAAAACACTTTTTATTTGAAAACCAGATATAAACACAGAAAAGGGTTGTTGTATCACCATTCCTGCTGTTCACCATTCCTGCAGTCCTGCTAGTTACAACGTTTCGACATTTACTTAGTAGGTTAGGTACGATTATTACAAAGTCAACATACTGTAGTAAAAAAAAATGTGCCAACAATAAAGCAACAGACAGACAGGAATAATTCATATCACACAAAAACAGCACGTCAAAAGCATTGGGATTTTTGGCACACTTGAGTCGCGATGACTTAAAACCCGAATGTTTTGCACAATAACATACCAATATTCGCAGGAGTGGGGTGTCGTTTTTATATTATTGGATACCTGCAAGCAGCAAACAAAAGGCCAATAGACTGAAACCGAAAAATGTGTGTACGACCGTTACCTGAAGGAGCGCGCTGTTCGTGCGAAGTACTCAGTATGCGGTCGCGGAAAACTGGATAGTTTTCTAAAAATATTGTGTTGTCGCACAAATTTAAACAGCCAGGGATGGGACACTACTGAATAAGTATTGATAGATCTGCACGGTCAGAGATTATTAAAAATATTGAAGGATATTTTTGTAAATGAATTTGTGCCTTGCCAAGGAATTTTCCAGGCGAGTCGTTAGCTCGGTTAACAAATCAGAGGTTAGTAAAACAACGTAAATTACGCTTGGGAGTTAAAAAGAAGCTACCAGAGACCTCTGCCATGTGCGTGTCTCCGACTGGAGTTACCTGTGGAACCAAGAGATCCTGAAAAGATGAAAAATCAAGCTTTAATACACGTGAAGCGTTCACCACAGTATATCTGCACAAGACAAAATATACTAAACGATGTGAGAAAGAAAATCAATTACAGTTTAGATTATTAGTACCTAAGCTACAAGAGTATTTACTGTAGTATAGAGAGTGGGGAAAAATTCACTCGAAAATACATTTTTTTTTGGGGCCAGGTTAACAACATCACGGAAATTCAACATTTAATATAATGTACTTACATAATTACTAAAGTGGGTAGGAAGCAACTCCGCAATTGGCAAAAAAAAATATGAAACAAAATTACGCAATTAAAAATCGCTTAACAAAGCCAAAAAAAATAGTGCAGGCTTTAAAGGATTATGACTTTACTATATATATATATCATTAGAATGACCTTTAATGGTCAGTTATTTTTATCCGCCACAAAAATCCATATACAAACGTTTTAAATTGCATAATGTTCAGGTCAAACTTTATCGGCTTTTTATCAAATATATCACTCACCATCGGAGTCGTCCTGGTAACTGCTTCTCGGAGGACTGAAAAACAAGTGCGTTCGATAGTGGTGTTCCTCCATGGGAGTGTACCCTTGTTCCCTGGTACACCGTTTGCTGGCATGCCTCCCGACCGTGCCCTTCACCCCTTTCCCTGTTATGGCACCGGATTTCTGTTCCCTGAAGTTTTTCCTGAACATCAAATTCATTCTCTCCGTTTTGATGTTCTAAGCTCTGCAACAATTTACGGGCGTTTATGAATTAATGAAAAAAATTTAGTCACAATGCTATAGTATAAACGTAAACTGGAAAGCGGAATTGGATCGAAACACGCAGTGGCGCTTAAGTGTAACGCCGCGGTTTTGGGCTGATGGGTGGCAAAGCAAAAGGTTGAGATTGGAGTAGTTCTGCATGAAGAAATAGCAGGATTAACATTTTTCGTGCGAAGAGAGACGCGACGACATTTGTTGTTGCCGCATTGCGCTCATTTGGTTTATACAGGGTGATTCAATGGCTTTGAAGTGTGTCATTGTTTTTAACAAAAGGTTATATTATTGGAAAAAATTGATAAGTTTGTAAGTAAGTTAAAATTTCGAAACGTTTTTTCAAACAAAGCTGTCTTGTACCGGGGTGTAGTTCTAAGGCCAAATATACTCAGAGGGCGAAGTTAAAAATGTGTTTTATTGGTTAAAGTGTGACGGTGACAAAGTAATATCCTGTGTACGCCACTGTACATAATACCATTACAGTGAAACTATTCAATAATTTGTCTCCTGAATACCTTATTTATCTATTTTCGATTAATTTTTTGCTCGATTTTTTTTTGTGTCTGCTTTTTCTTGCTTGACTCACTTTTTTATTTGTTTTTAATTTCATGAGTTTTTTTATACTTTTGCAATATTTGCGTTTATTGTTTTTTTCTTGGTCTTCTAAACTTTTGTACTCGATAAATAGGGAAAAGATAAATGAAGTATATAACTCGTGCACTTTTTGCTAAATCGTTACTGGCGGATAGGTTTTTATAAATAAGAGTATGTACAGAGCACACACAAGGAGCTCATAATCCTATTAGCCGAACTAACCTGAACTTACTTTTAAGTTGTCTTGCCTGTTTTGTAAAGTGTTACATGTTACTAGCAAACGATAAGAACGAAGGACAGGATGTTTCTTAATAACTGTCGCAACAGAAGTGCTTTAGTTTTCGAGATGCAGTGCGTCAAAAATGTTTTTTCTACGACTGCCTCGAAAATGAACAAATGCGCACTACTAACTACCGTTGAAAATCGCATATCGCAAACAGCGTGCGCAAGGGGCACATTGCGCACGCACTCACACAGAAGCGTGTGCAAAGGGACTTTGCACACGCTTCTGATTGTTTTGCACACGCCTTGCGTATATTTTATAACACGAATGATCATTTATGATGCAAAACCGCAGTCGTAGAAAAAGTATATAGTGTACAACACTTACGAAAATCACTCTTCACACTCTTGTGACGTTGTATCATTCGCCTACGGCTCGTGTCCAAACCATATAAATAATAATTGACAAATAATTATAACGTAACATTAAAAAGTTCAGCCCGAAAAGGTCCGGCTCAGTGGAAACAAAAGCGCATGCGCGGCTGCCAAGCTCCGCCTCTTAATTTTGAAAAATCGACGATGCCAAGCTTTATGTTTTATTAAGTTTTCGCCGAAATATAAAATATCTAATAATGTATTATATCACTATAAAAAATACTAAGAATTATTTTTAGTTTCTAAAATGTTTGAGCGTTTAGTTAACTTGGCAAATTAGCATGGTGTGGCGTAAGAAAAAACTAAAAACTCATAATTTAAGATAAGCTTCTGTTCTATTCCTTACATGTACTAATTTACACATGGCAATGTCGTAATGCTTTCAACGTCATTTGCTGTTAACCTAACTTTTTAGGTTTTTTTTTGCCGGGTACATTTACACATTAGTCAGTTGATTTTAATAATAAAACCATAATAATAATTATAATAATGTAATGTAATTTAATTTAATTAATTATAATCATAAAACCTCAAAAAGACTCAATACTCACCATTTTCATGATCAGAAAAAGTCTAACCATCCTATAAAATTTTGACGCCTTTCCTTGCCTTGGCTTACAAGTCAGGTATAGTTTGTCTTGGCTTACAAGTCAGGTATAGTCGAATGGGTTCTTAACTGGCGGGTCCGACGATTCATCAACGACAAACTTTGAAATTTTTGTTTCTTTTCATGGCATTATTTGTACCGACCAAAAAAAAGCCGTATGATAAAAAAGACAGATATATACAACTTTAGACAAGAAAAAATAGGATACACTTATATTTGTCTTTGGCTTAAAGTAGTCACCAAATGTGTAATTTTTCCCGTCATTTTGATTTATAAATGTCACTCTGACAGTCTAATTAGGCAAAATTAATAATTCTAAGCAATTTTCGGGTTTTTGCATTTTTAATCCAAGCAAATAGTGTTAAATTTATTGTACTATTTCGGGAATGAAAGAAAAAGTGGAAATTTGCCAACCAATATCCAGGAAACTGTATCAAAGACACTGGGAATCATCTTAAGGAGTATGCAGAGAGGAAATGCATAGAAACCAAGTACAAAATAATACCGACGAACATTAAAAGAAGAGAACAAAGACTTTTGATTTTGCCGAAAGCAGTGAAATTGGATGTGATAAATGACTGATCGGAACTTTTGTCAGTGACCAGAACTCTAAAAAAAAAACAAAAATCTACGCCGCAGACCAGAGATTGTGCGAACATTGGCATGATGGTTTTCCCAGTTTACCGCAATAGAATTGATATGGACTGGAGACCATATCAATTGACCACACCACAAGCATATAGATGATGAGCTTAAATCAGAGCATGTATAGCAAAGGTTTGGCAAGATGCATTGGAATACTTAGTAATAGAGGTGATGAAGAACAAGGTGTTTGGTCTAGTCTACCACACATTCACAAAGTCCACAGGATTGGCAGGCTGAAAAAACCAAGTAAAAAGTGGTGGACTCCCACAATACAACAGAGCCTGAGACAAATTGGCCAAGCATCAGAGGGATCCTCTATCAGCATCAGGAGTTTGCAAAGTTTCGTGCAGCTCTGGCTAGGTATAAATACACTGACACCCCAAAACGTAGTATTAGCACGAGAACTACGGAACATAAAAGAAGTTGCAGGCTGGGACAAACACAAAAGTCAGCAGTAGTAGAGCACACTCTCTCTGAAGGCCACGACATCCTTTTTAACGAAGTGGATATCTTACATCAAACGCAGCATTACTATCTGAGACTAAAGAGGAAAGTCACTGAGATCTTCGAGCACAAGAACAACTTCGACAGGAAAGAGGAAATTACGGCCCTTCCACTTCAGCATGGCGGTGGCAGTAAAAATACCACAAAGCGTTTAGAGCTAAAATCAGTCAAGGTGGAGATAATGTCCGCGGTAGTTATGGGCGAACCGTCAGGAAGAAATTCACACAAAAATGTATGTTTAGTTACTAGCTATAAAGCAATTGTATTGGGCAACATCTATTCTTGTATCTGATAATTATAGAGCATCTTTATCGTTTATTATTCCCAATCTAAAATTTAATAAATTTAGCCGAGTTTCAGATTTGTTGTTCTTTAAAACATCTATGGTTAATGAATAAATTAAGTACTTAATGTTTTCTGGAAAATATTCATTTTTTGCTTAGGAACGGTTAGAACCCATTTTTGAATCCTATATATTGTTTTAATTGTTTTACCTATTTCTTCCAATTTTTCTTCAAAGTTGGTTTTGTTTCTAAAGCACAGATTGCTAATTGCTTCAATTTACAAAAATATACATAGATAAGAAATGCAACATAATATAGTACAAATTGGTACATCAGTTATTATATTGAAAACTTCATTCGTGTCTTCTTTCCAAATTCTGTAAAAAAAAAATACAAATACAAAGGAAAGTATATAGATGCAAAATAGTAGATTATGTCTCTAGGAGTAAAAGTGGGTCTTTTCGTGCTGAGCCCAGAGATTGACGGCCGAAGCGAAGCTGAGGCCTGCAACTGGGCGAAGCACAAAAAGACCTTTTACTCCGAGTAACATATACTATTTTTTTTCAAGCATGCAAGAAATAAGAAATCTATTTCAAAGTGGTCCAGTTTTGCAATTTTCTCTCATCCTCTTTAAGCGGGTCTAGGTACTTACCCAATTGTGTATATTATTTGTAAAATACATAGAATATGTTAGAATGGTGGTTTTCAATGTTCAATGGTTTTAATGTATTAATTAATAACCAATGATTATGGTAAACTAAGAATTTGTAGCATTATTTTCAATACTAAATTAATAAATGTCACATTGACAGATAAATATGATGACGCGCATGACATTTAACAGACGAATTCAGAATTCGAGAACCTATGCGATTTCGACTAATGCCGGTTTCAGATGGTGCTCTTGAGTGCTCTGAGAGTATTTCTGTCCTTTGTTTTTTCAACAAGAATGTAAAGATGGCAATACACTCAGATCGGTTTATTTGGTGTCATCTATTATTAAAATAATTTTGGTGAATGAAAATCGTTTATATATGCGCCACCATGACACTAGCGGTGACTTTTGACTTTACTTTTACTGCCTAGGACTTTTTTGCTACTTTTTTGGTCTCAGGATTTGAAAGCCCACTTTAGGTGTGCGTATGGAGAAAACAAATGACGTACTTTTAGTCCGCTTGAAAAAAAAAACTTTTATAATATCATACATGTTATGTATGTATAGTACTTAACTCTAATGTTCACTTTTCAATCGATATGATATGATTCTTTTCAAACAGTAACTCACAGGAACTGACCAAATTTTTCTAATATCTGATATATTTTTAAGTCTGAAGTGAAAGGATATTCCAGAATTAATATGGTACTCTACGAATTCTACGAGTAGTTTATCCGAATAATATTCCGAAAAAGCTTAATGTCATTTGATATAACGACTTACGACTATGACAAGCTGACCTCGAATTGTTTACGTCAGGAAACATTTTGTTGGTCACTGTGTTCTCTGATTTGATTCATATGGTTAGTGGACTTTGGACACGCCAGTTAAGAACCGATGCGACTATATCAAGAAATCAATACACAATACACTTGATAGTCTTTTGGCGCCCTTCCTCGCCTTGGCTTACGAGTCAGGTATCAAGAAATCAATACAAAATACACTTGATAATCTTGGTGTTACTGTAGGACAAAGTATTTGAACCCACGCGATCTTTAACGGGAACGGTCCACTTTCACTACCACCAAGCGATGTTGCAAGCCGCCCGATGAGTATTTATTACTGTTACACTAATTTGTTTTAAAATAAATACGAGCCTATAATCAAAAAAACAAATCTTCGATCTTTTACAAACTTTTGTTCTTCTAGAGTTTTCCGTAGACTGCTCTGTGCGCTGCGACATTACTACCATCCTTTGTTTTCTCATTGCGAATAGAAGGATGAGGATACTCTGAGAGCGCACAAAGGCGTCCGGCTGAAAAGCAATTTTCTTGGTGGGCGTGTCCTCCGCATATGTCTTGCGCAGAAGTATGTGCGCATTAGCAAGCAGTGAGCCTAATCTTGGTTTCCATAGGTCACTAGAAGCTGCACTTTTAATCCGTGGGGAAAGATTGACGTTCGTAGTATATTAACTAGTATGAATATGGTCCAAACCGTCACACTCGTGTGAAAAGTGCAATTCTCGACACTAGTTGCACAATATACAGGGTGTTCATTATAAAACTTCATCTAGCAGGCTATGAAATTTTGACAGAAAAGGATGACATAATCAAAATAAATGGACTTTTGTTTCTCCATCCCTCTCTTTTGACATTTCACAGCCAACTAGATGAAATTTTATAATGAACACTCTGTACTATTATTATTTTTATCTACCACAATACTATAATAATCACATTATTCTTATACATTCTCAAGATTAATGGTAATGTTTATTCACTTGTGAATAATGGATATTATTCACAAGTGAATGAGTTGTCATGGAAACGAACATGTCGTAGGCAACGCTGGAAACTCTGAAATGATTAATAATGGACAATTCAATGGGTTCTTTTATGTTCTTTTAGGATGAGATATCCTCATTGAAACAGTATTTTTCTGTTACCTTCGCATTTTATTAACATTATTTTTCCCCCTATATAACTTACAAAAACACATAAATAAATTAAACTATAAAAAAAAAGTAAGAACGGCAACACTGCAGCCAGTTTATTAATTATGAAGAACATATTGGTTTTGACGTTTTAGGACTTTCTTCAGTACTTCAGTTACAAAACTATACATTCTGCCTTGGAGTTTTTACCTAATAGAGACAATTTAGGAATATATTATAGATATATCTCAAATCAAACACGAAACATGATGATCAAGATGAAGTTTCAAGTTCCGTTTGACATTTAAATAGGTTTGTCCGCCATATTGCCGTGAGGGGAACATGTTAAATGACTTAATTCTGGAATGATCAACAAGGCAGCAGTTACTTGACATTTTACGTCAAATAATCGGAACTGCGATTCGCCGATTGCTGTGCTATGACCATCGAGCTAATCTGGAGATCCCCTTCTGTTTTATAGTTTTGGCCCCCCTTTAGCAGAGGGAACCTTTGAATTGCAGGTGACGATATCCGCTGGAATGACGTCTGGGCGACGCCATGACGTCTTACGTCAAATTATTGCAAAACAATTGTCACTTTCATTTTTTTTTTAATTTTTTCAAATCTAATCCAATACCGAACTTATATCCACCTCCTAGTTAGAGCTCTAGGGCTCCTAGCCCTTAGTTGAAATAGCTCCAAGGTTGTCTAAAACTTAACTTTCTAACCTAACTCCTACATGTCATCACCTGTCCATTGTCATCAACACTCCCTTATCTATGTCCATAGTTCCAATGTAATTTTTGTAGTAAGCAGCTATCAGGTGACGTTTTTAATTTTATTATTGGTTATAGATGACACAGGTTATTCCCATTATTTCAAAAACAGTTAAAATAAAAAAACAATAAAGGCGTAAATAATTTTTTTTAAAGATAGAACCGTATTTTCTACAACAAATCACCCCCGGGTTTTTTCGCCATTATTCATTTTTCACCATGTATACTCCACAAATTAATTACTAACTCTTTTCCTTGATGATGTGGAGATACCTCAAAGTTGTGTAATGGAAATAAATATTTTCCCAAAACCAAAAAAGGTGCTCTCAAGTAGAGGGAATAGGAGAGCAAACTCCTCATTTGAAACTCCTCCGCCGAAAAAACCTATGAGAGCAATAGCCTCCTCCTCCAAAAACCCATGAGAGCAATAGCCTCCTCCGAAAATCTATGAGAGCAAACTCCTCCTCCAAAAAACATATGAGAGCAATAGCCTCCTCCTCCGTCATCTCCACATACCCATCAATTACCCCACCACAACAAAACCACCACAACTACAACAAAACCACCACCACCTAACAAAGTATCGCATCGCATTCGCTGAATTTGCAAAGCCGGACTGGGTCGACTTATTTAATTTTACGCCAGCGAGACGGCATTCGACTTCCTTTCGCCCAGTTCGTAAATCTCGGCAGTGAAATACTTTTGGACCGGCTTATTAATTTACAAAGTATAAGCAGAGGGAAATTATTAAAATTAGTATGAGTGAAATAGTTCAGTTGGCGCCAATAGTTGAAGAAGATGAACCTATAGAACCCCCAACTCAATTTATGGAATTGACACCATTAATTGAATTAGATTTGGACTTACCATATAATGATATAAATGATTTGAACAATGAAGGCATAGAGAGTTTTTTGTCTACAGCTGATCCAAGTGTAGACCTACCAACGCGAAATCATTTTATCAATTCGATCACTGCAGATATGAGCATATTTTCCTCTCCCCCTTATCCAAGAGAAGAAGACGATTTTGAAATGGAATATGCAACTAAAGAACAACAACATGAAGAAATAGTGACTTGTATTATTTGTTTTGAAAAAGTGAATGAAGTTTGTCACCCAAATAGTTGTAATCATAAATTTTGTTTGCAATGTATTATAAAATGGACAGATAAATGCTGTTTGTCATCGTTGAAATCAAAAAAATGTCCATATTGTCGCCAAAGTTATTCTTATTTGATTGAAACTACAAAAGATGTAATAAGACATCATAATATTTTTACGATGAGAAGGCATAATTAGTTTTAAGTTTTATACTATAAGGAATTTGTGAAATAAAACATTACAATGGTTTTGACTCAGTATATTTTTAAAACCAAACACGAATTGCTCTTAGCTACTAAAATTATTAAAAAATAACCCATCAATTGCACTTCGAACATCTCTTAACTATTAAAATTAAGTAAAAAATAAATTAATCCTAACTACTAAACGTAACTAATGCATGAAAAGAAACTAAACATCGGCATGAATAGACCCATCAGTTTTTATATGCCTAATTTCAGCTGTGCCATAATTACAGTATATGCAGGCTTGCGGTGGTATTACAAAGAACAGCTGTGTGTAACACATCGCACATTTTAAATCTATGCTATTATATTCGAGGGCACGTTTGTAATGGCAATTAACAAATTCAAATGTCCCGCCATAAAGTCCAATTGAGTGGTTTTCATTGCACTGAAAACACAAGGCATAGGTACCCCCGAATATTGATGTTATTTGTGCATAGGATTGTAATATGCAAAAGCTTTTCCTTTCATACCACAATTGGTTCACTTCCTGAAGTGTCACTGCACTTACTTTCACTTCACCCACGTCTGCAATCTCTGACTGAATCTCCATAGCTAGTCCTTCATCTTCACTTTCCTCATCATCAGAAGTTTCCACTAATGTGTTAAGGTCTATGTTTTGCAAAGCAAACTCACGTCTTTCCAAATCATTGTTATTTTGTTTATATTCCACCACTTCAGTTTTATCGATGGAAACAAACCGTTCTAACCGTTGTGCTGCACCGGGTACGTCAGAATCGTCACCATCACTATCAAATTCAAGAAAATAGTAGTTCTGCATCGTATGGCAAAATTACGGCGAAGTGGAATACAGAGTCAAAAACAAGAAGCTCTAACGTCGAACATCTTACAGTCAAGAACAACTCGCAGTTTGTTTCAAAAATACACTGAGTACAGAAACGAACAAGACATTGAAATATATAGCACGTAATATCTCCAAAAGCATGCAGCAGGGAAACAAGTTTTGTTTTTTTTTTTGTAAATTGGCTGAGGCAAAATTGCATTTACCTTGATTACATATGCACCACCATGTTTGCAGTTTCTAAAGAAGTCACAAACCAGCGGTATAACATTAAATAAATTAAGGAAAAAGTTTAAGATTTGCTTTTTTTTTTTAAAAGCAGACAGTTATACAATGACCTACTTACAATATAGGTTTGTTTTGAACCTTCATTTCGTCTTTTGGGATTCTGTGCATGTGACCGAGGCCTATTGTCTCAGCAGTTTGTTTTCGGTAAGCGGCAAATTATAATATTCTCATTTTTGCATAACTCACATATTCCTTCCCTGATATCCCTTTTCTTGCTTCATGTATTGTCTTTCATGTGGTGTCTCTTCCATAATCCAAAACCTTTAAATTTGGGTCGTTTAAATTAGTTTTGCTCCCATTCGTTGTTGGTATACATAAAATTATAATAGCCGCTCCTAGATGTAACCTCAACCTTGTATCTACCTGGTGTTTACCCATCAGTTTTGTCTTAAGTAAGTTTGATTCATTCTTACCTAACAGTTATTTGTCATTACTCACAATGATCTCATCAATGATGTCGACTCCTAATAACAAGTTAATATTACCAGGCTGATCGAACATTCTATATCCTAAGGAATTATAACATGGTTTGGATTAATGTATGTCGTTGACAACTGATCAGTAATTGCAGGCAACCCATCTATTTTCTTGGAAGTGGAAATAGAACTCCTAAAATGGTTAAACTGTAACGACATTCAATCTTTTGCACCCAGCAAAAATACTCAATGAGCTCGGGTCCAATAACGCCCTAATTTTCCTGTTGTTTTTATGATCACGAATAAAGTCTTCTTGTCAAGTTTGTAGATGTGGTTTGTGTACTACCGTCTTGATAGTAATTGTTTTTAACATTGTCTTGAGAGGAAGGTTGAGTTATATGATTATTGTACCTTGAACGTTACTAGCACCAGACAGATTGGGATGTGTTTTGTATTGTTAGCATTTCCAGATAAGTCTTAAGTCTCTTGCTTGTCCATGAACAATCTGAAGCCCTATGGTCGAAATGTAGACAAATGTTGCACACATTTAAAGGTTGCACTTCTTTCACCCTATCATTAATATTTCAGAATTTTTTTTCAGAAAAAGTTTGTGAATTTAATGACAGTGGCTATAGGATCTGTAAAGAATGCTTCTCTTTTAAACGAATGTGGATATCTTTAAATTTATTGCATTGTACAATATTATCATGTTGGGTGAAAGCAATAATTTCTAATATCTGACTTTTACTAGAATTCAACAAAGCGAATGTTTTGATGTCTTTGACTATACTTTTCCATCATGCGTCTGATAATAATGCATAAGTTCACACTGATTATAAAAAGTAATAAGATGTCCTGTTGAACTACCGACTAACGTAAAGCTTTAAGCTCCTTTAAACGTTAAAGTGTTAGGTTAGTCGGTTAACTTTCGCAGTGGATTTCCTGCAAATTTTAGACATGTTTACTTTTGGTAATCGGTCAGATAGTTTGAAAAATCAATGTTAATTTATCCAGGATCGGTTCGTGGTATAAAAAAGGGGGGTTGCACTAGGGTAGGTAGGAAAGAAAGCGCCGAAATTTTTTTTAGGTCTTCTACGAGCACTTATTTTTGGTCGAAAATTGTCGAAATTGTTTTTCGTATTAAAGAACGTTTACATAAAGCGAAAGCCCATTTAATTAAAAAACAAAAAAAAAACGAAAAACAATCAAAACATAGCAGATAATTAATTCTCTGTAGTAGTTTTGTTGTTACCATAGTAAGGCCGAGGAAAGGGTCGTGTGCATTCGAGTGGGATAACACAGCAGCTGTGTTCTCTATGCACTATCGTGGTAGTTTTGCAGACAATTCTAGTGACCATATTATTGTGTATTATTGTTTTATTGTTACTATAAAAATATAAACCGACTAATTAATAAGTTAAAAGAATAATATTCGGCAGCTCAAAATCTTGGGGTTGCGCAAACCTGCAAACATTAGGACGAACAGCCGCTGAGCTAATCTCATTAACCTCCCAATAAGCATGCAACTATAGTTGCTATTAATGTAAAAATGTTGTAGTGGATTAGATGAGGGCGAATGAAACGTATGCTAGTTTAAACATAAGCAGTTACAAATGCGAATATAAAGTCATTGCAATAAGGATTCGTAGAGATAAAACCTGTATAACAATAAAACGCCAATTACATTAATAATTACTCTACATTACAGACATTAAACAAGATACTAAACAAGATACAGACATTAAACAAGATATTAAACAGATATTAAACAATAATCAATCTTGTGATTCACATAAAAAGACACATCGCTCTCTCGCTTCAACAGATGTCCTTTCAATGCACGTTCTGTTTTTACAAATTCATCATTGCGCCAAGAAAAACTTGGTAAAGTGTCCAAAAGGTAATACTTGCAAAACTACCTCTCTCACGAAAAATAGGTGAGAGTACATTGTTCTTACCAAAAGGCACTGCGTGTCCTAAGGTGTTGTTGCGCGAAAATATCATTCGTCCTTCTGAGATAAAGTGGGAACCGTCTTCAGGTAAAAAATTTCTCTAGGAGCTTCCAAATCAGTTATAATGAGTGTTGTCCGAAATCCGAAACGTCAGATTGAAACTAGGTTTGTTAACATATACAAGCTTGGCATGGTGAAAAGATATTCCCTGTGAAGGAACACAACTGGCACTTATCGCTGGCAAAAGCAAAAAAAATAATATTAACATGACTGCAATGTGGTGAAGCAACATTTAGATCCCTGCATTTAAAATCATACATTTAAATCTAATCTTCATGAATACACGTGAATACACTCGTAGAATTGCAAATTTAATTAAATACTTTAATGAATCTAGTTAGTACACTCGTATATGTGAGATGTTCTACAGAGCAGGAGCAGGCGACCAAGCATCGGCATATTTTAAATCCAATTCTGCATGGAAGAAACAAAGTAATACTAATATTTGTCCTACATTGTGAATATAATATTAAGTTTGACAATATTTTTAACTTCAATTATTTTAACATTTATCCAATACAACTTTAAAGCTCTAAGTTCCTAATCTATCTTCCAATCTTTAAAAATTTCACAACAAATTGTTACAGTGGACAGACAGGTCGTCCAATTGGGATCCGCTTATTGAATTTGATTTATCTATTAATAAATAAAATAGGTACATTTACCTACGATCACCAAGTGTTCAAAAACACACCATATTCGATCAATGTAAGATATTCATTATGCAGTGTAAAAAAAAAATCGCACAGCTTGGTAAAAAAGAAATTGCACCGTTTCATAAGAAATACATCCAAAACCATGCAAAAAAGTCACACAGCTTTGCTAGTGTGACCTTAACTTAAAAGTAATTAAAGCCTTAGAAAATGTGTTTGTGTTTATAATTATGTGATAAAAAGTAAATCATTAGTAAGCTAGTTGAATTTTAAAGCAGTGATATGAATTCTTAAGCAATAGTTTGGTCATTCTCCAGATTCAGTTGACTAAAACTAAAACATACAGAGAGGTAACAGATAGAAAACAAACTAATATAACTTTGTGTGAGCAAGGTCGTAGGTAGAGTGTAGTTTGTGTTGTAATGCATTTACGTACCCACGGAATCATGCTTAACCAGCTTCATGCTTAACTTTCTCATTTGTGCATTGTTCCTAACAACACTTGTTTCGTAACATTATATTATCTACAATCGTTCAATAATGACACATTTTGCGCTTCTAAAAGTTGACCTTTTTTGAGAATTATTCTTTAACGCGCGTTGCCATGAACAGCGAGCGATAATATTATACTTAAGGCATGTACTGTTTCCAATCTTGGTTGCGGTTAGTCGTTCCATTATTTCCATTATTCTTGAAAACGGTATGCGAAGAGGGTCACCGAACCAATCAAACATCTCCGATTTTCTCGGTTAATCTGTCAACATTGTGAATCTGTTCTTGAAAATTTGATTGTTTTTGGAGGTTTATTATAGGTACCAAGTACCACATACACAAAAAGTAAACAATTATTTGCTGCAAAGAGAATCTGCTACCCCATTTTCTTTCCCTATTTTATGATTCTATGACAGCTGTTTACCAGTTTTGTTCCGAAAATAACCAGTTTTCAGAAACCATCGTACATCAAATGTCAATCCAATTATTTACCAGACGGTGAACCAGGTTTGGAAGCGGTACATGTCCTAAAATAAAAGTTTCATAACACTGGCGCATGAATCCAAATTTGCAGAGCGCATAGCGAGGCGACGGCATGGATTCATGGCATTATGAAACGCATATCTTAAATTTTTTTGAAAAGAGAGTCATTAATTCGTAGGTAGTCATCAATTTGTCGATCAACCCATCTGCGCACTAGTTTCGGGGTCAACCCCTCATCAGCACAGCTTTGGCTGGTCGACAAATTAATGAACCACTATTCGGCTAATTGAAAGCAGGAAACGTAAAGAGTACCGGTGAGATGTTTGTACAAAGCAGGCGACATCCATCAGCGTGTTTTAGATCAAACACTGCATGGCAGATTCCTCTCGGTTCGAGTAGCAGCTCATATTATTCTGTACCTTTTACATTTTTTTTTTATTGTAATGAGGTAGACAAAAGTGATTAAAACTAAACATAAGTTATTATTTCAAACGTCTAGTAATTTTGGTTCCTGTAATTATATTTCTTACACTTTTTACTGTCATCACATTACTGTACGATCATTTTTTTGCCATTAGTGTCACTTCTTAGTTTTGTTAATATTAACGTACCTTAACTGTTTGCTTATGTTTCTTTATTGAATTTATGCCTCACACATTTGAATTACTCACTTTCACTTTAGTATCTATCGGATTTTGCTGCATTTGCTCTTGCCATTTATTTACTGAAGGAATTCTTTCGGTTTTGTCTTCCTACTGAGGTCTAGTTTCCGTTGGCCTGGCTGATTTTTATAAAACTTAGTCTTATGTACTACAGAGTGCCTTTTTCTTACTTACTTTGTTAGCTTTGTTTACATGCAACACAAGTTGTGGCACCGCCATTCCGAGTATATTTCTGAGGGCTTGAATGGTGATTATATCATTTTTCCAGGGTTTCTGATTAGTTTTTTTTTTATAACTGGAAGAGAATTAACTGTCTTTGTCTTTGTTAATTTCATTATTTTTATTTTGATTAAATAACAAACCGATCTAATATATATTCGCAGCTTTCGTTTTGGCCGACATGACAGTCCTTGATCCTTGAGTAATGCCTTTGTCCTGGTGTTGGACAAGGATGCATATTTCTTAAAGTGATCTCATTTTGGCGTAAATGCGCGGCACCTCTAATTGGTTTGTTAGTTTAAATCAATAATTAGTTAATTCCTTTTGCTCTTTCTTGACCTGTTTTATATCTTATTTATCGACTAGGTTCAGTCCTGATTTATTTGCTATTTTTGTTAATTTTAACTTCAGTAATTACCTATTTATCTTTAATTCCTTGATCAACTTATTTGCTACATGCGTGACGTCATTGTTAATTCACCGTTCTGATTGAATATGTGACATGTGACACCTTCCTCCCGTCCTTACCATTGACCGGTAATGGTACTAAAATCGATAATTTCGTTTGGGAATTTGGGTTTTTCTTTTTCACCTGAGACAGCCGCGGATCCGAGTTCTACCTTCACCACCCTTCATCCGTCCATTAATTAACTGTTCTCTAGTTTTCTTATTGCTTCTTGTACGGGGTGTTCATTAGAAAACTTCATCTAGCAGGCTATGAAATTTTGACAGAAAAGGTTGACATAATCACAGTAAATGGACTTTTATTTCTCCATCCTTTTCTTTTGACATTTCACAGCCAACTAGATGAAGTTTTATAATGAACACCCCGTACCTTACCTTCAAGGGAACAGTTTATCTGCGTCGGCAGGATTTCAACGGCCAGTGATTAACTCCCACTGGTAAGTTTCACGTTTGCCCTTTGACGCCGCCATTTGCTAAATGGTTTTGGCACGTGTTTTAGCTCAAGTTTTGAAGTCCTTTGGCTATTTCGGTACCGGCTTTACTACCTTCTTTGTTCCTGAGCTGCGATATCCAGGATTTTTTCCTATAGAAAAACCCTCAGCGAGGTAATTATACCTTTATTCTTTTTTAGTTTTTATAATAAATCTGCTTTCTTTCTTTTTTATTAAATATAGTTTGAGGTTTGCTAGTCAAAATTGCTAGATCATATTTAATTTGATTTGTTATTATTGAAGTGTAACTTTACTTGTAATTTTTTTTATTCATTGATTTATTTCATTTTTCTAAATGTATTAATATCTTTCAGTAACTATTACACATTACTAGGAAAGCAAATAACCTGTTTTAATTGTTATAAATTTGATCAGATTTTTTTCCTAGGATTTTTTCCTTTCAAGTTTTTCTTCAAGTCATCCATTGCTAACGGCCACTGCAGGCTACACACAGTTACTGCTTTCAGCTGTGACCTCTAGGAACACTCAATTACGACTGTATGTAGACTGTAGTCTTAAGCACTAACACCACTATAATAGAGCAACTAGTAAACTACCAGGTTGAATTTTTTTTTGTCCTATCTTGTGTATCTGTTAGTTTATATTTTGGCTTGGTGTTGAGTTCCAGATTACACCTTTGGAGGTTTCCGACTTTACTATCAAAGCCAGTGGAGCTAACCTACCCCACTCTGCGAATTATCTGAACTGGGGCACACTTCATTTGGCAGGCCACTAAACAACTCACACCCGTTTACTAAACTTGTTTTGCTTTCACTCTTCGTTTATTTTTTTATAGAGCTTTTTCCTATATTCAGGATTTCATCCTGAAGAAAGGGTGTGGCATTACCTTTGATAATTTGACTTTGACATTTTTATCCTATCTTCTCAACATGTGCTGAAAAGAAATGGGTATAAAAAAATTGAAGATTTCAAAGGTGACTTGATGGCAATAAAAAATGAATGAGATATGAGTTGAAACTCATGTTGATTTTGATTGAATATTACTTAACATTTCCATAAACCGGCACTATGTAACATCTAATTTTACCTATACCATCGAAACAGAGCTAAAATAACTAGAACCTCTCCGTTTTTAAGGTGTGTCTGTCAGTGTCTTAATATCGAGCTGAACGAATCGAATTACATAAAGGATTAGATAGCTCGCTGTCAATAGCAACTACCACCGTCAAACAAATATTAATAGTATATTATGTACTAAGGTTGTGAAGTACCTACATTATTATGACCCGAACGTCAAGTTTAAGCGCGTATAGCTCTGAGGGATCTAAGACGTGAGGGTCATAAGTAGTTCACAACCGCGGTGTATATACGATTCTTTCCACTACTAGATTCAATAAATCTACAACAGAAAATTGCTTAAATTAGTAAGATAGCGCTCCGCACATTTTATTCCTAAGAACAGGCGCGTCTTCAATCCATATGGAGGCTTCGTTACCGTGGCAACCGATAAACACAATCGCCGTATGACGATATCGCGGCGCCTAATGCGTCTGACAACTGACAGCTTTATCTCCCTAGGGAGATAATCGACCAGAATGTTGTCATTATAGACAGCTTATGTTCAATTGTTTTATAAGCAAAACGAGAAAACCTACTTCACGGTCATTATGCTGGCCTTTAACGGTCCGTATTAAAGCTAGTAGTGGAAAAATGTATTATTTGGTAGCATTTGCAGATAAAATGTACATATTATGAGAAGAATTTACTTTTTTGCTCTCGAGTGAAACTTTCCTTCCGAATAAATAAAGCTGTACTTCTTGCTATTACTACATAAACAACTATTATAGATTTCAATGTATTACTACCTAAACATTTGTTCAAACAAATAATAGTATATTATAAACCAAGGTTGTGAAGTACATTATTATGACCCGAAGGTCAAGTTTAAATCCCGAAGCGCGTAGCGCTGAGGGATCTAAGACCTCGGTTGTATATACGATTTTCCCACTACTAGACTCGATAAATCTGCAACACAAAATTGCTGACACAAAAAACAGAGCTAATGCGCCTGACAACTGACAGCTTTATTTACCAGGGAAATAATCGGCAATAACGTTGTCATTATAGACCGCTTATGTTCAATTGTTTTATAAGCAAAACGAGAAAACCCATTTTACAGTCATTCTGCTGGCCTTTAACGGTCCGTATTAAAGCTAGTAGTGGAAAAAACATTAAATGATGCACAAACACATGATGTCTGTTGATGGTAAAAGTAGGAAAGACCCATTTGTTTTATAGCTCTCTTGGACGAACTTCCTGGAAGAACTAAAAAGCCCCTTTTTCCTTTTGTAACTGACTATATTATAACTCACATACGTCTTCATGTGATACGTGACACTTTAAGAATTAACTTTGAGATTTTCCATAAGAGGTTTTTACAACCCTTCCTATCAGCCGCTGAGTGACATGTCTTTTTCTGCTGTATCCTGTTTGTTCGAGCTCCATCTTAACGATTCGTTTATTTCTTTTCACAATAAATGTGATTTGTGTGTCTGTTTTTCGGCTAACAATGCAATGCTTGATATAACCAGTTTAGACGCCCCTCGAGAATTTCTTTATTTAATACATTAAGATCCACCAGCAATCCCTAGCACTTCATACTTTCCTAGAGGACCAGTAAGTGTAGTAAATAGGAATCGCAGCGCATCTTTAAAAATTCATTGTCTTTGGCATACAGCCATTCTTGAGTTTTAATTGTGCTCATGGGTCCGCTATGGCCTAAGGGAATCGATTAACATCATCAGAGTTTTACAGTACTTGTTTGCAGATCCACATTTTTTGACATTTTCAAAACCATATTCTATAACATGCGGTTCATTCACTTTTTTTAAAATGTTATGGGTTTCTTTAGAGCGAGTGTCAAAAGAAAATAATAGTTCAAAAACATTATTTTATTTCAATATAAATTTAAAAAAAATTAGGTGTCCAAGTTGGTAAAACAGTCCAATTAGTATTGAGGGTTTTCTTCACAATTTCCATAGTAGGTGTTCACCACCTTGAACTTTATTCCTTTTCATCTCACCCTTCCTTATTTTCCTAAAATCCTGTCTAAGCCCTAAAAGGGGCCGACTGGAGTTTCAGGTTACTACTCTGGACCGTAAATATATACCGCTATGGCCTGACACAACAAATTTATGCTACTGAGCCACACATTTTTTCTTTAGTGCCAAAATGCAAAGTAAATAGTTAAGCAAATCTTTTCGACAAAGCAATAAAGTTCTAAAAAAACATTTTTTTTCAGAACTTCTAATAAAAATGTGTTAAAAAGCGCTGTCTACTTTGGATAGATACGTAGAAGGGCAGGTATAAGATTTGTGGAACAACGTCTAAGGACATGCAATGCTGTTTGGAAAACGAACTTTACTGTCGCTTGTGCAGATGTCATGCAGATATTATCCGATAGCCACAGGTACTAGAGTACCTATCATTTTCCTGGCGCAATGTTGAGTTCATAGGAACGGAAAAAGATTGAAGACTTAATCCTAGAAATTAGTAGAGGGAGAGTTACGAGTTTCTGTGAGGCAGAAGAGTAATTGTTAGGAGATTGTGTGTTCTAAAAACTGCGTTATATTATTCCGATATGCACACAATATCGTATTAAAGAGTCAACTTTCCAAATACTATGTTTATTTTCCGCTATTCATCCGCTACAACTCGTTCACATTAATATCAACTTTATAGTTGCATAGGTACTTATTCAGGGGTTAATGAGATTAGTATCGACGGTATAAAGTGAGTTACTTGGACCTTAATAGTGAACCGCCTTGAGTGTTTTATCCCCAAATTTGTCTTTTAAAAACCTAGCACAGGTACAGTAAGTAACACCATAAGTAAAAATCCCACCTCCCCACTAGTCTTCACGGTCATACCAACACGAACGTTTTCATATCAAAGAAAGTCCGATGGAAATAGCCAGACTTGGTTAAATTTGCATACCCATAACCCTTTAAAATAACAGGAAATGGCTTGTTAAAATTGTCTTAATGTTTTCTGTTACGGCAAAATGCGCCTCTCCTTACGGCAAAATGCCTCTCTCCAATCTCAACAAAATAAGATGTTAGCTTAGAAACATTGACTTATAACTCTGTTCAGCGAGGGTTAAATATTATGTCATAAATACGTCTGTATCTGATAAAATGTCAGTTGAACAAAATGTCAAGTTATGTTTGTGGACACGTGCAGGTATCAGCTTAGCCTTTTGTGCAATTATTCCAAAATTTTCCCATTTCGGTTATTTTTTCAGAAGGAATATCCGCAGCAGCTTTACCATAGACACTTGCTATGATTCACCCGGCCGCCCGGCCATGGATGTAGATCATAAGATAAGGACAAAATCGGCCCAAGATATTTTGAGTATTTTTGTGTACTTACTTACTATACCTAGTAGTGCTCACAACTTGCGTTGTAAAACTAATAAGCAGAAACACTTGTCGTCGGGTCGCCAAACATATTTTTCCTTTGTTCGTTCGAATGCACCCTTTTCTGCGGAATAGTTCAACACGTGTCCACATGAATTCATTCCTTTGATAAAAAAAAAACTGCTAGGCATTTATTGTATATTCAATTTTTGAAATTTTTCTTAGAATTTAATTAATGATATATTTGATAATAAGACATGCAACATAAATAACTTAAATTAAGTACATAATCTAACTAAGTGTGGGCAATTTTTTTAAGACACTTAACCGCGGTTTTGCTTTTATCTGTGTGCATGCTTGCATCGTTCTTCCATATTTTTTCTTTAGTTGATTCAGTCGAACACCTCGCTAATTTTGTTTAAAGTTTTATTCATTTCCACAGAAGCGGATCTAGCCTTTAGGTGATACCAAGGGAAGATATTTGTGTGGACCAGTAGGTGCTTGTTCAGGAACAGGGGCTTCTTTTCCACAATTGATAGTTCCTTCGGGACGTATGTTGATCGAATTTCTTCCGCCGCTTCGTCGATTCTAAATTCTAACTCCTTGTTTCTCCACTATCTTGGAAATTTTCTCCGGTTTTTCTTCACACAGTGGCTTCTTCTACATGATTCCTTAAAAGCGGTTCTTTCGTTTCTGTCTTTAGTTCTTCAAAAGCTAGACTCGGATTTCTAAATTTTGACGACATTTTGAAATTAAGCGTCAAACTGACTTTAGCTGGTGGTTTTATTATTAATAAAAACTAAAAATACGCCTGTTTTTTTACGATCTTTTTTTAATGAAATGAGGTGAGTAATGTGACGTCATATTGAACTCTCGCTGAACAGAGTATATGTTTTTAAATGATACAATAACTAAACTTAGTTTTTTTTCATTTTTGATATCTTTATACTGCAATTATCATTGCTGTGATTACAATAGTATCATAGTATTTACGTTGCATAGTATGTCAAAATAGTCATTTTCCTAATAAGCAAAGTGATCCTTTCGCACATACACTGTGCACAAAATTAGGATCAACAATGTTCAGGGCACAGTATAAGGAATAATACATTATATCAGTAACGTCAGTCGGTCGAAAAATTGAAACTCTCCTCCCCTTGCCCCGTCCGCCGTAGGCCGGAGCACCACCAAACCGGTTTTGGCCGGTTTTAGCAATGCTTTGGCAGTGCATCGCAAGTGTTTGTCTCCTTGTAAATATTCGAGAAAATTGCCGGGCGCGGCACGCTTTAGTTTTGGAAATATCAAAAGTGCCGACACGAACTGACGATAATGATATAATTTATTATTCCTTATACTGTGTTCAGGAGCTACGTATAAGTAATATCTTGAATTTATGGTGAAGGACTTTTTTCATGATGTCATTGATGGCCCCGAACATTCCCATTATGTAATACACGTTCAAGTATGTCTAATAAAATTGTTCTTTCTTATAGCTTACGTTTATTTCTTTATCTCTTCTATAACATTTCCCAATTCAGATTTAAAGTTTTCAAAATTTACTTAGATCATTTTTACACATTTTAATTAAAGTGTTATATTTTAACTACACAAAGACCTATGGCCTTAGAATATTTGTTTCAAATTTTGTAATCATCATATGCATTGTTCAAGTAGATTCTTACATGTCTTATGTATATACTTTTGTGGACTGAGCTGATGCCTTGTTTTTGTCTGTTAAATGACGTAACAAATTATCTTTGCAATTGATGCCTTTTAAATGAAACATTTCCCGAAGCGGAAGCTTGTCCGGCTCCAGATTTTTTTAAAATTATTCAAAATAGCCAAATTACTTCAAAAATGGTTATAAGACATTGAAATTATTTATCTTTAAATCTACTAATCTAAATATTGAATATTGTATTAAAACATAATTCAAATATTATAATACCTACGTCTCGAGATATAAAGTTGACTCCTGTTGCATTAGAGCAATTGTCCCAATAAAGCCATTATGTATTATGTTTCCAAGGACCCTTTCTGAAATGCAGGAAAGGTTTTTAAGTCAGTTGTTTTGTCGGAAATTTAAAATATGTTAATATAGAACTGCCTTAGCCGCTAGAACTTAATATAGAATTGCCTAAATAACTTGCGCTACATTGACAGGTATTGCCGCGACAATTAGGCAATTCACCAACTTGTACTTACACGAGAACTGTATTGAAAAACTTGCACAAAATGGACGGTGAAAGTGCGTTTATTTTACTTCATTTCTTGAAAATAAAAAAAAAAGAAAATTAAATGAATTTGGATGAGACCATACCTCGGCAAGCGAGATTACAGTTTACCGCTGTGCAGAGAATTAGATCATGCTTTGTTTAAAAATTTTACCAGAATGTCCCGAAGCGATTTTGAATTTCTTGTCAATAAAGTGAGCCCCATGGTTACAAAACAAATCACTAAACTCTACCCAGAAACGAAACACCGACAACAAATTTACCCCAACAGACCGAAAATGGGGCTATAATTTATAAAAAGAGATAAACAATTATGTGCGAAAACAATAGAACTACGAATTGCTCGGTATTTTCTACTCGACGATCATACAGTAACACATGATAATCACATAAGAAATATATCTCAATATGGATCAATATGGACCAACATGGAGCAATATTGTCGAAATAATTGCCGTATATTGATAGACATTGCTCGACTGTCGCCCGACGATGCCGAACGATTCGTGTTGAGCAATTAATTGCTTTAAAAGTTGCCTGTATAAAAGCACCTTCAGGGGGACCTTCAGAAGAAACGATTAATGAATGGAACCCAGGTCAGCTGAGATGACGCCACGACGTGCGCCAGTTATCTGCATCAAACGCAGTGAGAACAACAAGCATGAATTCACAACGCAATGGTTACGCAGTGTTGACAAGCTTGTACAAAAAATTCCCATTACAGGTAAGGCATGAAGAAAAGTATGGGAAAACAAAACATGCTCTGTCATTTATTGATATGCCGGTTTAAAATGTAGCATAAATCCAGCCTTTCATATCCTTGATGTTAAAGAATAAACCGCATTCAATTTTTGTTTTTGTCTAGTTATCTCAGGATTTCCCATGAGTTGGCAGCACTAGTGGCACATATAAAACATTGTATGGGAATATACCATCAAAAACGAGTTATTTCTGTCTGACCACTTTCAAAAACCGAGGTTGGTTCGAATAGAGTTCAAGTTATTTTAATTATTAAGTTTTGTATCTCAAACCGGCACAAGCCAATGGCGCCCATAATGTATATTAATATGTATGTTGGCTGCTATTGGCTGTAATAAATTGATGTACTTCTAAAATGACTTATAGTAGACCATAGACAAATTAGTTTTATGTTATTTTTAAGAATGCATTGCATAGAGACAAAAAAAATGTGCTCTTTATTGACCAAAACTTGTACCTAAATGGACATGAAAGCCGTCTAGCTACAATAAAATGAAATAAGACGACCCAAAAGTGCTCCGTTTACTTTTTGAAACTGTCGAAACCTTGAAGTCGTCCCACATGGTCATTCGCCGCGCCGTCAGGAAATTCAATGTGCGATTCTTGTCCTCTGCAGAGAGAGCAGTACACTGAAGCCTGAAATCAGTGTACCTATAGGGTGTGACTTCGCAAAATTTGTATTAAACATGATGTTTATTTCTCATTAGTAAATTGTTACAATACGTGGTCAAAAGCCACGAGGTTAAAGATTGATCTTATTTTTTTCGAATCCTTTCGCGATAAACGACATATTATTTTTACTAAGGCTCCAGCCCAATATTCCATTTTTCTGCACCAGTTTGAGTGCCATAGTATTTTAGTTTCTTGTGACTTTCCCCTGTTTGTGCAGCACCGGACGCCTGAAGGCGGTCAAGATGATATATAGAATTAATTTATGATGAGTTTTTTGATGGGCTCGAATATAAGAGGTTTCCTTTTTTAAGGCTTTAGGGCTGGTAAAGTTTCTGTTGTTTTTGATAGTACGTGTTACAATTCAATTTATAACTTGAAGAAATTAACTTTCCTGTGTAATCATTACTAAGTGGTCATAATTTCTTTGTTTACTAAATTAACTTTACCAAGGGGAAAAAAAAACTCTTATTTTCAACAATTAAAATAAAATTCAATATTTTTTTGTAAAATTCAGAGGTTGAAAAGTCCAAAGAGTGAAACTTCGAAAAATATTTATAGGGCAATAAACTTAACAAATTCTGAAAGCCTAATAAAAATATTAAGTTTGGCTTTTCTTTCAATTTTTTTATCACCCTTATTTCCGAAAATTTTCAATTTTTTGTTTCTGGAAAACGCCCAAGTTCTAAATTAAAGTGTTCATATCTAAACAACCTTTTACTTTGGACTTTTTTTTCACAACAATAAAAAAGTTTATTTTAGTCTGGACCATCATAATTTGGAAACTGCTCTCTTTTTGTCTCTAAGCTCCTATTTTTTTTACCCTTATTAAAAGTATTCATGTACACAACGCCATAAAAAATGTAAGCCATGTCTTTATTTATCAACTTAAAGAGGCTGTTTATTATTAACTTTATCAAGATTTTTTAAAATGTGAAAAACTCGTATTTTAAATTAACACACTCTATTCTAAAATTTTCAGTTTTTTTTTTGCAAAATTCATAGGTCGAAAGTCCAAAAATTTCAATTTCGAAACAAATTTATAGGACAATAAACTTAACAAATTTTGAAAGCATATTAAAAGTAATAAGTTTAACTTTTTGTTTCAATTTTTTTTTATCAACCTTATTTCCAAAGATTTTGAATTTTTTTGTTTCTGAAAAAACGCCCAAGTTCTAAATTGAAGTGTTCATATCTAACAACCTTTCACATTACAATTTTTTCACAATAATAAAAAAGTCGGATTTGAAAATGATTTTTAAAAGTTTTCTAAGTGGTCATATTTCCTTTATTAACTTTATGAAGAGGAAAAAATCTCTTATTATCAAATATTTCATATCTAAACAACCTTTTACTTTAGGAATTTTCGCAATAATAAAAAGGTCCTATTTTAGATTATTATGATGGCTCAAACCATCATAATTTCTAAACTAAAAAGACAGAT
Source organism: Taphrorychus bicolor (assembly GCA_951812265.1). Lineage (NCBI taxonomy): Eukaryota > Metazoa > Arthropoda > Insecta > Coleoptera > Curculionidae > Taphrorychus > Taphrorychus bicolor. The sequence continues at coordinate 34,051,029 of OX638297.1, forward strand.
AAATTTTTTTTTTTTTTAATTTTCTTTTGAAATTTCTTAGAAGGTTCTCCATTCTTTCTGTTTCTAACGTCCTATTTTTTTACCCTCCTTAAAAGTATTCGGTGCACACAACACCATAAAAAATTTAAGATATGTAAAAACTGTCCTTACTTAACTATCCACTTAAAGAGGCTATTTATGCTTTATCAAGATTTTTTTCAAATGAGAAAAATTCTTATTTTAAACAAACTCCACATTCTAAATTTTTTTTTTGGTCTCTTTTTCTGACCTGAAACTTTTTAAACTGCAATCAAAACCTAATAAATGGAAGCCGAATGCAAAGCGGTCTCGCGAGCTTAAAGCGAAATAAGCCGGTCCAAAAGTATTTCACTGCCGGGATTTACGAACGGGCGAAAGGAAGTCGAATGCCGTCTCGCTGGCATAAAATTAAATAAGTCGACCCAGTCCGGCTTTACAAATTCAGCGAATGCGATGCGGTACTTAGTTAGATGATGGTTATGTTGCGGTGGTGGTTTTGTTGTAGTTGTGGTGGTTTTGTTGTGGGGTTTTTGTAGTGGTGGCGGTTTTGTTGTGGTGGTGGTTTTGTTATGGTGGGGTAATTGATGGGTATGTGGAGATGACGGAGGAGGAGGCTATTGCTCTCATATGTTTTTTTTGGAGGAGGAGTTTGCTCTCATAGATTTTCGGAGGAGGCTATTGCTCTCATGGGTTTTTGGAGGAGGAGGCTATTGCTCTCATAGGTTTTTTCGGCGGAGGAGTTTCAAATGAGGAGTTTGCTCTCCTATTATCTCTACTCTCTCAATAAAAAAAAAAGCCAATGCAGATGTTAATATTGTCCAATTTTAGAATTTTGCATGCTAATAACATCCCATATTTTCTTGTTTTTTCTTTTTTAAGTATACTTTATCGAAGATTTTTTTTTAATACATTTTATAGACCATAAGCTAATGCTTAAAAAATCGAAGAGTCTAAGACCATGACCTTACTCTTTTACAGTAATTACCTAACAACGAATTTCTTCGGAACAGAAGTTGTAAGTTAAAACAATGTCGACATGTAGTTTTCCAGTTCCTCGGTGACGACGCTCTCCAAAAACTATTATTGAATCTTACCTTGAAACACTAAACAGCTACAAACAACATAAACAACCGAAAACAGTCCAGTTGCGCAAACAAAAAGCTGGAAATCGACACGGCGAAATCAAGGCCCGTGCCACAATAATCGTCCCGTGCTAACCGAATCGATCATTTGAGGTTTGGAGGATGAGGAGGGGGTGGGGGGGGGTCTCCTTTACGATCTTACACGTTTATAGTGGCACACTGACCGCGCGAATTTGGGGTGACGAACTAATAAAAAGACCTTTGAGGTTGCGAAATAAACCAAAGAATACTCGGCAACGACCGTTTTAGCGTGGCGTCGCGACGCCTTCTGGCTGGGCCATGCGCTCGGACTGTCCAATAAGCCCAACTATTTTTGAGATCGCCGTCCGTTGGCCAAGGTTAGATGTGTCGCTCCAGGTTCAACTATATTATTTGATTGATTTTAGGTAAAATATTCTCTTTTATATTTTTTAAATGATGCTTTTATAAAATATGTAAAATTGACTTAATTTTCTAGTTAAGAAGTTGTTTACAATGTACAAGTGGTTATATGAATCGAGGCTATATGAATTAATGTTTTTCAACAGCTTGATTTGGCTTATCATCAACGTCTTTCTTCAGGAATTTGGTTCCAAACACGTCCATAAATATGGCCAACGGTGCCGTAGTTACAATTATGGAGAGAATACACACCATCATGACCCTTTCAGCGTGCTGGTAGTCTTTGCTTTTGTGATCTTTGATTAAACTCATAAGCACCGGGGCCAACGCCGCCTGTAATATCACTTTTAGTTTTATACCACCATTGCATTTTACCGCTTGGTACTTACTTGGACTGTGGCCTTGGTGGCCATGGCCATCGAGCAGAATATCTTCTCTTTAAGCGAGAAAATTGAGCCGATTCCCGATACTATGGACATAATGGTCCTGGCAATAATTCCTGTCAATAGAATGCCTACACCTAAAGAAAATAAACCAAAACGGTAATATAGCTTTTCCAATAATTTTGATTATTTTCACATTTTGGTTTGATCATGACTTTTAGGGTCCAAGACTAATATAAATGGTATAATGCGCCCCTCCTAGTTAAAATTAGGAAACACTACTATTAAGTGATTGTTTGAGAACAATGTGTTTTGTATGTAACTTTTTAAAGCCTACCTAATCCTAAATCTAAATGAAAGTAGATGGTTATGAAAGTTGCAATTGTTGTGGACAAAATGGCGAAGGAAATACAATGCTTTATTATTCCGTAGGTTTCTTCCATTACTTATTTACAAAAGTATTACAGTTCGTCAGCCTTAGATATTTTAATTTAAGGTTGTTTGCTAGTTTCTTGATATGAGCAAAAGGAAGTTGAATAGAGAAAAAACAAAGAATCCATGGCTACTAAAAAGCATAACATTTTCTAAACTTGGGCGAATTCCAAAACTCACCAGATCACCTACACAGGATAGATCAATCACCTGCTTGATCCATTATAAATTGCTAGAAGGCCCTCACATGACCAGCCTGAACGGTAGATGACCCGGTGAATTTTGGAATTTGCCCCTTCAATTAGTATATATTATAGCGTTTTCGGGTGGCTGCTCTAGACTCCTCTGAGAGTATCCCCATTCTTACATTCGTATTGAGAAAACAAAGAATGGCAATAGTCTCAGAGCTCTCTAGAGCTGCACCCGAAAACGCTTTAATATAAAAAAATATCAACTTGACATTTTAACACGCAATGACATTGGCAGATTGATCCAGGACGCTTATTCTATAGGAAAGGGTGAAAGTGAAAGTGAGAATTTTGACAACCTTGATTGGTCAAAAAATTCTGTTGACGAATTCCATTGGCCAGCAATTCTCACTTTCACTTTCACTCTTTCCTATAGAATAATGCCCCTGAAGTTCTTCAAAATCAGTGACTTTGTACTACTAGACGCAGGCATGGCGACACCACTTGTTGTAAATATAGCATCGACGTATTTATATAAGTCTATCTCTTTCGTCGTAACAAAACTCCCGATATTTTGCCATTGTCGTGGAACCGGCACAATTAGTGACACCAACGGTGATATACGATGTTAAAAATTGACTATTCCCATCCTTTGGTTTCTTAATAAGAATGTAAGAATAGCAATACTCTCAGAGCGGTCTCACGAAAACGCTATTTATTGTAATAAAGAAAATTCAGAAAATCAGGAAACGCAATGCATACGTCGGTGCTTGGATCGTTGTTTTGACAATAAAGGGTGCCACAAGAGAGATTAACGCAGATAGCGTAATGTAGAAAGAGATGATCAGAAAAAAGAGTGTTGGAAACAGCGTGTATTTCGGCGACGTATGGCCATACTTGGGTCTAGTAGTACAAAGTCACTGTCCAAAACCAAAATTTCAAAACTTTTCTATACCTATCAAGATGACATTGCTTTGTAGTTGATACAGTTTGATTTGCGCTCCGGTAATGGCGAAAAGCACGGGTTCGAAGATCAGCCACAGGAACTTGAAACTTTTGGACACCGGGTTATCTCCCACCTTCCAGCCTTGGTCACGCCATTTTAGGGATGAAACGAATGGGGCAACTACGCACCCTAGAGGTCCTGCCCCGGCAAAGCCCACTGCGCTGCTACCGAAAACCGCGATTATCCCTCCTGCGAGGGTCAGCAACACCCTTAACGGAGTCTACAAAAATAATAATATTTAATCAGTTGAAGAGTGGGAGTGACAAAAAAAGTGCCAAAATTCGTTAGTTTGAGAAAGATCTATGGAAAAGTATTAAGTGGTTGTGTTCATACTATTTATGCTAGTATAATTAACAGCGTTTTCGGGTGGCCGCTCTAGACGGCTCTAAGAGTATTACGGTTCTTGCATTCTTTTTGAGAAAACAAAGGACGGGAATACTCTCAGAGCGCTCTAGAACTGCCACCCGAAAACGCTGTAAGATGCAACTTTCAAGTTTCATAAGGCCGCCGTCACATACAGCGGAACGGAACGGAGCGGAACGGAGCAGAAATGTCAGTAACGTCATTACACATGTCAATAACGTCATTACACATTTCAATTCCTATTTTAGCTTTTATCTGATTGGTTTAAATTGAACTATCAAATTACGCTTCGTTCCGCTTTTAACCAAATTCAGCTGTATGTGACGTGGTCCTAAGGGCGAGTTCGCATGAGCGCAACGGGCAAAAATTCGAAAATATCAAAATTGCGGCATTAGCTCTCGGCTCACTAGCGACGGATTACCGCCAAATATTCAATTTTTAAAAAATGACAAGTCAAACTCCAATTACAACTGAGATTCCCGTTCCGCTGTTTTGCTCGTTGCGCTCATGCGAGCACACTCAGACTTTGGCCGTCTTTGCCGCTTTCCATCTTGTCGAAGAAGTAGCTCGGAACAGTTAAGTATCAGGAAAAAAAACTTAGAAAACCTGCAGGAGTTAAATACAAGTAGGTTACATTTTATGGAAATTTTTGGTACTTTGGAACTTCCATATACAGAGTGATCGTTCTTCGAGTTTAACGAGGTCCCCATATCTCGGTTATTTAAAATATATAGGCAGAAATTAAATTAGGTAGGAAGAAAGTTAAGTTGCGTAGTTGAAAATCTATAAAAATGAAGTTTTCAAATTTTGAAAATTTTGACTGGTATCGGAAATATTCGCAAAAAAAAATCTAGTTTAATTTAAAGAGGTAATTACAAATAATTGACACTTCTTCCGCATAGGTACTTTTTACTCTCTTCAACGTGGTATTTTCAAATTTAAAATCCGTCGTTTGTGGTGGATTTCGAGGGGCAGTATATTTCAATTTCTTTCTAATAGAGGGCATTCTCAAGGTTATTTTAAATATACCGGACTAAAAAGGGGATAAATTTGGGTAAAACAGGAATTCTTAGTATCACCGAGTATCACTATGTATACGCTTCCTAGTTCCTGGACGCTTATTCTATAGGAAAGAGTGAAAGTGAAAGTGAGAATTTTGACAACCTTGATTGGTCAAAAAATTGTGTTGACGAATTCCATTGGCCAGCAATTCTCACTTTCACTTTCACTCTTTCCTATAGAATAAGCGTCCTGATGTATAATCGATAATTCAGCAAACAACCCGTACGCCACTGGCATAAAATTTTGGTGGAGACTCGTCAGAGGGCGGGTCGAGCAAAAAAATCTATCGAGAATCGAGGCTCGATAGTCGGGAAGTGGATACGAATCCGTTAACTTTAACGAACTAGAACTGAGTGAGTAGAACTAGAGTGAACGATCAAAACTATACCCAGAGCACACACGGGCTCCTGCAAGTGCGATCAGTAATTCCGTATTCCGAAGAGCATTGCATTAGGATTTAGTCCGCTGGCGCCCCTGAATATTGGATGTCCCAAGTTAAGAAACTGTTCCTGATTTCTAGTACGAACCACCCTTGATTTTCTTCTGGCCATTCCACTGTTGAAGTGTTGACTTATCACTTATCCGGTCACGTTGAAGCCGACACAAGATATAACCACAGTATAAAGAATAATACATTATACCAGTAACGTCAGTCGGTCGAAAAATTGAAACTACCCTCTCCTTGCCCCGTCCGCCCGGCTGCCGGCGGTGCACCACCAAACCGGTTTTGGCTGGTTTTGGCAGTGCATCGCTTATGCTTGAGCCGTATACAAGCACTGCCACCTAGACCATAAGGCCGTGAAGCAGAAGCTGTGACGTCACAGTCGTGGTCCAAGGTCACTAGTGTGAGACCATTTGAATTGTATGGATTTCAAATATTTTTTTCGACTTTGCGACTAATATTATTCATTTTGTATTCATAATTTTGTTTTTATAGATTGTGCCGGACTTTAGGACATTTCTTGCAGCTAGTGCTGCATTTAGACTAACAACAAGTGCTTTAAAAGTGTTGAAAATTTTTCAAACGTGGTTGGGTGTCACGGTGCGAAATCAATGTAAACAGGTCTAGCAAATCCGTTGTTTAGTTTCAAAGGAATGAGGGTGTGAAGAAAAAATGGATGTAAGCTAATCTATATCTGAAGAAAATAGTAGGGTAAGTTAAAATACAGAGTACCTACATAGTTTCATAAAAAAAAGTTAGGTTAACCCTCAGTGACTCATCCTGATTCCTGAATTTGAAAAAGGCCAGACTAAAGTCTATAAACTAGAACAGTAAACTTGCCAGTAGGCAAGTATAGAGGGTTGCATTTAACTTTTTAATATATACCTATTAAGAATGTAGCTTTTTTTCCCAAGAGTTATTTCACCCAGAGCAAAGAATGCAAAAAGATTTTCTAATCATTTATATTCTTTTATACAAAACCCGAGATCCTTTATGTAACACCCTGTTACAAATTTCAAAATTTGTTACATAAACAGATTTATTTGCTCTCAACGTATTCCTATATAGATCATGTATTACATTTACTCATTTAGGTACACTGCATGGACCAAACATTTGGTCCAAGTATCAAATGATGTCACTGTGGTGTAAACACTGGGAATCAAATATTTGGTTCAGAGTAAAGGAGGTAGATCAAACAGTCTTTTTTATGGTGTAAACACTTTAGCCCCAAATTGGATTCTGGAATTGGATTGCAGTTTCCGAAAAGGGCTAAAGCTTCCATTTATAACTAAAACAGCTGTTCTTTGACAAACTTTGATTCAAGTTGATTAGGTACTCAATTTGTTCCTTGGTCTAATTTGGTCCATGTGGTGTAAATGTACTACATGACTAAGATCAAACTCGGTAAACTTCATATTTCTGTTAAAAATTTAGGAATTTTCTTTAGGAATTACATTATCTTTTAACTGTTAATTTTCTTAAAGGAATAAGCAAGAGATCATCATATACCTACCATTTATACCCAAAACTTGATGTCCTGCATAGAACTTCTTTAGTGAGGTCTTCACAGTCAAAATGGTAGAAACTCAATAGTAGTTGGAAAGTGCCAGTGTCCAGAAAGTACCTACCTACTTACTTCCACAAACAGAGATGTATTGAGTGTACTTCCTCCCTACTTCGAGAGGATTTGAGTGCTAGTGTGAGTAGTAACAGCAAGGACTCAAGTAATAAAAACTGTATGCAGTGATATGTGTTGAAAGTACAAAATGTTGTAATCTGCAGGAAGTTGTTTTTTTTTTCTATTTATAGGTAATTAAATAAGATTAAATTGCCAACAACTTTTCATTGTAGTAAATCCCGGGTTATTCAACTTATTATTAGTCATAGTCGTAATCATATTCCTAATTTTCATCCATTATAACCCATAAACAAGCCTTGCCATGGATATTTTGTTTACACGGGTTGTAATGGGTGAAAATTGAGAATACAATTATTATGACTACAACTAAGAAGTTGGATAAACCCACACAAATAAAACATGTTTTGATTATTACAACATTTGGCCCTTAGCAATCAAAAATAAAACAGTTAATTCAAGAAACATATGTTTTTTATTTAGAAGGTATAGCTTATACAACAATGCATCCAAGCCACAGCAGCTTGATACTGTAAAAGAGTGTAAAAAAGACTTAACAAAAATATGAATGAATGTTACAGAAGACAAAAATGTTGACATCATTATCTTATTATCCTCTGCTTTTCCTAGGAATATGACTGGCATGGTACAAGTTCATTTCTCAACTCAATAAATAAAAGTATCCCTTCAAGGGATCTGTTTCATACTCAGAGATGTAATAGTTAAATGGAGACTATATAATTTAAAAGCATAAGTTAAGTGTGTAATAAGTTCTTACCACAGATCAATTTTGGAATGTCCAAAGGGGCTTGCAAAGTCTGATCTGTTTCTTCATTATAAAAAATAAACTTTTTCTGTACTTCATCCTTGCGAAAATGCACCTCACATAGGTACTTAAAACGCCAGTTTTCTACAAAGTTCATGGAATTCATGCTTTGTTAATAAATAATAATAACCTAACTTTCTCTAAAATTCTTGTTACTTATTTAAGTATAAATGTACCCTACTATGTTCTCCAGGCACGAAATCTTCTCTTTTAAAGGCTCTAATCCATTTTTCTCTTAAATCTTCATCCCTGGGAAACCAAAAAACCGATTTTTTAGGTCCATTCTTTAAGTTTGTGTTGCACCCCGACACAGTACCGGTAAGGCATTTTCACAGTTTTTAAACACTAACATGCATAGTTCCGAATTTAGCACAAACTTTAATACGTTTCCTAAAGTCCAGTAATGTTCATAAAAACAAAATTCGCATTAAAAACAGAATAATCACAGTAAAATCACGTAAAATATACACGAAATCATTTGAAATGCATCCATTTCAAATGGTGACCTTGGACCACGACTGTGACGTCACAGACTCTGCTTCACGGCCTTATAGTCTAGGTGGCAGTGATACAAGTCCCTGTAACTACTCGAGAAAATTGCCGGGTGCAGGTGCGCGCGGCACGCTTTAGTTTTGGGAACATCAAAAGTGCCGACACGAACTGACGATACTGATATTATGTATTATTCCTTGTACTGTGATATAACCTTTGAATTAACAGCTAGCCGGGCTAGCCTGCAATCTGCAATTTACCGGCACGGATCGAGTATTCCTACCTATTTAATTAAACTGTGAGAAAGCATTTGGCGCCTAAATAGCCTTGTTTATGTACATCCTGAACGAATTTTGAATTTTATTCACATTCCTAATAAAAATAAGGAAGATCTTTCACGTGTTGTTAAGTACCTTAATAGGGGATGTTCATTATAAAACTTCATCTAGCAAGCCATGAAATGTTAACAGAAAAGGATGACACAATGAAAATAAATTGACTTTTGTTTCTCCATCCTTTTCTTTTGACATTTCACAGCCAACTAGATGAAGTTTTATAATGAACACCCCGTATATTCACGTGATTTAGCTTCAACATAGCGGGTGATTGAGGCCACGGTGAATAACGATAACCTTAAATACACGTATTTGAGTGAAAGATGAATTTGTTTATCAAATATTGGCCGCACCGAGGCGCCACTTGATTTTTGCGTTTGGTTCAAGATTATTTCCACCCGGAGCTGGAAAGTTAGCCTTGAAGCAAAACACCCCGAATTGTGTCAACAACCCGAAAAGTGTTTGAAAAGGTATAACATTGTTAGTCGTTTTCATTGTGATTGTTGCTGTTTGTTAGTTTATAGTATAATAAGTTAATTATTGTTGTTTGTGAAAGATAATCCCTTAGGATGGGAAAAGCAGGATGTGCGGTATGGGGCTACCTTCCAGCCGCACAAGCCGATTTAGGTTTCCAAATCGAGAAAAAAGTACGGACATCTTTAAGCAATGGAAACATGCTATTGCACTCACTTACTTCGGTAGGTAATGTGATGAAAAGGAAATCTATTATAAGTAAGTAGCCCCAGGACGTAACCTAACTGCCAGGCAGTCTTTATATGGCCCAGGTTTAGGTAATGTCTTTATAGTACTGTTCTCTATCGTGCCCGTAATATGCGTCTGGATTTAATTGATATAGGTATATGTTTCTACATGGGACTATATATTCACTATAAAAGTTTTCCTATTTTAGGTACTATGTCTGCTAAAAGCACTTCGAACGAGACCTAATAACCCGCGTACATCATGGTAGGCAGTTTTTTTAAAAAAGGAGCGATACCTACCAAGTTTCTGCCAAGTTTAGGTATGCAAAAATCATGTTGCGCTTTGCGTCCTATCAATAATTAGAAAGGTGTTGGGTCGCTGGTGTAGGACAAATAGCCACTTCAGGAAGTGAAGTTGCTATTTGTCCTACATCTGCGACCCAACACCTTTCTATGCAAATATGTAATAGATAATAGTTTCTAAGAATTATGATATTCCCAGGTACTTCGAACGGGAACAGTGCATCGCATAAACTCAAGGAACGTTCATCAGAAACACCCAATGCAAAAGGATTGTGTGCAACACCCAAAGAAAAAACTGAATGCTATTTTAAAGGTACTTCTACGTATTTATACTTTGTGTAGAGAAATATGTTGTTATAGTTTAAGTTATCAATATCCAAATTTGCCAAATTTAAGATCCAAATAATAGAATCCAATAATTTTCCATCCTCCTATGTTCTGTGTGGTGCAGGGAAATCTCCTAAGTGCCATATCAGGTCTGCCTGACGTTGGCAATTACTTGGGCAAGTTTTTCTCGATTCTGCGCCAATCGAAATAGTTCCTCTGCGCTGCGTATACCAGCCCATTCACGTATGTTCCCCAGCGAGGAAGCCTGTTTTCTTCCTACTTCTATACGTTCTTCCACTTTTCCCATCATGATCAGTTGTAAGATTCTGTATCGTCCGATCTGAAGACACCGATCTCCTCTGAAGACATGTCCAAGATATGAGATTTTCCTGCACTTAACTGTATTTAGTAGCAAACGTGTTGCGTCGGTCTTGTTTAGTACCATTTCGTTGGTCTGCATAGCTGTTCAGAGTATTCTCAGCATTCGCCGGTGTAACCACATCTCAAACGCTTCTAACCGATTAACCGTAGCGGCCTTAATGGTCCAGATCTCTGCCCCGTACAGCAACACCTACCATATGTAGGATTTTACCATTCTCTGCCGTAATTTTAGGTTTAGATTATCATTGCAGAATAGGGGTTTCATTTTCCGGAATGTTGTTCGGGCTGTCTCTATTCTACATCTTTTTTCTCTATCTGGATTTCGATGTTCGGTGATATAACATCCAAGGTATTTAAAGTGGGTTACTCGATCTATAAAAAGTCCATAAATTTTGTCTTGTTATATCCGAACGCTCAGTGAGGATATATAAAGCCGTGACGTTTTTTCATTTTTGGTTGTAGATATTTGGTATTTTTTCCATTTCGACACTTAAAACTTTTAAACTGCTCATCTGACGGGATTTTCGTTCGAAGGGCCTAGTTAATATTAAACTCCTGTCTGACACCTCGTAGAATTTGGCTTTCTTCTGTGAGCTTTCTGTTTAGTCGTAGTGCTGCTTTATGTCTCCAGTATAAATTTTCGTTCCTGCTGTCCACCTCCATGTTCCTTAAGATGTCTTATAAGTTTTCTGTGTTTCACTCTGTCGAAGGCCTTCTCGTAATCAACGAAACACACAAAAACGTCTTTGCGCTGGTCACGGCATTTTTGTAGTAGTATGTTCAAAAGAAACGGTGCCTCTCTAGTTCCTAAAGCGTTTCTAAATCCAAACTGGGTCTCATCCAAATCTGCCTCACATTTGGATCTTATCCTCCCGTGAATAATCCTGAGAAAGACATTCAAGGTGGCTACTCACTGCATTGTTTTGCTCGTTGTTGTTTTGGAATTAGAATGAATATACGGATTTCAGCCAATCTTTCGGTATGTCTCCTATATTCTTATAAAAATTAACTTACCTAGAATTTGGGGGGGGGGGGGGGGCAAATGTATATACTTTTTTTCTTTAGGTCGCTATAGGGACCGCACTGTACCTATAAAAAATTAATGTATCTAGGGCAGGTACTAATTGATCTGATAATATCTAGAACATAGCATTTCGAAGCTAACAAGCTTAAATATATATTTATAATTATATTTATGTTAGACTTCTAACGCATACCTACAGGGTTGCTTGTTCTAAAAGATTTACATCCAGGTGGTGGCGCGAACAATTAGTGCTTAAGTTAATATAATTTGACCTTTTTTTTTAAGCGTTTTGGGCTAAAGCCATTTGAAAGTGCTTACTTTGTAAGAGATGTAATTAGTGGTAGAATAAGTAAGAGGAGAGTGATGCCCTTCTGTTATTTAAGAATAGTTAAGGCTCTTGATTTTGAGCTAAAATTTCGTAGTTAACAATTAATTCTCGTAGTAGAATTACTTCCTGTAAATTTTGTCCACCATTAAACTATTTAAAAAAATATCTTTTTAATTTTTTATTAAACTTTAGGTACTATTTCAAAACTTTTCCGTGTTTATGTTCAAAACCGAGTGGCATGGATTCCTTAAAAAAAATATCTTCTCACTCGACCAACAATAGTACCTACTCCACTGCCATATATAAAGAGGGAGATGGAGGTGACATACTTCTGTATAAAAAGAAGAAACTTAGCAAACTATGTATTTCTGAATAAGATGGTGAATGTCAAATTTTCAGTATTATAGCATTTTATTCTCTGGTTATTTGTTCTGCTTAAGCTCCTTCTTTTGTACTTTAACTTTATTGACCATTGAATGCAGTGTTATTTGAAAGCACTTACGACTATTGGATCTCGGCTTGCGGGGCAAAAACTGCAAATAAAACCCCACAAAAAGCCGAAACCGACTCCCCCAATGAGACAAACTGGCAGGCGAATGATTAGATCCGTCAGACTACCGTAGGAAAATATGAAGCTCTGGACTATCCCAAAACCTACTACTGAAAACACGTCGGTGAGTGCCGTTACTGCCAAAAGCAACGTGGAAATGCCGTTTGCAATCCCGTATCCTTTGGATTTTAGCCTGAAAGTAATTCATATTCTTTTGTGGACGTTAAGTTTAATTCCACCTACCTTAATATCGAAGGAACAGTCACAGCAGGAGAGATTGCTGATAGGGCAAAGGCAAGGGCGAGTGCGTACATCCAAGGCATTTTGAGGAAGTAATAGGCCAGCAAGCAGAACACAAGAGATTCCGTCAACCATGGTAGTATACCGAGCTTGGTAATGTCGAACTTTAAACGACGCAAAGCGTTCGAGTCTAATCCCAGTCCTGCTCTTACTAAAATTACTATAAGGGCAACACCTCTGAAACCAAAAATAAAGTGTTCATAAAAAAAAACCTCGTAGCAAGCCATGGAATTAAAACTTTTGTCTGAGATAAGTTCGCATAAAAAAAAAATGAAAATCGGAACATTTTATGTCATTTGCAACTTTCAGTTTTTTTATGAAGTCATCTCAGATCTAGTGTTCTAATTCCGTGGCCTTCTTGCAAACACATGATTTATTACATTTCATATGACTCTACTGACCTTAAAAACTTATTAATCTCAGCGAAAGACTCATCTAAATCAACCACCCCACAGTTTTGAAACAAAGCGCCAATAAACAGATTTCCAATGAGCCCTGGCAGATTGGTAAGGCTTATCAGCCAACCGGCTGCCATTGCCGCTACACTCAAGAGCAGAATCTGGAAAATTTGCCCTTGAGGGGGTATCATTGTGTCCCCAAGGGTGATATACATGGTGTACCAGGTAACCACCACGATTAGTAGGCAAGCGACGACCCTGCACACTTGCTGGTACGGCGGGCACCATTGGTATTGACACATTGAGGGCCACCATTTCGGCTGCCAAGTAGGGTCTGCTTCCGTTGCCGGTGGTGGTGGTGGGCTAAAGATTTTTGTGATATTTAAAATGGTAGTGTGGGAGTGAGTTTGAAAAATTATACTTACTCTCTGTGTGGTTGTATAAGCGGAATCATATTAATTAATACATCGCTTACCTTGTTAAAACCCGACGTATTTAGTTATTTAAAAGTTGTTCAAAGGGAAACATAATCAAGTTCTTGTTGTTTAACTTTTGTATATTTTTATCTAGCTAGTGTGCGTTTACACTGTAGATTATTCAAGGTTTGCGTCAAATTATCCGTTCACGCGCAGCTATATTAATAAGCGTGACGCTGTAGGCTGTAAACGACCTACTATGTTGTGACCTAGACAGGTCATAAATTCCAAACCAGTACACAGAGTGTTTCAGAAAGGTGTTGTAAAAAAATCTCCCGTTTTTCTTTTAGATACAGCGTGTCAAAAAACATCCCACACATGAACTCTTAGTGCTTTATGAATCGAGTTATTTAATTAATTCAGGATCGGAAGTCGGCATTTAAGCTTCATTTATAATTACTTTTATAAAAATTTTAATTTTTTTTTTGCAGTTTTATTCATGTTCTGTACGAATATTAAAACTCAGACACTTACTATTAGGGGGCCCGTAGACGGTCAATAGTATTGCACAAACTTTTTATGTAAATCGATCAATGTTTAATGCACAATAAATGGGGTTCATTACGTGTTGAGGTCAATGCTTTCGGTTGTTAATCTTTGAGGTCCCTAGAAGGTCAATAATATTGTACAGCGTGGCGCCTTTTTGGCAAAAACTGTAATAGAGATATAAAATCTGATTACGCATTCTCGACTCCGATTTTTATGATACATTTAATAGTATCATAATTTCCCGGGCAGTTTGATTAGTTTTCCGTATACAGGACGTTTTTGAAAAAAATATACTTGTGACATGTACACAAAAAGTGTACTGTATCTCGGCGCCCATGGGACCTACGAGCCCAGGTTAGGTTATATCCGACCAGGTCAGTTCAGATTAATTCAGTTATCCGTTCAGGTTTGTCCAGTTTTATTTTTATTTTAGTTAGATTAGTTCAGTCATCCACCCAGGTTCGTTTATGTTACTTTAGATTAACTGGAAAGGTAACCGGGCTTCGTAAACGGACCCATTGCGGCCGATTAAGTTGCGCTTATTTTGCTCCTGTAGGGAGCAAAGTGGCTCGCTAGGGCCAACCTGCTTTTCCTTGAAAGGCTGCTTAGTTAGGATAGTTAGGAAAGTCAATTTAATTATGTGTTTCTTTTGGTTAAATTAGTTTAATTAGGTTTTCCTTTTATTGGGTTAATTTAGATGTTTTTTCTTTATTTAGGTTATTTAAAGTTATTAATCATTAATACAATTAAGAAAATCTGTACTTTCTGTTCTTTTAAAACTAATTTTATTTGCACATTATCTGATACCATGCAAGAGATTACTTACTTCAACATTAAGATAAATGGAAGAGCGGTGAGATGTTGTCCAGAGCAGAAGCAGGCGGCATCCACCAACGTATTAGATCTAATACCGCTTCACTAATACACACACAATACTTTCACTAATATAAATTTAAAACTGAAATAAACAATATGTTTGCCCAGCATGGTTCTGCAAGCGTTTTGGGATGATTCCTTGGCAGGTTGGAGAAATTTATAAGGTTCCCGAATCTCTCTGAGAATCTAAAATAATAATTTCGATTTGAAATTTTTACTAGTGAGTTGGCCAGAATGATTTTGTAACGGTTCTGGAATGGTTCCCTGGAGGATTGGAATAAAGCTAATATTGCCCAGAACCAGAACGAAATGTAAAGAGTACCTAGATCTACTCTTTACACTTCGTTCTGGTTCCGATAACCTGCGAGGTACAGAGCAGTATGGGCTGCTTATCGAACTGCGAACCATCTGCCATGCGGTATTAGATCTAATACGCTGATAGATGTCGCCTGCTCCTGCTCTGTACAACATCTCACCGCTCTTCCGTAGATTTTTGGCTTTAAGCCGCGAACTCATGGTCTCCAATTTGTCGACCAGCCAAAACTGTACTGATGAGGGGTAGACCCCGAAACTAGTATGCAGATGGGTTGATCGACAAATTGGTGACCACCAACTCTTTACACTTCGTTCTGGTTCCGACAACCTGCGAGGTACAGAGCAGTATGGGCTGCTTCTCGAACTGAGAGCCATCTGCCATGCAGTATTAGATCTAATACGCTGGGGGATGTAGCCTGCTCCTGCTTTGTACATCTCACCGCTCTTCCTTAGATTTTTGGCTTTAAGCCGCCAACTCACAGTCTCCAATTTGTCGACCAGCCAAAGCTGTACTGATGAAGGGTAGACCCCGAAACTTGTATGCAGGTGGGTTGATCGACAAATTGGTGTCCATATACTCTATTAAGATAAATCTACATGTTTGGCAACATTGCAAATTTCATTTGACTCTGCTGTCAAAGAAAGCTTAAAAATTGAGGGATGTAAAAGTTCACCAGACCCCCCCCCCCCCTCTCATAACTTTTTACACCATTTTCTGTGCACCAACTTAAAAGAAAAAAATTCTATTCTGAAAAGCGCCAGTGATAACAGTTCTATTATATGGGTGCAAGTTTAAGTTGGAAAAAGTTTACATTCATTTAGTCACTTTTCATCTCTTATCAACTGACTTTATTCTAGATCATATTGAATTAATCATCAACTTTCTTGTTTCATTATGAGCAAAGCTTTTTTTCCGATATTTTCATTCAGTTGGGCTTTCTAAACCTATTGCATTTATTGAAAACACTGACTTAACCAAAGAAAAAGTAAAACTGAATTAACCTAACCCTAATATAAACCAAGTACGTCATTACGTACAGGACATTCCTTGGTGACCTTGAGGCCAAAATATGGGGACTCGGATCCGATTCACTATGCGCGTGTGTGTGGGTTGTTGCCAAATCTCGGAACGAACTTGGTTAGAATCACATACTTCCGCATCGAATATTTTTCCGTCACACGCGTTTACGTCGAGTAACCGGAGTAACTCGTGAAAGTATCGGCAACATTGGATGTCACGAATCACGAACCAAGTTCTTTCGGCCTAGTTTGTGATTCATGGAGAGTACGTGAATCTAACTGCACGTGGGTCTAACTGTGCCACTTTCAAAAGGGCGATTATTTTTCGGCATGTGCAGAAATTGCAATATACGAGGTATTGTGTTTCCATCCCCTCGTTTTGCAGTCTAAGGCCAGCCATGTAAAAGATAGGTAATATCATCTATGTTATGGAAGTATGTGATCTAAACTAACTTGAACTGACCTGGTCGGATAAGACCTAACCCGACCTCGTGGGCCCCTAAAAAGCCCACACTTGTGTAAAAAAATAGGACTTCTAGGCCAGATTGTATAAGTAACCCTCAAAGTCGGGTTCAGCTAAACTCGACTGGTACTTGAACCCGTCCATAAGAATAGCATTGCTGTCAAATAAATTTCATTTATGTCAGTTGCTGACAGCAATGCTTTTCTTATGGGAGAGTTCAAGAACCAGTCGAGTTTAGCTGAACCCGACTTTGAGGGTGACTTGTACAATCAAGCCTTAGCGGCCTTAACTAAATGGAAATTTAAGGATGGCAATATACATCTATAGTATAAAGCATGAATTCAGATAATAATTAGCACGGGCTTAAATGTATTATGTAGGTATAAAAAACACTTTTATGTCTTTATTCTACCCACAATATTAAGGAATAAATCTTGGCAACACCGCCTTAAAAAACATCAAGAATCATTCATTTGTCATCAATCTGCTGACTAATAGCGTTTTCGATTGGGAACCCCAGTGCAAAACTAGTGCACGTATGTTCGATTGGTAACTTTCGTGCAGTTTAGTGTGTTTTATTAGGAAACCTAGGTAGTTTTGCTCTGGGTGCAATGCAAATGCGATTTGCGTGTTTTATTGGAACTGCACCGGGGCAAATATTTGAAGAAACTGGAGTTGCCCTGCGGTCGACTCGGTGATAAACTCGTTTTGCCAATCGAAAACACTATAAGCAAAAAAGCGCCAAATGCATTTTTTTCTAAATTACAAATAACTTACAAAGACGAAGCTATATAACATACTAAAACTTACGAAACAAGAAATCAGGTCAACTCCATCAATCCCCAAATTGTGAGTTACGTACTTCGATATTCTGATTTTTCCATGATTTTCCATAAAACTCAACCAATCAAGAGTTTTTTGCTTAAATCGGTTAAGGTTAACATAAACTTCCTAATGATACCAAAATATACGTATAAATCGAGGTGACATTTTCTTTTCAATCATCTATAAAAACTTTAAAATATTTTCCTGCAATAACAAAGATACAGCGCCCTGTCTAAAATGCAGTGTTTTAAAAAACGTCCTGAATGCGGAACAAACTGGCCGGGAAATAATGATACCATTAACTTTATTATCAAAATCGGAGTCGAGAATGTGTAATAAGATTTTGTCTATTACAATTTTACCAATACTCCAAAAAAATCCATCGAAAAGGCGCGACCCTATACAATATTACGAACTGCACAATATTGTTGAGTGTCTAGGCTTAGTATTAAAGTTTGCACAAAAGATTGAACGCGCTTAAATTTTATTGCACCATATTATATGTTTTCGTTGAACCGTATAGGGTTAGTTTTGCGCAATATTCTTTAGTCAAGGATTAATAGCCAAAAGCATTGAAAGAATGAGCCCCAGTTATTGTGCAATAAACATTGATAGTTTGGATTCTAGGGGTCATACAGTAATATTGCACAATAAAATATTGTCAATGTCGTGAAAACTCATATCACATGCACCGCGTTGATGCAGTTTCCCCCGATCCGGGTTCAATAATTCATATTGCCCGCCAAAAAATTTGCCGCCGAGGTTTTCGAATCTTTTCCTTTTTCCACGTCGAGCTCAGTCGATTAAAGCCGAGTTCGGTAATTCCATTCGAGCGCTCCGGACACAGACCATCTCCTAACATCTTAACAAGCTAGAGTGAGATAGACTGATATCCCGAGCGCTCGGGATGTAATTACCGAACTTAGAACAAGTCGCTACCTCGATCGCTGCGTCGCGTGATGTCCACCCGACCAATCGATGTCGTGGCCGCCCGGAAGTGAGAGAGAAAGGAACAACGGCGAGTCGACAAGGAAAGAGACACGTGGAAGAAGAGTTTTTTCGAATACAAGAAAAAATTCCATTTTTTTTCTTCCTATTTATCCAAAAACTTTAATGATTTTTACAGACCTTGATCTGGGTTCTTGTTTACTGTTCGGTCGCTGGTGTGTGCCTGCTGGGATTTCTACAAGATTCCACAAGAAATTGATAAAAGAGCCCTGTGCCCTCACCAAGACGATTTCTTGGCTTCCATATCGTCGAGGACATTCTGCGACGAGCTTTAAGGTCAGGGAATCATTTATTTAAGTTTGGTGGCTTCCTGTTTCTCCTTTGAATCAAATACGTAAGGCCATACGCCAGTATTAAACCACACACTTGTATCAATCACTCGAAGGCGACTTTGAACTTACCTTCAATGACCTGTTCAATTCAAGTTTTTTCTGGAACTTTATGTGTTACAGTAATTCACGCTAAATATCAATGTTCTTTGGTTTTTTTCTGTGTCTAAACGCGTGTCCTATCTGCCCGAGGGGTGAATTTTTAGCTGTTAGCTGTTAGGGCGACGTCACATACAGCATACAGCTGAATTTGGTTAAAAGCGGAACGGAGCGTAATTTGACAGTTGAATTTTGAATTTAAACCAATCAGATAAAAGCTAAAATAGGAACTGACATGTGTAATGACGTTATTGAGATTGACATTTCCGCTCCGTTCCGTTCTGCTGTATGTGACGGCACTGAGGGCGGCCTTATCTTTCTTATTAGAAATTAACTAAAGTATTTAGTATGAAATATTTTGTTTTTATTATTAATAAGTTCGTCGCTTTCTAAAACGGTGGCTACTAACAGTGCATGTTAGTATTATTCATAAGTAAGGTTACTGATTTACTTGCGGTTTTGATTTGCTGTTAATGTACTCGGCTTTAAGTGCTTACTACGTTTTTGTTTGCAACTCAGCAGTTTGAATACTTTACCTTAAGTGAATAAATGACTGATTTGATCTCAGTTTAACTTTGAGCGGTGGTAAGACTTGTTTAAAGTAAGGAACTTCCAGGCCTAAAAGGTGAATTCGCAAGAGCCTAGCTGTTTCGATTCTTTTTGGATTTTTTGTTTATTTTATTATACTCTTTTTACTATAATGTGTCGATAAAATGGAAACAACAAGGTCTAGTATAATGACAACCGTCCCGGCAGACATGCCCACCAATATTGAACAAGCCAAAGGCCGTAACAGTGAAGGAATTTCATCCCTTCAATCCAGTACGAAGAGTCGTCATAAATGTCCTTCCATGCCTGATCTATCTCCCTATTCTCCCCAGGCCCTGATGTAAGTTCTTATTCTTTGAATCACACAACCGCGCTATTGCCTACCGAGCTACAGGACCTTCCTTATTATGGTTCTGATGGTAACACCCATATGGTAAATGGTATTACCTTAGATAGGAAAAACCCCAAACAAACAAACAAACCGCGTGACATCAAATATTATTGACCGTCTAGGGGCAGCTTGACTAAACAATATTGCTCAATACCTACTAATCCTATACAATAAAATTCACAGTGATTTGTTGACAACAATAAAAAACATAATCAGCAAGTGTCACAAATGAAATGAATGGAAAAAATCCGCCAACGGCAGCAGCTGAGTGTCAGCGCAAAACCGCTGAGTATTAAAACGAGTCAGCGGATGATTGTCGGTTGAACGCACTTGTCTCTGCCAACTGACAGTACTGGCACTGACAGAATTAATTTAAATTTAAATTGTTGTTACTCATCTTGATTTGTAAAAGATTAAAAATTTAAAAGTCATGGATAATAATTCTCATATTTTATTAGAATTACTAGATGATGATTTAAACTTTACAGTAATAGGTTTTGCCGGTTCTCACCATCCATTTTGATGTCGGACTGCGGACTCAACTTACCAAGTGCAACAAATGAATACTATTAAATAATTTTATTATTTAAGAAAAGTTTATTTCAAAATACTCTCTCCAAATGCATAGGAAAAAACAAAAACCAACGGTAACCTCAAATTCTCGAAGCAAATAAAAGCAAACGCTGAAGTGGTCAGCGCTAAATTATGGGTTTCGTGCGGCACGTGACTGCATTGGTTGAAAACAAAAAATACATTGTATTTGTTTGCCTCTGCACCATTACTAAATTTAAAGTTTGGATCCACCAAAAAGGCCAAAATTAATGCAAAAAGACCAATTTTATTGCAAACATCATATAATTAATTATTAAAGTGAGGTTATATTTACTAAAATTCTGGCAAAATGACGTCATGTGCACGAAACCCATTGCGCCTATTTAGTAAATCACCCATCCGCTGACATCTAGCGGCTGGAAAGCGTGTCGGTTGAACGCGTCCGCTTACTAAACGTCTAAAGGGCCCCACAGACTTCGGTTTTTTTACACGGTTTTGAACGAACGTTCCACCTGTTCGTTCCAAACCGACAGTGTGTGGGTGCGTTCGTTCCAGTTATTTTCGTACGTTCCAAATATGTCGCGGACAGATATTTACCCGTATTGTTAAGCCTGTTCGTTCCGCCCCGTAGTGTGTGGGTATATGCAGGTACAGTTTTTTAACAAGCACGAGCGCACACAGGTTGTTTAAACTTGTGTTGTTAATGTAAACTTCCTGAATTGTTTCAATGTCGGTAACAAATTCTGTTCCTTTTTTGTTTTTTTTTTTCTTTATCACAACTACCGCCGTCAGTGCTAAATTTTTTTTAATCCATTATACTGCAACCGCACGGTTAAACGTTAAAAAATAACTGAGAAAAAAATACGAAGTGTGTGGGTGTTTTGCCGTGCCATCCTAAAACCGCACCACAGACTTTTTTTTTTTCACAATTTTGAACGAACAGTTAAAACTGTGCGGTTTTAGAATGGCACGGCAAAACATCCACACACTTCGTATTTTTTTCTCAGTTATTTTTTACCGTTTAACCGTGCAGTTGCAGTAATAGATTCAAAAAATTTAATCTTAGCAGTGACGGCGGTAGGTAGTTGTGATAAAGAAAAAAAAAACAAAAAAGGAACAGAATTTGTTACCGACATTGAAACAGTTCAGTAAGTTGACATTAAACAAGTTAAAACGACCTGCGTGCCCTCGTGCTTGTTAAAAAACTTTACGTGCATATACCCACACACTACGGGGCTGAACCGAACGGCTAAATATCTGTCCGCGATGGATTTGGAACGTACGAAAATGACTGGAACGAACGAACCCACATACTGTCGGTTTGGAACGTTCGTTCAAAACCGTGAAAAATAACCGAAGTCTGTGGGGCCCTGCTGCTGCCGTCGGCGGAACGTACATACCCATTGTCCAAACTTTAATACTAGGCCTAGACGGCCAATAATATTGCGCAATTTGTAATATTGTACAATATCATTGACCGTCTAGGGGTCGCCTTATTATACAAATTTTAATATTGCATAATAATGTTGACCGCCTCCGACTAAAGGTGCTTCAATGCGTGGTTTAAGCTCAAGCTGCTTGAACAAGTCTACAGTATAAACTTTAATCTAAAGGTGAATAGTTTGGTAAGGATCAATAAAACGACTACGGGATGTGAACCGGTATAATTGTCGACGTTTCGGCTCTAAAACAGAGCCATCCTCAGAGCCAACGTCATTCTGATTTGGCTGTGATACGGCCTACGTCTCCTCCATTTTCCAAACCACATTCACACTATAGTGGCAATAATAATATATTCGCTATGTCCTTATAAACGATATGTCCTGGGAAAGCCATTTTGAGTCTGACGCACAGGGAGTGGCAAGTGTTATATTGTCCTGAGGATGGCTCTGTTTTAGAGCCGAAACGTCGACAATTATAACGGTTCACATCCCGCAGTCGTTTTATTGATCCTTACCAAACTATCCACCGTACAATATATATCTGGGATCACCAATAACAGCTGCTCAAATGCTTTAATCTAAAGTGTTTTCCGGGGTTTGAAGCCTTGGTCTTTCTCGTTAGTCTCGAGAGGCCATTGAGATCTTTAAACACGACAACAGTTTCAATAGGAAGGAGGAAATTCTGTTTCTATAAATGCACCCTGGAAGCGAGTTCTATGACATACTTTAAGTGCGCCGAAACCCGCGCTACCACTGTCACCACCCCTCTCTGAGGTCTTACTGAAGCGCGATAGCGGGGGAATAAATACCACGAATCTCACCACACTGAAATCAGTACGTCGGGAAGCACGGGAGATCACTTCGCCCATTGCCTCATCGCCTTTGATAATGTCTACCGCAGCTGTAGACGAAACGTCAGGAAGAAATTCCATTGGACCGCGGCTTCAAAGCCCGGAAAACAATTTAGATTGTATTTTGACCGGTCGTGAAAGCCTTCTAGTTTATATTGTATTTAGCAAACTATCTACAATCTACAATATAAACTGATTTATATTTGATATTAAAATGTTTAACGGATTGTGGTTGCAATACCCATGTACCTTATATCGTTAATGTCATAAGTGCGTAGGTTCCATCTTCCATTCGCTGATCTGAGTTCGTCTGTTGATTCTACTACTTTGATGTAATTCATCGAGTACACCGTTAGAATAATTATCAAGAAAATGTATGTAAATTACGCAGACTTACCAAATGCAGGATTATTAACTCCGTTGACGGCGTTCAAAGTAAAACTCATTTGATTGGACTTGATACACTCACGGAGTTAGAACTTTCAATCAGACTCAGCAGTACACGAAATAGCATCAGTGTTATTATAAAAACAACTGCGGTTTGTGGTGACCAAATCGTCTCGTGATTAACACTTCAGCAATAATGTTAAAAAATAAATATTCTAATTAATGTTAATCGGGAAAGCACGTGGTTTGGTATTTGATATACAGCTGCTCTTCTCAAAGATATCAACAGCACTGTACATCGGAAGTATCGTAATATATTTTTATAATTCTTAATCTATAAACAAAAATATTATTATTAATAGTTAAAATTTTTGAACATTTTACCTACGTCTTATCTCACATATTAGAGGAGGTCGAGGTTTCGGATTTTATCGTCGTTCAGTGTATATTTATTTTGTACTTATTAGCACTTAAAAATCTTTTATTATAGGGTTTAAATTGTTTTAAATTAATTGGAGTGTGGTGATGTTTCGTACGTCAATTTATCCAAGGTGTTTTTCTTTATAAAAATCGTCGTGTCGAAATAGTTCGTTGAATTCCCTTGAGGCATCAGCAATTTTCTGCCAGTTTCAAAGATGAAGAAACGTAATGCGCGACTGTATAGGGACTTTTTATTGATTTAGGTTTGACGTGTGCCATCAAAAAAAAAAAACGAAAATAATTTAACCCGATAATAGGCTCATTGTTTATAGAACACCCTAATTTTTATAAAGGGTGATTCAGGGTTTAATCGACAAAGTTTAATCACATATTCTGCGCCCAAAAATAACCCTAGTTTGCTAAATAAACTATATTCCCAATGTGCTTCGTTATGAAAATACAGGGTGTCGAAATTTAGTTAAAACATTAAAAAATTATAGATTTCTGCAAAACGCCAAGAGATATTTGTACGAAATTTTGTAGGTACTTATTGCTAATAAAGACGCTTATGTTGCAATAAAGAGACATTTCTAGTTTGTCCAGTGGGGCGCGTATTAGCATGGCGCTGAGTTATTGGTGAAGAAAAATACGCCGCTTTTTCTGGAAAATAGAAATATTTTTGAATTTCCTGATCAATTGTGAAGAAGAAGCTTCGTTGGACTTTTTTGCTCCGAAGCTTCTTTTCGGGGGTTCTTTTTGAACCTAGTATATGTGATTAAAGTTGGTCGATTAAAACCTGAATCACCTTGTATAACTGTTTCAGGCTGATATAGCAGTATACGCTGATGCTAGCTGTATAACGCTACGACCCGTGGTTTTAATTTAAACTACTTCAAAACATGACCATTTGTTTCTCAAAACCATTTATTTCGTTAATTTACCTGAATACACTATATGTATATAAGTACCATATATGCCCACCAATTCTCGTTTATTTGTAGTCAGGGTTACACTCCATTAGCCATAGGGAATCTGTACTATTAGACGGCAACATATGGCTATACGTCGTAGAATGGACTCACAAGGTGTCCATTCTACGTATTCGTATATACGAATATACGAATATGTGTCGTATAGAAACAACAAACAAGTAACATTATATTTATAAACTTTATATTTGACATAATGTCTTAAAACAGTTTCTGATATATCTTGAAGTATAAATTACTAATAACAAACTATTTTATGGCCATATCATTCTACCTACGTCTATTCCGAAAAAACTATCATCTAAAAATTTTTTTTTTTCGGAATTGACCATTTAATACCTCAATTGACATGACTGAATATTATCTTCATTTGCAACTAAGAAAACAGCCTCTTTGGGAAGTAATTTCCTTAAATAAAAATACAAAAATTTATTAGTATGTAGTGTTCATTTGAAAAGGTCATCTAGTTGGCTGTGAGATGTCAAAAGAAAAGGATGAAGAAACAAAAGTCCATTTACTTTGAATATATCTCTTTTTCTGTCAAAAATTCATAGCCTCCTAGATGACGTTTTCTAATGAACACTCCGTATTTTAATATAATATTGTTATTGCAAAAATTAACTAATGATAATGAAAATATAGAAATAACTACCTGTACGTACATTTAAGGCAGTGAAGTGTTAATGCGGTCCAAAGGGAAAATTATTAGAAAAAACATTAGTCTTGTCTAATAATTTTACCTTTTCTCCTAAATTTTGCTTATTAATAAAATAATAATAAAAATTTTAAAGTGCCCAACACCTCTAAAACTATATCATACTATATTATATACCAGTCTTGAGCAGAAGAGCGTTAGGCACGTAATCAGATGACAACTAAATAAATATTAGGCTACATATAATAATAATACATAAACAGAAAAGTAAATACTAGTAAGATAGTATTTACTCTTCTGTTTATGTATTACTAGTTTTTTGCAGTTTGTAGCAAATCTATCACAATTTGCTTAATTGACGTAGGGCCAGTTTCGCGGCGGCCTTCTTTGCCATTTTCTTATTAGACCCGAACCCGTAAACTTGTTGTGGTCGTCCGTCCAACATAAACCGAAGGGGAACTAAAACCTTGCCCGGCGAAACATCCCTTGCATCTCTGAAAAAACCAACAAATGTTTCATTATTCAGAAGAAAAAATGTATTCTTAAGAA
This sequence comes from Taphrorychus bicolor, assembly GCA_951812265.1. Taxonomy (NCBI): domain Eukaryota; kingdom Metazoa; phylum Arthropoda; class Insecta; order Coleoptera; family Curculionidae; genus Taphrorychus; species Taphrorychus bicolor. The sequence goes on from OX638297.1 coordinate 34,076,735, forward strand.
ACTGGTCATTACAAGAAAATAACGTAATCATCAAATATGAGATGATCAGTGAAAATAACAGCAAAATTTTCGACTAACAAACGCTCAGTTCGGGTTAGTGTAGTTTCCATTCATCTTGTATTATAACATTTATTGCCTTTTTTTCTCTGAGTGTCCCTTCACTTCTCTTTAAGAATTCCCAATGTTTCGACAGTACATTCAGTTAAAAATGAACACAAAATAAATTAAAAGAAGACTTACCCAAATTTAGGATGAGCATTAGGCTCAAACTCGTACAGCCTTCTAACTAGATTCTTGGGCACCTTGGCGCTGAACCTTTCAATTTCTTTCCACATTATGCGGTGAAACACTTTCCACACCGCTTTTAAATCCCGGCCACTGTCTAGATATATTGCTCCAGCCAGCGCTTCAAATAAATCGCCCAGTACCTTATAAAAAAGAAAAACAGTTTTACCCAATAATTGCGATGAGTGAAGCACAAATTTCTACTGCCGATGATGAAGGTTTGGATTGTACAAGGTGCGGCAGAATAAAGCCCTATATTGCGCAAATTTACTAATCAAGATAAGGATACGGTAAGATGGAACAGAAATGCTCCATTACCTCAGGGGTACATGGTATAAAAAGAAGCAATGTATGATTCATCGTCGTTCCAATTTCTTGAAAAGGGTCGGGGCTTCATTTGCTTTCCAATATCTCCCTCCGTTTCTAGCGACAATTGTTACACTCATGACTTGTAACAGCAATATTTATCTTACGTCACGTTTACTTGTCAATTTCACCCGTCAAACTTTTCGATAATCAAAAATGAATAATTTTTGCTTTTTCCGTTAAATGTCAGAAAAACTAATATTACTTAGAAATTAGCATATTACTTATTTTGCGGAAACGGTCAAATATTTCGGAGGCGCCAAGACTGGATAAAACGTTAGATACAGAAGACTGAAGAGATCTTCAAACTTAAAAATTTGAGTATTTAAATTAAGGAGCAAAAACTGTCATTCGCCATTTTATCCACAAATTGTTGTTTTAATACCAGTGACCACGAACTTCTATAACGTACTGGACAATGCTTGCCTACTTTGATGGCTGAAAGTGGGGAGCCTGTACTCGATGCACTATGCGCGTGGGTTGTTGCCAAATCTCAAATGTACGGGGTGTTCATTAAAAAATTTTTTATCTACCAGGCTATGAAATTTTGACAAAAAAGGATGACATAATCAAAATAAATGGACTTTTGTTTCTCCATCCTTATCTTTTGACATTTCACAGCCAACTAAATGAAGTTTTATAATGAACACCCCGTATACAATAATTATGCGGTTAGAATGAAATATTCCTCATTCACTTATTTTTAAGATCTCAGTAACTTTCAATTCTTTATTTTTTTATAACTATCTCAATTTTCAGCACACGTTGACAAGATGCCTACTATAAAAATGTCAAAGTCAGATTTCCAACGTCTACCGGAGGTCAATAATAAGTGAATGGCTTGTACTTCCCTATCGAGTATTTTTCCGTCACATATATTTGCGTCTAGTAACCTGAGTAACTCGTGAATAGTATCGACAACATTGGATGTCACGAATCACAAACTAACGTTTCGAATTTAATCGCACAAGTACGTCGGTTTAACTGTAAGGGCCCTCTCAAAAGGACGCTCAAATTTCAGCGTGCGTTTTAGACATTGCAATGTACAAGGTAATGTGTTTTAATCCCCTCTTTTTGGAGTCCAAGGCGAGCAATGAAAAAATAGGCAATGTCTAGTATGTTACGGAAGCATTTGCCACTCACGCATGCGATCTCCCGGAGATGACCCTGCGCCAGCAAGTGTAATATCTTACCTTTAATAGTTATTGTATCATGCTGCTTACGATAAACCATATTATGCGCCCGACATGATACAATAACTATCGAAAGTATGTGAGAGGGGCTAAATCCGGTAGATCCATAGAGGATTTATCAAGGTATAGGTCTTTATTTACATTTTTTAATATTGGCGTGATAAACAAACCCTCCATACAGTGTTGCCAGGATTACTTTGCTAGTAAATTGGTACGTCCTTTTTTTGGATGATATCTTACGAATCTTTACGCCACGAGAGTACTATAATATCTATTGCTGTGCAAATAATTTTTGAATGGTGATTAATAGAACACTTATGACGATAAAAGAAAAAAGAATAAGTTTAAGATGGCTAACTGGTCACATCGGCAACATTGCAGAATCCTGTGACACGCGGTTTACGTCAGTTTACGAGAATTATTTCCTGGATTTTTTTTCTGGTATCCTGAACGTTTTAATAGTTTTCCGCCGACTTTTTCGCTTTTAGCAATCGTTTCTGTGTTTTCATTTGTTTGTTAGCCATGGTGAGACAATGTTTTGTATGTAAAACTTGGAATTATAAAAATAAATCTGCGAAATTACTTTTTCACCGGTAAGCTCATTTGTGTTTTGTGTTTATATTGTTACTCGGCCCTTGGCCGATAGCCATTGGCGTCGTTTGTATTGTTATTCTATTATTAAAAAAAAATCAATAAATAGGTATAGTAGGTATGTATCAAAAATCATTTAAAAATAAAAATATTTTAACGTTTTGGTCTGCATCCCATAATCGTAAAATCGTATATTTGTTTGCTTGAACAGCAGGAATAAAAAAAAACAAATATGATACGCATATGTGTGCCTATGTCATCTGGAGATGTGTCTTTGGAGATTCAAATTGCGCCATGTTGTTTATAGCAATGTCGGCCATTTTCTGCTTTCCTTCTACCCGAACAACCCGCGAGCCTCCGAGTATGCGGTTTGTATATCATGCCAAGTTAACAAATGCCAATTTATGATTAACTCCCGGCGTCTATTTATTTACTTGATTGTCAATGGGTAGATCAACTTCTTCACTAGAATTTAAACAACAATTTGTAGATAAAATGGCGAATAACCAGTTTCGCTTCTTACTTTAAATACTCAAATACTCAAATCTGGGAACTTATTTTTAATAGTTATTGCATCGCATCGGGCGCTTAATAAGGTTTTTCAATAAGCATCATAAAATGATAATTATTAAAATGTGGAAAGACAGGTTTCGATCCTTACTTAAAATCAATGACCTAGGAGGTATGGAGAAAGCAAACAAATGCCTGTTAATGGTAGCTGAAACGATGCTTAACAGGTGTTGTAGTAACATATACGGTCAGAAGTGTTGCAATAAGCTACAGTATTGACTAGTAAAAATCTAAGAAGCTAATTTCAAAGAAACTTTATTCTAACGTGAATTAATATTTACTTTATGGCCGGATTTGTCAGTAAGCAGCATGGTGCAATAACTATTAAAGGTAAGATATTGCTGCGCAAGTGGGTGGGGCCATATCCTTAAGATCGCCTTCGCCACTGGGTTAAAACAACAGTTTGTGGATAAAATGGTGAGTTTGTGGTTAATGTATCGAAGGTTTTTTTTTGCGATCCTCACTTTAAATCAATGACCTAGACCGAGATAGATACTGACAGAGCAAATTAGTGCCTGTTAATAGTCACTAAAACGGTTCTTAACAGGTGTTGTAACAAGCACGGTCAAAAGTGTCGCAATAAGGGACAGCTAAAACCAGTCAAAATCTAAGGAGCTCAACAAACGATGCTTAACAGGTGTTGTAGTAACATATACGGTCACAAGTGTTACAATAAGCTACAGTATTGACTAGTAAAAATCTAAGAAGCTAATTTCAAAGAAACTTTATTCTAACGTGAATTAATATTTACTTTATGGCCGGATTTGTCAGTAAGCAGCATGATGCAATAACTATTAAAGGTAAGATATTGCTGCGCAAGTGGGTGGGGCCATATCCTTAAGATCGCCTTCGCCACTGGGTTAAAACAACACTTTGTGGATAAAATGGGAAGTTTGTGGTTAATATAATGAGTCTTTTTTTGCGATCCTCACTTTAAATCAATGGCCTAGACTGAGATAGATACACTGACAGAGCAAATTAGTGCCTGTTAATAGTCACTAACACGGTTCTTAACAGGTGTTGTAACAAGCACGGTCAAAAGTGTCGCAATAAGGGACAGCTAAAACCAGTCAAAATCTAAGGAGCTCATTTTTTAATTTTAAAAGAAAGTTTATTCTAATGTGAGGGAATATTTGCTTTATGGCCTGGTTTGTCGGTCAGCACCTTGAGAAAATAACTATTAAAGGTAAGATATTGCGCATATGGGAAAGGAGCCCGCGCCACTGGTGTTAAAACATCAATTTGTGGATAAAATGGCGAATGCCATCTTGATCCTTACTTAAAATCAATGACCTAGGAGATATCGACATACCAAACAAATAAAGTATAACTTTTTCGATACAAACTATTCTTTGTTTTAAATTAATTTTTGTTACATACTCACTTTTGGGACGTCAATGTATTCGGCCAAATTCAATCCCTCGCCGTCGGCCTCCTCCAACAGAATTAACACTTCATCGTCGATCTCGAACTTCTTGGATTCCATATAGTCGGCGAACCTGTCAATCATCCCTTGCAGCTTCCCGTTGATCATCAGCAGGTGTTTGTGTAATCCGTGCCTGACCACGAGACTTCCGAACGTATTGTTGTTGACGAGCGCCGACCGTAAATCGGTCAAATCGCCCGGAGTCAAGTACCCGCACGACTCGAATATGTGACACGTGATCAAGAAGTCCAAAATGGCATCTCCGACGAACTCTAACCTTTCGTACGACTGAGTAAGACGGTTCGGAGAATAGGAGGAGTGGGTCAGAGCCTGCAGCAAGTAGGCGGGGTTGTTGAATTTGTATCCCAAGATGGAGTTTTCGATATCCTGCCACCCCGCTACGTGAAACTGGATGTCCGAGAGGGTGGCATCCGGTTTAAGCAGTGGATTTTTTGGTGGTTCTGCGAGCAGTTGCAGGAGATTTTCCGACTTTGGAATGATGCCCATGAATTCGATAAAGCGGATGCCCCCTAGAAAAAGCATTGGTTCAGTTTACAGAAAATACAGGGTGTTGAAAACTCAACTAACATTTGATTTTAACTTTCAAATAATATTCTGTGCTGCCTTTCATATAATTCAAAACAACGCTAGCTCTCAAGCTATTCCTATCAAATTTGTAAAGCTTTAATATACCCAGCCTCTCTTCACTTGAAAATTTAATTTTTAATGAAAATATTATGTGTAGAGCGACGAAATTTTTTCGGAAACTTTGTCAAATATTATTGATGTTGAGGTCAAAAACAAGTTTTTGGACATTTTCAAAAGTTTAATATCATAAATTACACATCAATGAAATCAAAATAAAAGCACTCTCTCTATCTAAAAATTCAATAAGGTGCTGCAACGAGATAGGTATATAAAAATGAAGAGTTTAAAGATACGTGACAAAAATAAGTTAATGTTTCAGCTAATAGTTCTCAATGGTCTCCTCATAACATGTACATCAAAAATTCTTCTATAAGTTTTCAGTTTCTAAATTGTAAATATTGTAAATGGTAAATCTATCAATTACTTTTGCACTACTGTAAGTTTTCCTTTCAGTCTTTGTTTGATAAGGTGTTGCGATGTTATGTTTTTATTTTTGCCCTTTCTTTCAGCTTATTCTAACTAAAACACAAATCAACTGCCCGTTTATCATAGGCTATTAGAATTAACGAAATAAATCAATTGGTGTAGATTTATTTGTCAAAAATTAAGATTTGCGTGTTACCACACTTTTTTTTGAGATGCTCTATACTATTTAATTTTTTTTTAAATTAAATTTTTTTTAAAAAAAGGTTCATAAAACATCGTAGCAAGCCATGGAATTAAAATTCATGTCTGAGATTCATAAAAAAAATAAAATCAGAACATTTTATGACATTTTTGACTTTCAATTTTTTTATGAAGTTATCTTGACCTACTGTTCTAATTTCATGGCCTACTTGAGGTTTTTTTTTAATGACAGCATGATATAATATAGATTTATATGAAATAAATCGAAATTGATATGTTAGGCATATGAGGCTCACCAACCGGCCAGAAAATCTAATTTTGGGCATCAAAATCGTGCATTACGGCCTTTAACAGCTTATATCCCGTTTCGATGAAGATTTATTCAAGGGTGTAAGAAACTAGAAAAAAGTTTTTTTTTTATCAATTTGTGGATCAAATGGAGAAGGAGATATCAAATCAAACAACACCAGACACCTTGTATAATTAAAATTGCTTTTATTGCTAAGTTTTAATAACGTTTCATCGTCTATATCTAATATTTTGTTCTGCCTTGTCTACGCACTTAATATTTCACCGTTTCTTTGTAACAAGCACTGCATTATTGACCTTTTGGGTATTATTTGCCACAGCACTTTTTGAGTCACCCTATACTATCCAACACAGAAATAAATATTTTCATTATAAAACGACTGGAGCTAATGAATAAAATTGATTAGTGTGGATTTATATATACCGGGTGTCCAGCAGAACCCTGGACATAGGAGACTAACATGGGAAATCGGTTTTTATTTTTTTGCGCCTGTACGGTTGATTTGATTGAAAACCAATACCACAGTTTTGCCAATTTTTTGGAAAAACGCCTCGAAAAGTGCAAAAATTTGAATTTGGCGCGTCACCCCCACCATGCATGTGCAGTGTCGCCAACATAATAATTTCATATGTCAGATTCAGAGCCGATTTTCCTTTCTTATTTATTTTGAGGGACTATCATGTAGTAATTAACGTGATTATGCAGATAAAATTAACTGAAAACCTGACGATAATGTTCTTAAATTATAGGTAAGTAAAAGTTACGTTTATAATTATCATAATTAGTAAAAGGAAAATCATTCCAATTTGTGTATGGCTGGTTGTCTAATTCATTTTAGTTTAGCAATACGACAACCACGATGACATGACCATTTGTCTCTTGTCACCAATTAAGGGTGTTCGTTGTTGTTGTTGTTATTGAGGTGAATTCATCTATCTCCAAATGTTTTACTTCAAAAGTGTCTATTTTGCAGTGCTGTGTGACGCGAGGCCCCATCCTGCGTGTAAAAAACCCTTGCTAAGTGCTGGACTCTTCTATGACAGACAAAATCTCATTGGAAAACCAAATACAGTGGGCCCCAAAATGCCAATCCACACATTGACAACGTCTCGACGTTGGTCTCGGTTGTCCTGCACTGTATGTGGATTTTAGAGAGTCAAAACTCATTCATTTTGTTGATTTGAGGGACCCATTAATCCAAATTAACATTCATTGGTGTAACAAATGTTTATAGCAAATAAGCAAGACCAGTAAGCAGATAGCGATGGATGTTTGATCTGCTAAGACCAGTTTCTTTCATGTTTTATCTATGTATCTGGAGACTATAGTGCCTGTGAAAAAAACTCTTTTCAGTGACAACAAATCTTGCCAAACTGGCCACAAACAACTTGAAAACTGGCGAAAAATTGGTTTTATTCCAATCGATTGCTGCTGAATGCAAGACACAGAGGATGATGTGACGCCCCATCTTGCATGTAAAAAACCCGTTCTAATGGCTGGATGGCTTCTACAGCAGGCAAAATGTCATTGCGAAGCATATTGCCAGATTTGTTGGCGTTCAAACTGCAATCAATGAAAAATGGACCTAAAACATGGCGCCCTAAAATGCCGATCCACATGTTACAGTTGCTCGACGTTGGTCCCGATTGTCATGCACTATATGTGGGTTTTGGAGTGCCCAAATCCGATCATTTTGTTGATTTGAAGAGCCAGTCAATCCAAATTAGCATTCATCCCTGAAACAAATGTTTCTAACAAATCTTGGGGCTGCAATAATTTTTTCGGTTAGGATTTCACAAACAACATTTGGGGGAAAAGGTGGGTCGGTACGAGTTGTTGATGGTTCTCTTGTTTGTAGCTTTCAAAACCTTCTTTTTGCAGATAATTATGGATGGTCGATCCACTAAGTCTAGTTTCTTGGCCAATCTGTCAAATACTCTTGGAAGGATCATTGTTTACTGCAGCAAGAACAACAAGTTTTGCCACATTTTCATCCTCTGGAGCCGCACCAGCTTGAAGTCATCGCTTTCGCTCACAGGAACATATCGACTTAATACTCCCAGTTTCCTCAAAACGAGCAACCACCGCCTGAAGTGAACTGCATGCTGATATTGGTTGTTCAGAAAACAATGCAACAATGTTGTCTTGAATTTGAGCAAAGGAATTACCAGCCCAGTATTGTTTTAAAACAAGTTTTCTCTCCTCAAAATTCATAACTAATGAAATATTTAAATAAAAAATAATAAAAATAAAATTTTACACTGTATCAACAAAATGGTTCCTAATTTCCTTACTTTTCATATCAATAAATACAAGGTTTCTGTATACATTACATTTTTATTTCGAGGAAATTGTGTGTGAAAAAGTGGATGCAACAAGTACCAAAATAAGTATATTTCCATAATCAATCTATACATAAATTTCTTAACAGAAGAAATTAACAAGTGGACATGAAAAAGAAATGTAACATAAATTTAGGTAATAACACAGATAACAACAATTATTCCTATAAAAACACTATCACCTTTATTAAGATTCAATTCAATTCAATTCAAATTTATTCATGTTTACAATCACCAAAACAGCAATGTACATACCTCAAAAATAGAATAGTCTACAAATTAAATTTAAATAAATTCAGTCCATATGCCATTATTTACTTAATACTAAAAGCTTACAGTCAACATCCTAAAATAGACTATACAGAGAGAAGAAAAAAAATTAATAATTTTGATTAAAATACTTAAAATACTCTTCATCACAATAAAAAACATTTACCATTAAAATTTGCTTAATTTCCTTTCGGAAACTATCCACTGTCAATGCTTTAATTTTTATGGGCAGTTGAAATATTTTACCGCCCAGTAGCCAGGACCATTCTGGCACCTTCTCAAACGACAATATGAGGTTATTAAACTTTTTCGGTCTCTAGTAAGGTAAGCATGCATGTCCTCGTGAGCAGAAAACAGATACATGTTATTTTTCACAAACAGCAAATTCTCCAATATAAACATGGAGGGCAGGGTTAGTATGCCTAGCTCTCTGAAGTGCGCTCTGCAGTCATCCCTGTAGCCCAGGCCAGCCAACAATCTGACCCCTCTTCGCTGAAGCCCGAACAAACGCTTAGCCCCCGAGGCGTGGCCCCAAACAACTACAGCATAAGAGAGCCATGCATGAGAAGATGCAAAGTAAGCCGATCTAAGTACCGTACGAGATATCCTATCTGAAAGCTGACGTAGCAGGTACAAACTTGTATTGAGTCTTGAAGCCAAGTTATCAGTGTGTAAATCCCATTTGGCACTCTCATCCACAAGAACCCCAAGAAATTTAACCTGGGATACGTGGTCATTTACGGTTCCAATCTCCCTCAATGCAAACACCATCCTCTGTGTCTTGCATTCAGCAGCAATCGATTGGAATGAAACCAATTTTTGTCCAGTTTTTCAAGTTGTTTGTGGCCAGTTTGGCAAGATTTTTGGGGTCACTGAAAAGAGTTTTTTCACAGGCACTATAGTCTCCAGATACATAGATAAAACATGAAAGAAACTGGTCTTAGCAGATCAAACATCCATCGCTATCTGCTTCTGGTCTTGCTTATTTGCTATAAACATTTGTTCCACCAATGACTGTTAATTTGGATTAATGGGTCCCTCAAATCAACAAAATGAATGAGTTTGGACTCTCTAAAATCCACATACAGTGCAGGACAACCGAGACCAACGTCGAGAAGTTGTCAATGTGTGGATTGGCATTTTGGGGCGCGCTGTATTTGGTTTTCCAATGAGATTTTGTCTGTCATAGAAGAGTCCAGCACTTAGCAAGGGTTTTTTGCATGCAGGATGGGGCCTCGCGTCACACAGCACTGCAAAATAGACACTTTTGAAGTAAAACATTTGGAGATAGATGAATTCACCTCAATAACAACAACAACAACGAACACCCTTAATTGGTGACAAGAGACAAATTGTCATGTCATCGTGGTTGTCGTATTGCTAAACTAAAATGAATTAGACAACCAGCCATACACAAATTGGAATGATTTTCCTTTTACTAATTATGATTATTATAAACGTAACTTTTACTTACCTATAATTTAAGAACATTATCGTCAGGTTTTCAGTTAATTTTCTCTGCATAATCACGTTAATTACTACATGATAGTCCCTCCAAATTAATAAGAAAGGAAAATCGGCTCTGAGTCTGACATAAGAAATTATTATGTTGGCGACACTGCACATGCATGGTGGGGGTGACGCGCCAAATTCAAATTTTTGCACTTTTCGAGGCGTTTTTCCAAAAAATAGCCAAAACTGTGGTATTGAAAAAATTACAGGATGATAACTGACTATAAACTCTACAACTTTACTCTTAAAAGTTTTTCAATCAAATCAACCGTACAGGCGCAAAAAAATAAAAACCGATTTCCCATGTTAATCTCCTATGTCCAGGGTTCTGCTGGACACCCGGTATGACACAAATTGAAAATTTTATGTTAAGCATACGGGGCTCTCCAACCGGTCCGAACCCAACCTAAACTTGGGGACCAAAATAGTGCTTCGCGATCTTTAAAAGCTTAGATCTCATTTCGATGAAGATTTATCCGAAAATCTATAAGAAGAGCTAAGAAAATAGAAAAATGAAGCTACATTTTAAACCTGTTTCCAAACGTCCAACTGTAATAGTACCTGAGCGCGGGCGGCCCCCAAGTACGAATTTTGCACTTCTTTCATTTTTTTTGTTTTTTTTTTTGAAAAACGATAGCCTCGTTTTAAGGATTCCACCTTATAGTCCTCAATGGTCCCCTCATAACATCTCCTACCACGAAAATCAAAAATTTTACCGTTTTTAAGCTAGCGACAAAAAACAAAATGTTCCAATGATTCACAGGGTCGTCGAAATTTTCGGTCCAACTCGATTGTCACAGATTTTGCTAAATATAAGATCATAGTGGGGACAAAACTATTAAAAAAAAAACAAAATTGGAATTTTCAATACCTTCCTTCTGTTTCAAAATGGCTACAAAAAATACTGAAAACTACTTACCCAAAATTCCGCATGTCTGAAAGTAAGCACCGAGAAGAGCTTCCACACAATCGGCCACGTTCTTGTCCCCAACGTAATTGCACTTGAACAACGAGGCAAGGTCGTGTATCAGTCCTTCTTCACTGGGATTGTCCTCCAAGCTCAAATTTCGGATGCTTTTGATCGTTTCCGAGGAAAGCTCGCCGGAAATCTGCTCCTCGAGAGGGATCGACACGTGGTAAACGGAAGAGAGGGAAGTCTCCCCGTTTTCGATACGCGTCTGGACCAAATCCGGGATTTTGAAGCCTGGGGGAAGCCAATCGGCCACTTGTAGATCGTTTACTTTCATGATGCCACCGATATTTGACTTTTGCGATAAGTAGAACAGGTTTTTATTGCTAACCATGCGGCCTTTGAGTGAGGTGGCCTGTCCTTCGGAAAACCGGGGGTACTTCAGGTATATAAAAAGCTAAACAGGAAAAAAGTTAGACTATGTAATGGAGTTTAGCTATTTCTAATGAAAGGAGTTGTTTTGTAACAAAGAGATTATTTCTTTAACAAGAACTGAGTCTCATAAATCACATAAACTCAAAATGTTTTACTTACCGAACTGAACAGCTTCAAAAACGAATCGCCCAAAGTCTCCAACCTTTCCATATTTACGATATCATTGGCCTTGCTAGTGGTCATCGCTTTGTAAATCAAACACAACTCCGGCCCATTCTGTAGGTTGCTATCGGCAATGAGTTTAATATCCTTCTCCTCGTAGTCTTTGAAATAAGTGAGGGCCAGTGTTTCCTTGTACTTTTTAGGAGCTTCGTTTTTCAATGTAGCTTCAGCCTTGCTGATTGATTTGCTTAGGAACGTCTCGTAGTAGTCTATATCAACTATAGTGACGTTCAAGTTCCTCTCGATGTCTTTAGGCTCGTCAGTATCTTTCCAAGGGTATTCCTGCTCTAGCATCCTCTTGGCGTAATCTTTGTTGATATTAATGTAATTTATGGCAGGAGAGACAAAGTCGTCCTTGGGTTCGGAAACTAGCACGTTAATAGGTGGATTCTTTTTTTCTAAATGTGGTTCATAGTTGAGCAGATGCACATCGAGATCTAATGGTTGCTTTTTCGCATTTCTTACACCCAAAGACATTTCTTGAGCCATTTTTAAACGAAATTCTTCAAGGCGGAATAGGAAGGAGAACCTAAAAGAATTTTATCAATACACATATTACAAAAAACAGTATTTATTTCAATACCTTGAAACCATGGTGGGCAATAAATTGGCTTGAATCCAGAGAGCTGCAGGGAATTCTTGCTTAACTACTAGCTCTGGAACCAAATGTATCTCTAAACCGTCATAATTTTTATCTTTCCGCTTCTTCGCTTGGACACCTTGAGGTTTAATAAAGTTCATTTTGCTGGTCAGGTGTTTAACGTACAGCAATGGCTGGGTAGGGTTTAAAACACTAACTTTGTGCTTATCTTTGAAATAGTCCTCGTAGGTACCGTATTGCTCGTTGGGAAAGGGACTTTGGGCTGACTTGTGCAGCGTCACTTCAGTTACTAAATAGTCCTTAAAGAAATGGTGCTAGATAATTTTAGTGTTTAGTAGAGGGCCAACAAATTTCGTTCGAAACTGCCATAACAAGTGTCTTTGCGGGATGTCTCGCATATGGGCGAAACAACGGGAGATATGCTGCCAAAGCTAGAGAAGAGAAAAGTGCCAAAATTTGTCATTTTGAGGTAGATCCAGAAAAACATGATGCATTTTTTCTGCTTTTGACTTTCATTCCATACTTTTTTATCGGGACGTTCAAGGTTTTCAATTTTCACTTTAAATACGAATAAAATCTGACAGATGATTGATAGAAACGATGGATGTAGACAATTGACCAGTTTTTTGATTTCCATGAAAATTGTATTCAGGCTAAAGTTACAAAGGCTTTGATCTATAGTGGGTTCAAGAAGTAAATAAATGTTAGCCTGTAATTCATTATTAGGGGAGAAGTGAGTTTCTATTGGTTACGCAGTCGTCACCTTGGCAATCATGCAGTCAAGCACTGTCAACGTTTATTAAACCGCCAAGTTTTTAGGGTTGTCCTATAGAAGTCATGACTACCTTAACCCAACGAGAAAAATGGCTTAGTATTGTTACGCCCGACCCACGGTCCATAGAGATTCGGGCCGAAGCGGCAACTCCGAGCGCCGACCGCCACCCCGGGAACGCATCTAGACTAAGCGAGAACTTCGCCTACGTTCTCGAAAGTACGAGAACCGCGAGCCGCGCGAGATGGGATCGAATGGATAGTGCAGTGTAATAAATAAGCGAAATAAGCGGACAGTGCGAATTGTTAATAGAGAAGTTTTAATCGTATTGTATTATTTAAAAGTAAATAAAAGTGTGTAGTTAATTGACGATAAATTATTGGAACCCGTATCCCGTAACAGAATGCCCAAATCTTGTTTATAAACTTCCGTAATATATGACAGAGAAGAGTAATTATTATTTTTATTACTTCTATTATTCAAGTTCGTTGCAACTACCAGTTCCTAGTTGTTTTTTTTTTTAAATAATTTTAAACACTCAAAATATTACTAAGATGAATTAGACCGTATTCTGAACACATTTAAGCCTCGTCTATAGTGTTTAGTGTCTCAATGTTAATAGATGTGTTATAGAAAGACAGAATGTAGACGAGATAAAAATAACTTCAGGTTATTTCTATCTTTGTCTCTTGTCAAGACTCTTGGTAAACTGACAAAGTTGTATAACGATAAAATAACTTTTTTACACAAAAGGGGCTCAATTTTATACTGACAACAGCGTATAAAAACCTTGATAAAGTCGAAATTCGGTGTGTCTTCTACATCTGTGGTGAGGTTCTAAAAAGGGATGAGACAGCAAGAAGCGAAATGTTCTAAGTTTCACTGAACTACTACGGAATGTTAATGAAAAGTTGCACCAATTCTTTTAACTGTCCATAAATTTGTTACCATAAAATATAAACTAAGAACAAATCATGTAGCACCTCTTTCATCGGTTATCATATTAAAGACATCCACTCAAAAACATTGAAAATGGCAAGTGTCATGTGTATAGAACAATATTTGCTGTAAAGCCTGTGTGTAGTATAGCATAAAAAAAAATAAAAAACACATACATTATTTGTTAGGTTAATTGGATTTACAGTATTTTCGTCAGATAATTTTTGAACTTTTCTTGGCAAATCAGGTTTGATTCTTCCGCGAAAACGAGTTTCTGCAGACATATTGCTTTTGACTTTTATTACCAGAAAGTAGTTTCTGAAATACACAAATGAAGCAATTTAACATTTACTCATATCAATTTGACCAGATACTCTGCACATTATGGCCCGCCATTACCAAGTCCGATTTAGAGCCTACTCAAGGCTTAAACTCCAGATTTGATGTATGCTGAATTCTGTCATGTTCGAGAAATTTACATACATATTTTATTACATGGGGAGTTCATATGAAAACAGTAGTTAAACAAAGCCGATTCCAGCACAATCCAAGGACTCTCCTCCACCTTAGCCATGACAGGCGCTTGGTTGTGACCTCGAAAATCGCAACGACGGGTCCCCGCTAGTCATTGACCTTGAAAGCCGGCGATATGCGTAACCTTGAGCGCGCGCCTTCACTCTGAGAGCTATCCCTCATCTCAAGTGTGGGACATTGGGACAGCACGGGTCCTCGTGCTGAAATTTCATACTAAAATCGATCATAGCGCCTCGCATTGCGGCAGTGAAACATTCATACAAAAAGCCTTGATATTCTTCAAACGCAAAGGTGAATCAAGCTTTTACCTCGTAATTCAAATATTCAGCGGCAGTGAGACAGGGATTTCATACAAACTGCAACTGCTCACGTCAGACAGAACGCGAGGTGATTCAATCCATTGTAACATTCAGATAAGAAAATCAGGCAATTTGTTGACGTATTTTGTGCAAGAAATCGGCAGTACGCATTGAGTGTTCACTGGTAAAGCTTAATTGTTTTGAGATTTTGAAGCTTGAAACGTTCTTATGTGCGTTTCCTCCATCAAACACCGTCGGAAGAGGTATTAAGTAGTGTGAGAAGTGTGGTAGAATCCAAAGAAGTCCTAAGTGCCCTTTAGAGCAAGAAAGGTTTGTGTCCCGGATGTTGAAAAAAGAATTTGCATAAATATGAAGTGTCTGTGCAGTATCGGAAAAAAATACAGGTTAGTTGAACTATTTTTTCCCAAATCAGTAAAATAATAATCTTTTTCTTCAGAAGTTTAATTAAAGACGAAGAGTGATTAGAAATCAGGAAGACATTAGTGGAAGATTCTTGTTTATGGCAGTAAAAGAATATTACAGAATCCACACATGAACGCAGTAGTGGAAATATTATTTATATTTATTCGTAGTTATTTTTTTTTTTCTACAGTGTCATACTAATTTATTATTTTTCTATACTCACTTATTTTACACAGAATTATCACATTTTTATTTTTATACAATTTTACACACATTATCACAGAAATTATGGAGGGGACCTTGATACTGGCTGGCGGTGCAGGTGGCCGGGACGAAGTCTGCCAATGGAAAAACTGGGAAAGGGGGTGGGCGGGTGACCTTATCTTGTGACCTTTACTTGCGAGATTTATACCTTGTAAGTAAAAAAATTATAAGATCTTGACATTGAATAAAAATCGAAAATCAATTTTTCAGATAGACTTGGCCTTGTCTCAAAATCGAAAATCATCCTCGAGAAATAGACTTGGCCTTGCCTGAAAATCGAAAATCAACCTTGATAGATGGTCTTGTCCTCGAAAGGCGACTGTGAAACGAAAACCTCCAAAATTACAATACAGCTTCCCGACTTTGCAGAAAATATTTAACATCTCTTTCATTAATCTTTTGATTAATGTCTGCAATACGTTCTGGAGTAAACCTAACCGTAAATCTTTGTGGCAAAATGATCTTGCATTCGCTCAATTCGACGACAATTTTCGAAGCAAACTGCGCTTTTATAGTGTCAATGGACAAAATTTCAAATTTTTGCCCGACCGGCAGCGACCGCACGTTTTCAAACTAAAACGTAAAGTTCGTTTCACGTAAAGCTTTTGTTCAAATCAATAATGAATGAAGACATCTTTGCGATTATGAATTTACAGCTCAGCTACTAATTACATGTAGCACTTTAGGTGGGAGATGAGCTAGCTCTCAAGGTTAAGACGCCAGCGCATAGGCGCTCAAGGTTACGCGCATCTGTCGTTAGCCGACGGTGACGCTCAAGTCCCCTCCTGCGCGACCTCGTGGACCTGTCAAGGACGCTTGTTGCGATTCTCGAGGTCACCCCCAAGAGCTCGTCAGGGCTAAGGTGGAATAAAGTCTGAAGGGCATGAGACCCACACTTGAGATGGGGGATAGCTCTCAAGGTTAAGGCGGGCGCTCGAGGTTACGCGCATCGCCGGCGTTCAAGGTAACCTCCAGCGCGGACCCGTCAAGGTCACTTGTTGCGATTTTCGAGGTCACCCACAAGCGCTTGTCATGTAATCTCAAGGTCAAGCCGCGAGCTCAAGGTTACGCATGTCGCCGG
Source organism: Taphrorychus bicolor (assembly GCA_951812265.1). Classification (NCBI taxonomy): domain Eukaryota; kingdom Metazoa; phylum Arthropoda; class Insecta; order Coleoptera; family Curculionidae; genus Taphrorychus; species Taphrorychus bicolor. Next base: position 34,093,355 of record OX638297.1, read on the forward strand.
CGTTCAAGGTCAGTGATTAACGTGGAGCCGTCGTTGCGATTTTCGAGGTCACGACCAAGCGCTATGCGCATGACTAAGGTGGAAAAAGCTCGAAGGTTGTTTAACTGACATCCGCTATATGTTAGTCGCTGCCCTGGCTACTAGATAGCTCTAAGAGGCAAAAATTCCTAGTTTAACCGCTTCCCTTAAGTGGAGCTAGGTTTCCTTTTCCTTCTCATTCTTGCCTGTGCGCGCGTGTCTGTTACACAGTGAGTGGTTCACTTGGTTCTAAGTAAACTGCTGGCCAATTGCTTTGCAACATTCGACTTTTGCAAGAAATTTGAGACAGCATAACTCTAAAATGGTTAAACGGATTTCTTCCGTCGAAGCGAATTTGAGTAGCCTCGTTCTTGTACTAAATGGAAAAAAAAATTACCTAATGAATAGGAAAGAATACCTAGCCCCACTTAAGGGAAGCGGGAAAACTAGGAACTTTTTAGCTCTTAAAATCATGTGCGCCATCTAGTAGTCGGGGCAAGGACTGCCATAAATGTAAATCCTCGGGAAAAGTGATAATTAATATCAAACTTCACTCGGTAAGTTCGTTTGATATATTAACTTAAATAGAATGCCCACTACTGATGCGTTCAGTACAGTCATTTTGATCCGTTTAATCAATTACTTTAACGTGACGGAAAGGGAACGCATTTAGAGTCTATAAACACCAGGTAAGGAGGCCTCTAAAATGTATGTAGGTGTGCAAATAGTATGTCCTGGGACTTTAGAAATAAAACATATCCAAACTGAACACTTACCCCTTGATCCTTATACCACGGCGAAACAATCTTCCTCAGGTATCCTTCTTGGGTAACGTTTAAGTTCAACCTCTCGTCGGCTGTCAGTTCGTGGAACGGTTCTTTGATCGTTTTTTGCTCTCGCAGGACTCCAAAGTCAATCGCGTTCGAGTCCTTGTTCACCGGCACTAGCAACATAGTTTCCGCTTCATTGCCATTATCGAATATCACAAACTCCCTCAAACACCGCAGTATGTTATTAAGTACCAGTACGTTAAACTGTTTAATGTCCAGCAGATCGGCCTCGGTTAACGTAACGGTGGCCACGTTAACTCTGAGTTTCACTTGTAGAGTTCCCATGCTGACGTAAATAGGGAAATCGCAGATGGACGGCACTGGGTTGGGAGTTAAGAAACCGTAGCAGAGAGCAGATTTGTATATATCGTAGAAAGTTGAATAGTTAAGTTCTTCCCGCCTTTCGAAAGCTGGCTGTAGGTCAATGATGTGCAGATAGGATTTTTCTATAGATAAAGGCCCCCGAAGATATGATGGAATCTATAGTAAAGTTAAAGGTTTAGTTCATTTTCCTTTTCATTTACATAATTTACCTCTTTCCTATGCTTTCGCTTTTTCTTGTTACTCCCGGCCATCTCTTCCTTTTCTGCAGGATAATGCTGAAAGAGGTAGCTTACATCGGCTTCGGGAACAATGTACTTTTTCGGTTGCAAATGATCATCCAGCTCGCCGTTTTGATGCAAAATCTTACAAGCAGCCAATGCCGCCGCCCGCTTTGCCAATTTTAAATTACGCATAAACTTACCCTACGACATAATCATAATAACTTAAATTTGATCAAAGAAAAGCTTATGTGCTTACAGTAATTGGTTCGGTGATAGGGCTGATCGTTGGCAAAACAATAACCACTCTAATATACTTTTCATTAGCGACAAACTTCTCCTCAGAATACCATTCAGGGGCCAGCAATGTGTACTTATCACAAGGCAGGCTGGTGCAGTACTGGCTTAAAACACTAATGGCGGACACCATGTCCACCCTAGCCGAATTTGGCCCGTTGACGTAATAAGGCGGTATTTCGTCTTCAGCATACATCTTAGCAATTTCTGCATTTGTTGGTTCAGGTCGATTCTCATTTTGACCGATGAGAAGCTATAAGTAATACAGTAAATTTCATAAATCAGGGAAAGAGAAGAAAAAATTGTAAGTATTTGAGGTTGTGTTAACTAACAACTATATTATTGTTGTTTAAAAATTGTCTTTTTACATATTTAGAGTAGAGTAGAGTAGAGTTTTCTATCACTACTTAAACTTCAAACTAAAATTCCTAGGACATATCATGAGTAATTGAAAATACAAAATTCTCCAACTTATCATGCAGAAAAAAAATTGTGAAACGCGGAATGCCCTGGTTACGCAACTTGCATCACCAGAACAAAAACAAAGCGTGATTTTGGTCACGGTCTCAGTACATTTAATATTAAAATATTACAAAATGGTTACACGTGTTTCGCCCTACGGTATCATCAGACCTAAAGTAACAAATAATTAAAACCTAATTTACAACGACAAAACTCAAAACCGAAAACACGCCACACATTATAAAATTATCCTTCGATAATTCTCAATGAATGGCCGAAGGGCGATTGGTAAAAGTAAATAAACAAATTGGAATGATACAGAATTTTGATATTGTTAAAAATTAAATTAGGTTCAAAATTGAAAACATCATTAATGCAGGTGAGAATGGGGCTTTTCATAGCTCTCGTGATTTCCATATTTTCCAACAAATCCAACTTCTTGCCCTTAGAACATTCATGAAGAATCTTGGCATTATCAGGGAGAGTACAATTGTGGTTCTCAGTCAATAGGTGTGTCTCAAAGGCAGATTTTAATTTGGTGATTTCTGAATATTGGTATTTATTGAATTCTTTGATATGTTCGTTAATCCTAGTTTCAATCCCCCTTCCTGATTGACCCACATAAACGCTTGAACAATCTTGGCACGAAAGCTCATACACCCCGGATTTGCTGAATATGTCAGTTGGATCTTTTAACCTAACCAAATGGCTTTTAAGCGTATTAGCCACTCTGAAGCCTATAGAAACATTACAGTTCTTGAAGAATTTGGACAATTGTAAAGATATGTCTCCAAAGGACGCGAGACATCGCCCAGGCGACTACAGACCGGTCTCCATCTTGCCCTCTATGTCGAAGGTGTTTCAAAGAGTTTTAAATCTTCGGATTGTCAAATTTTTGGAGGGTAGGCTGTTGCTTAGTGATTGTCAGTTTGGGTTCAGATCGGGCAGATCTACCGAACAGGCTGTATATAGAGCTATCGAATTTATTATTACGAATCTGGACCAGGGTAGGCGAGTTGCTGGACTGTTTCTTGATTTGTCCAAAGCCTTCGACACCATAAATCACGATATTTTGATGGCACGCTTACATAGTTATGGCTTACGCGGGTTGTGTGCTGACTTGCTGAGGTCCTACCTCTCTGGTCGTGAGCAGTCCGTCTGCATCATGAGCAATGGTCGACCTCATTATTCCACCTCTACTGGCCTTGGTCGAGGTGTGCCCCACGGCTCTATCTTGGGGCCCACACTGTTCTTAGTATACGTTAATGGAATGACGAACGAAGTTTCTTCAGATATCCTTTATCAGTATGCTGACGACACCTCCATTCTAATTGCCTCTCAATCAAAAGCTGACTTATCTGCTCGATGCAGAACTTCAACTCAAGAAATGAGTGATTGGAGCATCAACAATCATTTAAAATTAAATGCTGAAAAAACGGGATTGTTGTGTTTCAGCAAACAACCTTGTACTGATAAGTCTCTTTATGTTGCTTTGAGTGGAAGATCTCTGCCTGTGCAGAACAATGTAAAATTTCTAGGGGTCTATGTGGACTGTCTGAGCTGGGAAACTCACATCCGCATGTTAGAGTATAGGTTAAATAGCTATTGTGGGTTAATCAGACGGCTTCAAGATCAGTTCACTGTGGACACTATTAGGTTATTCTATTTCTCCAACATTCAGGCAATCATAAGTTACGGTATACTATTTTGGGGATCGGGACGCACCCCAATGAATATCTTTAGAGCTCAAAAAAGAATTGTTCGGTGTATTTTTGGTCCGAGACCGACGGATTCATGTCGCCCTTATTTTTCTAAATTGAGAATACTTACCGTCCCTTCAATATTCTTTATGTCATTGGTAATGTTTGTCAGAAAAAACAGCGCATAATTCAGAAGGAACGCTGACGGGTACTCTCAAAATATGTCAATTCTAACAAGAAATAGGGAAATGTTAAACATTCCTCGCCACCAAACTACTTTTTTCGAGAGAGGGCCTTCATATAGAGCCATTAAAGCATACAATTTGTTACCCGCTGATTTGCAGCGTCTTCAAAATGACATGGTTTTCAAACAACGTGTCAAGGCTCTTTTGCTTGAAAAAACTATTTATTCATTTCAATTTAATATTTATTTTGATTAATTCATTTTAGTAAGCTATAATGCTACTCTCGTTTGACGTTGCTGTGTCATATTTTGTGATCTTGTTAGCAATAAAGAATTTATTATTATTACATCTAAAAATGTTCTTATTCACCCTTTCCTGGAAGACATTATAAGAAAGAAGATGACTATTAGCAAACTTGTAAAATATTTTGATTACTGAATTTAAGGGAAAACCATTCGAAAAGGCCAACTGTCTGATTATGGATAATTCTTTGCGAAAGGCTTCATCACCAAGAGGTATCTTGAACAATCTATAGAACAAGAACTTAAATACTGAGAACTTATGAGAGGGCGGAGAACACGAGCTATATTGGATAATGTTGTCAGTAGAGAACGGTTTTCTGTAAATTTTAGGTCTGATGATGCCATAGGGCGAAACACATGTAACCATTTTATAATATATTAATATTAAATGTTCTGAGACCGTAACCAAAATCACGCTTTGTTTTTGTTTATAATTACTAGGTCTCTTTGTGTAATATGAACGAAATTCTAAAATTGCATCACCAAACTTGAAATATTCCGTACAGCCTCAGTCTCTAAAAGTCAAAATCGCCATATGAATTAGCAAGCTCCGAGGGACGTGCAAGTGGAAATATCAAAACCCTTTATATTTGTGATAGCGTGTCTTTTGTCGTCATTTCCAATAAAAATCTACTCATGGCACTAATTTAAGATTAAAATTATGTCAGAAATCGTTTTAAAAGCTTACCTTCTGAAGTTCATTTTCCACCTGTTGAAATTGCCTATATCTGCCTCTGAACTTCTCCAAATCATTATAACTTATCATCATATAATAAAAGCTGGACTTATTCCTGGCTCGCCCCTTGGACTGTATATAAGACCTATACTCTTCTGGGTGGTCGAATTTGACGACAAGGGAACATGTGGAAATATCCACGCCTTCTTCGAGCACATTTGAGGCGCACAGCACGTTGTTTTCCTTGGTCTCAAATAATTGTAACACCTCGCGGTTTTTCTTGGTATTGTACAAATTTTCTCGGGTGTCATTGTATGGGTTAGAGTTAAAGCCGACCATAAAGTTTGGCTTAATATTTGAATACTTATCAACAGATTCGCTCAGGCTGCTTAAGATGTAATATAAGACCTTAGCAGTGAAGCGACGCTTTGTAAACACTAAAGCACAAAGCTGTTCTGACGATTCCTGCTGGTAGTTATCAAAGATGCTTATTAGTTTCAGAACCTGCAACAATCATTTAATTAAAAAAACAGAAAAAAAAGAAAAAATACTTGCCTTATCAGAAGAGAATCTGAATATATTCACTTCATCACTGAAATCTTGTAAGACATTCTCAAACATGACTTTTATCTGACAAAGCAGGGTTTGCACAAAGCAGAAAACTTCATATGCAGTACTGTCCTCACAATGTAGCTTCAGGCGCTCAACTTGAATCATATGACCAAGGACAGCCTTGTGGCCTCCATACAATCCTAAGATCTCAATGTGATATACTAAATCATATATGGTATTTTTTAGTTTCCTCAAACCTTCGTCTTTAGACAAAGGTTTCAAATCAGGATTCGGAGGATTGAACACACATTTTGTAGGTTCCTGTATCATGTCTAACCTATCAATTAATTCTCTCAAAATTTTAGTTGCTTTTTGTTCATGATGGGAAAGAACATTTTCTCTGTATGTCACAATGAGTTCCTTTGGATTTGTCGAGAAACCCGACACCTCCGCTAACCCATCCACCGTGGCCACTTGGCTATGGTAAGTAATCTCTAAATCATGCACTTCATTCAAAACATTGTAGGGCTTGCAATTTCCATTAAGTAAAGTAGCTGTTAGACCCAGTAATCTCGGTTTATTAATAACATCTGCTAAGGATTTACACAATTGTCTCATGGGCTGATCATTAACTCCCCTGTGGCATTCATCAAACACAATGAGATTTACTTGATTTAGATCTAAAAGTTTAAATCAAAACATTACATCATTTGGATTCTAAAAACTCTTTTTACCAAGAATATTCTGGTTGGTGAGGTTAACCAAAATTTGCACAGTCATAACTAAAACCTGGTATTTATTGAACTCTTCATGCCACTGGGTTCTGGGCCAAAAATCAAGTGACATGTCCCCACTGTATTTTCCGACTGGCAAATTGGTCCTCTTCTCAATGCACTTAGCATGCTGATCAACTAAGGTGACTGTGTTGACAACCACAAAAGAAATCTTTCCACCTTCAGAATATTTTCTAAAAACAGCAAAGAAGAGAATGAAAGAAGTTTAATAATTACCTATTAATCAATCAATAAATACTTTGGAGTTCCAAACTATCCAGAATTATTCACAAAGCCTTGTATTGTAATTAATAGTCAAGAATTACAGGACAAAAAACTCCACAATCCTTATAAAGAGGTGAGATTGTTCTTGGGTATTCGGTCTAGGCAGTGTAGAATAACGTTTGTTTAAAGGTGGTAGACAATGATGTACTATTAAGCGAAACATCTTGAACTGCCGTTGTCTTTATTGAGTTTTTTACACGACGTTTCAAGCAGTGAAATCTCTGCTCGTTTTCAAGTGAAACTGAGCATTAAACTCAAGGGTGCTTGCTTATATACTAACACAGTGTGTGGGAATAATTACTACTTTAGATAGGCGTGCAATAACAATATGCAGCGACAAAGAGTCCATAAATTCGGAACTTCAGAATATTAAACAAGATTTGATGCATAATGGTTACACGGAAAAGACTATCTTGAGGGCTTTTACGGAATGTAAAAAGCAAAAACCTCGGCCAAACAACGAGGACCAACCTCAACTTCTTATTATACCATACATAAAAGGAACTTCAGAGAAACTTCGACGTATCGCGAAACAGTACAACATACGAACGGTTTTCAAAACTGAAAATACCTTAAGAAGTGTACTTTCTAAAACCAAACCGGAAAATTCAAATCAACAAAAAGATTGTATATATCAGATCCCGTGTGAGTGTGGCATGTCGTACATAGGAGAAACCAAGCGTCCTTTGCATGTAAGAGTTCAGGAACACAGAACTCATACGATAAGAGGAGAAACATCAAAATTGGGAATTGCAGAGCACGCTTCGTCCGAACATCATAATATTAAGTGGTCGGAAGCCAAAATTGTGCATAGGGAACATCACTGGAAGAAACGAAAGTTTAAGGAAGCAGTCTTCATTGGAAACAATGAGGGCGTCTTTAGTAAACCAAATTTGCGACGTCTCTTCGGTATGGCATCCGTTGATACGGCGGACAATTGCTGGTCGCTTGACGCGCGATAGTGGCGACGATCCGGCCAATACGAATGGTGGGTGTGGTTAGCTGTGTTAGTATATAAGCAAGCAGCCTCGAGTTTAATGCTCAGTTTCACTTCAAAACGAGCAGAGATTTCACTGCTCGAAACGTCGTGTAAAAAACTGAATAAAGACAATGGAAGTCCAAGATGTTTCGCTTAATAGTGTAGAATAAATCTGCCAAGCTTTTTAATATCTTCTAAAGGGTGCTAACTGTTTTGTGAAGGCAGTTAGCACCAGCAGGTGCAGGAAACCGTGAGAAAAACATTCACAGCGTCTTTCACTGACAGCACTAACGTGCATTGAGGGAAAATTCGCAAGGGAAATCCGCAACGTGGAACTAGGACGGCGAACGATTTCGAACTTGGCGCGTCAAACCTAGATAAGAAGATCTGGGTGTTTATTTCCAGAGTCGGAGCGACTGCTACTGAAAGTATCATAACGGACTATATCGTCAAACATGCAGGAACTAGTGCAGAAGATGTTTCTGTTAAACAGTGCGTCCCAAAATCCTACCGTGGTACAAAGCTTAGATTTATGATCGGAGTTAAACCGGAACTTAAAGATACAATTTATAATAGTGATTTCTGGCCGGCGAGTGTTTCTTTTGAGCGATTTAATTTCTCTCTTGGCCGGAATTTTTTAGACAAATCTCGACAGAGTGCCCAAGTACTCCGCTAAAATTAGGAAAAAATACTCCTGATAACCAGTCACGACGTATTAGTGAATGCAACTTGTTCCATATTAACATTCAGAGTCTCAATAATAAAATACTTGAAGTTGAACTGCTGTTGGGAACCCGGTTTCCCGAATTATTTTGCGTAACCGAGCATTGGCTTCAGGAATCTGATTTGAATAGGATACACTTACAGAATTATGCTCTTGCCTGCTCTAGTTCCCGAGTGGCGACCAGAGGCGGTGGAACAGCAATTTTTGCAACTCTTGATTCCAAAATTCGAGAATTTGATATAGACTTATTATCTATTGAAAAAGACTTCGAATATTGCATATCCGAGTACACTAACAAAAATAGTAATAAGAAAATCATAATAGCTTGTACTTATAGATCCCCTTCGGGTAATTTCGATGTATTCTTAAGTAAGTTGTGTGAGTTACTAGATAAGACATACAACACCAACAAATTCATCATTGTTTGTGGTGATTTTAATGTTAATTTTTTAAATCTTGATGACGCTGCAAATTCAGTAATTCAGTTGTTTCTTGCTTATGGCCTGAAACCACACGTAAATGGTGTTACAAGACTAGGTAGAAATTCTGCAACGCAAATTGATAATATTTTCTCCAACTTCAAAGACGAGGACCTAGAATGTGAAATTATTATTTCTGATATCTCTGATCATTATGGTCAGCTTTTGTCTCTCAGGACTCCGTTTTTGGAAGAGGCCGCGGTTTGTTTCAAGCGACGTTTTTTTCACCACTGATAATATTACGAGGTTCGTTGGCTGCCTAGCGACTGAATCTTGGACTGACGTAGCTGAGTCCGTCGGTGCCGATCAGAAATACACGACATTTTCAAATATTTTTCACTATTATTTCGATATCGCTTTTCCCTTAGAATGGTCTAGGGTGAAGTCCAGAACCGACACCTGGGTGACAACTGAAATAAAACTATATTCTAGTTACATTAAGGACTGGTACGTTTGGTACAAGCAGACAAACTCTCCCATTGTTCATGAACGATACAAGGATGAAAGAAAAATCTACAGACAATATCT